>OZ030380.1:0-1200000 GCA_964023945.1 Ectemnius cavifrons | reverse complement strand
CAGATCAGAACAGACCGGGACAGACCAGAACAGAGCATACCAGACCACGACAGACCAGAACACATAAGAACAGAACATACCAGAACAGGCCAGAATAGACCAGACCAGGCCAAAACATACCAGAACAGACCAGAACAGACCAGAACAGATCAGAACAGACCAGGACAGACCAGAACAGAACACCTAAGAACAGAACACAACAGAACAGGCCAGAACACACCAGAACAGATCAGAACAGACCGGGACAGACCGGAACAGAGCATACCAGACCACGACAGACCAGAACACGTAAGAACAGAACATACCAGAACAGGCCGGAATAGACCAGACCAGATCAGAACAGACCGGTACAGACCAGATCAGAACACCTAAGAACAGAACATACCAGAACAGGCCAGAACAGACCAGAACAGACCAGAACAGAACACCTAAGAACAGAACACCTAAGAACAGAACACACCAGAACAGAACATACCAGAACAGGCCAAAATAGACCAGACCAGATCAAAACAGACCAGGACAGACCAGAACAGAACATACCAGAACAGGTCAGAACAGATCAGAACAGACCAGGACAGACCAGAACAGAACACCTAAGAACAGAAGACACCAGAACAGGCCAGAGTAGACCAGACCAGATCAGAACAGATCAGGACAGACCAGAACAGAACACACCAGAACAGAACATACCAGAACAGGCCAGAACAGAACACCTAAGAACAGAACACACCAGAACAGAACATACCATAACAGACCAGGACAGACCAGAACATACCAGAACAGATCAAAACAGACCAGAACAGAAGATACCAGAACAGGCCAGGATAGACCAGACCAGATCAAAACAGACCAGGACTGACCAGAACAGAACATACCAGAACGGGCCAGAACAGACCAGAACAGATCAGAACATACCGGGACAGACCAGAACAGAGCATACCAGACCACGACACACCAGAACACATAAGAACAGAACATACCAGCACAGAACATACCAGAACAGGCCAGAACAGGACACATAAGAACAGAACACACCAGAACAGAACATACCAGAACAGGCCAGAACAGAACACATAAGAACAGAACATACCAGAACAGGCCAGAACAGAACATACCAGAACAGGCCAGAACAGAACATACCAGAACAGGCCAGAACAGAACACATAAGAACAGAACATACCAGAACAGGTCAAAACAGAACATACCAGAACAAGCCAGGACAGAACAGAACAGAACACATAAGAACAGAACACACCAGAACAGAACAGACCGGGACAGACCAGATCAGAACACCTAAGAGCAGAACATACCAGAACAGGCCGGAACAGACCGGAACAGACCAGAACAGAACACCTAAGAGCAGAACATACCAGAACAGACCAGAACAGAACACCTAAGAACAGAACACACCAGAACAGAACAGACCAGAACAGACCAGAACAGAACACCTAAGAACAGAAGACACCAGAACAGAACATACCAGAACAGGCCAGAATAGACCAGAACAGACCGGAACAGACCAGAACAGACCAGAACAGACCTGAACAGATCAGGACAGACCAGGACAGACCAGAACAGAACACATAAGAACAGAACACACCAGAACAGAACATACCAGAACAGGCCAGAATAGACCAGACCAGGCCAAAACATACCAGAACAGAACACACCAGAACAGAACATACCAGAACAGGCCAGAGTAGACCAGACCAGATCAAAACAGAACAGGACAAACCAGAACACATAAGAACAGAACATACCAGCATAGAACATACCAGAACAGACCAGAACAGATCAGAACAGATCAGGACAGACCAGGACAGACCAGAACAGGCCAGAACAGAACACATAAGAACAGAACATACCAGAACAGGTCAAAACAGACCAGAACAGACCTGAACAGAAGATGCCAGAACAGAACATACCAGAACAGGCCAGAATAGACCAGACCAGGCCAAAACATACCAGAACAGACCAGAACAGACCAGCACAGACCAGAACAGATCAGAGCAGACCGGGACAGACCGGAACAGAGCATACCAGACCACGACAGACCAGAACACGTAAGAACAGAACATACCAGAACAGGCCAGAACAGAACACATAAGAACAGAACAGACCAGAACAGGCCAGAACAGAACATACCAGAACAAGCCAGGACAGAACAGAACAGAACACACCAGAACAGAACATACCAGAACAGGCCGGAATAGACCAGACCAGATCAGAACAGACCGGGACAGACCAGATCAGAACACCTAAGAGCAGAACATACCAGAACAGACCAGAACAGAACACCTAAGAACAGAACACACCAGAACAGAACAGACCAGAACAGACCAGAACAGAACACCTAAGAACAGAAGACACCAGAACAGAACATACCAGAACAGGCCAGAATAGACCAGAACAGACCGGAACAGACCAGAACAGACCAGAACAGACCTGAGCAGATCAGGACAGACCAGGACAGACCAGAACAGAACACATAAGAACAGAACACACCACGACATAACATACCAGGACACACCAGGACAGACGAGAACATACCAGAACAGACCTGAACAGAAGATACCAAAACAGGCCAGGATAGACCAGACCAGATCAAAACAGGCCAGGACTAACCAGAACACATAAGAACAGAACATACCAGAACAGGCCAGAAAAGACCAGAACAGATCAGAACAGAACACCTAAGAACAGAACACCTAAGAACAGAACACACCAGAACAGAACATACCAGAACAGGCCAAAATAGACCAGACCAGATCAAAACAGACCAGGACAGACCAGAACAGAACATACCAGAACAGGTCAGAACAGATCAGAACAGACCAGGACAGACCAGAACAGAACACCTAAGAACAGAAGACACCAGAACAGGCCAGAGTAGACCAGACCAGATCAGAACAGATCAGGACAGAACAGAACAGAACACACCAGAACAGAACATACCAGAACAGGCCGGAATAGACCAGACCAGATCAGAACAGACCGGGACAGACCAGAACAGAACACATAAGAACAGAACACACCAGAACAGAACATACCAGAACAGGCCAGAATAGTCCAGAACAGAACAGAACAGATCAGGACAGACCAGGACAGACCAGAACAGAACACACCAGAACAGGCCAGAACAGACCAGAACAGACCAGAACAGACCAGAACAGAACACCTAAGAACAGAACAGACCAGAACAGACCAGAACAGAACACCTAAGAACAGAACACACCAGAACAGAACATACCATAACAGACCAGGACAGGCCAGAACAGACCAGAACAGACCAGAACAGACCAGAACAGACCAGAACAGAACACCTAAGAACAGAGGACACCAGAACAGAACATACCAGAACAGACCAGAACAGACCAGAACAGGCCAGAATAGACCAGATCAGATCAAAACCGACCAGGACAGACCAGAACAGAACACCTAAGAACAGAACATACCAGAACAGGCCAGAGTAGACCAGACCAGATCAAAACAGACCAGGACAAACCAGAACACATAAGATCAGAACAGACCAGAACAGAATATACCAGAACAGGCCAGAACACACCAGAACAGAACATACCAGAACAGGCCAGAATAGACCAGACCAGATCAAAACAGACCAGGACAAACCAGAACACATAAGATCAGAACAGACCAGAACAGGCCAGAACAGAACATACCAGAACAAGCCAGGACAGAACAGAACAGAACACACCAGAACAGAACATACCAGAACAGGCCGGACTAGACCAGACCAGATCAGAACAGACCGGGACAGACCAGATCAGAACACCTAAGAACAGAACAGACCAGAACAGACCAGAACAGAACACCTAAGAACAGAACACACCAGAACAGAACATACCAGAACAGGCCAGAATAGTCCAGAACAGAACAGAACAGATCAGGACAGACCAGGACAGACCAGAACAGAACACATAAGAACAGAACACACCAGAACAGAACATACCAGAACAGGCCAGAATAGTCCAGAACAGAACAGAACAGAACAGATCAGGACAGACCAGGACAGACCAGAACAGAACACATAAGAACAGAACACACCAGAACAGGCCAGAACAGACCAGAACAGACCAGAACAGACCAGAACAGACCAGAACAGAACACCTAAGAACAGAACATACCAGAACAGGCCAGAATAGACCAGACCAGAACAGAACACATAAGAACAGGACACACCAGAACAGAACATACCAGAACAGGCCAAAATAGACCAGACCAGATCAAAACAGACCAGGACAGACCAGAACAGAACACACCAGAACAGAACATACCAGAACAGGCCAGAACACACCAGAACAGAACATACTAGAACAGGCCAGAACAGAACACATAAGAACAGAACACACCAGAACAGAACATACCAGAACAGACCAGAACAGAATATACCAGAATAGGCCGGAATAGACCAGACCAGATCAGAACATACCAGAACAGGCCAGAATAGTCCAGAACAGAACAGAACAGATCAGGGCAGACCATGACAGACCAGAACAGACCAGAACAGAACACACCAGAACAGGCCAAAATAGACCAGACCAGATCAAAACAGACCAGGACAGACCAGAACAGAACATACCAGAACAGGCCAGAACAGACCAGAACAGAATATACCAGAATAGGCCGGAATAGACCAGACCAGATCAGAACATACCAGAACAGGCCAGAATAGACCAGAACAGACCAGTACAGATCAGGACAGACCAGGACAGACCAGAACAGAACACATAAGAACAGAACACACCAGAACAGAACATACCAGAACAGGCCAGAACAGACCAGAACAGAACACGCCAGAACACAACATACCAGAACAGGCCAGAATAGACCAGACCAGATCAAAACAGACCAGGACAGACCAGAACACATAAGATCAGAACAGACCGGAACAAAATATACCAGAACAGGCCAGAACACACCAGAACAGAACATACCAGAACAGGTCAGAACAGATCAGAACAGACCAGGACAGACCAGAACAGAACACCTAAGAACAGAAGACACCAGAACAGGCCAGAGTAGACCAGACCAGATCAGAACAGATCAGGACAGACCAGAACAGAACACACCAGAACAGAACATACCAGAACAGGCCAGAATAGACCAGACCAGATCAAAACAGACCAGGACAAACCAGAACACATAAGATCAGAACAGACCAGAACAGAATATACCAGAACAGGCCAGAACACACCAGAACAGAACATACCAGAACAGGCCAGAATAGACCAGACCAGATCGAAACAGACCAGGACAAACCAGAACACATAAGATCAGAACAGACCAGAACAGAATATACCAGAACAGGCCAGAACACACCAGAACAGAACATACCAGAACAGGCCAGAATAGACCAGACCAGATCAAAACAGACCAGGACAAACCAGAACACATAAGATCAGAACAGACCAGAACAGGCCAGAACAGAACATACCAGAACAAGCCAGGACAGAACAGAACAGAACACACCAGAACAGAACATACCAGAACAGGCCGGACTAGACCAGACCAGATCAGAACAGACCGGGACAGACCAGATCAGAACACCTAAGAACAGAACAGACCAGAACAGACCAGAACAGAACACCTAAGAACAGAACACACCAGAACAGAACATACCATAACAGACCAGGACAGACCAGAACATACCAGAACAGATCAAAACAGATCAAAACAGACCAGGACAGACCAGAACAGAACACATAAGAACAGAACACACCAGAACAGAACATACCAGAACAGGCCAGAATAGTCCAGAACAGAACAGAACAGATCAGGACAGACCAGGACAGACCAGAACAGAACACATAAGAACAGAACACACCAGAACAGAACATACCAGAACAGGCCAGAATAGACCAGACCAGGCCAAAACATACCAGAACAGACCAGAACAGACCAGCACAGACCAGAACAGATCAGAACAGACCGGGACAGACCGGAACAGAGCATACCAGACCACGACAGACCAGAACACGTAAGAACAGAACATACCAGAACAGGCCAGAACAGAACACATAAGAACAGAACAGACCAGAACAGGCCAGAACAGAACATACCAGAACAAGCCAGGACAGAACAGAACAGAACACACCAGAACAGAACATACCAGAACAGGCCGGAATAGACCAGACCAGATCAGAACAGACCGGGACAGACCAGATCAGAACACCTAAGAGCAGAACATACCAGAACAGACCAGAACAGAACACCTAAGAACAGAACACACCAGAACAGAACAGACCAGAACAGACCAGAACAGAACACCTAAGAACAGACCGGGACAGACCGGAACAGAGCATACCAGACCACGACAGACCAGAACACGTAAGAACAGAATATACCAGAACAGGCCAGAACAGAACACATAAGAACAGAACATACCAGAACAGGCCAGAATAGACCAGAACAGACCGGAACAGACCAGAACAGACCAGAACAGACCTGAGCAGATCAGGACAGACCAGGACAGACCAGAACAGAACACATAAGAACAGAACACACCACGACATAACATACCAGGACACACCAGGACAGACGAGAACATACCAGAACAGACCTGAACAGAAGATACCAAAACAGGCCAGGATAGACCAGACCAGATCAAAACAGACCAGGACAAACCAGAACACATAAGAACAGAACATACCAGCACAGAACATACCAGAACAGGCCAGAAAAGACCAGAACAGATCAGGACAGACCAGGACCGACCAGAACAGAACACATAAGAACAGAACACACCAGAACAGGCCAGAACAGAACATACCAGAACAAGCCAGGACAGAACAGAACAGAACGCATAAGAACAGAACACACCAGAACAGAACATACCAGAACAGGCCGGAATAGACCAGACCAGATCAGAACAGACCGGGACAGACCAGATCAGAACACCTAAGAGCAGAACATACCAGAACAGACCAGAACAGAACACCTAAGAACAGAACACACCAGAACAGACCAGAACACAACACCTAAGAACAGAAGACACCAGAACAGAACATACCAGAACAGGCCAGAATAGACCAGAACAGACCGGAACAGACCAGAACAGACCAGAACAGACCTGAACAGATCAGGACAGACCAGGACAGACCAGAACAGAACACATAAGAACAGAACACACCACAACATAACATACCAGGACACACCAGGACAGACGAGAACATACCAGAACAGACCTGAACAGAAGATACCAAAACAGGCCAGGATAGACCAGACCAGATCAAAACAGGCCAGGACAAACCAGAACACATAAGAACAGAACATACCAGCACAGAACATACCAGAACAGGCCAGAAAAGACCAGAACAGATCAGGACAGACCAGGACCGACCAGAACAGAACACATAAGAACAGAACACACCAGAACAGAACATACCAGAACAGGCCAGAACACACCAGAACAGAACATACCAGAACAGGCCAGAATAGACCAGAACAGAACAGAACACATAAGAACAGAACACACCAGAACAGAACATACCAGAACAGGCCAGAACAGACCAGAACAGACCAGAACAGAACACCTAAGAACAGAAGAGACCAGAACAGAACATACCAGAACAGGCCAGAATAGACCAGAACAGACCGGAACAGACCAGAACAGACCAGAACAGACCTGAACAGATCAGGACAGACCAGGACAGACCAGAACAGAACAGAACACATAAGAACAGAACACACCACAACAGAACATACCAGGACACACCAGGACAGACGAGAACATACCAGAACAGACCTGAACAGAAGATACCAAAACAGGCCAGGATAGACCAGACCAGATCAAAACAGACCAGGACAAACCAGAACACATAAGAACAGAACATACCAGCACAGAACATACCAGAACAGGCCAGAAAAGACCAGAACAGATCAGGACAGACCAGGACCGACCAGAACAGAACACATAAGAACAGAACACACCAGAACAGAACATACCAGAACAGGCCAGAACACACCAGAACAGAACATACCAGAACAGGCCAGAATAGACCAGACCAGAACAGAACACATAAGAACAGGACACACCAGAACAGAACATACCAGAACAGGCCAAAATAGACCAGACCAGATCAAAACAGACCAGGACAGACCAGAACAGAACACACCAGAACAGAACATACCAGAACAGGCCAGAACACACCAGAACAGAACATACTAGAACAGGCCAGAACAGAACACATAAGAACAGAACACACCAGAACAGAACATACCAGAACAGACCAGAACAGAATATACCAGAATAGGCCGGAATAGACCAGACCAGATCAGAACATACCAGAACAGGCCAGAATAGTCCAGAACAGAACAGAACAGATCAGGGCAGACCATGACAGACCAGAACAGGCCAGAACAGAACATACCAGAACAGGCCAGAACAGAACACATAAGAACAGAACATACCAGAACAGGTCAAAACAGAACATACCAGAACAAGCCAGGACAGAACAGAACAGAACACATAAGAACAGAACACACCAGAACAGAACAGACCGGGACAGACCAGATCAGAACACCTAAGAGCAGAACATACCAGAACAGGCCAGAACAGACCAGAACAGACCAGAACAGAACACCTAAGAACAGAACACACCAGAACAGAACAGACCAGAACAGACCAGAACAGAACACCTAAGAACAGAACACACCAGAACAGAACATACCATAACAGACCAGGACAGACCAGATCATACCAGAACAGATCAAAACAGACCAGAACAGACCTGAACAGAAAATACCAGAACAGGCCAGGATGGACCAGACCAGATCAAAACAGACCAGGACTGACCAGAACAGAACATACCAGAACAGGCCAGAACAGACCAGAACAGATCAGAACAGACCGGGACAGACACGAACAGAGCATACCAGACCACGACAGACCAGAACACATAAGAACAGAACATACCAGAACAGGCCAGAATAGACCAGAACAGATCAGAACAGACCAGGACAGACCAGAACAGAACACCTAAGAACAGAACACAACAGAACAGGCCAGAACACATCAGAACAGATCAGAACAGACCGGGACAGACCGGAACAGAGCATACCAGACCACGACAGACCAGAACACGTAAGAACAGAGCATACCAGAACAGGCCAGAACAGAAAACATAAGAACAGAACATACCAGAACAAGCCAGGACAGAACAGAACAGAACACATAAGAACAGAACACACCAGAACAGAACATACCAGAACAGGCCGGAATGGACCAGACCAGATCAGAACAGACCGGGACAGACCAGATCAGAACACCTAAGAACAGAACATACCAGAACAGGCCAGAACAGACCAGAACAGACCAGAACAGAACACGTAAGAACAGAAGACACCAGAACAGAACATACTAGAACAGGCCGGAATAGACCAGACCAGATCAGAACAGACCGGGACAGACCAGATCAGAACACCTAAGAACAGAACATACCAGAACAGGCCAGAACAGACCAGAACATACCAGAACAGAACACCTAAGAACAGAAGACACCAGAACAGAACATACCAGAACAGGCCAGAATAGACCAGAACAGACCGGGACAGACCAGATCAGAACACCTAAGAACAGAACATACCAGAACAGGCCAGAACAGACCAGAACAGACCAGAACAGAACACCTAAGAACAGAAGACACCAGAACAGAACATACCAGAACAGGCCAGAATAGACCAGACCAGATCAAAACAGACCAGAACAGGCCAGGACAGACCAGAACAGAACACGTAAGAACAGAAGACACCAGAACAGAACATACTAGAACAGGCCAGAACAGAACACATGAGAACAGAACACACCAGAACAGAACATACCAGAACAGGCCAGAACAGACCAGAACACAATATACCAGAATAGGCCGGAATAGACCAGACCAGATCAGAACATACCAGAACAGGCCGGAATAGACCAGACCAGATCAGAACAGACCGGGACAGACCAGATCAGAACACCTAAGAACAGAACATACCAGAACAGGCCAGAACAGACCAGAACAGAACACCTAAGAACAGAAGACACCAGAACAGAACATACCAGAACAGGCCAGAATAGACCAGAACAGACCGGAACAGACCAGAACAGACCAGAACAGACCTGAACAGATCAGGACAGACCAGGACAGACCAGAACAGAACACACCACAACAGAACATACCAGGACAGACCAAGACAGGCGAGAACATACCAGAACAGACCTGAACAGAAGATACCAAAACAGGCCAGAACAGACCAGAACAGAATATACCAGAATAGGCCGGAATAGACCAGACCAGATCAGAACATACCAGAACAGGCCGGAATAGACCAGACCAGATCAGAACAGACCGGGACAGACCAGATCAGAACACCTAAGAACAGAACATACCAGAACAGGCCAGAACAGACCAGAACAGACCAGAACAGAACACCTAAGAACAGAAGACACCAGAACAGAACATACCAGAACAGGCCAGAATAGACCAGAACAGACCGGAACAGACCAGAACAGACCAGAACAGACCTGAACAGATCAGGACAGACCAGGACAGACCAGAACAGAACACATAAGAACAGAACACACTACAACAGAACATACCAGGACACACCAGGACAGACGAGAACATACCAGAACAGACCTGAACAGAAGATACCAAAACAGGCCAGGATAGACCAGACCAGATCAAAACAGACCAGGACAAACCAGAACACATAAGAACAGAACATACCAGCACAGAACATACCAGAACAGGCCAGAAAAGACCAGAACAGATCAGGACAGACCAGGACCGACCAGAACAGAACACATAAGAACAGAACACATAAGAACAGAACACACCAGAACAGAACATACCAGAACAGTCCAGAACAGACCAGAACAGAACACGCCAGAACAGAACATACCAGAACAAGGCCAGAATAGACCAGACGAGATCAAAACAGACCAGAACAGAACACCTAAGAACAGAACACACCAGAACAGAACATACCATAACAGACCAGGACAGACCAGAACATACCAGAACAGATCAAAACAGACCAGAACAGACCTGAACAGAAGATACCAGAACAGGCCAGGATAGACCAGACCAGATCAAAACAGACCAGGACTGACCAGAACAGAACATACCAGACCGCGACACACCAGAACACATAAGAACAGAACATACCAGCACAGAACATACCAGAACAGGCCAGAACAGAACACATAAGAACAGAACACACCAGAACAGACCAGAACAGACCAGAACAGAACAGAACACATAAGAACAGAACATACCAGAACAGGTCAAAACAGAATATACCAGAACAAGCCAGGACAGAACAGAACAGAACACATAAGAACAGAACACACCAGAACAGAACATACCAGAACAGGCCGGAATAGACCAGACCAGATCAGAACAGACCGGGACAGACCAGATCAGAACACCTAAGAGCAGAACATACCAGAACAGGCCAGAACAGACCAGAACAGACCAGAACAGAACAGAACAGACCAGAACAGACCAGAACAGAACACCTAAGAACAGAACACACCAGAACAGAACAGACCAGAACAGACCAGAACAGACCAGAACAGAACACCTAAGAACAGAACACACCGGAACAGAACATACCATAACAGACCAGGACAGACCAGAACATACCAGAACAGATCAAAACAGACCAGAACAGACCTGAACAGAACATACCATAACAGACCAGGACAGACCAGAACGTACCAGAACAGATCAAAACAGACCAGGACTGACCAGAACACAACATACCAGAACAGGCCAGAACAGACCAGAACAGATCAGAACAGACCGGGACAGACCAGAACAGAGCATACCAGACCACGACAGACCAGAACACATAAGAACAGAACATACCAGAACAGGCCAGAATAGACCAGACCAGGCCAAAACATACCAGAACAGACCAGAACAGACCAGAACAGATCAGAACAGACCAGGACAGACCAGAACAGAACACAACAGAACAGGCCAGAACACACCAGAACAGATCAGAACAGACCGGGACAGACCGGAACAGAGCATACCAGACCACGACAGACCAGAACACGTAAGAACAGAACATACCAGAACAGGCCGGAATAGACCAGACCAGATCAGAACAGACCGGTACAGACCAGATCAGAACACCTAAGAACAGAACATACCAGAACAGGCCAGAACAGACCAGAACAGACCAGAACAGAACACCTAAGAACAGAACACACCAGAACAGACCAGAACACAACACCTAAGAACAGAAGACACCAGAACAGAACATACCAGAACAGGCCAGAATAGACCAGAACAGACCGGAACAGACCAGAACAGACCAGAACAGACCTGAACAGATCAGGACAGACCAGGACAGACCAGAACAGAACACATAAGAACAGAACACACCACAACATAACATACCAGGACACACCAGGACAGACGAGAACATACCAGAACAGACCTGAACAGAAGATACCAAAACAGGCCAGGATAGACCAGACCAGATCAAAACAGGCCAGGACAAACCAGAACACATAAGAACAGAACATACCAGCACAGAACATACCAGAACAGGCCAGAAAAGACCAGAACAGATCAGGACAGACCAGGACCGACCAGAACAGAACACATAAGAACAGAACACACCAGAACAGAACATACCAGAACAGGCCAGAACACACCAGAACAGAACATACCAGAACAGGCCAGAATAGACCAGAACAGAACAGAACACATAAGAACAGAACACACCAGAACAGAACATACCAGAACAGGCCAGAACAGACCAGAACAGACCAGAACAGAACACCTAAGAACAGAAGAGACCAGAACAGAACATACCAGAACAGGCCAGAATAGACAAGAACAGACCGGAACAGACCAGAACAGACCAGAACAGACCTGAACAGATCAGGACAGACCAGGACAGACCAGAACAGAACAGAACACATAAGAACAGAACACACCACAACAGAACATACCAGGACACACCAGGACAGACGAGAACATACCAGAACAGACCTGAACAGAAGATACCAAAACAGGCCAGGATAGACCAGACCAGATCAAAACAGACCAGGACAAACCAGAACACATAAGAACAGAACATACCAGCACAGAACATACCAGAACAGGCCAGAAAAGACCAGAACAGATCAGGACAGACCAGGACCGACCAGAACAGAAAACATAAGAACAGAACACACCACAACAGAACATACCAGGACACACCAGGACAGACGAGAACATACTAGAACAGATCAGAACAGACCGGGACAGACCGGAACAGAGCATACCAGACCACGACAGACCAGAACACGTAAGAACAGAACATACCAGAACAGGCCAGAACAGAACACATAAGAACAGAACAGACCAGAACAGGCCAGAACAGAACATACCAGAACAAGCCAGGACAGAACAGAACAGAACGCATAAGAACAGAACACACCAGAACAGAACATACCAGAACAGGCCGGAATAGACCAGACCAGATCAGAACAGACCGGGACAGACCAGATCAGAACACCTAAGAGCAGAACATACCAGAACAGACCAGAACAGAACACCTAAGAACAGAACACACCAGAACAGACCAGAACACAACACCTAAGAACAGAAGACACCAGAACAGAACATACCAGAACAGGCCAGAATAGACCAGAACAGACCGGAACAGACCAGAACAGACCAGAACAGACCTGAACAGATCAGGACAGACCAGGACAGACCAGAACAGAACACATAAGAACAGAACACACCACAACATAACATACCAGGACACACCAGGACAGACGAGAACATACCAGAACAGACCTGAACAGAAGATACCAAAACAGGCCAGGATAGACCAGACCAGATCAAAACAGGCCAGGACAAACCAGAACACATAAGAACAGAACATACCAGCACAGAACATACCAGAACAGGCCAGAAAAGACCAGAACAGATCAGGACAGACCAGGACCGACCAGAACAGAACACATAAGAACAGAACACACCAGAACAGAACATACCAGAACAGGCCAGAACACACCAGAACAGAACATACCAGAACAGGCCAGAATAGACCAGAACAGAACAGAACACATAAGAACAGAACACACCAGAACAGAACATACCAGAACAGGCCAGAACAGACCAGAACAGACCAGAACAGAACACCTAAGAACAGAAGAGACCAGAACAGAACATACCAGAACAGGCCAGAATAGACCAGAACAGACCGGAACAGACCAGAACAGACCAGAACAGACCTGAACAGATCAGGACAGACCAGGACAGACCAGAACAGAACAGAACACATAAGAACAGAACACACCACAACAGAACATACCAGGACACACCAGGACAGACGAGAACATACCAGAACAGACCTGAACAGAAGATACCAAAACAGGCCAGGATAGACCAGACCAGATCAAAACAGACCAGGACAAACCAGAACACATAAGAACAGAACATACCAGCACAGAACATACCAGAACAGGCCAGAAAAGACCAGAACAGATCAGGACAGACCAGGACCGACCAGAACAGAACACATAAGAACAGAACACACCAGAACAGGCCAGAACACACCAGAACAGAACATACCAGAACAGGCCAGAATAGACCAGACCAGAACAGAACACATAAGAACAGGACACACCAGAACAGAACATACCAGAACAGGCCAAAATAGACCAGACCAGATCAAAACAGACCAGGACAGACCAGAACAGAACACACCAGAACAGAACATACCAGAACAGGCCAGAACACACCAGAACAGAACATACTAGAACAGGCCAGAACAGAACACATAAGAACAGAACACACCAGAACAGAACATACCAGAACAGACCAGAACAGAATATACCAGAATAGGCCGGAATAGACCAGACCAGATCAGAACATACCAGAACAGGCCAGAATAGTCCAGAACAGAACAGAACAGATCAGGGCAGACCATGACAGACCAGAACAGGCCAGAACAGAACATACCAGAACAGGCCAGAACAGAACACATAAGAACAGAACATACCAGAACAGAACAGACCGGGACAGACCAGATCAGAACACCTAAGAGCAGAACATACCAGAACAGGCCAGAACAGACCAGAACAGACCAGAACAGAACACCTAAGAACAGAACACACCAGAACAGAACAGACCAGAACAGACCAGAACAGAACACCTAAGAACAGAACACACCAGAACAGAACAGACCAGAACAGACCAGAACAGAACACCTAAGAACAGAACACACCAGAACAGAACATACCATAACAGACCAGGACAGACCAGATCATACCAGAACAGATCAAAACAGACCAGAACAGACCTGAACAGAAAATACCAGAACAGGCCAGGATGGACCAGACCAGATCAAAACAGACCAGGACTGACCAGAACAGAACATACCAGAACAGGCCAGAACAGGCCAGAACAGACCAGAACAGATCAGAACAGACCGGGACAGACACGAACAGAGCATACCAGACCACGACAGACCAGAACACATAAGAACAGAACATACCAGAACAGGCCAGAATAGACCAGAACAGATCAGAACAGACCAGGACAGACCAGAACAGAACACCTAAGAACAGAACACAACAGAACAGGCCAGAACACATCAGAACAGATCAGAACAGACCGGGACAGACCGGAACAGAGCATACCAGACCACGACAGACCAGAACACGTAAGAACAGAGCATACCAGAACAGGCCAGAACAGAACACATAAGAACAGAACATACCAGAACAAGCCAGGACAGAACAGAACAGAACACATAAGAACAGAACACACCAGAACAGAACATACCAGAACAGGCCGGAATGGACCAGACCAGATCAGAACAGACCGGGACAGACCAGATCAGAACACCTAAGAACAGAACATACCAGAACAGGCCAGAACAGACCAGAACAGACCAGAACAGAACACGTAAGAACAGAAGACACCAGAACAGAACATACTAGAACAGGCCGGAATAGACCAGACCAGATCAGAACAGACCGGGACAGACCAGATCAGAACACCTAAGAACAGAACATACCAGAACAGGCCAGAACAGACCAGAACATACCAGAACAGAACACCTAAGAACAGAAGACACCAGAACAGAACATACCAGAACAGGCCAGAATAGACCAGAACAGACCGGGACAGACCAGATCAGAACACCTAAGAACAGAACATACCAGAACAGGCCAGAACAGACCAGAACAGACCAGAACAGAACACCTAAGAACAGAAGACACCAGAACAGAACATACCAGAACAGGCCAGAATAGACCAGACCAGATCAAAACAGACCAGAACAGGCCAGGACAGACCAGAACAGAACACGTAAGAACAGAAGACACCAGAACAGAACATACTAGAACAGGCCAGAACAGAACACATGAGAACAGAACACACCAGAACAGAACATACCAGAACAGGCCAGAACAGACCAGAACACAATATACCAGAATAGGCCGGAATAGACCAGACCAGATCAGAACATACCAGAACAGGCCGGAATAGACCAGACCAGATCAGAACAGACCGGGACAGACCAGATCAGAACACCTAAGAACAGAACATACCAGAACAGGCCAGAACAGACCAGAACAGAACACCTAAGAACAGAAGACACCAGAACAGAACATACCAGAACAGGCCAGAATAGACCAGAACAGACCGGAACAGACCAGAACAGACCAGAACAGACCTGAACAGATCAGGACAGACCAGGACAGACCAGAACAGAACACATAAGAACAGAACACACCACAACAGAACATACCAGGACAGACCAAGACAGGCGAGAACATACCAGAACAGACCTGAACAGAAGATACCAAAACAGGCCAGAACAGACCAGAACAGAATATACCAGAATAGGCCGGAATAGACCAGACCAGATCAGAACATACCAGAACAGGCCGGAATAGACCAGACCAGATCAGAACAGACCGGGACAGACCAGATCAGAACACCTAAGAACAGAACATACCAGAACAGGCCAGAACAGACCAGAACAGACCAGAACAGAACACCTAAGAACAGAAGACACCAGAACAGAACATACCAGAACAGGCCAGAATAGACCAGAACAGACCGGAACAGACCAGAACAGACCAGAACAGACCTGAACAGATCAGGACAGACCAGGACAGACCAGAACAGAACACATAAGAACAGAACACACTACAACAGAACATACCAGGACACACCAGGACAGACGAGAACATACCAGAACAGACCTGAACAGAAGATACCAAAACAGGCCAGGATAGACCAGACCAGATCAAAACAGACCAGGACAAACCAGAACACATAAGAACAGAACATACCAGCACAGAACATACCAGAACAGGCCAGAAAAGACCAGAACAGATCAGGACAGACCAGGACCGACCAGAACAGAACACATAAGAACAGAACACATAAGAACAGAACACACCAGAACAGAACATACCAGAACAGTCCAGAACAGACCAGAACAGAACACGCCAGAACAGAACATACCAGAACAAGGCCAGAATAGACCAGACGAGATCAAAACAGACCAGGACAGACCAGAACAGAACACCTAAGAACAGAAGACACCAGAACAGGCCAGAGTAGACCAGACCAGATCAGAACAGATCAGGACAGACCAGAACAGAACACACCAGAACAGAACATACCAGAACAGGCCAGAATAGACCAGACCAGATCAAAACAGACCAGGACAAACCAGAACACAAAGATCAGAACAGACCAGAACAGAATATACCAGAACAGGCCAGAACACACCAGAACAGAACATACCAGAACAGGCCAGAATAGACCAGACCAGATCAAAACAGACCAGGACAAACCAGAACACATAAGATCAGAACAGACCAGAACAGGCCAGAACAGAACATACCAGAACAAGCCAGGACAGAACAGAACAGAACACACCAGAACAGAACATACCAGAACAGGCCGGACTAGACCAGACCAGATCAGAACAGACCGGGACAGACCAGATCAGAACACCTAAGAACAGAACAGACCAGAACAGACCAGAACAGAACACCTAAGAACAGAACACACCAGAACAGAACATACCATAACAGACCAGGACAGACCAGAACATACCAGAACAGATCAAAACAGACCAGAACAGACCTGAACAGAAGATACCAGAACAGGCCAGGATAGACCAGACCAGATCAAAACAGACCAGGACTGACCAGAACAGAACATACCAGACCGCGACACACCAGAACACATAAGAACAGAACATACCAGCACAGAACATACCAGAACAGGCCAGAACAGAACACATAAGAACAGAACACACCAGAACAGACCAGAACAGACCAGAACAGACCAGAACAGAACAGAACACATAAGAACAGAACATACCAGAACAGGTCAAAACAGAACATACCAGAACAAGCCAGGACAGAACAGAACAGAACACATAAGAACAGAACACACCAGAACAGAACATACCAGAACAGGCCGGAATAGACCAGACCAGATCAGAACAGACCGGGACAGACCAGATCAGAACACCTAAGAGCAGAACATACCAGAACAGGCCAGAACAGACCAGAACAGATCAGAACAGACCGGGACAGACCAGAACAGAGCATACCAGACCACGACAGACCAGAACACATAAGAACAGAACATACCAGAACAGGCCAGAATAGACCAGACCAGGCCAAAACATACCAGAACAGACCAGAACAGACCAGAACAGATCAGAACAGACCAGGACAGACCAGAACAGAACACCTAAGAACAGAACACAGCAGAACAGGCCAGAACACACCAGAACAGATCAGAACAGACCGGGACAGACCGGAACAGAGCATACCAGACCACGACAGACCAGAACACGTAAGAACAGAACATACCAGAACAGGCCGGAATAGACCAGACCAGATCAGAACAGACCGGTACAGACCAGATCAGAACACCTAAGAACAGAACATACCAGAACAGGCCAGAACAGACCAGAACAGACCAGAACAGAACACCTAAGAACAGAACACCTAAGAACAGAACACACCAGAACAGAACATACCAGAACAGGCCAAAATAGACCAGACCAGATCAAAACAGACCAGGACAGACCAGAACAGAACATACCAGAACAGGTCAGAACAGATCAGAACAGACCAGGACAGACCAGAACAGAACACCTAAGAACAGAAGACACCAGAACAGGCCAGAGTAGACCAGACCAGATCAGAACAGATCAGGACAGACCAGAACAGAACACACCAGAACAGAACATACCAGAACAGGCCAGAACAGAACACCTAAGAACAGAACACACCAGAACAGAACATACCATAACAGACCAGGACAGACCAGAACATACCAGAACAGATCAAAACAGACCAGAACAGAAGATACCAGAACAGGCCAGGATAGACCAGACCAGATCAAAACAGACCAGGACTGACCAGAACAGAACATACCAGAACGGGCCAGAACAGACCAGAACAGATCAGAACATACCGGGACAGACCAGAACAGAGCATACCAGACCACGACACACCAGAACACATAAGAACAGAACATACCAGCACAGAACATACCAGAACAGGCCAGAACAGGACACATAAGAACAGAACACACCAGAACAGAACATACCAGAACAGGCCAGAACAGAACACATAAGAACAGAACATACCAGAACAGGCCAGAACAGAACATACCAGAACAGGCCAGAACAGAACATACCAGAACAGGCCAGAACAGAACACATAAGAACAGAACATACCAGAACAGGTCAAAACAGAACATACCAGAACAAGCCAGGACAGAACAGAACAGAACACATAAGAACAGAACACACCAGAACAGAACAGACCGGGACAGACCAGATCAGAACACCTAAGAGCAGAACATACCAGAACAGGCCAGAACAGACCGGAACAGACCAGAACAGAACACCTAAGAGCAGAACATACCAGAACAGACCAGAACAGAACACCTAAGAACAGAACACACCAGAACAGAACAGACCAGAACAGACCAGAACAGAACACCTAAGAACAGAAGACACCAGAACAGAACATACCAGAACAGGCCAGAATAGACCAGAACAGACCGGAACAGACCAGAACAGACCAGAACAGACCTGAACAGATCAGGACAGACCAGGACAGACCAGAACAGAACACATAAGAACAGAACACACCAGAACAGAACATACCAGAACAGGCCAGAATAGACCAGACCAGGCCAAAACATACCAGAACAGAACACACCAGAACAGAACATACCAGAACAGGCCAGAGTAGACCAGACCAGATCAAAACAGAACAGGACAAACCAGAACACATAAGAACAGAACATACCAGCATAGAACATACCAGAACAGACCAGAACAGATCAGAACAGATCAGGACAGACCAGGACAGACCAGAACAGGCCAGAACAGAACACATAAGAACAGAACATACCAGAACAGGTCAAAACAGACCAGAACAGACCTGAACAGAAGATGCCAGAACAGAACATACCAGAACAGGCCAGAATAGACCAGACCAGGCCAAAACATACCAGAACAGACCAGAACAGACCAGCACAGACCAGAACAGATCAGAGCAGACCGGGACAGACCGGAACAGAGCATACCAGACCACGACAGACCAGAACACGTAAGAACAGAACATACCAGAACAGGCCAGAACAGAACACATAAGAACAGAACAGACCAGAACAGGCCAGAACAGAACATACCAGAACAAGCCAGGACAGAACAGAACAGAACACACCAGAACAGAACATACCAGAACAGGCCGGAATAGACCAGACCAGATCAGAACAGACCGGGACAGACCAGATCAGAACACCTAAGAGCAGAACATACCAGAACAGACCAGAACAGAACACCTAAGAACAGAACACACCAGAACAGAACAGACCAGAACAGACCAGAACAGAACACCTAAGAACAGAAGACACCAGAACAGAACATACCAGAACAGGCCAGAATAGACCAGAACAGACCGGAACAGACCAGAACAGACCAGAACAGACCTGAGCAGATCAGGACAGACCAGGACAGACCAGAACAGAACACATAAGAACAGAACACACCACGACATAACATACCAGGACACACCAGGACAGACGAGAACATACCAGAACAGACCTGAACAGAAGATACCAAAACAGGCCAGGATAGACCAGACCAGATCAAAACAGGCCAGGACTAACCAGAACACATAAGAACAGAACATACCAGAACAGGCCAGAAAAGACCAGAACAGATCAGAACAGAACACCTAAGAACAGAACACCTAAGAACAGAACACACCAGAACAGAACATACCAGAACAGGCCAAAATAGACCAGACCAGATCAAAACAGACCAGGACAGACCAGAACAGAACATACCAGAACAGGTCAGAACAGATCAGAACAGACCAGGACAGACCAGAACAGAACACCTAAGAACAGAAGACACCAGAACAGGCCAGAGTAGACCAGACCAGATCAGAACAGATCAGGACAGAACAGAACAGAACACACCAGAACAGAACATACCAGAACAGGCCGGAATAGACCAGACCAGATCAGAACAGACCGGGACAGACCAGAACAGAACACATAAGAACAGAACACACCAGAACAGAACATACCAGAACAGGCCAGAATAGTCCAGAACAGAACAGAACAGATCAGGACAGACCAGGACAGACCAGAACAGAACACACCAGAACAGGCCAGAACAGACCAGAACAGACCAGAACAGACCAGAACAGAACACCTAAGAACAGAACAGACCAGAACAGACCAGAACAGAACACCTAAGAACAGAACACACCAGAACAGAACATACCATAACAGACCAGGACAGGCCAGAACAGACCAGAACAGACCAGAACAGACCAGAACAGACCAGAACAGAACACCTAAGAACAGAGGACACCAGAACAGGACATACCAGAACAGACCAGAACAGACCAGAACAGGCCAGAATAGACCAGATCAGATCAAAACCGACCAGGACAGACCAGAACAGAACACCTAAGAACAGAACATACCAGAACAGGCCAGAGTAGACCAGACCAGATCAAAACAGACCAGGACAAACCAGAACACATAAGATCAGAACAGACCAGAACAGAATATACCAGAACAGGCCAGAACACACCAGAACAGAACATACCAGAACAGGCCAGAATAGACCAGACCAGATCAAAACAGACCAGGACAAACCAGAACACATAAGATCAGAACAGACCAGAACAGGCCAGAACAGAACATACCAGAACAAGCCAGGACAGAACAGAACAGAACACACCAGAACAGAACATACCAGAACAGGCCGGACTAGACCAGACCAGATCAGAACAGACCGGGACAGACCAGATCAGAACACCTAAGAACAGAACAGACCAGAACAGACCAGAACAGAACACATAAGAACAGAACACACCAGAACAGAACATACCAGAACAGGCCAGAATAGTCCAGAACAGAACAGAACAGATCAGGACAGACCAGGACAGACCAGAACAGAACACATAAGAACAGAACACACCAGAACAGAACATACCAGAACAGGCCAGAATAGTCCAGAACAGAACAGAACAGAACAGATCAGGACAGACCAGGACAGACCAGAACAGAACACATAAGAACAGAACACACCAGAACAGGCCAGAACAGACCAGAACAGACCAGAACAGACCAGAACAGAACACCTAAGAACAGAACATACCAGAACAGGCCAGAATAGACCAGACCAGAACAGAACACATAAGAACAGGACACACCAGAACAGAACATACCAGAACAGGCCAAAATAGACCAGACCAGATCAAAACAGACCAGGACAGACCAGAACAGAACACACCAGAACAGAACATACCAGAACAGGCCAGAACACACCAGAACAGAACATACTAGAACAGGCCAGAACAGAACACATAAGAACAGAACACACCAGAACAGAACATACCAGAACAGACCAGAACAGAATATACCAGAATAGGCCGGAATAGACCAGACCAGATCAGAACATACCAGAACAGGCCAGAATAGTCCAGAACAGAACAGAACAGATCAGGGCAGACCATGACAGACCAGAACAGACCAGAACAGAATATACCAGAATAGGCCGGAATAGACCAGACCAGATCAGAACATACCAGAACAGGCCAGAATAGACCAGAACAGACCAGTACAGATCAGGACAGACCAGGACAGACCAGAACAGAACACATAAGAACAGAACACACCAGAACAGAACATACCAGAACAGGCCAGAATAGTCCAGAACAGAACAGAACAGATCAGGGCAGACCATGACAGACCAGAACAGACCAGAACAGAATATACCAGAATAGGCCGGAATAGACCAGACCAGATCAGAACATACCAGAATAGGCCGGAATAGACCAGACCAGATCAGAACATACCAGAACAGGCCAGAATAGACCAGAACAGACCAGACCAGATCAAAACAGACCAGGACAGACCAGAACAGAACATACCAGAACAGGCCAGAACAGACCAGAACAGAATATACCAGAATAGGCCGGAATAGACCAGACCAGATCAGAACATACCAGAACAGGCCAGAATAGACCAGAACAGACCAGTACAGATCAGGACAGACCAGGACAGACCAGAACAGAACACATAAGAACAGAACACACCAGAACAGAACATACCAGAACAGGCCAGAACAGACCAGAACAGAACACGCCAGAACACAACATACCAGAACAGGCCAGAATAGACCAGACCAGATCAAAACAGACCAGGACAGACCAGAACACATAAGATCAGAACAGACCGGAACAAAATATACCAGAACAGGCCAGAACACACCAGAACAGAACATACCAGAACAGGTCAGAACAGATCAGAACAGACCAGGACAGACCAGAACAGAACACCTAAGAACAGAAGACACCAGAACAGGCCAGAGTAGACCAGACCAGATCAGAACAGATCAGGACAGACCAGAACAGAACACACCAGAACAGAACACACCACAACAGAACATACCAGGACAGACCAAGACAGGCGAGAACATACCAGAACAGACCTGAACAGAAGATACCAAAACAGGCCAGAACAGACCAGAACAGAATATACCAGAATAGGCCGGAATAGACCAGACCAGATCAGAACATACCAGAACAGGCCGGAATAGACCAGACCAGATCAGAACAGACCGGGACAGACCAGATCAGAACACCTAAGAACAGAACATACCAGAACAGGCCAGAACAGACCAGAACAGAACACCTAAGAACAGAAGACACCAGAACAGAACATACCAGAACAGGCCAGAATAGACCAGAACAGACCGGAACAGACCAGAACAGACCGGAACAGACCAGAACAGACCAGAACAGACCTGAACAGATCAGGACAGACCAGGACAGACCAGAACAGAACACATAAGAACAGAACACACCACAACAGAACATACCAGGACAGACCAAGACAGGCGAGAACATACCAGAACAGACCTGAACAGAAGATACCAAAACAGGCCAGAACAGACCAGAACAGAATATACCAGAATAGGCCGGAATAGACCAGACCAGATCAGAACATACCAGAACAGGCCGGAATAGACCAGACCAGATCAGAACAGACCGGGACAGACCAGATCAGAACACCTAAGAACAGAACATACCAGAACAGGCCAGAACAGACCAGAACAGACCAGAACAGAACACCTAAGAACAGAAGACACCAGAACAGAACATACCAGAACAGGCCAGAATAGACCAGAACAGACCGGAACAGACCAGAACAGACCAGAACAGACCTGAACAGATCAGGACAGACCAGGACAGACCAGAACAGAACACATAAGAACAGAACACACTACAACAGAACATACCAGGACACACCAGGACAGACGAGAACATACCAGAACAGACCTGAACAGAAGATACCAAAACAGGCCAGGATAGACCAGACCAGATCAAAACAGACCAGGACAAACGAGAACACATAAGAACAGAACATACCAGCACAGAACATACCAGAACAGGCCAGAAAAGACCAGAACAGATCAGGACAGACCAGGACCGACCAGAACAGAACACATAAGAACAGAACACATAAGAACAGAACACACCAGAACAGAACATACCAGAACAGTCCAGAACAGACCAGAACAGAACACGCCAGAACAGAACATACCAGAACAAGGCCAGAATAGACCAGACGAGATCAAAACAGACCAGGACAGACCAGAACAGAACACCTAAGAACAGAAGACACCAGAACAGGCCAGAGTAGACCAGACCAGATCAGAACAGATCAGGACAGACCAGAACAGAACACACCAGAACAGAACATACCAGAACAGGCCAGAATAGACCAGACCAGATCAAAACAGACCAGGACAAACCAGAACACAAAGATCAGAACAGACCAGAACAGAATATACCAGAACAGGCCAGAACACACCAGAACAGAACATACCAGAACAGGCCAGAATAGACCAGACCAGATCAAAACAGACCAGGACAAACCAGAACACATAAGATCAGAACAGACCAGAACAGGCCAGAACAGAACATACCAGAACAAGCCAGGACAGAACAGAACAGAACACACCAGAACAGAACATACCAGAACAGGCCGGACTAGACCAGACCAGATCAGAACAGACCGGGACAGACCAGATCAGAACACCTAAGAACAGAACAGACCAGAACAGACCAGAACAGAACACCTAAGAACAGAACACACCAGAACAGAACATACCATAACAGACCAGGACAGACCAGAACATACCAGAACAGATCAAAACAGACCAGAACAGACCTGAACAGAAGATACCAGAACAGGCCAGGATAGACCAGACCAGATCAAAACAGACCAGGACTGACCAGAACAGAACATACCAGACCGCGACACACCAGAACACATAAGAACAGAACATACCAGCACAGAACATACCAGAACAGGCCAGAACAGAACACATAAGAACAGAACACACCAGAACAGACCAGAACAGACCAGAACAGACCAGAACAGAACAGAACACATAAGAACAGAACATACCAGAACAGGTCAAAACAGAACATACCAGAACAAGCCAGGACAGAACAGAACAGAACACATAAGAACAGAACACACCAGAACAGAACATACCAGAACAGGCCGGAATAGACCAGACCAGATCAGAACAGACCGGGACAGACCAGATCAGAACACCTAAGAGCAGAACATACCAGAACAGGCCAGAACAGACCAGAACAGATCAGAACAGACCGGGACAGACCAGAACAGAGCATACCAGACCACGACAGACCAGAACACATAAGAACAGAACATACCAGAACAGGCCAGAATAGACCAGACCAGGCCAAAACATACCAGAACAGACCAGAACAGACCAGAACAGATCAGAACAGACCAGGACAGACCAGAACAGAACACCTAAGAACAGAACACAGCAGAACAGGCCAGAACACACCAGAACAGATCAGAACAGACCGGGACAGACCGGAACAGAGCATACCAGACCACGACAGACCAGAACACGTAAGAACAGAACATACCAGAACAGGCCGGAATAGACCAGACCAGATCAGAACAGACCGGTACAGACCAGATCAGAACACCTAAGAACAGAACATACCAGAACAGGCCAGAACAGACCAGAACAGACCAGAACAGAACACCTAAGAACAGAACACCTAAGAACAGAACACACCAGAACAGAACATACCAGAACAGGCCAAAATAGACCAGACCAGATCAAAACAGACCAGGACAGACCAGAACAGAACATACCAGAACAGGTCAGAACAGATCAGAACAGACCAGGACAGACCAGAACAGAACACCTAAGAACAGAAGACACCAGAACAGGCCAGAGTAGACCAGACCAGATCAGAACAGATCAGGACAGACCAGAACAGAACACACCAGAACAGAACATACCAGAACAGGCCAGAACAGAACACCTAAGAACAGAACACACCAGAACAGAACATACCATAACAGACCAGGACAGACCAGAACATACCAGAACAGATCAAAACAGACCAGAACAGAAGATACCAGAACAGGCCAGGATAGACCAGACCAGATCAAAACAGACCAGGACTGACCAGAACAGAACATACCAGAACGGGCCAGAACAGACCAGAACAGATCAGAACATACCGGGACAGACCAGAACAGAGCATACCAGACCACGACACACCAGAACACATAAGAACAGAACATACCAGCACAGAACATACCAGAACAGGCCAGAACAGGACACATAAGAACAGAACACACCAGAACAGAACATACCAGAACAGGCCAGAACAGAACACATAAGAACAGAACATACCAGAACAGGCCAGAACAGAACATACCAGAACAGGCCAGAACAGAACATACCAGAACAGGCCAGAACAGAACACATAAGAACAGAACATACCAGAACAGGTCAAAACAGAACATACCAGAACAAGCCAGGACAGAACAGAACAGAACACATAAGAACAGAACACACCAGAACAGAACAGACCGGGACAGACCAGATCAGAACACCTAAGAGCAGAACATACCAGAACAGGCCAGAACAGACCGGAACAGACCAGAACAGAACACCTAAGAGCAGAACATACCAGAACAGACCAGAACAGAACACCTAAGAACAGAACACACCAGAACAGAACAGACCAGAACAGACCAGAACAGAACACCTAAGAACAGAAGACACCAGAACAGAACATACCAGAACAGGCCAGAATAGACCAGAACAGACCGGAACAGACCAGAACAGACCAGAACAGACCTGAACAGATCAGGACAGACCAGGACAGACCAGAACAGAACACATAAGAACAGAACACACCAGAACAGAACATACCAGAACAGGCCAGAATAGACCAGACCAGGCCAAAACATACCAGAACAGAACACACCAGAACAGAACATACCAGAACAGGCCAGAGTAGACCAGACCAGATCAAAACAGAACAGGACAAACCAGAACACATAAGAACAGAACATACCAGCATAGAACATACCAGAACAGACCAGAACAGATCAGAACAGATCAGGACAGACCAGGACAGACCAGAACAGGCCAGAACAGATCACATAAGAACAGAACATACCAGAACAGGTCAAAACAGACCAGAACAGACCTGAACAGAAGATGCCAGAACAGAACATACCAGAACAGGCCAGAATAGACCAGACCAGGCCAAAACATACCAGAACAGACCAGAACAGACCAGCACAGACCAGAACAGATCAGAGCAGACCGGGACAGACCGGAACAGAGCATACCAGACCACGACAGACCAGAACACGTAAGAACAGAACATACCAGAACAGGCCAGAACAGAACACATAAGAACAGAACAGACCAGAACAGGCCAGAACAGAACATACCAGAACAAGCCAGGACAGAACAGAACAGAACACACCAGAACAGAACATACCAGAACAGGCCGGAATAGACCAGACCAGATCAGAACAGACCGGGACAGACCAGATCAGAACACCTAAGAGCAGAACATACCAGAACAGACCAGAACAGAACACCTAAGAACAGAACACACCAGAACAGAACAGACCAGAACAGACCAGAACAGAACACCTAAGAACAGAAGACACCAGAACAGAACATACCAGAACAGGCCAGAATAGACCAGAACAGACCGGAACAGACCAGAACAGACCAGAACAGACCTGAGCAGATCAGGACAGACCAGGACAGACCAGAACAGAACACATAAGAACAGAACACACCACGACATAACATACCAGGACACACCAGGACAGACGAGAACATACCAGAACAGACCTGAACAGAAGATACCAAAACAGGCCAGGATAGACCAGACCAGATCAAAACAGGCCAGGACTAACCAGAACACATAAGAACAGAACATACCAGAACAGGCCAGAAAAGACCAGAACAGATCAGAACAGAACACCTAAGAACAGAACACCTAAGAACAGAACACACCAGAACAGAACATACCAGAACAGGCCAAAATAGACCAGACCAGATCAAAACAGACCAGGACAGACCAGAACAGAACATACCAGAACAGGTCAGAACAGATCAGAACAGACCAGGACAGACCAGAACAGAACACCTAAGAACAGAAGACACCAGAACAGGCCAGAGTAGACCAGACCAGATCAGAACAGATCAGGACAGAACAGAACAGAACACACCAGAACAGAACATACCAGAACAGGCCGGAATAGACCAGACCAGATCAGAACAGACCGGGACAGACCAGAACAGAACACATAAGAACAGAACACACCAGAACAGAACATACCAGAACAGGCCAGAATAGTCCAGAACAGAACAGAACAGATCAGGACAGACCAGGACAGACCAGAACAGAACACACCAGAACAGGCCAGAACAGACCAGAACAGACCAGAACAGACCAGAACAGAACACCTAAGAACAGAACAGACCAGAACAGACCAGAACAGAACACCTAAGAACAGAACACACCAGAACAGAACATACCATAACAGACCAGGACAGGCCAGAACAGACCAGAACAGACCAGAACAGACCAGAACAGACCAGAACAGAACACCTAAGAACAGAGGACACCAGAACAGAACATACCAGAACAGACCAGAACAGACCAGAACAGGCCAGAATAGACCAGATCAGATCAAAACCGACCAGGACAGACCAGAACAGAACACCTAAGAACAGAACATACCAGAACAGGCCAGAGTAGACCAGACCAGATCAAAACAGACCAGGACAAACCAGAACACATAAGATCAGAACAGACCAGAACAGAATATACCAGAACAGGCCAGAACACACCAGAACAGAACATACCAGAACAGGCCAGAATAGACCAGACCAGATCAAAACAGACCAGGACAAACCAGAACACATAAGATCAGAACAGACCAGAACAGGCCAGAACAGAACATACCAGAACAAGCCAGGACAGAACAGAACAGAACACACCAGAACAGAACATACCAGAACAGGCCGGACTAGACCAGACCAGATCAGAACAGACCGGGACAGACCAGATCAGAACACCTAAGAACAGAACAGACCAGAACAGACCAGAACAGAACACATAAGAACAGAACACACCAGAACAGAACATACCAGAACAGGCCAGAATAGTCCAGAACAGAACAGAACAGATCAGGACAGACCAGGACAGACCAGAACAGAACACATAAGAACAGAACACACCAGAACAGAACATACCAGAACAGGCCAGAATAGTCCAGAACAGAACAGAACAGAACAGATCAGGACAGACCAGGACAGACCAGAACAGAACACATAAGAACAGAACACACCAGAACAGGCCAGAACAGACCAGAACAGACCAGAACAGACCAGAACAGAACACCTAAGAACAGAACATACCAGAACAGGCCAGAATAGACCAGACCAGAACAGAACACATAAGAACAGGACACACCAGAACAGAACATACCAGAACAGGCCAAAATAGACCAGACCAGATCAAAACAGACCAGGACAGACCAGAACAGAACACACCAGAACAGAACATACCAGAACAGGCCAGAACACACCAGAACAGAACATACTAGAACAGGCCAGAACAGAACACATAAGAACAGAACACACCAGAACAGAACATACCAGAACAGACCAGAACAGAATATACCAGAATAGGCCGGAATAGACCAGACCAGATCAGAACATACCAGAACAGGCCAGAATAGTCCAGAACAGAACAGAACAGATCAGGGCAGACCATGACAGACCAGAACAGACCAGAACAGAATATACCAGAATAGGCCGGAATAGACCAGACCAGATCAGAACATACCAGAACAGGCCAGAATAGACCAGAACAGACCAGTACAGATCAGGACAGACCAGGACAGACCAGAACAGAACACATAAGAACAGAACACACCAGAACAGAACATACCAGAACAGGCCAGAATAGTCCAGAACAGAACAGAACAGATCAGGGCAGACCATGACAGACCAGAACAGACCAGAACAGAATATACCAGAATAGGCCGGAATAGACCAGACCAGATCAGAACATACCAGAATAGGCCGGAATAGACCAGACCAGATCAGAACATACCAGAACAGGCCAGAATAGACCAGAACAGACCAGACCAGATCAAAACAGACCAGGACAGACCAGAACAGAACATACCAGAACAGGCCAGAACAGACCAGAACAGAATATACCAGAATAGGCCGGAATAGACCAGACCAGATCAGAACATACCAGAACAGGCCAGAATAGACCAGAACAGACCAGTACAGATCAGGACAGACCAGGACAGACCAGAACAGAACACATAAGAACAGAACACACCAGAACAGAACATACCAGAACAGGCCAGAACAGACCAGAACAGAACACGCCAGAACACAACATACCAGAACAGGCCAGAATAGACCAGACCAGATCAAAACAGACCAGGACAGACCAGAACACATAAGATCAGAACAGACCGGAACAAAATATACCAGAACAGGCCAGAACACACCAGAACAGAACATACCAGAACAGGTCAGAACAGATCAGAACAGACCAGGACAGACCAGAACAGAACACCTAAGAACAGAAGACACCAGAACAGGCCAGAGTAGACCAGACCAGATCAGAACAGATCAGGACAGACCAGAACAGAACACACCAGAACAGAACATACCAGAACAGGCCAGAATAGACCAGACCAGATCAAAACAGACCAGGACAAACCAGAACACATAAGATCAGAACAGACCAGAACAGAATATACCAGAACAGGCCAGAACACACCAGAACAGAACATACCAGAACAGGCCAGAATAGACCAGACCAGATCGAAACAGACCAGGACAAACCAGAACACATAAGATCAGAACAGACCAGAACAGAATATACCAGAACAGGCCAGAACACACCAGAACAGAACATACCAGAACAGGCCAGAATAGACCAGACCAGATCAAAACAGACCAGGACAAACCAGAACACATAAGATCAGAACAGACCAGAACAGGCCAGAACAGAACATACCAGAACAAGCCAGGACAGAACAGAACAGAACACACCAGAACAGAACATACCAGAACAGGCCGGACTAGACCAGACCAGATCAGAACAGACCGGGACAGACCAGATCAGAACACCTAAGAACAGAACAGACCAGAACAGAACATACCAGAACAGGCCAGAATAGTCCAGAACAGAACAGAACAGATCAGGACAGACCAGGACAGACCAGAACAGAACACATAAGAACAGAACACACCAGAACAGAACATACCAGAACAGGCCAGAATAGTCCAGAACAGAACAGAACAGAACAGATCAGGACAGACCAGGACAGACCAGAACAGAACACATAAGAACAGAACACACCAGAACAGAACATACCAGAACAGGCCAGAATAGTCCAGAACAGAACAGAACAGAACAGATCAGGACAGACCAGGACAGACCAGAACAGAACACATAAGAACAGAACACACCAGAACAGGCCAGAACAGACCAGAACAGACCAGAACAGACCAGAACAGAACACCTAAGAACAGAACATACCAGAACAGGCCAGAACAGACCAGAACAGACCAGAACAGACCAGAACAGAACACCTAAGAACAGAGGACACCAGAACAGAACATACCAGAACAGACCAGAACAGACCAGAACAGGCCAGAATAGACCAGATCAGATCAAAACCGACCAGGACAGACCAGAACAGAACACCTAAGAACAGAACATACCAGAACAGGCCAGAGTAGACCAGACCAGATCAAAACAGACCAGGACAAACCAGAACACATAAGAACAGAACATACCAGCACAGAACATACCAGAACAGACCAGAACAGATCAGAACAGATCAGGACAGACCAGGACAGACCAGAACAGGCCAGAACAGAACACATAAGAACAGAACATACCAGAACAGGTCAAAACAGATCAGGACAGACCAGGACAGACCAGAACAGAACACATAAGAACAGAACACACCAGAACAGAACATACCAGAACAGGCCAGAACAGACCAGAACAGAACACCTAAGAACAGAACATACCAGAACAGGCCAGAACAGACCAGAACAGACCAGAACAGACCAGAACAGACCAGAACAGAACACCTAAGAACAGAGGACACCAGAACAGAACATACCAGAACAGACCAGAACAGACCAGAACAGGCCAGAATAGACCAGATCAGATCAAAACCGACCAGGACAGACCAGAACAGAACACCTAAGAACAGAACACACCAGAACAGAACATACCAGAACAGGCCAAAATAGACCAGACCAGATCAAAACAGACCAGGACAGACCAGAACAGAACACACCAGAACAGAACATACCAGAACAGACCAGAACAGAACACCTAAGAACAGAACACACCAGAACAGAACATACCATAACAGACCAGGACAGACCAGAACAGAATATACCAGAACAGGCCAGAACACACCAGAACAGAACATACCAGAACAGGCCAGAATAGACCAGACCAGATCAAAACAGACCAGGACAAACCAGAACACATAAGATCAGAACACACCAGAACAGACCAGAACAGACCAGAACAGACCAGAACAGAACACCTAAGAACAGAACACACCAGAACAGAACAGACCAGAACAGACCAGAACAGACCAGAACAGAACACCTAAGAACAGAACACACCAGAACAGAACATACCATAACAGACCAGGACAGACCAGAACATACCAGAACAGATCAAAACAGACCAGAACAGACCTGAACAGAACATACCATAACAGACCAGGACAGACCAGAACGTACCAGAACAGATCAAAACAGACCAGGACTGACCAGAACAGAACATACCAGAACAGGCCAGAACAGACCAGAACAGGTCAAAACAGATCAGGACAGACCAGGACAGACCAGAACAGAACACATAAGAACAGAACACACCAGAACAGAACATACCAGAACAGGCCAGAACAGACCAGAACAGAACACCTAAGAACAGAACATACCAGAACAGGCCAGAACAGACCAGAACAGACCAGAACAGACCAGAACAGACCAGAACAGAACACCTAAGAACAGAGGACACCAGAACAGAACATACCAGAACAGACCAGAACAGACCAGAACAGAATATACCAGAATAGGCCGGAATAGACCAGACCAGATCAGAACATACCAGAACAGGCCAGAATAGTCCAGAACAGAACAGAACACATAAGAACAGAACACACCAGAACAGAACATACCAGAACAGGCCAGAACAGACCAGAACAGACCAGAACAGAACACCTAAGAACAGAAGACACCAGAACAGAACATACCAGAACAGGCCAGAATGGACCAGAACAGACCGGAACAGACCAGAACAGACCAGAACAGACCTGAACAGATCAGGACAGAACAGGACAGACCAGAACAGAACACATAAGAACAGAACACACCACAACAGAACATACCAGGACACACCAGGACAGACGAGAACATACCAGAACAGACCTGAACAGAAGATACCAAAACAGGCCAGGATAGACCAGACCAGATCAAAACAGACCAGAACAGGCCAGGACAGACCAGAACAGAACACGTAAGAACAGAAGACACCAGAACAGAATATACTAGAACAGGCCAGAACAGACCAGAACAGAATATACCAGAATAGGCCGGAATAGACCAGAACAGATCAGAATATACCGGGACAGACCAGAACAGAGCATACCAGACCGCGACACACCAGAACACATAAGAACAGAACATACCAGCACAGAACATACCAGAACAGGCCAGAACAGAACACATAAGAACAGAACACACCAGAACAGAAGATACCAGAACAGGCCAGAACAGAACACATAAGAACAGAACATACCAGAACAGGCCAGAACAGAACAGGCCAGAACAGACCAGGACAGACCAGAACAGAACACCTAAGAACAGAAGACACCAGAACAGGCCAGAGTAGACCAGACCAGATCAGAACAGATCAGGACAGACCAGAACAGAACACACCAGAACAGAACATACCAGAACAGGCCAGAATAGACCAGACCAGATCAAAACAGACCAGGACAAACCAGAACACATAAGATCAGAACAGACCAGAACAGACCAGAACAGAACACACCAGAACAGAACATACCATGACAGACCAGGACAGACCAGAACATACCAGAACAGATCAAAACAGACCAGAACAGACCTGAACAGAAGATACCAGAACAGGCCAGGATAGACCAGACCAGATCAAAACAGACCAGGACTGACCAGAACAGAACATACCAGAACAGGCCAGAACAGACCAGAACAGATCAGAACATACCGGGACAGACCAGAACAGAGCATACCAGACCGCGACACACCAGAACACATAAGAACAGAACATACCAGCACAGAACATACCAGAACAGGCCAGAACAGAACACATAAGAACAGAACACACCAGAACAGAAGATACCAGAACAGGCCAGAACAGAACACATAAGAACAGAACATACCAGAACAGGCCAGAACAGAACAGGCCAGAACAGAACACATAAGAACAGAACATACCAGAACAGGTCAAAACAGAACATACCAGAACAAGCCAGGACAGAACAGAACAGAACACATAAGAACAGAACACACCAGAACAGAACATACCAGAACAGGCCGGAATAGACCAGACCAGATCAGAACAGACCGGGACAGACCAGATCAGAACACCTAAGAGCAGAACATACCAGAACAGGCCAGAACAGACCAGAACAGACCAGAACAGACCAGAACAGAATACCTAAGAACAGAACACACCAGAACAGAACAGACCAGAACAGACCAGAACAGAACACCTAAGAACAGAACACACCAGAACAGAACATACCATAACAGACCAGGACAGACCAGAACATACCAGAACAGATCAAAACAGACCAGAACAGACCTGAACAGAAAATACCAGAACAGGCCAGGATGGACCAGACCAGATCAAAACAGACCAGGACTGACCAGAACAGAACATACCAGAACAGGCCAGAACAGACCAGAACAGATCAGAACAGACCGGGACAGACCAGAACAGAGCATACCAGACCACGACAGACCAGAACACATAAGAACAGAACATACCAGAACAGGCCAGAATAGACCAGACCAGGCCAAAACATACCAGAACAGACCAGAACAGACCAGAACAGATCAGAACAGACCAGGACAGACCAGAACAGAACACCTAAGAACAGAACACAACAGAACAGGCCAGAACACACCAGAACAGATCAGAACAGACCGGGACAGACCGGAACAGAGCATACCAGACCACGACAGACCAGAACACGTAAGAACAGAACATACCAGAACAGGCCGGAATAGACCAGACCAGATCAGAACAGACCGGGACAGACCAGATCAGAACACCTAAGAACAGAACATACCAGAACAGGCCAGAACAGACCAGAACAGACCAGAACAGAACACCTAAGAACAGAACACACCAGAACAGAACATACCAGAACAGGCCAAAATAGACCAGACCAGATCAAAACAGACCAGGACAGACCAGAACAGAACATACCAGAACAGGTCAGAACAGATCAGAACAGACCAGGACAGACCAGAACAGAACACCTAAGAACAGAAGACACCAGAACAGGCCAGAGTAGACCAGACCAGATCAGAACAGATCAGGACAGACCAGAACAGAACACACCAGAACAGAACATACCAGAACAGGCCAGAACAGAACACCTAAGAACAGAACACACCAGAACAGAACATACCATAACAGACCAGGACAGACCAGAACATACCAGAACAGATCAAAACAGACCAGAACAGAAGATACCAGAACAGGCCAGGATAGACCAGACCAGATCAAAACAGACCAGGACTGACCAGAACAGAACATACCAGAACGGGCCAGAACAGACCAGAACAGATCAGATCATACCGGGACAGACCAGAACAGAGCATACCAGACCACGACACACCAGAACACATAAGAACAGAACATACCAGCACAGAACATACCAGAACAGGCCAGAACAGAACACATAAGAACAGAACACACCAGAACAGAACATACCAGAACAGGCCAGAACAGAACACATAAGAACAGAACATACCAGAACAGGCCAGAACAGAACATACCAGAACAGGCCAGAACAGAACACATAAGAACAGAACATACCAGAACAGGTCAAAACAGAACATACCAGAACAAGCCAGGACAGAACAGAACAGAACACATAAGAACAGAACAGACCGGGACAGAACATACCAGAACAGACCAGAAACAGATCAGAACAGATCAGGACAGACCAGGACAGACCAGAACAGAACACATAAGAACAGAACACACCAGAACAGAACATACCAGAACAGGCCAGAATAGTCCAGAACAGAACAGAACAGAACAGATCAGGACAGACCAGGACAGACCAGAACAGAACACATAAGAACAGAACACACCAGAACAGAACATACCAGAACAGGCCAGAATAGTCCAGAACAGAACAGAACAGAACAGATCAGGACAGACCAGGACAGACCAGAACAGAACACATAAGAACAGAACACACCAGAACAGAACATACCAGAACAGGCCAGAACAGACCAGAACAGAACACCTAAGAACAGAACATACCAGAACAGGCCAGAACAGACCAGAACAGACCAGAACAGACCAGAACAGAACACCTAAGAACAGAGGACACCAGAACAGAACATACCAGAACAGACCAGAACAGACCAGAACAGGCCAGAATAGACCAGATCAGATCAAAACCGACCAGGACAGACCAGAACAGAACACCTAAGAACAGAACATACCAGAACAGGCCAGAGTAGACCAGACCAGATCAAAACAGACCAGGACAAACCAGAACACATAAGAACAGAACATACCAGCACAGAACATACCAGAACAGACCAGAACAGATCAGAACAGATCAGGACAGACCAGGACAGACCAGAACAGGCCAGAACAGAACACATAAGAACAGAACATACCAGAACAGGTCAAAACAGATCAGGACAGACCAGGACAGACCAGAACAGAACACATAAGAACAGAACACACCAGAACAGAACATACCAGAACAGGCCGGAATAGACCAGACCAGATCAGAACAGACCGGGACAGACCAGATCAGAACACCTAAGAGCAGAACATACCAGAACAGGCCAGAACAGACCAGAACAGACCAGAACAGACCAGAACAGAATACCTAAGAACAGAACACACCAGAACAGAACAGACCAGAACAGACCAGAACAGAACACCTAAGAACAGAACACACCAGAACAGAACATACCATAACAGACCAGGACAGACCAGAACATACCAGAACAGATCAAAACAGACCAGAACAGACCTGAACAGAAAATACCAGAACAGGCCAGGATGGACCAGACCAGATCAAAACAGACCAGGACTGACCAGAACAGAACATACCAGAACAGGCCAGAACAGACCAGAACAGATCAGAACAGACCGGGACAGACCAGAACAGAGCATACCAGACCACGACAGACCAGAACACATAAGAACAGAACATACCAGAACAGGCCAGAATAGACCAGACCAGGCCAAAACATACCAGAACAGACCAGAACAGACCAGAACAGATCAGAACAGACCAGGACAGACCAGAACAGAACACCTAAGAACAGAACACAACAGAACAGGCCAGAACACACCAGAACAGATCAGAACAGACCGGGACAGACCGGAACAGAGCATACCAGACCACGACAGACCAGAACACGTAAGAACAGAACATACCAGAACAGGCCGGAATAGACCAGACCAGATCAGAACAGACCGGGACAGACCAGATCAGAACACCTAAGAACAGAACATACCAGAACAGGCCAGAACAGACCAGAACAGACCAGAACAGAACACCTAAGAACAGAACACACCAGAACAGAACATACCAGAACAGGCCAAAATAGACCAGACCAGATCAAAACAGACCAGGACAGACCAGAACAGAACATACCAGAACAGGTCAGAACAGATCAGAACAGACCAGGACAGACCAGAACAGAACACCTAAGAACAGAAGACACCAGAACAGAACATACCATAACAGACCAGGACAGACCAGAACATACCAGAACAGATCAAAACAGACCAGAACAGAAGATACCAGAACAGGCCAGGATAGACCAGACCAGATCAAAACAGACCAGGACTGACCAGAACAGAACATACCAGAACGGGCCAGAACAGACCGGAACAGATCAGATCATACCGGGACAGACCAGAACAGAGCATACCAGACCACGACACACCAGAACACATAAGAACAGAACATACCAGCACAGAACATACCAGAACAGGCCAGAACAGAACACATAAGAACAGAACACACCAGAACAGAACATACCAGAACAGGCCAGAACAGAACACATAAGAACAGAACATACCAGAACAGGCCAGAACAGAACATACCAGAACAGGCCAGAACAGAACACATAAGAACAGAACATACCAGAACAGGTCAAAACAGAACATACCAGAACAAGCCAGGACAGAACAGAACAGAACACATAAGAACAGAACAGACCGGGACAGAACATACCAGAACAGACCAGAAACAGATCAGAACAGATCAGGACAGACCAGGACAGACCAGAACAGAACACATAAGAACAGAACACACCAGAACAGAACATACCAGAACAGGCCAGAATAGTCCAGAACAGAACAGAACAGAACAGATCAGGACAGACCAGGACAGACCAGAACAGAACACATAAGAACAGAACACACCAGAACAGAACATACCAGAACAGGCCAGAATAGTCCAGAACAGAACAGAACAGAACAGATCAGGACAGACCAGGACAGACCAGAACAGAACACATAAGAACAGAACACACCAGAACAGAACATACCAGAACAGGCCAGAACAGACCAGAACAGAACACCTAAGAACAGAACATACCAGAACAGGCCAGAACAGACCAGAACAGACCAGAACAGACCAGAACAGACCAGAACAGAACACCTAAGAACAGAGGACACCAGAACAGAACATACCAGAACAGACCAGAACAGACCAGAACAGGCCAGAATAGACCAGATCAGATCAAAACCGACCAGGACAGACCAGAACAGAACACCTAAGAACAGAACATACCAGAACAGGCCAGAGTAGACCAGACCAGATCAAAACAGACCAGGACAAACCAGAACACATAAGAACAGAACATACCAGCACAGAACATACCAGAACAGACCAGAACAGATCAGAACAGATCAGGACAGACCAGGACAGACCAGAACAGGCCAGAACAGAACACATAAGAACAGAACATACCAGAACAGGTCAAAACAGATCAGGACAGACCAGGACAGACCAGAACAGAACACATAAGAACAGAACACACCAGAACAGAACATACCAGAACAGGCCAGAACAGACCAGAACAGAACACCTAAGAACAGAACATACCAGAACAGGCCAGAACAGACCAGAACAGACCAGAACAGACCAGAACAGACCAGAACAGAACACCTAAGAACAGAGGACACCAGAACAGAACATACCAGAACAGACCAGAACAGACCAGAACAGGCCAGAATAGACCAGATCAGATCAAAACCGACCAGGACAGACCAGAACAGAACACCTAAGAACAGAACACACCAGAACAGAACATACCAGAACAGGCCAAAATAGACCAGACCAGATCAAAACAGACCAGGACAGACCAGAACAGAACACACCAGAACAGAACATACCAGAACAGGCCAGAATAGACCAGACCAGATCAAAACAGACCAGAACAGGCCAGGACAGACCAGAACAGAACACGTAAGAACAGAAGACACCAGAACAGAACATACTAGAACAGGCCAGAACAGACCAGAACAGAATATACCAGAATAGGCCGGAATAGACCAGACCAGATCAGAACATACCAGAACAGGCCAGAATAGTCCAGAACAGAACAGAACACATAAGAACAGAACACACCAGAACAGAACATACCAGAACAGGCCAGAACAGACCAGAACAGAACACCTAAGAACAGAAGACACCAGAACAGAACATACCAGAACAGGCCAGAATGGACCAGAACAGACCGGAACAGACCAGAACAGACCAGAACAGACCTGAACAGATCAGGACAGACCAGGACAGACCAGAACAGAACACATAAGAACAGAACACACCACAACAGAACATACCAGGGCACACCAGGACAGACGAGAACAGGCCAGGACAGACCAGAACAGAACACGTAAGAACAGAAGACACCAGAACAGAATATACTAGAACAGGCCAGAACAGACCAGAACAGAATATACCAGAATAGGCCGGAATAGACCAGACCAGATCAGAACATACCAGAACAGGCCAGAATAGACCAGACCAGAACAGAACACATAAGAACAGAACACACCAGAACAGAACATACCAGAACAGGCCAAAATAGACCAGACCAGATCAAAACAGACCAGGACAGACCAGAACAGAACACACCAGAACAGAACATACCAGAACAGACCAGAACAGAACACCTAAGAACAGAACACACCAGAACAGAACATACCATAACAGACCAGGACAGACCAGAACAGAATATACCAGAACAGGCCAGAACACACCAGAACAGAACATACCAGAACAGGCCAGAATAGACCAGACCAGATCAAAACAGACCAGGACAAACCAGAACACATAAGATCAGAACACACCAGAACAGACCAGAACAGACCAGAACAGAACAGAACACATAAGAACAGAACATACCAGAACAGGTCAAAACAGAACATACCAGAACAAGCCAGGACAGAACAGAACAGAACACATAAGAACAGAACACACCAGAACAGAACATACCAGAACAGGCCGGAATAGACCAGACCAGATCAGAACAGACCGGGACAGACCAGATCAGAACACCTAAGAGCAGAACATACCAGAACAGGCCAGAACAGACCAGAACAGACCAGAACAGAACACCTAAGAACAGAACACACCAGAACAGAACAGACCAGAACAGACCAGAACAGACCAGAACAGAACACCTAAGAACAGAACACACCAGAACAGAACATACCATAACAGACCAGGACAGACCAGAACATACCAGAACAGATCAAAACAGACCAGAACAGACCTGAACAGAACATACCATAACAGACCAGGACAGACCAGAACGTACCAGAACAGATCAAAACAGACCAGGACTGACCAGAACAGAACATACCAGAACAGGCCAGAACAGACCAGGACAGACCAGAACAGAACACATAAGAACAGAACACACCAGAACAGAACATACCAGAACAGGCCAGAATAGTCCAGAACAGAACAGAACAGAACAGATCAGGACAGACCAGGACAGACCAGAACAGAACACATAAGAACAGAACACACCAGAACAGAACATACCAGAACAGGCCAGAATAGTCCAGAACAGAACAGAACAGAACAGATCAGGACAGACCAGGACAGACCAGAACAGAACACATAAGAACAGAACACACCAGAACAGAACATACCAGAACAGGCCAGAACAGACCAGAACAGAACACCTAAGAACAGAACATACCAGAACAGGCCAGAACAGACCAGAACAGACCAGAACAGACCAGAACAGAACACCTAAGAACAGAGGACACCAGAACAGAACATACCAGAACAGACCAGAACAGACCAGAACAGGCCAGAATAGACCAGATCAGATCAAAACCGACCAGGACAGACCAGAACAGAACACCTAAGAACAGAACATACCAGAACAGGCCAGAGTAGACCAGACCAGATCAAAACAGACCAGGACAAACCAGAACACATAAGAACAGAACATACCAGCACAGAACATACCAGAACAGACCAGAACAGATCAGAACAGATCAGGACAGACCAGGACAGACCAGAACAGGCCAGAACAGAACACATAAGAACAGAACATACCAGAACAGGTCAAAACAGATCAGGACAGACCAGGACAGACCAGAACAGAACACATAAGAACAGAACACACCAGAACAGAACATACCAGAACAGGCCGGAATAGACCAGACCAGATCAGAACAGACCGGGACAGACCAGATCAGAACACCTAAGAGCAGAACATACCAGAACAGGCCAGAACAGACCAGAACAGACCAGAACAGACCAGAACAGAATACCTAAGAACAGAACACACCAGAACAGAACAGACCAGAACAGACCAGAACAGAACACACCAGAACAGAACATACCATAACAGACCAGGACAGACCAGAACATACCAGAACAGATCAAAACAGACCAGAACAGACCTGAACAGAAAATACCAGAACAGGCCAGGATGGACCAGACCAGATCAAAACAGACCAGGACTGACCAGAACAGAACATACCAGAACAGGCCAGAACAGACCAGAACAGATCAGAACAGACCGGGACAGACCAGAACAGAGCATACCAGACCACGACAGACCAGAACACATAAGAACAGAACATACCAGAACAGGCCAGAATAGACCAGACCAGGCCAAAACATACCAGAACAGACCAGAACAGACCAGAACAGATCAGAACAGACCAGGACAGACCAGAACAGAACACCTAAGAACAGAACACAACAGAACAGGCCAGAACACACCAGAACAGATCAGAACAGACCGGGACAGACCGGAACAGAGCATACCAGACCACGACAGACCAGAACACGTAAGAACAGAACATACCAGAACAGGCCGGAATAGACCAGACCAGATCAGAACAGACCGGGACAGACCAGATCAGAACACCTAAGAACAGAACATACCAGAACAGGCCAGAACAGACCAGAACAGACCAGAACAGAACACCTAAGAACAGAACACACCAGAACAGAACATACCAGAACAGGCCAAAATAGACCAGACCAGATCAAAACAGACCAGGACAGACCAGAACAGAACATACCAGAACAGGTCAGAACAGATCAGAACAGACCAGGACAGACCAGAACAGAACACCTAAGAACAGAAGACACCAGAACAGAACATACCATAACAGACCAGGACAGACCAGAACATACCAGAACAGATCAAAACAGACCAGAACAGAAGATACCAGAACAGGCCAGGATAGACCAGACCAGATCAAAACAGACCAGGACTGACCAGAACAGAACATACCAGAACGGGCCAGAACAGACCGGAACAGATCAGATCATACCGGGACAGACCAGAACAGAGCATACCAGACCACGACACACCAGAACACATAAGAACAGAACATACCAGCACAGAACATACCAGAACAGGCCAGAACAGAACACATAAGAACAGAACACACCAGAACAGAACATACCAGAACAGGCCAGAACAGAACACATAAGAACAGAACATACCAGAACAGGCCAGAACAGAACATACCAGAACAGGCCAGAACAGAACACATAAGAACAGAACATACCAGAACAGGTCAAAACAGAACATACCAGAACAAGCCAGGACAGAACAGAACAGAACACATAAGAACAGAACAGACCGGGACAGAACATACCAGAACAGACCAGAAACAGATCAGAACAGATCAGGACAGACCAGGACAGACCAGAACAGAACACATAAGAACAGAACACACCAGAACAGAACATACCAGAACAGGCCAGAATAGTCCAGAACAGAACAGAACAGAACAGATCAGGACAGACCAGGACAGACCAGAACAGAACACATAAGAACAGAACACACCAGAACAGAACATACCAGAACAGGCCAGAATAGTCCAGAACAGAACAGAACAGAACAGATCAGGACAGACCAGGACAGACCAGAACAGAACACATAAGAACAGAACACACCAGAACAGAACATACCAGAACAGGCCAGAACAGACCAGAACAGAACACCTAAGAACAGAACATACCAGAACAGGCCAGAACAGACCAGAACAGACCAGAACAGACCAGAACAGACCAGAACAGAACACCTAAGAACAGAGGACACCAGAACAGAACATACCAGAACAGACCAGAACAGACCAGAACAGGCCAGAATAGACCAGATCAGATCAAAACCGACCAGGACAGACCAGAACAGAACACCTAAGAACAGAACATACCAGAACAGGCCAGAGTAGACCAGACCAGATCAAAACAGACCAGGACAAACCAGAACACATAAGAACAGAACATACCAGCACAGAACATACCAGAACAGACCAGAACAGATCAGAACAGATCAGGACAGACCAGGACAGACCAGAACAGGCCAGAACAGAACACATAAGAACAGAACATACCAGAACAGGTCAAAACAGATCAGGACAGACCAGGACAGACCAGAACAGAACACATAAGAACAGAACACACCAGAACAGAACATACCAGAACAGGCCAGAACAGACCAGAACAGAACACCTAAGAACAGAACATACCAGAACAGGCCAGAACAGACCAGAACAGACCAGAACAGACCAGAACAGACCAGAACAGAACACCTAAGAACAGAGGACACCAGAACAGAACATACCAGAACAGACCAGAACAGACCAGAACAGGCCAGAATAGACCAGATCAGATCAAAACCGACCAGGACAGACCAGAACAGAACACCTAAGAACAGAACACACCAGAACAGAACATACCAGAACAGGCCAAAATAGACCAGACCAGATCAAAACAGACCAGGACAGACCAGAACAGAACACACCAGAACAGAACATACCAGAACAGGCCAGAATAGACCAGACCAGATCAAAACAGACCAGAACAGGCCAGGACAGACCAGAACAGAACACGTAAGAACAGAAGACACCAGAACAGAACATACTAGAACAGGCCAGAACAGACCAGAACAGAATATACCAGAATAGGCCGGAATAGACCAGACCAGATCAGAACATACCAGAACAGGCCAGAATAGTCCAGAACAGAACAGAACACATAAGAACAGAACACACCAGAACAGAACATACCAGAACAGGCCAGAACAGACCAGAACAGAACACCTAAGAACAGAAGACACCAGAACAGAACATACCAGAACAGGCCAGAATGGACCAGAACAGACCGGAACAGACCAGAACAGACCAGAACAGACCTGAACAGATCAGGACAGACCAGGACAGACCAGAACAGAACACATAAGAACAGAACACACCACAACAGAACATACCAGGGCACACCAGGACAGACGAGAACAGGCCAGGACAGACCAGAACAGAACACGTAAGAACAGAAGACACCAGAACAGAATATACTAGAACAGGCCAGAACAGACCAGAACAGAATATACCAGAATAGGCCGGAATAGACCAGACCAGATCAGAACATACCAGAACAGGCCAGAATAGACCAGACCAGAACAGAACACATAAGAACAGAACACACCAGAACAGAACATACCAGAACAGGCCAAAATAGACCAGACCAGATCAAAACAGACCAGGACAGACCAGAACAGAACACACCAGAACAGAACATACCAGAACAGACCAGAACAGAACACCTAAGAACAGAACACACCAGAACAGAACATACCATAACAGACCAGGACAGACCAGAACAGAATATACCAGAACAGGCCAGAACACACCAGAACAGAACATACCAGAACAGGCCAGAATAGACCAGACCAGATCAAAACAGACCAGGACAAACCAGAACACATAAGATCAGAACACACCAGAACAGACCAGAACAGACCAGAACAGAACAGAACACATAAGAACAGAACATACCAGAACAGGTCAAAACAGAACATACCAGAACAAGCCAGGACAGAACAGAACAGAACACATAAGAACAGAACACACCAGAACAGAACATACCAGAACAGGCCGGAATAGACCAGACCAGATCAGAACAGACCGGGACAGACCAGATCAGAACACCTAAGAGCAGAACATACCAGAACAGGCCAGAACAGACCAGAACAGACCAGAACAGAACACCTAAGAACAGAACACACCAGAACAGAACAGACCAGAACAGACCAGAACAGACCAGAACAGAACACCTAAGAACAGAACACACCAGAACAGAACATACCATAACAGACCAGGACAGACCAGAACATACCAGAACAGATCAAAACAGACCAGAACAGACCTGAACAGAACATACCATAACAGACCAGGACAGACCAGAACGTACCAGAACAGATCAAAACAGACCAGGACTGACCAGAACAGAACATACCAGAACAGGCCAGAACAGACCAGAACAGATCAGAACAGACCGGGACAGACCAGAACAGAACACCTAAGAACAGAACACAACAGAACAGGCCAGAACACACCAGAACAGATCAGAACAGACCGGGACAGACCGGAACAGAGCATACCAGACCACGACAGACCAGAACACGTAAGAACAGAACATACCAGAACAGGCCGGAATAGACCAGACCAGATCAGAACAGACCGGTACAGACCAGATCAGAACACCTAAGAACAGAACATACCAGAACAGGCCAGAACAGACCAGAACAGACCAGAACAGAACACCTAAGAACAGAACACACCAGAACAGAACATACCAGAACAGGCCAAAATAGACCAGACCAGATCAAAACAGACCAGGACAGACCAGAACAGAACATACCAGAACAGGTCAGAACAGATCAGAACAGACCAGGACAGACCAGAACAGAACACCTAAGAACAGAAGACACCAGAACAGGCCAGAGTAGACCAGACCAGATCAGAACAGATCAGGACAGACCAGAACAGAACACACCAGAACAGAACATACCAGAACAGGCCAGAACAGAACACCTAAGAACAGAACACACCAGAACAGAACATACCAGAACAGGCCAAAATAGACCAGACCAGATCAAAACAGACCAGGACAGACCAGAACAGAACATACCAGAACAGGTCAGAACAGATCAGAACAGACCAGGACAGACCAGAACAGAACACCTAAGAACAGAAGACACCAGAACAGGCCAGAGTAGACCAGACCAGATCAGAACAGATCAGGACAGACCAGAACAGAACACACCAGAACAGAACATACCAGAACAGGCCAGAACAGAACACCTAAGAACAGAACACACCAGAACAGAACATACCATAACAGACCAGGACAGACCAGAACAGAACACCTAAGAACAGAACACAACAGAACAGGCCAGAACACACCAGAACAGATCAGAACAGACCGGGACAGACCGGAACAGAGCATACCAGACCACGACAGACCAGAACACGTAAGAACAGAACATACCAGAACAGGCCGGAATAGACCAGACCAGATCAGAACAGACCGGTACAGACCAGATCAGAACACCTAAGAACAGAACATACCAGAACAGGCCAGAACAGACCAGAACAGACCAGAACAGAACACCTAAGAACAGAACACACCAGAACAGAACATACCAGAACAGGCCAAAATAGACCAGACCAGATCAAAACAGACCAGGACAGACCAGAACAGAACATACCAGAACAGGTCAGAACAGATCAGAACAGACCAGGACAGACCAGAACAGAACACCTAAGAACAGAAGACACCAGAACAGGCCAGAGTAGACCAGACCAGATCAGAACAGATCAGGACAGACCAGAACAGAACACACCAGAACAGAACATACCAGAACAGGCCAGAACAGAACACCTAAGAACAGAACACACCAGAACAGAACATACCATAACAGACCAGGACAGACCAGAACATACCAGAACAGATCAAAACAGACCAGAACAGAAGATACCAAAACAGGCCAGGATAGACCAGACCAGATCAAAACAGACCAGGACTGACCAGAACAGAACATACCAGAACGGGCCAGAACAGACCAGAACAGATCAGAACATACCGGGACAGACCAGAACAGAGCATACCAGACCACGACACACCAGAACACATAAGAACAGAACATACCAGCACAGAACATACCAGAACAGGCCAGAACAGGACACATAAGAACAGAACACACCAGAACAGAACATACCAGAACAGGCCAGAACAGAACACATAAGAACAGAACATACCAGAACAGGCCAGAACAGAACATACCAGAACAGGCCAGAACAGAACATACCAGAACAGGCCAGAACAGAACACATAAGAACAGAACATACCAGAACAGGCCAGAACAGAACATACCAGAACAAGCCAGGACAGAACAGAACAGAACACATAAGAACAGAACACACCAGAACAGAACAGACCGGGACAGACCAGATCAGAACACCTAAGAGCAGAACATACCAGAACAGGCCAGAACAGACCAGAACAGACCAGAACAGAACACCTAAGAACAGAACACACCAGAACAGAACAGACCAGAACAGACCAGAACAGAACACCTAAGAACAGAACACACCAGAACAGAACATACCATAACAGACCAGGACAGACCAGATCATACCAGAACAGATCAAAACAGACCAGAACAGACCTGAACAGAAAATACCAGAACAGGCCAGGATGGACCAGACCAGATCAAAACAGACCAGGACTGACCAGAACAGAACATACCAGAACAGGCCAGAACAGACCAGAACAGATCAGAACAGACCGGGACAGACCCGAACAGAGCATACCAGACCACGACAGACCAGAACACATAAGAACAGAACATACCAGAACAGGCCAGAATAGACCAGAACAGATCAGAACAGACCAGGACAGACCAGAACAGAACACCTAAGAACAGAACACAACAGAACAGGCCAGAACACATCAGAACAGATCAGAACAGACCGGGACAGACCGGAACAGAGCATACCAGACCACGACAGACCAGAACACGTAAGAACAGAGCATACCAGAACAGGCCAGAACAGAACACATAAGAACAGAACATACCAGAACAAGCCAGGACAGAACAGAACAGAACACATAAGAACAGAACACACCAGAACAGAACATACCAGAACAGGCCGGAATAGACCAGAACAGACCAGAACAGAACACCTAAGAACAGAAGACACCAGAACAGAACATACCAGAACAGGCCAGAATAGACCAGACCAGATCAAAACAGAACACCTAAGAACAGAAGACACCAGAACAGAACATACCAGAACAGGCCAGAATAGACCAGACCAGATCAAAACAGACCAGAACAGGCCAGGACAGACCAGAACAGAACACGTAAGAACAGAAGACACCAGAACAGAACATACTAGAACAGGCCAGAACAGAACACATGAGAACAGAACACACCAGAACAGAACATACCAGAACAGGCCAGAATAGACCAGACCAGAACAGAACACATAAGAACAGAACACACCAGAACAGAACATACCAGAACAGGCCGGAATAGACCAGACCAGACCAGAACAGACCAGAACAGAATACCTAAGAACAGAACACACCAGAACAGAACAGACCAGAACAGACCAGAACAGAACACCTAAGAACAGAACACACCAGAACAGAACATACCATAACAGACCAGGACAGACCAGAACATACCAGAACAGATCAAAACAGACCAGAACAGACCTGAACAGAAAATACCAGAACAGGCCAGGATGGACCAGACCAGATCAAAACAGACCAGGACTGACCAGAACAGAACATACCAGAACAGGCCAGAACAGACCAGAACAGATCAGAACAGACCGGGACAGACCAGAACAGAGCATACCAGACCACGACAGACCAGAACACATAAGAACAGAACATACCAGAACAGGCCAGAATAGACCAGACCAGGCCAAAACATACCAGAACAGACCAGAACAGACCAGAACAGATCAGAACACACCAGGACAGACCAGAACAGAACACCTAAGAACAGAACACAACAGAACAGGCCAGAACACACCAGAACAGATCAGAACAGACCGGGACAGACCGGAACAGAGCATACCAGACCACGACAGACCAGAACACGTAAGAACAGAACATACCAGAACAGGCCGGAATAGACCAGACCAGATCAGAACAGACCGGGACAGACCAGATCAGAACACCTAAGAACAGAACATACCAGAACAGGCCAGAACAGACCAGAACAGACCAGAACAGAACACCTAAGAACAGAACACACCAGAACAGAACATACCAGAACAGGCCAAAATAGACCAGACCAGATCAAAACAGACCAGGACAGACCAGAACAGAACATACCAGAACAGGTCAGAACAGATCAGAACAGACCAGGACAGACCAGAACAGAACACCTAAGAACAGAAGACACCAGAACAGGCCAGAGTAGACCAGACCAGATCAGAACAGATCAGGACAGACCAGAACAGAACACACCAGAACAGAACATACCAGAACAGGCCAGAACAGAACACCTAAGAACAGAACACACCAGAACAGAACATACCATAACAGACCAGGACAGACCAGAACATACCAGAACAGATCAAAACAGACCAGAACAGAAGATACCAGAACAGGCCAGGATAGACCAGACCAGATCAAAACAGACCAGGACTGACCAGAACAGAACATACCAGAACGGGCCAGAACAGACCAGAACAGATCAGATCATACCGGGACAGACCAGAACAGAGCATACCAGACCACGACACACCAGAACACATAAGAACAGAACATACCAGCACAGAACATACCAGAACAGGCCAGAACAGGACACATAAGAACAGAACACACCAGAACAGAACATACCAGAACAGGCCAGAACAGAACACATAAGAACAGAACATACCAGAACAGGCCAGAACAGAACATACCAGAACAGGCCAGAACAGAACACATAAGAACAGAACATACCAGAACAGGTCAAAACAGAACATACCAGAACAAGCCAGGACAGAACAGAACAGAACACATAAGAACAGAACAGACCGGGACAGACCAGATCAGAACACCTAAGAGCAGAACATACCAGAACAGGCCAGAACAGACCAGAACAGACCAGAACAGAACACCTAAGAACAGAACACACCAGAACAGAACAGACCAGAACAGACCAGAACAGAACACCTAAGAACAGAACATACCATAACAGACCAGGACAGACCAGATCATACCAGAACAAATCAAAACAGACCAGAACAGACCTGAACAGAAAATACCAGAACAGGCCAGGATGGACCAGACCAGATCAAAACAGACCAGGACTGACCAGAACAGAACATACCAGAACAGGCCAGAACAGACCAGAACAGAACACCTAAGAACAGAACACACCAGAACAGAACATACCATAACAGACCAGGACAGACCAGATCATACCAGAACAGATCAAAACAGACCAGAACAGACCTGAACAGAAAATACCAGAACAGGCCAGGATGGACCAGACCAGATCAAAACAGACCAGGACTGACCAGAACAGAACATACCAGAACAGGCCAGAACAGACCAGAACAGATCAGAACAGACCGGGACAGACCCGAACAGAGCATACCAGACCACGACAGACCAGAACACATAAGAACAGAACATACCAGAACAGGCCAGAATAGACCAGAACAGATCAGAACAGACCAGGACAGACCAGAACAGAACACCTAAGAACAGAACACAACAGAACAGGCCAGAACACATCAGAACAGATCAGAACAGACCGGGACAGACCGGAACAGAGCATACCAGACCACGACAGACCAGAACACGTAAGAACAGAGCATACCAGAACAGGCCAGAACAGAACACATAAGAACAGAACATACCAGAACAAGCCAGGACAGAACAGAACAGAACACATAAGAACAGAACACACCAGAACAGAACATACCAGAACAGGCCGGAATGGACCAGACCAGATCAGAACAGACCGGGACAGACCAGATCAGAACACCTAAGAACAGAACATACCAGAACAGGCCAGAACAGACCAGAACAGACCAGAACAGAACACGTAAGAACAGAAGACACCAGAACAGAACATACTAGAACAGGCCGGAATAGACCAGACCAGATCAGAACAGACCGGGACAGACCAGATCAGAACACCTAAGAACAGAACATACCAGAACAGGCCAGAACAGACCAGAACATACCAGAACAGAACACCTAAGAACAGAAGACACCAGAACAGAACATACCAGAACAGGCCAGAATAGACCAGAACAGACCGGGACAGACCAGATCAGAACACCTAAGAACAGAACATACCAGAACAGGCCAGAACAGACCAGAACAGACCAGAACAGAACACCTAAGAACAGAAGACACCAGAACAGAACATACCAGAACAGGCCAGAATAGACCAGACCAGATCAAAACAGACCAGAACAGGCCAGGACAGACCAGAACAGAACACGTAAGAACAGAAGACACCAGAACAGAACATACTAGAACAGGCCAGAACAGAACACATGAGAACAGAACACACCAGAACAGAACATACCAGAACAGGCCAGAACAGACCAGAACACAATATACCAGAATAGGCCGGAATAGACCAGACCAGATCAGAACATACCAGAACAGGCCGGAATAGACCAGACCAGATCAGAACAGACCGGGACAGACCAGATCAGAACACCTAAGAACAGAACATACCAGAACAGGCCAGAACAGACCAGAACAGAACACCTAAGAACAGAACATACCAGAACAGGCCAGAACAGACCAGAACAGACCAGAACAGAACACCTAAGAACAGAAGACACCAGAACAGAACATACCAGAACAGGCCAGAATAGACCAGAACAGACCGGAACAGACCAGAACAGACCAGAACAGACCTGAACAGATCAGGACAGACCAGGACAGACCAGAACAGAACACACTACAACAGAACATACCAGGACACACCAGGACAGACGAGAACATACCAGAACAGACCTGAACAGAAGATACCAAAACAGGCCAGGATAGACCAGACCAGATCAAAACAGACCAGGACAAACCAGAACACATAAGAACAGAACATACCAGCACAGAACATACCAGAACAGGCCAGAAAAGACCAGAACAGATCAGGACAGACCAGGACCGACCAGAACAGAACACATAAGAACAGAACACATAAGAACAGAACACACCAGAACAGAACATACCAGAACAGTCCAGAACAGACCAGAACAGAACACGCCAGAACAGAACATACCAGAACAAGGCCAGAATAGACCAGACGAGATCAAAACAGACCAGGACAGACCAGAACACATAAGATCAGAATAGACCGGAACAAAATATACCAGAACAGGCCAGAACACACCAGAACAGAACATACCAGAACAGGTCAGAACAGATCAGAACAGACCAGGACAGACCAGAACAGAACACCTAAGAACAGAAGACACCAGAACAGGCCAGAGTAGACCAGACCAGATCAGAACAGATCAGGACAGACCAGAACAGAACACACCAGAACAGAACATACCAGAACAGGCCAGAATAGACCAGACCAGATCAAAACAGACCAGGACAAACCAGAACACAAAGATCAGAACAGACCAGAACAGAATATACCAGAACAGGCCAGAACACACCAGAACAGAACATACCAGAACAGGCCAGAATAGACCAGACCAGATCAAAACAGACCAGGACAAACCAGAACACATAAGATCAGAACAGACCAGAACAGGCCAGAACAGAACATACCAGAACAAGCCAGGACAGAACAGAACAGAACACACCAGAACAGAACATACCAGAACAGGCCGGACTAGACCAGACCAGATCAGAACAGACCGGGACAGACCAGATCAGAACACCTAAGAACAGAACAGACCAGAACAGACCAGAACAGAACACCTAAGAACAGAACACACCAGAACAGAACATACCATAACAGACCAGGACAGACCAGAACATACCAGAACAGATCAAAACAGACCAGAACAGACCTGAACAGAAGATACCAGAACAGGCCAGGATAGACCAGACCAGATCAAAACAGACCAGGACTGACCAGAACAGAACATACCAGAACAGGCCAGAACAGACCAGAACAGATCAGAACATACCGGGACAGACCAGAACAGAGCATACCAGACCGCGACACACCAGAACAGACCAGAACAGACCAGAACAGAACAGAACACATAAGAACAGAACATACCAGAACAGGTCAAAACAGAACATACCAGAACAAGCCAGGACAGAACAGAACAGAACACATAAGAACAGAACACACCAGAACAGAACATACCAGAACAGGCCGGAATAGACCAGACCAGATCAGAACAGACCGGGACAGACCAGATCAGAACACCTAAGAGCAGAACATACCAGAACAGGCCAGAACAGACCAGAACAGACCAGAACAGACCAGAACAGACCAGAACAGACCAGAACAGAACACCTAAGAACAGAACACACCAGAACAGAACATACCAGAACAGACCAGAACAGATCAGAACAGATCAGGACAGACCAGGACAGACCAGAACAGAACACATAAGAACAGAACACACCAGAACAGAACATACCAGAACAGGCCAGAATAGTCCAGAACAGAACAGAACAGAACAGATCAGGACAGACCAGGACAGACCAGAACAGAACACATAAGAACAGAACACACCAGAACAGAACATACCAGATAAGGCCAGAATAGTCCAGAACAGAACAGAACAGAACAGATCAGGACAGACCAGGACAGACCAGAACAGAACACATAAGAACAGAACACACCAGAACAGAACATACCAGAACAGGCCAGAACAGACCAGAACAGAACACCTAAGAACAGAACATACCAGAACAGGCCAGAACAGACCAGAACAGACCAGAACAGACCAGAACAGAACACCTAAGAACAGAGGACACCAGAACAGAACATACCAGAACAGACCAGAACAGACCAGAACAGGCCAGAATAGACCAGATCAGATCAAAACCGACCAGGACAGACCAGAACAGAACACCTAAGAACAGAACATACCAGAACAGGCCAGAGTAGACCAGACCAGATCAAAACAGACCAGGACAAACCAGAACACATAAGAACAGAACATACCAGCACAGAACATACCAGAACAGACCAGAACAGATCAGAACAGATCAGGACAGACCAGGACAGACCAGAACAGGCCAGAACAGAACACATAAGAACAGAACATACCAGAACAGGTCAAAACAGATCAGGACAGACCAGGACAGACCAGAACAGAACACATAAGAACAGAACACACCAGAACAGAACATACCAGAACAGGCCAGGACAGACCAGAACAGAACACCTAAGAACAGAACATACCAGAACAGGCCAGAACAGACCAGAACAGGCCAGAATAGACCAGATCAGATCAAAACCGACCAGGACAGACCAGAACAGAACACCTAAGAACAGAACACACCAGAACAGAACATACCAGAACAGGCCAAAATAGACCAGACCAGATCAAAACAGACCAGGACAGACCAGAACAGAACACACCAGAACAGAACATACCAGAACAGGCCAGAATAGACCAGACCAGATCAAAACAGACCAGAACAGGCCAGGACAGACCAGAACAGAACACGTAAGAACAGAAGACACCAGAACAGAACATACTAGAACAGGCCAGAACAGACCAGAACAGAATATACCAGAATAGGCCGGAATAGACCAGACCAGATCAGAACATACCAGAACAGGCCAGAATAGTCCAGAACAGAACAGAACACATAAGAACAGAACACACCAGAACAGAACATACCAGAACAGGCCAGAACAGACCAGAACAGAACACCTAAGAACAGAAGACACCAGAACAGAACATACCAGAACAGGCCAGAATGGACCAGAACAGACCGGAACAGACCAGAACAGACCAGAACAGACCTGAACAGATCAGGACAGACCAGGACAGACCAGAACAGAACACATAAGAACAGAACATACCAGGGCACACCAGGACAGACGAGAACATACCAGAACAGACCTGAACAGAAGATACCAAAACAGGCCAGGATAGACCAGACCAGATCAAAACAGACCAGAACAGGCCAGGACAGACCAGAACAGAACACGTAAGAACAGAAGACACCAGAACAGAATATACTAGAACAGGCCAGAACAGACCAGAACAGAATATACCAGAATAGGCCGGAATAGACCAGACCAGATCAGAACATACCAGAACAGGCCAGAATAGACCAGACCAGAACAGAACACATAAGAACAGAACACACCAGAACAGAACATACCAGAACAGGCCAAAATAGACCAGACCAGATCAAAACAGACCAGGACAGACCAGAACAGAACACACCAGAACAGAACATACCAGAACAGACCAGAACAGAACACCTAAGAACAGAACACACCAGAACAGAACATACCATAACACACCAGAACAGACCAGAACAGACCAGAACAGAACAGAACAGACCAGAACAGACCAGAACAGACCAGAACAGAATACCTAAGAACAGAACACACCAGAACAGAACAGACCAGAACAGACCAGAACAGAACACCTAAGAACAGAACACACCAGAACAGAACATACCATAACAGACCAGGACAGACCAGAACATACCAGAACAGATCAAAACAGACCAGAACAGACCTGAACAGAAAATACCAGAACAGGCCAGGATGGACCAGACCAGATCAAAACAGACCAGGACTGACCAGAACAGAACATACCAGAACAGGCCAGAACAGACCAGAACAGATCAGAACAGACCGGGACAGACCAGAACAGAGCATACCAGACCACGACAGACCAGAACACATAAGAACAGAACATACCAGAACAGGCCAGAATAGACCAGACCAGGCCAAAACATACCAGAACAGACCAGAACAGACCAGAACAGATCAGAACAGACCAGGACAGACCAGAACAGAACACCTAAGAACAGAACACAACAGAACAGGCCAGAACACACCAGAACAGATCAGAACAGACCGGGACAGACCGGAACAGAGCATACCAGACCACGACAGACCAGAACACGTAAGAACAGAACATACCAGAACAGGCCGGAATAGACCAGACCAGATCAGAACAGACCGGGACAGACCAGATCAGAACACCTAAGAACAGAACATACCAGAACAGGCCAGAACAGACCAGAACAGACCAGAACAGAACACCTAAGAACAGAACACACCAGAACAGAACATACCAGAACAGGCCAAAATAGACCAGACCAGATCAAAACAGACCAGGACAGACCAGAACAGAACATACCAGAACAGGTCAGAACAGATCAGAACAGACCAGGACAGACCAGAACAGAACACCTAAGAACAGAAGACACCAGAACAGGCCAGAGTAGACCAGACCAGATCAGAACAGATCAGGACAGACCAGAACAGAACACACCAGAACAGAACATACCAGAACAGGCCAGAATAGACCAGACCAGATCAAAACAGACCAGGACAAACCAGAACACATAAGATCAGAACAGACCAGAACAGACCAGAACAGAACACACCAGAACAGAACATACCATGACAGACCAGGACAGACCAGAACATACCAGAACAGATCAAAACAGACCAGAACAGACCTGAACAGAAGATACCAGAACAGGCCAGGATAGACCAGACCAGATCAAAACAGACCAGGACTGACCAGAACAGAACATACCAGAACAGGCCAGAACAGACCAGAACAGATCAGAACATACCGGGACAGACCAGAACAGAGCATACCAGACCGCGACACACCAGAACACATAAGAACAGAACATACCAGCACAGAACATACCAGAACAGGCCAGAACAGAACACATAAGAACAGAACACACCAGAACAGAAGATACCAGAACAGGCCAGAACAGAACACATAAGAACAGAACATACCAGAACAGGCCAGAACAGAACAGGCCAGAACAGAACACATAAGAACAGAACATACCAGAACAGGTCAAAACAGAACATACCAGAACAAGCCAGGACAGAACAGAACAGAACACATAAGAACAGAACACACCAGAACAGAACATACCAGAACAGGCCGGAATAGACCAGACCAGATCAGAACAGACCGGGACAGACCAGATCAGAACACCTAAGAGCAGAACATACCAGAACAGGCCAGAACAGACCAGAACAGACCAGAACAGACCAGAACAGAATACCTAAGAACAGAACACACCAGAACAGAACAGACCAGAACAGACCAGAACAGAACACCTAAGAACAGAACACACCAGAACAGAACATACCATAACAGACCAGGACAGACCAGAACATACCAGAACAGATCAAAACAGACCAGAACAGACCTGAACAGAAAATACCAGAACAGGCCAGGATGGACCAGACCAGATCAAAACAGACCAGGACTGACCAGAACAGAACATACCAGAACAGGCCAGAACAGACCAGAACAGATCAGAACAGACCGGGACAGACCAGAACAGAGCATACCAGACCACGACAGACCAGAACACATAAGAACAGAACATACCAGAACAGGCCAGAATAGACCAGACCAGGCCAAAACATACCAGAACAGACCAGAACAGACCAGAACAGATCAGAACAGACCAGGACAGACCAGAACAGAACACCTAAGAACAGAACACAACAGAACAGGCCAGAACACACCAGAACAGATCAGAACAGACCGGGACAGACCGGAACAGAGCATACCAGACCACGACAGACCAGAACACGTAAGAACAGAACATACCAGAACAGGCCGGAATAGACCAGACCAGATCAGAACAGACCGGGACAGACCAGATCAGAACACCTAAGAACAGAACATACCAGAACAGGCCAGAACAGACCAGAACAGACCAGAACAGAACACCTAAGAACAGAACACACCAGAACAGAACATACCAGAACAGGCCAAAATAGACCAGACCAGATCAAAACAGACCAGGACAGACCAGAACAGAACATACCAGAACAGGTCAGAACAGATCAGAACAGACCAGGACAGACCAGAACAGAACACCTAAGAACAGAAGACACCAGAACAGGCCAGAGTAGACCAGACCAGATCAGAACAGATCAGGACAGACCAGAACAGAACACACCAGAACAGAACATACCAGAACAGGCCAGAACAGAACACCTAAGAACAGAACACACCAGAACAGAACATACCATAACAGACCAGGACAGACCAGAACATACCAGAACAGATCAAAACAGACCAGAACAGAAGATACCAGAACAGGCCAGGATAGACCAGACCAGATCAAAACAGACCAGGACTGACCAGAACAGAACATACCAGAACGGGCCAGAACAGACCAGAACAGATCAGATCATACCGGGACAGACCAGAACAGAGCATACCAGACCACGACACACCAGAACACATAAGAACAGAACATACCAGCACAGAACATACCAGAACAGGCCAGAACAGAACACATAAGAACAGAACACACCAGAACAGAACATACCAGAACAGGCCAGAACAGAACACATAAGAACAGAACATACCAGAACAGGCCAGAACAGAACATACCAGAACAGGCCAGAACAGAACACATAAGAACAGAACATACCAGAACAGGTCAAAACAGAACATACCAGAACAAGCCAGGACAGAACAGAACAGAACACATAAGAACAGAACAGACCGGGACAGAACATACCAGAACAGACCAGAAACAGATCAGAACAGATCAGGACAGACCAGGACAGACCAGAACAGAACACATAAGAACAGAACACACCAGAACAGAACATACCAGAACAGGCCAGAATAGTCCAGAACAGAACAGAACAGATCAGGACAGACCAGGACAGACCAGAACAGAACACATAAGAACAGAACACACCAGAACAGAACATACCAGAACAGGCCAGAATAGTCCAGAACAGAACAGAACAGAACAGATCAGGACAGACCAGGACAGACCAGAACAGAATATACCAGAATAGGCCGGAATAGACCAGACCAGATCAGAACATACCAGAACAGGCCAGAATAGACCAGACCAGAACAGAACACATAAGAACAGAACACACCAGAACAGAACATACCAGAACAGGCCAAAATAGACCAGACCAGATCAAAACAGACCAGGACAGACCAGAACAGAACACACCAGAACAGAACATACCAGAACAGACCAGAACAGAACACCTAAGAACAGAACACACCAGAACAGAACATACCATAACAGACCAGGACAGACCAGAACAGAATATACCAGAACAGGCCAGAACACACCAGAACAGAACATACCAGAACAGGCCAGAATAGACCAGACCAGATCAAAACAGACCAGGACAAACCAGAACACATAAGATCAGAACACACCAGAACAGAACAGAACACATAAGAACAGAACATACCAGAACAGGTCAAAACAGAACATACCAGAACAAGCCAGGACAGAACAGAACAGAACACATAAGAACAGAACACACCAGAACAGAACATACCAGAACAGGCCGGAATAGACCAGACCAGATCAGAACAGACCGGGACAGACCGGATCAGAACACCTAAGAGCAGAACATACCAGAACAGGCCAGAACAGACCAGAACAGACCAGAACAGAACACCTAAGAACAGAACACACCAGAACAGAACAGACCAGAACAGACCAGAACAGACCAGAACAGAACACCTAAGAACAGAACACACCAGAACAGAACATACCATAACAGACCAGGACAGACCAGAACATACCAGAACAGATCAAAACAGACCAGAACAGACCTGAACAGAACATACCATAACAGACCAGGACAGACCAGAACGTACCAGAACAGATCAAAACAGACCAGGACTGACCAGAACAGAACATACCAGAACAGGCCAGAACAGACCAGAACAGATCAGAACAGACCGGGACAGACCAGAACAGAACACCTAAGAACAGAACACAACAGAACAGGCCAGAACACACCAGAACAGATCAGAACAGACCGGGACAGACCGGAACAGAGCATACCAGACCACGACAGACCAGAACACGTAAGAACAGAACATACCAGAACAGGCCGGAATAGACCAGACCAGATCAGAACAGACCGGTACAGACCAGATCAGAACACCTAAGAACAGAACATACCAGAACAGGCCAGAACAGACCAGAACAGACCAGAACAGAACACCTAAGAACAGAACACACCAGAACAGAACATACCAGAACAGGCCAAAATAGACCAGACCAGATCAAAACAGACCAGGACAGACCAGAACAGAACATACCAGAACAGGTCAGAACAGATCAGAACAGACCAGGACAGACCAGAACAGAACACCTAAGAACAGAAGACACCAGAACAGGCCAGAGTAGACCAGACCAGATCAGAACAGATCAGGACAGACCAGAACAGAACACACCAGAACAGAACATACCAGAACAGGCCAGAACAGAACACCTAAGAACAGAACACACCAGAACAGAACATACCAGAACAGGCCAAAATAGACCAGACCAGATCAAAACAGACCAGGACAGACCAGAACAGAACATACCAGAACAGGTCAGAACAGATCAGAACAGACCAGGACAGACCAGAACAGAACACCTAAGAACAGAAGACACCAGAACAGGCCAGAGTAGACCAGACCAGATCAGAACAGATCAGGACAGACCAGAACAGAACACACCAGAACAGAACATACCAGAACAGGCCAGAACAGAACACCTAAGAACAGAACACACCAGAACAGAACATACCATAACAGACCAGGACAGACCAGAACAGAACACCTAAGAACAGAACACAACAGAACAGGCCAGAACACACCAGAACAGATCAGAACAGACCGGGACAGACCGGAACAGAGCATACCAGACCACGACAGACCAGAACACGTAAGAACAGAACATACCAGAACAGGCCGGAATAGACCAGACCAGATCAGAACAGACCGGTACAGACCAGATCAGAACACCTAAGAACAGAACATACCAGAACAGGCCAGAACAGACCAGAACAGACCAGAACAGAACACCTAAGAACAGAACACACCAGAACAGAACATACCAGAACAGGCCAAAATAGACCAGACCAGATCAAAACAGACCAGGACAGACCAGAACAGAACATACCAGAACAGGTCAGAACAGATCAGAACAGACCAGGACAGACCAGAACAGAACACCTAAGAACAGAAGACACCAGAACAGGCCAGAGTAGACCAGACCAGATCAGAACAGATCAGGACAGACCAGAACAGAACACACCAGAACAGAACATACCAGAACAGGCCAGAACAGAACACCTAAGAACAGAACACACCAGAACAGAACATACCATAACAGACCAGGACAGACCAGAACATACCAGAACAGATCAAAACAGACCAGAACAGAAGATACCAAAACAGGCCAGGATAGACCAGACCAGATCAAAACAGACCAGGACTGACCAGAACAGAACATACCAGAACGGGCCAGAACAGACCAGAACAGATCAGAACATACCGGGACAGACCAGAACAGAGCATACCAGACCACGACACACCAGAACACATAAGAACAGAACATACCAGCACAGAACATACCAGAACAGGCCAGAACAGGACACATAAGAACAGAACACACCAGAACAGAACATACCAGAACAGGCCAGAACAGAACACATAAGAACAGAACATACCAGAACAGGCCAGAACAGAACATACCAGAACAGGCCAGAACAGAACATACCAGAACAGGCCAGAACAGAACACATAAGAACAGAACATACCAGAACAGGCCAGAACAGAACATACCAGAACAAGCCAGGACAGAACAGAACAGAACACATAAGAACAGAACACACCAGAACAGAACAGACCGGGACAGACCAGATCAGAACACCTAAGAGCAGAACATACCAGAACAGGCCAGAACAGACCAGAACAGACCAGAACAGAACACCTAAGAACAGAACACACCAGAACAGAACAGACCAGAACAGACCAGAACAGAACACCTAAGAACAGAACACACCAGAACAGAACATACCATAACAGACCAGGACAGACCAGATCATACCAGAACAGATCAAAACAGACCAGAACAGACCTGAACAGAAAATACCAGAACAGGCCAGGATGGACCAGACCAGATCAAAACAGACCAGGACTGACCAGAACAGAACATACCAGAACAGGCCAGAACAGACCAGAACAGATCAGAACAGACCGGGACAGACCCGAACAGAGCATACCAGACCACGACAGACCAGAACACATAAGAACAGAACATACCAGAACAGGCCAGAATAGACCAGAACAGATCAGAACAGACCAGGACAGACCAGAACAGAACACCTAAGAACAGAACACAACAGAACAGGCCAGAACACATCAGAACAGATCAGAACAGACCGGGACAGACCGGAACAGAGCATACCAGACCACGACAGACCAGAACACGTAAGAACAGAGCATACCAGAACAGGCCAGAACAGAACACATAAGAACAGAACATACCAGAACAAGCCAGGACAGAACAGAACAGAACACATAAGAACAGAACACACCAGAACAGAACATACCAGAACAGGCCGGAATAGACCAGAACAGACCAGAACAGAACACCTAAGAACAGAAGACACCAGAACAGAACATACCAGAACAGGCCAGAATAGACCAGACCAGATCAAAACAGAACACCTAAGAACAGAAGACACCAGAACAGAACATACCAGAACAGGCCAGAATAGACCAGACCAGATCAAAACAGACCAGAACAGGCCAGGACAGACCAGAACAGAACACGTAAGAACAGAAGACACCAGAACAGAACATACTAGAACAGGCCAGAACAGAACACATGAGAACAGAACACACCAGAACAGAACATACCAGAACAGGCCAGAATAGACCAGACCAGAACAGAACACATAAGAACAGAACACACCAGAACAGAACATACCAGAACAGGCCGGAATAGACCAGACCAGACCAGAACAGACCAGAACAGAATACCTAAGAACAGAACACACCAGAACAGAACAGACCAGAACAGACCAGAACAGAACACCTAAGAACAGAACACACCAGAACAGAACATACCATAACAGACCAGGACAGACCAGAACATACCAGAACAGATCAAAACAGACCAGAACAGACCTGAACAGAAAATACCAGAACAGGCCAGGATGGACCAGACCAGATCAAAACAGACCAGGACTGACCAGAACAGAACATACCAGAACAGGCCAGAACAGACCAGAACAGATCAGAACAGACCGGGACAGACCAGAACAGAGCATACCAGACCACGACAGACCAGAACACATAAGAACAGAACATACCAGAACAGGCCAGAATAGACCAGACCAGGCCAAAACATACCAGAACAGACCAGAACAGACCAGAACAGATCAGAACACACCAGGACAGACCAGAACAGAACACCTAAGAACAGAACACAACAGAACAGGCCAGAACACACCAGAACAGATCAGAACAGACCGGGACAGACCGGAACAGAGCATACCAGACCACGACAGACCAGAACACGTAAGAACAGAACATACCAGAACAGGCCGGAATAGACCAGACCAGATCAGAACAGACCGGGACAGACCAGATCAGAACACCTAAGAACAGAACATACCAGAACAGGCCAGAACAGACCAGAACAGACCAGAACAGAACACCTAAGAACAGAACACACCAGAACAGAACATACCAGAACAGGCCAAAATAGACCAGACCAGATCAAAACAGACCAGGACAGACCAGAACAGAACATACCAGAACAGGTCAGAACAGATCAGAACAGACCAGGACAGACCAGAACAGAACACCTAAGAACAGAAGACACCAGAACAGGCCAGAGTAGACCAGACCAGATCAGAACAGATCAGGACAGACCAGAACAGAACACACCAGAACAGAACATACCAGAACAGGCCAGAACAGAACACCTAAGAACAGAACACACCAGAACAGAACATACCATAACAGACCAGGACAGACCAGAACATACCAGAACAGATCAAAACAGACCAGAACAGAAGATACCAGAACAGGCCAGGATAGACCAGACCAGATCAAAACAGACCAGGACTGACCAGAACAGAACATACCAGAACGGGCCAGAACAGACCAGAACAGATCAGATCATACCGGGACAGACCAGAACAGAGCATACCAGACCACGACACACCAGAACACATAAGAACAGAACATACCAGCACAGAACATACCAGAACAGGCCAGAACAGGACACATAAGAACAGAACACACCAGAACAGAACATACCAGAACAGGCCAGAACAGAACACATAAGAACAGAACATACCAGAACAGGCCAGAACAGAACATACCAGAACAGGCCAGAACAGAACACATAAGAACAGAACATACCAGAACAGGTCAAAACAGAACATACCAGAACAAGCCAGGACAGAACAGAACAGAACACATAAGAACAGAACAGACCGGGACAGACCAGATCAGAACACCTAAGAGCAGAACATACCAGAACAGGCCAGAACAGACCAGAACAGACCAGAACAGAACACCTAAGAACAGAACACACCAGAACAGAACAGACCAGAACAGACCAGAACAGAACACCTAAGAACAGAACATACCATAACAGACCAGGACAGACCAGATCATACCAGAACAAATCAAAACAGACCAGAACAGACCTGAACAGAAAATACCAGAACAGGCCAGGATGGACCAGACCAGATCAAAACAGACCAGGACTGACCAGAACAGAACATACCAGAACAGGCCAGAACAGACCAGAACAGAACACCTAAGAACAGAACACACCAGAACAGAACATACCATAACAGACCAGGACAGACCAGATCATACCAGAACAGATCAAAACAGACCAGAACAGACCTGAACAGAAAATACCAGAACAGGCCAGGATGGACCAGACCAGATCAAAACAGACCAGGACTGACCAGAACAGAACATACCAGAACAGGCCAGAACAGACCAGAACAGATCAGAACAGACCGGGACAGACCCGAACAGAGCATACCAGACCACGACAGACCAGAACACATAAGAACAGAACATACCAGAACAGGCCAGAATAGACCAGAACAGATCAGAACAGACCAGGACAGACCAGAACAGAACACCTAAGAACAGAACACAACAGAACAGGCCAGAACACATCAGAACAGATCAGAACAGACCGGGACAGACCGGAACAGAGCATACCAGACCACGACAGACCAGAACACGTAAGAACAGAGCATACCAGAACAGGCCAGAACAGAACACATAAGAACAGAACATACCAGAACAAGCCAGGACAGAACAGAACAGAACACATAAGAACAGAACACACCAGAACAGAACATACCAGAACAGGCCGGAATGGACCAGACCAGATCAGAACAGACCGGGACAGACCAGATCAGAACACCTAAGAACAGAACATACCAGAACAGGCCAGAACAGACCAGAACAGACCAGAACAGAACACGTAAGAACAGAAGACACCAGAACAGAACATACTAGAACAGGCCGGAATAGACCAGACCAGATCAGAACAGACCGGGACAGACCAGATCAGAACACCTAAGAACAGAACATACCAGAACAGGCCAGAACAGACCAGAACATACCAGAACAGAACACCTAAGAACAGAAGACACCAGAACAGAACATACCAGAACAGGCCAGAATAGACCAGAACAGACCGGGACAGACCAGATCAGAACACCTAAGAACAGAACATACCAGAACAGGCCAGAACAGACCAGAACAGACCAGAACAGAACACCTAAGAACAGAAGACACCAGAACAGAACATACCAGAACAGGCCAGAATAGACCAGACCAGATCAAAACAGACCAGAACAGGCCAGGACAGACCAGAACAGAACACGTAAGAACAGAAGACACCAGAACAGAACATACTAGAACAGGCCAGAACAGAACACATGAGAACAGAACACACCAGAACAGAACATACCAGAACAGGCCAGAACAGACCAGAACACAATATACCAGAATAGGCCGGAATAGACCAGACCAGATCAGAACATACCAGAACAGGCCGGAATAGACCAGACCAGATCAGAACAGACCGGGACAGACCAGATCAGAACACCTAAGAACAGAACATACCAGAACAGGCCAGAACAGACCAGAACAGAACACCTAAGAACAGAACATACCAGAACAGGCCAGAACAGACCAGAACAGACCAGAACAGAACACCTAAGAACAGAAGACACCAGAACAGAACATACCAGAACAGGCCAGAATAGACCAGAACAGACCGGAACAGACCAGAACAGACCAGAACAGACCTGAACAGATCAGGACAGACCAGGACAGACCAGAACAGAACACACTACAACAGAACATACCAGGACACACCAGGACAGACGAGAACATACCAGAACAGACCTGAACAGAAGATACCAAAACAGGCCAGGATAGACCAGACCAGATCAAAACAGACCAGGACAAACCAGAACACATAAGAACAGAACATACCAGCACAGAACATACCAGAACAGGCCAGAAAAGACCAGAACAGATCAGGACAGACCAGGACCGACCAGAACAGAACACATAAGAACAGAACACATAAGAACAGAACACACCAGAACAGAACATACCAGAACAGACCAGAACAGACCAGAACAGAACACGCCAGAACAGAACATACCAGAACAAGGCCAGAATAGACCAGACGAGATCAAAACAGACCAGGACAGACCAGAACACATAAGATCAGAATAGACCGGAACAAAATATACCAGAACAGGCCAGAACACACCAGAACAGAACATACCAGAACAGGTCAGAACAGATCAGAACAGACCAGGACAGACCAGAACAGAACACCTAAGAACAGAAGACACCAGAACAGGCCAGAGTAGACCAGACCAGATCAGAACAGATCAGGACAGACCAGAACAGAACACACCAGAACAGAACATACCAGAACAGGCCAGAATAGACCAGACCAGATCAAAACAGACCAGGACAAACCAGAACACAAAGATCAGAACAGACCAGAACAGAATATACCAGAACAGGCCAGAACACACCAGAACAGAACATACCAGAACAGGCCAGAATAGACCAGACCAGATCAAAACAGACCAGGACAAACCAGAACACATAAGATCAGAACAGACCAGAACAGGCCAGAACAGAACATACCAGAACAAGCCAGGACAGAACAGAACAGAACACACCAGAACAGAACATACCAGAACAGGCCGGACTAGACCAGACCAGATCAGAACAGACCGGGACAGACCAGATCAGAACACCTAAGAACAGAACAGACCAGAACAGACCAGAACAGAACACCTAAGAACAGAACACACCAGAACAGAACATACCATAACAGACCAGGACAGACCAGAACATACCAGAACAGATCAAAACAGACCAGAACAGACCTGAACAGAAGATACCAGAACAGGCCAGGATAGACCAGACCAGATCAAAACAGACCAGGACTGACCAGAACAGAACATACTAGAACAGGCCAGAACAGACCAGAACAGAATATACCAGAATAGGCCGGAATAGACCAGACCAGATCAGAACATACCAGAACAGGCCAGAATAGACCAGACCAGAACAGAACACATAAGAACAGAACACACCAGAACAGAACATACCAGAACAGGCCAAAATAGACCAGACCAGATCAAAACAGACCAGGACAGACCAGAACAGAACACACCAGAACAGAACATACCAGAACAGACCAGAACAGAACACCTAAGAACAGAACACACCAGAACAGAACATACCATAACACACCAGAACAGACCAGAACAGACCAGAACAGAACAGAACACATAAGAACAGAACATACCAGAACAGGTCAAAACAGAACATACCAGAACAAGCCAGGACAGAACAGAACAGAACACATAAGAACAGAACACACCAGAACAGAACATACCAGAACAGGCCGGAATAGACCAGACCAGATCAGAACAGACCGGGACAGACCAGATCAGAACACCTAAGAGCAGAACATACCAGAACAGGCCAGAACAGACCAGAACAGACCAGAACAGACCAGAACAGACCAGAACAGACCAGAACAGAACACCTAAGAACAGAACACACCAGAACAGAACAGACCAGAACAGACCAGAACAGACCAGAACAGAACACCTAAGAACAGAACACACCAGAACAGAACATACCATAACAGACCAGGACAGACCAGAACATACCAGAACAGATCAAAACAGACCAGAACAGACCTGAACAGAACATACCATAACAGACCAGGACAGACCAGAACGTACCAGAACAGATCAAAACAGACCAGGACTGACCAGAACAGAACATACCAGAACAGGCCAGAACAGACCAGAACAGATCAGAACAGACCGGGACAGACCAGAACAGAGCATACCAGACCACGACAGACCAGAACACATAAGAACAGAACATACCAGAACAGGCCAGAATAGACCAGACCAGGCCAAAACATACCAGAACAGACCAGAACAGACCAGAACAGATCAGAACAGACCAGGACAGACCAGAACAGAACACCTAAGAACAGAACACAACAGAACAGGCCAGAACACACCAGAACAGATCAGAACAGACCGGGACAGACCGGAACAGAGCATACCAGACCACGACAGACCAGAACACGTAAGAACAGAACATACCAGAACAGGCCGGAATAGACCAGACCAGATCAGAACAGACCGGGACAGACCAGATCAGAACACCTAAGAGCAGAACATACCAGAACAGGCCAGAACAGACCAGAACAGACCAGAACAGACCAGAACAGACCAGAACAGACCAGAACAGAACACCTAAGAACAGAACACACCAGAACAGAACAGACCAGAACAGACCAGAACAGACCAGAACAGAACACCTAAGAACAGAACACACCAGAACAGAACATACCATAACAGACCAGGACAGACCAGAACATACCAGAACAGATCAAAACAGACCAGAACAGACCTGAACAGAACATACCATAACAGACCAGGACAGACCAGAACGTACCAGAACAGATCAAAACAGACCAGGACTGACCAGAACAGAACATACCAGAACAGGCCAGAACAGACCAGAACAGATCAGAACAGACCGGGACAGACCAGAACAGAGCATACCAGACCACGACAGACCAGAACACATAAGAACAGAACATACCAGAACAGGCCAGAATAGACCAGACCAGGCCAAAACATACCAGAACAGACCAGAACAGACCAGAACAGATCAGAACAGACCAGGACAGACCAGAACAGAACACCTAAGAACAGAACACAACAGAACAGGCCAGAACACACCAGAACAGATCAGAACAGACCGGGACAGACCGGAACAGAGCATACCAGACCACGACAGACCAGAACACGTAAGAACAGAACATACCAGAACAGGCCGGAATAGACCAGACCAGATCAGAACAGACCGGTACAGACCAGATCAGAACACCTAAGAACAGAACATACCAGAACAGGCCAGAACAGACCAGAACAGACCAGAACAGAACACACCAGAACAGAACATACCAGAACAGGCCAAAATAGACCAGACCAGATCAAAACAGACCAGGACAGACCAGAACAGAACATACCAGAACAGGTCAGAACAGATCAGAACAGACCAGGACAGACCAGAACAGAACACCTAAGAACAGAACACAACAGAACAGGCCAGAACACATCAGAACAGATCAGAACAGACCGGGACAGACCGGAACAGAGCATACCAGACCACGACAGACCAGAACACGTAAGAACAGAGCATACCAGAACAGGCCAGAACAGAACACATAAGAACAGAACATACCAGAACAAGCCAGGACAGAACAGAACAGAACACATAAGAACAGAACACACCAGAACAGAACATACCAGAACAGGCCGGAATGGACCAGACCAGATCAGAACAGACCGGGACAGACCAGATCAGAACACCTAAGAACAGAACATACCAGAACAGGCCAGAACAGACCAGAACAGACCAGAACAGAACACGTAAGAACAGAAGACACCAGAACAGAACATACTAGAACAGGCCGGAATAGACCAGACCAGATCAGAACAGACCGGGACAGACCAGATCAGAACACCTAAGAACAGAACATACCAGAACAGGCCAGAACAGACCAGAACATACCAGAACAGAACACCTAAGAACAGAAGACACCAGAACAGAACATACCAGAACAGGCCAGAATAGACCAGAACAGACCGGGACAGACCAGATCAGAACACCTAAGAACAGAACATACCAGAACAGGCCAGAACAGACCAGAACAGACCAGAACAGAACACCTAAGAACAGAAGACACCAGAACAGAACATACCAGAACAGGCCAGAATAGACCAGACCAGATCAAAACAGACCAGAACAGGCCAGGACAGACCAGAACAGAACACGTAAGAACAGAAGACACCAGAACAGAACATACTAGAACAGGCCAGAACAGAACACATGAGAACAGAACACACCAGAACAGAACATACCAGAACAGGCCAGAACAGACCAGAACACAATATACCAGAATAGGCCGGAATAGACCAGACCAGATCAGAACATACCAGAACAGGCCGGAATAGACCAGACCAGATCAGAACAGACCGGGACAGACCAGATCAGAACACCTAAGAACAGAACATACCAGAACAGGCCAGAACAGACCAGAACAGAACACCTAAGAACAGAACATACCAGAACAGGCCAGAACAGACCAGAACAGACCAGAACAGAACACCTAAGAACAGAAGACACCAGAACAGAACATACCAGAACAGGCCAGAATAGACCAGAACAGACCGGAACAGACCAGAACAGACCAGAACAGACCTGAACAGATCAGGACAGACCAGGACAGACCAGAACAGAACACACTACAACAGAACATACCAGGACACACCAGGACAGACGAGAACATACCAGAACAGACCTGAACAGAAGATACCAAAACAGGCCAGGATAGACCAGACCAGATCAAAACAGACCAGGACAAACCAGAACACATAAGAACAGAACATACCAGCACAGAACATACCAGAACAGGCCAGAAAAGACCAGAACAGATCAGGACAGACCAGGACCGACCAGAACAGAACACATAAGAACAGAACACATAAGAACAGAACACACCAGAACAGAACATACCAGAACAGACCAGAACAGACCAGAACAGAACACGCCAGAACAGAACATACCAGAACAAGGCCAGAATAGACCAGACGAGATCAAAACAGACCAGGACAGACCAGAACACATAAGATCAGAATAGACCGGAACAAAATATACCAGAACAGGCCAGAACACACCAGAACAGAACATACCAGAACAGGTCAGAACAGATCAGAACAGACCAGGACAGACCAGAACAGAACACCTAAGAACAGAAGACACCAGAACAGGCCAGAGTAGACCAGACCAGATCAGAACAGATCAGGACAGACCAGAACAGAACACACCAGAACAGAACATACCAGAACAGGCCAGAATAGACCAGACCAGATCAAAACAGACCAGGACAAACCAGAACACAAAGATCAGAACAGACCAGAACAGAATATACCAGAACAGGCCAGAACACACCAGAACAGAACATACCAGAACAGGCCAGAATAGACCAGACCAGATCAAAACAGACCAGGACAAACCAGAACACATAAGATCAGAACAGACCAGAACAGGCCAGAACAGAACATACCAGAACAAGCCAGGACAGAACAGAACAGAACACACCAGAACAGAACATACCAGAACAGGCCGGACTAGACCAGACCAGATCAGAACAGACCGGGACAGACCAGATCAGAACACCTAAGAACAGAACAGACCAGAACAGACCAGAACAGAACACCTAAGAACAGAACACACCAGAACAGAACATACCATAACAGACCAGGACAGACCAGAACATACCAGAACAGATCAAAACAGACCAGAACAGACCTGAACAGAAGATACCAGAACAGGCCAGGATAGACCAGACCAGATCAAAACAGACCAGGACTGACCAGAACAGAACATACCAGAACAGGCCAGAACAGACCAGAACAGATCAGAACATACCGGGACAGACCAGAACAGAGCATACCAGACCGCGACACACCAGAACAGACCAGAACAGACCAGAACAGAACAGAACACATAAGAACAGAACATACCAGAACAGGTCAAAACAGAACATACCAGAACAAGCCAGGACAGAACAGAACAGAACACATAAGAACAGAACACACCAGAACAGAACATACCAGAACAGGCCGGAATAGACCAGACCAGATCAGAACAGACCGGGACAGACCAGATCAGAACACCTAAGAGCAGAACATACCAGAACAGGCCAGAACAGACCAGAACAGACCAGAACAGACCAGAACAGACCAGAACAGACCAGAACAGAACACCTAAGAACAGAACACACCAGAACAGAACATACCAGAACAGACCAGAACAGATCAGAACAGATCAGGACAGACCAGGACAGACCAGAACAGAACACATAAGAACAGAACACACCAGAACAGAACATACCAGAACAGGCCAGAATAGTCCAGAACAGAACAGAACAGAACAGATCAGGACAGACCAGGACAGACCAGAACAGAACACATAAGAACAGAACACACCAGAACAGAACATACCAGATAAGGCCAGAATAGTCCAGAACAGAACAGAACAGAACAGATCAGGACAGACCAGGACAGACCAGAACAGAACACATAAGAACAGAACACACCAGAACAGAACATACCAGAACAGGCCAGAACAGACCAGAACAGAACACCTAAGAACAGAACATACCAGAACAGGCCAGAACAGACCAGAACAGACCAGAACAGACCAGAACAGAACACCTAAGAACAGAGGACACCAGAACAGAACATACCAGAACAGACCAGAACAGACCAGAACAGGCCAGAATAGACCAGATCAGATCAAAACCGACCAGGACAGACCAGAACAGAACACCTAAGAACAGAACATACCAGAACAGGCCAGAGTAGACCAGACCAGATCAAAACAGACCAGGACAAACCAGAACACATAAGAACAGAACATACCAGCACAGAACATACCAGAACAGACCAGAACAGATCAGAACAGATCAGGACAGACCAGGACAGACCAGAACAGGCCAGAACAGAACACATAAGAACAGAACATACCAGAACAGGTCAAAACAGATCAGGACAGACCAGGACAGACCAGAACAGAACACATAAGAACAGAACACACCAGAACAGAACATACCAGAACAGGCCAGAACAGACCAGAACAGAACACCTAAGAACAGAACATACCAGAACAGGCCAGAACAGACCAGAACAGGCCAGAATAGACCAGATCAGATCAAAACCGACCAGGACAGACCAGAACAGAACACCTAAGAACAGAACACACCAGAACAGAACATACCAGAACAGGCCAAAATAGACCAGACCAGATCAAAACAGACCAGGACAGACCAGAACAGAACACACCAGAACAGAACATACCAGAACAGGCCAGAATAGACCAGACCAGATCAAAACAGACCAGAACAGGCCAGGACAGACCAGAACAGAACACGTAAGAACAGAAGACACCAGAACAGAACATACTAGAACAGGCCAGAACAGACCAGAACAGAATATACCAGAATAGGCCGGAATAGACCAGACCAGATCAGAACATACCAGAACAGGCCAGAATAGTCCAGAACAGAACAGAACACATAAGAACAGAACACACCAGAACAGAACATACCAGAACAGGCCAGAACAGACCAGAACAGAACACCTAAGAACAGAAGACACCAGAACAGAACATACCAGAACAGGCCAGAATGGACCAGAACAGACCGGAACAGACCAGAACAGACCAGAACAGACCTGAACAGATCAGGACAGACCAGGACAGACCAGAACAGAACACATAAGAACAGAACATACCAGGGCACACCAGGACAGACGAGAACATACCAGAACAGACCTGAACAGAAGATACCAAAACAGGCCAGGATAGACCAGACCAGATCAAAACAGACCAGAACAGGCCAGGACAGACCAGAACAGAACACGTAAGAACAGAAGACACCAGAACAGAATATACTAGAACAGGCCAGAACAGACCAGAACAGAATATACCAGAATAGGCCGGAATAGACCAGACCAGATCAGAACATACCAGAACAGGCCAGAATAGACCAGACCAGAACAGAACACATAAGAACAGAACACACCAGAACAGAACATACCAGAACAGGCCAAAATAGACCAGACCAGATCAAAACAGACCAGGACAGACCAGAACAGAACACACCAGAACAGAACATACCAGAACAGACCAGAACAGAACACCTAAGAACAGAACACACCAGAACAGAACATACCATAACACACCAGAACAGACCAGAACAGACCAGAACAGAACAGAACACATAAGAACAGAACATACCAGAACAGGTCAAAACAGAACATACCAGAACAAGCCAGGACAGAACAGAACAGAACACATAAGAACAGAACACACCAGAACAGAACATACCAGAACAGGCCGGAATAGACCAGACCAGATCAGAACAGACCGGGACAGACCAGATCAGAACACCTAAGAGCAGAACATACCAGAACAGGCCAGAACAGACCAGAACAGACCAGAACAGACCAGAACAGACCAGAACAGACCAGAACAGAACACCTAAGAACAGAACACACCAGAACAGAACAGACCAGAACAGACCAGAACAGACCAGAACAGAACACCTAAGAACAGAACACACCAGAACAGAACATACCATAACAGACCAGGACAGACCAGAACATACCAGAACAGATCAAAACAGACCAGAACAGACCTGAACAGAACATACCATAACAGACCAGGACAGACCAGAACGTACCAGAACAGATCAAAACAGACCAGGACTGACCAGAACAGAACATACCAGAACAGGCCAGAACAGACCAGAACAGATCAGAACAGACCGGGACAGACCAGAACAGAGCATACCAGACCACGACAGACCAGAACACATAAGAACAGAACATACCAGAACAGGCCAGAATAGACCAGACCAGGCCAAAACATACCAGAACAGACCAGAACAGACCAGAACAGATCAGAACAGACCAGGACAGACCAGAACAGAACACCTAAGAACAGAACACAACAGAACAGGCCAGAACACACCAGAACAGATCAGAACAGACCGGGACAGACCGGAACAGAGCATACCAGACCACGACAGACCAGAACACGTAAGAACAGAACATACCAGAACAGGCCGGAATAGACCAGACCAGATCAGAACAGACCGGGACAGACCAGATCAGAACACCTAAGAGCAGAACATACCAGAACAGGCCAGAACAGACCAGAACAGACCAGAACAGACCAGAACAGACCAGAACAGACCAGAACAGAACACCTAAGAACAGAACACACCAGAACAGAACAGACCAGAACAGACCAGAACAGACCAGAACAGAACACCTAAGAACAGAACACACCAGAACAGAACATACCATAACAGACCAGGACAGACCAGAACATACCAGAACAGATCAAAACAGACCAGAACAGACCTGAACAGAACATACCATAACAGACCAGGACAGACCAGAACGTACCAGAACAGATCAAAACAGACCAGGACTGACCAGAACAGAACATACCAGAACAGGCCAGAACAGACCAGAACAGATCAGAACAGACCGGGACAGACCAGAACAGAGCATACCAGACCACGACAGACCAGAACACATAAGAACAGAACATACCAGAACAGGCCAGAATAGACCAGACCAGGCCAAAACATACCAGAACAGACCAGAACAGACCAGAACAGATCAGAACAGACCAGGACAGACCAGAACAGAACACCTAAGAACAGAACACAACAGAACAGGCCAGAACACACCAGAACAGATCAGAACAGACCGGGACAGACCGGAACAGAGCATACCAGACCACGACAGACCAGAACACGTAAGAACAGAACATACCAGAACAGGCCGGAATAGACCAGACCAGATCAGAACAGACCGGTACAGACCAGATCAGAACACCTAAGAACAGAACATACCAGAACAGGCCAGAACAGACCAGAACAGACCAGAACAGAACACACCAGAACAGAACATACCAGAACAGGCCAAAATAGACCAGACCAGATCAAAACAGACCAGGACAGACCAGAACAGAACATACCAGAACAGGTCAGAACAGATCAGAACAGACCAGGACAGACCAGAACAGAACACCTAAGAACAGAAGACACCAGAACAGGCCAGAGTAGAACAGACCAGATCAGAACAGATCAGGACAGACCAGAACAGAACACACCAGAACAGAACATACCAGAACAGGCCAGAACAGAACACCTAAGAACAGAACACACCAGAACAGAACATACCATAACAGACCAGGACAGACCAGAACATACCAGAACAGATCAAAACAGACCAGAACAGAAGATACCAAAACAGGCCAGGATAGACCAGACCAGATCAAAACAGACCAGGACTGACCAGAACAGAACATACCAGAACGGGCCAGAACAGACCAGAACAGATCAGAACATACCGGGACAGACCAGAACAGAGCATACCAGACCACGACACACCAGAACACATAAGAACAGAACATACCAGCACAGAACATACCAGAACAGGCCAGAACAGGACACATAAGAACAGAACACACCAGAACAGAACATACCAGAACAGGCCAGAACAGAACACATAAGAACAGAACATACCAGAACAGGCCAGAACAGAACATACCAGAACAGGCCAGAACAGAACATACCAGAACAGGCCAGAACAGAACACATAAGAACAGAACATACCAGAACAGGCCAGAACAGAACATACCAGAACAAGCCAGGACAGAACAGAACAGAACACATAAGAACAGAACACACCAGAACAGAACAGACCGGGACAGACCAGATCAGAACACCTAAGAGCAGAACATACCAGAACAGGCCAGAACAGACCAGAACAGACCAGAACAGAACACCTAAGAACAGAACACACCAGAACAGAACAGACCAGAACAGACCAGAACAGAACACCTAAGAACAGAACACACCAGAACAGAACATACCATAACAGACCAGGACAGACCAGATCATACCAGAACAGATCAAAACAGACCAGAACAGACCTGAACAGAAAATACCAGAACAGGCCAGGATGGACCAGACCAGATCAAAACAGACCAGGACTGACCAGAACAGAACATACCAGAACAGGCCAGAACAGACCAGAACAGATCAGAACAGACCGGGACAGACCCGAACAGAGCATACCAGACCACGACAGACCAGAACACATAAGAACAGAACATACCAGAACAGGCCAGAATAGACCAGAACAGATCAGAACAGACCAGGACAGACCAGAACAGAACACCTAAGAACAGAACACAACAGAACAGGCCAGAACACATCAGAACAGATCAGAACAGACCGGGACAGACCGGAACAGAGCATACCAGACCACGACAGACCAGAACACGTAAGAACAGAGCATACCAGAACAGGCCAGAACAGAACACATAAGAACAGAACATACCAGAACAAGCCAGGACAGAACAGAACAGAACACATAAGAACAGAACACACCAGAACAGAACATACCAGAACAGGCCGGAATAGACCAGAACAGACCAGAACAGAACACCTAAGAACAGAAGACACCAGAACAGAACATACCAGAACAGGCCAGAATAGACCAGACCAGATCAAAACAGAACACCTAAGAACAGAAGACACCAGAACAGAACATACCAGAACAGGCCAGAATAGACCAGACCAGATCAAAACAGACCAGAACAGGCCAGGACAGACCAGAACAGAACACGTAAGAACAGAAGACACCAGAACAGAACATACTAGAACAGGCCAGAACAGAACACATGAGAACAGAACACACCAGAACAGAACATACCAGAACAGGCCAGAATAGACCAGACCAGAACAGAACACATAAGAACAGAACACACCAGAACAGAACATACCAGAACAGGCCGGAATAGACCAGACCAGATCAGAACAGACCGGGACAGACCAGATCAGAACACCTAAGAACAGAACATACCAGAACAGGCCAGAACAGAACACCTAAGAACAGAAGACACCAGAACAGAACATACCAGAACAGGCCAGAATAGACCAGAACAGACCGGGACAGACCAGATCAGAACACCTAAGAACAGAACATACCAGAACAGCCCAGAACAGACCAGAACAGACCAGAACAGAATAGAACAGAACAGATCAGGACAGACCAGGACAGACCAGAACAGAACACCTAAGAGCAGAACATACCAGAACAGGCCAGAACAGACCAGAACAGACCAGAACAGACCAGAACAGACCAGAACAGACCAGAACAGAACACCTAAGAACAGAACACACCAGAACAGAACATACCAGATAAGGCCAGAATAGTCCAGAACAGAACAGAACAGAACAGATCAGGACAGACCAGGACAGACCAGAACAGAACACATAAGAACAGAACACACCAGAACAGAACATACCAGAACAGGCCGGAATAGACCAGACCAGATCAGAACAGACCGGGACAGACCAGATCAGAACACCTAAGAGCAGAACATACCAGAACAGGCCAGAACAGACCAGAACAGACCAGAACAGACCAGAACAGACCAGAACAGACCAGAACAGAACACCTAAGAACAGAACACACCAGAACAGAACATACCAGAACAGACCAGAACAGATCAGAACAGATCAGGACAGACCAGGACAGACCAGAACAGAACACATAAGAACAGAACACACCAGAACAGAACATACCAGAACAGGCCAGAATAGTCCAGAACAGAACAGAACAGAACAGATCAGGACAGACCAGGACAGACCAGAACAGAACACATAAGAACAGAACACACCAGAACAGAACATACCAGATAAGGCCAGAATAGTCCAGAACAGAACAGAACAGAACAGATCAGGACAGACCAGGACAGACCAGAACAGAACACATAAGAACAGAACACACCAGAACAGAACATACCAGAACAGGCCAGAACAGACCAGAACAGAACACCTAAGAACAGAACATACCAGAACAGGCCAGAACAGACCAGAACAGACCAGAACAGACCAGAACAGAACACCTAAGAACAGAGGACACCAGAACAGAACAGACCAGAACAGACCAGAACAGATCAGAACAGATCAGGACAGACCAGGACAGACCAGAACAGGCCAGAACAGAACACATAAGAACAGAACATACCAGAACAGGTCAAAACAGATCAGGACAGACCAGGACAGACCAGAACAGAACACATAAGAACAGAACATACCAGAACAGGCCAGAGTAGACCAGACCAGATCAAAACAGACCAGGACAAACCAGAACACATAAGAACAGAACATACCAGCACAGAACATACCAGAACAGACCAGAACAGATCAGAACAGATCAGGACAGACCAGGACAGACCAGAACAGGCCAGAACAGAACACATAAGAACAGAACATACCAGAACAGGTCAAAACAGATCAGGACAGACCAGGACAGACCAGAACAGAACACATAAGAACAGAACACACCAGAACAGAACATACCAGAACAGGCCAGAACAGACCAGAACAGAACACCTAAGAACAGAACATACCAGAACAGGCCAGAACAGATCAGATCAGATCAAAACCGACCAGGACAGACCAGAACAGAACACCTAAGAACAGAACATACCAGAACAGGCCAGAGTAGACCAGACCAGATCAAAACAGACCAGGACAAACCAGAACACATAAGAACAGAACATACCAGCACAGAACATACCAGAACAGACCAGAACAGATCAGAACAGATCAGGACAGACCAGGACAGACCAGAACAGGCCAGAACAGAACACATAAGAACAGAACATACCAGAACAGGTCAAAACAGATCAGGACAGACCAGGACAGACCAGAACAGAACACATAAGAACAGAACACACCAGAACAGAACATACCAGAACAGGCCAGAACAGACCAGAACAGAACACCTAAGAACAGAAGACACCAGAACAGAACATACCAGAACAGGCCAGAATGGACCAGAACAGACCGGAACAGACCAGAACAGACCAGAACAGACCTGAACAGAACAGAACACACCAGAACAGAACATACCAGAACAGGCCAAAATAGACCAGACCAGATCAAAACAGACCAGGACAGACCAGAACAGAACACACCAGAACAGAACATACCAGAACAGACCAGAACAGAACACCTAAGAACAGAACACACCAGAACAGAACATACCATAACAGACCAGGACAGACCAGGACAGAATATACCAGAACAGGCCAGAACACACCAGAACAGAACATACCAGAACAGGCCAGAATAGACCAGACCAGATCAAAACAGACCAGGACAAACCAGAACACATAAGATCAGAACACACCAGAACAGACCAGAACAGACCAGAACAGAACAGAACATACCAGAACAGGTCAAAACAGAACATACCAGAACAAGCCAGGACAGAACAGAACAGAACACATAAGAACAGAACACACCAGAACAGAACATACCAGAACAGGCCGGAATAGACCAGACCAGATCAGAACAGACCGGGACAGACCAGATCAGAACACCTAAGAGCAGAACATACCAGAACAGGCCAGAACAGACCAGAACAGACCAGAACAGACCAGAACAGACCAGAACAGAACACCTAAGAACAGAACACACCAGAACAGAACAGACCAGAACAGACCAGAACAGACCAGAACAGAACACCTAAGAACAGAACACACCAGAACAGAACATACCAGAACAGGCCAGAATAGTCCAGAACAGAACAGAACAGAACAGATCAGGACAGACCAGGACAGACCAGAACAGAACACATAAGAACAGAACACACCACAACAGAACATACCAGGGCACACCAGGACAGACGAGAACATACCAGAACAGACCTGAACAGAAGATACCAAAACAGGCCAGGATAGACCAGACCAGATCAAAACAGACCAGAACAGGCCAGGACAGACCAGAACAGAACACGTAAGAACAGAAGACACCAGAACAGAATATACTAGAACAGGCCAGAACAGACCAGAACAGAATATACCAGAATAGGCCGGAATAGACCAGACCAGATCAGAACATACCAGAACAGGCCAGAATAGACCAGACCAGAACAGAACACATAAGAACAGAACACACCAGAACAGAACATACCAGAACAGGCCAAAATAGACCAGACCAGATCAAAACAGACCAGGACAAACCAGAACACATAAGATCAGAACACACCAGAACAGACCAGAACAGACCAGAACAGAACAGAACACATAAGAACAGAACATACCAGAACAGGCCAGAATGGACCAGATCAAAACAGACCAGGACAGACCAGAACAGAACACACCAGAACAGAACATACCAGAACAGACCAGAACAGAACACCTAAGAACAGAACACACCAGAACAGAACATACCATAACAGACCAGGACAGACCAGAACAGAATATACCAGAACAGGCCAGAACACACCAGAACAGAACATACCAGAACAGGCCAGAATAGACCAGACCAGATCAAAACAGACCAGGACAAACCAGAACACATAAGATCAGAACACACCAGAACAGACCAGAACAGACCAGAACAGAACAGAACACATAAGAACAGAACATACCAGAACAGGTCAAAACAGAACATACCAGAACAAGCCAGGACAGAACAGAACAGAACACATAAGAACAGAACACACCAGAACAGAACATACCAGAACAGGCCGGAATAGACCAGACCAGATCAGAACAGACCGGGACAGACCAGATCAGAACACCTAAGAGCAGAACATACCAGAACAGGCCAGAACAGACCAGAACAGACCAGAACAGACCAGAACAGACCAGAACAGAACACCTAAGAACAGAACACACCAGAACAGAACAGACCAGAACAGACCAGAACAGACCAGAACAGAACACCTAAGAACAGAACACACCAGAACAGAACATACCATAACAGACCAGGACAGACCAGAACATACCAGAACAGATCAAAACAGACCAGAACAGACCTGAACAGAACATACCATAACAGACCAGGACAGACCAGAACGTACCAGAACAGATCAAAACAGACCAGGACTGACCAGAACAGAACATACCAGAACAGGCCAGAACAGACCAGAACAGATCAGAACAGACCGGGACAGACCAGAACAGAGCATACCAGACCACGACAGACCAGAACACATAAGAACAGAACATACCAGAACAGGCCAGAATAGACCAGACCAGGCCAAAACATACCAGAACAGACCAGAACAGACCAGAACAGATCAGAACAGACCAGGACAGACCAGAACAGAACACCTAAGAACAGAACACAACAGAACAGGCCAGAACACACCAGAACAGATCAGAACAGACCGGGACAGACCGGAACAGAGCATACCAGACCACGACAGACCAGAACACGTAAGAACAGAACATACCAGAACAGGCCGGAATAGACCAGACCAGATCAGAACAGACCGGTACAGACCAGATCAGAACACCTAAGAACAGAACATACCAGAACAGGCCAGAACAGACCAGAACAGACCAGAACAGAACACCTAAGAACAGAACACACCAGAACAGAACATACCAGAACAGGCCAAAATAGACCAGACCAGATCAAAACAGACCAGGACAGACCAGAACAGAACATACCAGAACAGGTCAGAACAGATCAGAACAGACCAGAACAGAACACCTAAGAACAGAAGACACCAGAACAGGCCAGAGTAGACCAGACCAGATCAGAACAGATCAGGACAGACCAGAACAGAACACACCAGAACAGAACATACCAGAACAGGCCAGAACAGAACACCTAAGAACAGAACACACCAGAACAGAACATACCATAACAGACCAGGACAGACCAGAACATACCAGAACAGATCAAAACAGACCAGAACAGAAGATACCAAAACAGGCCAGGATAGACCAGACCAGATCAAAACAGACCAGGACTGACCAGAACAGAACATACCAGAACGGGCCAGAACAGACCAGAACAGATCAGAACATACCGGGACAGACCAGAACAGAGCATACCAGACCACGACACACCAGAACACATAAGAACAGAACATACCAGCACAGAACATACCAGAACAGGCCAGAACAGGACACATAAGAACAGAACACACCAGAACAGAACATACCAGAACAGGCCAGAACAGAACACATAAGAACAGAACATACCAGAACAGGCCAGAACAGAACATACCAGAACAGGCCAGAACAGAACATACCAGAACAGGCCAGAACAGAACACATAAGAACAGAACATACCAGAACAGGCCAGAACAGAACATACCAGAACAAGCCAGGACAGAACAGAACAGAACACATAAGAACAGAACACACCAGAACAGAACAGACCGGGACAGACCAGATCAGAACACCTAAGAGCAGAACATACCAGAACAGGCCAGAACAGACCAGAACAGACCAGAACAGAACACCTAAGAACAGAACACACCAGAACAGAACAGACCAGAACAGACCAGAACAGAACACCTAAGAACAGAACACACCAGAACAGAACATACCATAACAGACCAGGACAGACCAGATCATACCAGAACAGATCAAAACAGACCAGAACAGACCTGAACAGAAAATACCAGAACAGGCCAGGATGGACCAGACCAGATCAAAGCAGACCAGGACTGACCAGAACAGAACATACCAGAACAGGCCAGAACAGACCAGAACAGATCAGAACAGACCGGGACAGACCCGAACAGAGCATACCAGACCACGACAGACCAGAACACATAAGAACAGAACATACCAGAACAGGCCAGAATAGACCAGAACAGATCAGAACAGACCAGGACAGACCAGAACAGAACACCTAAGAACAGAACACAACAGAACAGGCCAGAACACATCAGAACAGATCAGAACAGACCGGGACAGACCGGAACAGAGCATACCAGACCACGACAGACCAGAACACGTAAGAACAGAGCATACCAGAACAGGCCAGAACAGAACACATAAGAACAGAACATACCAGAACAAGCCAGGACAGAACAGAACAGAACACATAAGAACAGAACACACCAGAACAGAACATACCAGAACAGGCCGGAATAGACCAGAACAGACCAGAACAGAACACCTAAGAACAGAAGACACCAGAACAGAACATACCAGAACAGGCCAGAATAGACCAGACCAGATCAAAACAGAACACCTAAGAACAGAAGACACCAGAACAGAACATACCAGAACAGGCCAGAATAGACCAGACCAGATCAAAACAGACCAGAACAGGCCAGGACAGACCAGAACAGAACACGTAAGAACAGAAGACACCAGAACAGAACATACTAGAACAGGCCAGAACAGAACACATGAGAACAGAACACACCAGAACAGAACATACCAGAACAGGCCAGAATAGACCAGACCAGAACAGAACACATAAGAACAGAACACACCAGAACAGAACATACCAGAACAGGCCGGAATAGACCAGACCAGATCAGAACAGACCGGGACAGACCAGATCAGAACACCTAAGAACAGAACATACCAGAACAGGCCAGAACAGAACACCTAAGAACAGAAGACACCAGAACAGAACATACCAGAACAGGCCAGAATAGACCAGAACAGACCGGGACAGACCAGATCAGAACACCTAAGAACAGAACATACCAGAACAGGCCAGAACAGACCAGAACAGACCAGAACAGAACACCTAAGAACAGAAGACACCAGAACAGAACATACCAGAACAGGCCGGAATAGACCAGACCAGATCAGAACAGACCGGGACAGACCAGATCAGAACACCTAAGAGCAGAACATACCAGAACAGGCCAGAACAGACCAGAACAGACCAGAACAGACCAGAACAGAATACCTAAGAACAGAACACACCAGAACAGAACAGACCAGAACAGACCAGAACAGAACACCTAAGAACAGAACACACCAGAACAGAACATACCATAACAGACCAGGACAGACCAGAACATACCAGAACAGATCAAAACAGACCAGAACAGACCTGAACAGAAAATACCAGAACAGGCCAGGATGGACCAGACCAGATCAAAACAGACCAGGACTGACCAGAACAGAACATACCAGAACAGGCCAGAACAGACCAGAACAGATCAGAACAGACCGGGACAGACCAGAACAGAGCATACCAGACCACGACAGACCAGAACACATAAGAACAGAACATACCAGAACAGGCCAGAATAGACCAGACCAGGCCAAAACATACCAGAACAGACCAGAACAGACCAGAACAGATCAGAACACACCAGGACAGACCAGAACAGAACACCTAAGAACAGAACACAACAGAACAGGCCAGAACACACCAGAACAGATCAGAACAGACCGGGACAGACCGGAACAGAGCATACCAGACCACGACAGACCAGAACACGTAAGAACAGAACATACCAGAACAGGCCGGAATAGACCAGACCAGATCAGAACAGACCGGGACAGACCAGATCAGAACACCTAAGAACAGAACATACCAGAACAGGCCAGAACAGACCAGAACAGACCAGAACAGAACACCTAAGAACAGAACACACCAGAACAGAACATACCAGAACAGGCCAAAATAGACCAGACCAGATCAAAACAGACCAGGACAGACCAGAACAGAACATACCAGAACAGGTCAGAACAGATCAGAACAGACCAGGACAGACCAGAACAGAACACCTAAGAACAGAAGACACCAGAACAGGCCAGAGTAGACCAAACCAGATCAGAACAGATCAGGACAGACCAGAACAGAACACACCAGAACAGAACATACCAGAACAGGCCAGAACAGAACACCTAAGAACAGAACACACCAGAACAGAACATACCATAACAGACCAGGACAGACCAGAACATACCAGAACAGATCAAAACAGACCAGAACAGAAGATACCAGAACAGGCCAGGATAGACCAGACCAGATCAAAACAGACCAGGACTGACCAGAACAGAACATACCAGAACGGGCCAGAACAGACCAGAACAGATCAGATCATACCGGGACAGACCAGAACAGAGCATACCAGACCACGACACACCAGAACACATAAGAACAGAACATACCAGCACAGAACATACCAGAACAGGCCAGAACAGGACACATAAGAACAGAACACACCAGAACAGAACATACCAGAACAGGCCAGAACAGAACACATAAGAACAGAACATACCAGAACAGGCCAGAACAGAACATACCAGAACAGGCCAGAACAGAACACATAAGAACAGAACATACCAGAACAGGTCAAAACAGAACATACCAGAACAAGCCAGGACAGAACAGAACAGAACACATAAGAACAGAACAGACCGGGACAGACCAGATCAGAACACCTAAGAGCAGAACATACCAGAACAGGCCAGAACAGACCAGAACAGACCAGAACAGAACACCTAAGAACAGAACACACCAGAACAGAACAGACCAGAACAGACCAGAACAGAACACCTAAGAACAGAACATACCATAACAGACCAGGACAGACCAGATCATACCAGAACAGATCAAAACAGACCAGAACAGACCTGAACAGAAAATACCAGAACAGGCCAGGATGGACCAGACCAGATCAAAACAGACCAGGACTGACCAGAACAGAACATACCAGAACAGGCCAGAACAGACCAGAACAGAACACCTAAGAACAGAACACACCAGAATAGAACATACCATAACAGACCAGGACAGACCAGATCATACCAGAACAGATCAAAACAGACCAGAACAGACCTGAACAGAAAATACCAGAACAGGCCAGGATGGACCAGACCAGATCAAAACAGACCAGGACTGACCAGAACAGAACATACCAGAACAGGCCAGAACAGACCAGAACAGATCAGAACAGACCGGGACAGACCCGAACAGAGCATACCAGACCACGACAGACCAGAACACATAAGAACAGAACATACCAGAACAGGCCAGAATAGACCAGAACAGATCAGAACAGACCAGGACAGACCAGAACAGAACACCTAAGAACAGAACACAACAGAACAGGCCAGAACACATCAGAACAGATCAGAACAGACCGGGACAGACCGGAACAGAGCATACCAGACCACGACAGACCAGAACACGTAAGAACAGAGCATACCAGAACAGGCCAGAACAGAACACATAAGAACAGAACATACCAGAACAAGCCAGGACAGAACAGAACAGAACACATAAGAACAGAACACACCAGAACAGAACATACCAGAACAGGCCGGAATGGACCAGACCAGATCAGAACAGACCGGGACAGACCAGATCAGAACACCTAAGAACAGAACATACCAGAACAGGCCAGAACAGACCAGAACAGACCAGAACAGAACACGTAAGAACAGAAGACACCAGAACAGAACATACTAGAACAGGCCGGAATAGACCAGACCAGATCAGAACAGACCGGGACAGACCAGATCAGAACACCTAAGAGCAGAACATACCAGAACAGGCCAGAACAGACCAGAACAGACCAGAACAGACCAGAACAGAATACCTAAGAACAGAACACACCAGAACAGAACAGACCAGAACAGACCAGAACAGAACACCTAAGAACAGAACACACCAGAACAGAACATACCATAACAGACCAGGACAGACCAGAACATACCAGAACAGATCAAAACAGACCAGAACAGACCTGAACAGAAAATACCAGAACAGGCCAGGATGGACCAGACCAGATCAAAACAGACCAGGACTGACCAGAACAGAACATACCAGAACAGGCCAGAACAGACCAGAACAGATCAGAACAGACCGGGACAGACCAGAACAGAGCATACCAGACCACGACAGACCAGAACACATAAGAACAGAACATACCAGAACAGGCCAGAATAGACCAGACCAGGCCAAAACATACCAGAACAGACCAGAACAGACCAGAACAGATCAGAACACACCAGGACAGACCAGAACAGAACACCTAAGAACAGAACACAACAGAACAGGCCAGAACACACCAGAACAGATCAGAACAGACCGGGACAGACCGGAACAGAGCATACCAGACCACGACAGACCAGAACACGTAAGAACAGAACATACCAGAACAGGCCGGAATAGACCAGACCAGATCAGAACAGACCGGGACAGACCAGATCAGAACACCTAAGAACAGAACATACCAGAACAGGCCAGAACAGACCAGAACAGACCAGAACAGAACACCTAAGAACAGAACACACCAGAACAGAACATACCAGAACAGGCCAAAATAGACCAGACCAGATCAAAACAGACCAGGACAGACCAGAACAGAACATACCAGAACAGGTCAGAACAGATCAGAACAGACCAGGACAGACCAGAACAGAACACCTAAGAACAGAAGACACCAGAACAGGCCAGAGTAGACCAGACCAGATCAGAACAGATCAGGACAGACCAGAACAGAACACACCAGAACAGAACATACCAGAACAGGCCAGAACAGAACACCTAAGAACAGAACACACCAGAACAGAACATACCATAACAGACCAGGACAGACCAGAACATACCAGAACAGATCAAAACAGACCAGAACAGAAGATACCAGAACAGGCCAGGATAGACCAGACCAGATCAAAACAGACCAGGACTGACCAGAACAGAACATACCAGAACGGGCCAGAACAGACCAGAACAGATCAGATCATACCGGGACAGACCAGAACAGAGCATACCAGACCACGACACACCAGAACACATAAGAACAGAACATACCAGCACAGAACATACCAGAACAGGCCAGAACAGGACACATAAGAACAGAACACACCAGAACAGAACATACCAGAACAGGCCAGAACAGAACACATAAGAACAGAACATACCAGAACAGGCCAGAACAGAACATACCAGAACAGGCCAGAACAGAACACATAAGAACAGAACATACCAGAACAGGTCAAAACAGAACATACCAGAACAAGCCAGGACAGAACAGAACAGAACACATAAGAACAGAACAGACCGGGACAGACCAGATCAGAACACCTAAGAGCAGAACATACCAGAACAGGCCAGAACAGACCAGAACAGACCAGAACAGAACACCTAAGAACAGAACACACCAGAACAGAACAGACCAGAACAGACCAGAACAGAACACCTAAGAACAGAACATACCATAACAGACCAGGACAGACCAGATCATACCAGAACAGATCAAAACAGACCAGAACAGACCTGAACAGAAAATACCAGAACAGGCCAGGATGGACCAGACCAGATCAAAACAGACCAGGACTGACCAGAACAGAACATACCAGAACAGGCCAGAACAGACCAGAACAGAACACCTAAGAACAGAACACACCAGAACAGAACATACCATAACAGACCAGGACAGACCAGATCATACCAGAACAGATCAAAACAGACCAGAACAGACCTGAACAGATCAGATCATACCGGGACAGACCAGAACAGAGCATACCAGACCACGACACACCAGAACACATAAGAACAGAACATACCAGCACAGAACATACCAGAACAGGCCAGAACAGGACACATAAGAACAGAACACACCAGAACAGAACATACCAGAACAGGCCAGAACAGAACACATAAGAACAGAACATACCAGAACAGGCCAGAACAGAACATACCAGAACAGGCCAGAACAGAACACATAAGAACAGAACATACCAGAACAGGTCAAAACAGAACATACCAGAACAAGCCAGGACAGAACAGAACAGAACACATAAGAACAGAACAGACCGGGACAGACCAGATCAGAACACCTAAGAGCAGAACATACCAGAACAGGCCAGAACAGACCAGAACAGACCAGAACAGAACACCTAAGAACAGAACACACCAGAACAGAACAGACCAGAACAGACCAGAACAGAACACCTAAGAACAGAACATACCATAACAGACCAGGACAGACCAGATCATACCAGAACAGATCAAAACAGACCAGAACAGACCTGAACAGAAAATACCAGAACAGGCCAGGATGGACCAGACCAGATCAAAACAGACCAGGACTGACCAGAACAGAACATACCAGAACAGGCCAGAACAGACCAGAACAGAACACCTAAGAACAGAACACACCAGAACAGAACATACCATAACAGACCAGGACAGACCAGATCATACCAGAACAGATCAAAACAGACCAGAACAGACCTGAACAGATCAGATCATACCGGGACAGACCAGAACAGAGCATACCAGACCACGACACACCAGAACACATAAGAACAGAACATACCAGCACAGAACATACCAGAACAGGCCAGAACAGGACACATAAGAACAGAACACACCAGAACAGAACATACCAGAACAGGCCAGAACAGAACACATAAGAACAGAACATACCAGAACAGGCCAGAACAGAACATACCAGAACAGGCCAGAACAGAACACATAAGAACAGAACATACCAGAACAGGTCAAAACAGAACATACCAGAACAAGCCAGGACAGAACAGAACAGAACACATAAGAACAGAACAGACCGGGACAGACCAGATCAGAACACCTAAGAGCAGAACATACCAGAACAGGCCAGAACAGACCAGAACAGACCAGAACAGAACACCTAAGAACAGAACACACCAGAACAGAACAGACCAGAACAGACCAGAACAGAACACCTAAGAACAGAACATACCATAACAGACCAGGACAGACCAGATCATACCAGAACAGATCAAAACAGACCAGAACAGACCTGAACAGAAAATACCAGAACAGGCCAGGATGGACCAGACCAGATCAAAACAGACCAGGACTGACCAGAACAGAACATACCAGAACAGGCCAGAACAGACCAGAACAGAACACCTAAGAACAGAACACACCAGAACAGAACATACCATAACAGACCAGGACAGACCAGATCATACCAGAACAGATCAAAACAGACCCGAACAGACCTGAACAGAAAATACCAGAACAGGCCAGGATGGACCAGACCAGATCAAAACAGACCAGGACTGACCAGAACAGAACATACCAGAACAGGCCAGAACAGACCAGAACAGATCAGAACAGACCGGGACAGACCCGAACAGAGCATACCAGACCACGACAGACCAGAACACATAAGAACAGAACATACCAGAACAGGCCAGAATAGACCAGAACAGATCAGAACAGACCAGGACAGACCAGAACAGAACACCTAAGAACAGAACACAACAGAACAGGCCAGAACACATCAGAACAGATCAGAACAGACCGGAACAGAGCATACCAGACCACGACAGACCAGAACACGTAAGAACAGAGCATACCAGAACAGGCCAGAACAGAACACATAAGAACAGAACATACCAGAACAAGCCAGGACAGAACAGAACAGAACACATAAGAACAGAACACACCAGAACAGAACATACCAGAACAGGCCGGAATGGACCAGACCAGATCAGAACAGACCGGGACAGACCAGATCAGAACACCTAAGAACAGAACATACCAGAACAGGCCAGAACAGACCAGAACAGACCAGAACAGAACACGTAAGAACAGAAGACACCAGAACAGAACATACTAGAACAGGCCGGAATAGACCAGACCAGATCAGAACAGACCGGGACAGACCAGATCAGAACACCTAAGAGCAGAACATACCAGAACAGGCCAGAACAGACCAGAACAGACCAGAACAGACCAGAACAGAATACCTAAGAACAGAACACACCAGAACAGAACAGACCAGAACAGACCAGAACAGAACACCTAAGAACAGAACACACCAGAACAGAACATACCATAACAGACCAGGACAGACCAGAACATACCAGAACAGATCAAAACAGACCAGAACAGACCTGAACAGAAAATACCAGAACAGGCCAGGATGAACCAGACCAGATCAAAACAGACCAGGACTGACCAGAACAGAACATACCAGAACAGGCCAGAACAGACCAGAACAGATCAGAACAGACCGGGACAGACCAGAACAGAGCATACCAGACCACGACAGACCAGAACACATAAGAACAGAACATACCAGAACAGGCCAGAATAGACCAGACCAGGCCAGAACAGAACACGTAAGAACAGAAGACACCAGAACAGAACATACTAGAACAGGCCGGAATAGACCAGACCAGATCAGAACAGACCGGGACAGACCAGATCAGAACACCTAAGAACAGAACATACCAGAACAGGCCAGAACAGACCAGAACATACCAGAACAGAACACCTAAGAACAGAAGACACCAGAACAGAACATACCAGAACAGGCCAGAATAGACCAGAACAGACCGGGACAGACCAGATCAGAACACCTAAGAACAGAACATACCAGAACAGGCCAGAACAGACCAGAACAGACCAGAACAGAACACCTAAGAACAGAAGACACCAGAACAGAACATACCAGAACAGGCCAGAATAGACCAGACCAGATCAAAACAGACCAGAACAGGCCAGGACAGACCAGAACAGAACACGTAAGAACAGAAGACACCAGAACAGAACATACTAGAACAGGCCAGAACAGAACACATGAGAACAGAACATACCAGAACAGGTCAAAACAGAACATACCAGAACAAGCCAGGACAGAACAGAACAGAACACATAAGAACAGAACAGACCGGGACAGACCAGATCAGAACACCTAAGAGCAGAACATACCAGAACAGGCCAGAACAGACCAGAACAGACCAGAACAGAACACCTAAGAACAGAACACACCAGAACAGAACAGACCAGAACAGACCAGAACAGAACACCTAAGAACAGAACATACCATAACAGACCAGGACAGACCAGATCATACCAGAACAGATCAAAACAGACCAGAACAGACCTGAACAGAAAATACCAGAACAGGCCAGGATGGACCAGACCAGATCAAAACAGACCAGGACTGACCAGAACAGAACATACCAGAACAGGCCAGAACAGACCAGAACAGAACACCTAAGAACAGAACACACCAGAACAGAACATACCATAACAGACCAGGACAGACCAGATCATACCAGAACAGATCAAAACAGACCAGAACAGACCTGAACAGAAAATACCAGAACAGGCCAGGATGGACCAGACCAGATCAAAACAGACCAGGACTGACCAGAACAGAACATACCAGAACAGGCCAGAACAGACCAGAACAGATCAGAACAGACCGGGACAGACCCGAACAGAGCATACCAGACCACGACAGACCAGAACACATAAGAACAGAACATACCAGAACAGGCCAGAATAGACCAGAACAGATCAGAACAGACCAGGACAGACCAGAACAGAACACCTAAGAACAGAACACAACAGAACAGGCCAGAACACATCAGAACAGATCAGAACAGACCGGGACAGACCGGAACAGAGCATACCAGACCACGACAGACCAGAACACGTAAGAACAGAGCATACCAGAACAGGCCAGAACAGAACACATAAGAACAGAACATACCAGAACAAGCCAGGACAGAACAGAACAGAACACATAAGAACAGAACACACCAGAACAGAACATACCAGAACAGGCCGGAATGGACCAGACCAGATCAGAACAGACCGGGACAGACCAGATCAGAACACCTAAGAACAGAACATACCAGAACAGGCCAGAACAGACCAGAACAGACCAGAACAGAACACGTAAGAACAGAAGACACCAGAACAGAACATACTAGAACAGGCCGGAATAGACCAGACCAGATCAGAACAGACCGGGACAGACCAGAACAGAACACCTAAGAACAGAAGACACCAGAACAGAACATACCAGAACATACCAGAACAGGCCAGAACAGACCAGAACATACCAGAACAGAACACCTAAGAACAGAAGACACCAGAACAGAACATACCAGAACAGGCCAGAATAGACCAGACCAGATCAAAACAGACCAGAACAGGCCAGGACAGACCAGAGCAGAACACGTAAGAACAGAAGACACCAGAACAGAACATACTAGAACAGGCCAGAACAGAACACATGAGAACAGAACACACCAGAACAGAACATACCAGAACAGGCCAGAACAGACCAGAACACAATATACCAGAATAGGCCGGAATAGACCAGACCAGATCAGAACATACCAGAACAGGCCGGAATAGACCAGACCAGATCAGAACAGACCGGGACAGACCAGATCAGAACACCTAAGAACAGAACATACCAGAACAGGCCAGAACAGACCAGAACAGAACACCTAAGAACAGAACATACCAGAACAGGCCAGAACAGACCAGAACAGACCAGAACAGAACACCTAAGAACAGAAGACACCAGAACAGAACATACCAGAACAGGCCAGAATAGACCAGAACAGACCGGAACAGACCAGAACAGACCAGAACAGACCTGAACAGATCAGGACAGACCAGGACAGACCAGAACAGAACACACTACAACAGAACATACCAGGACACACCAGGACAGACGAGAACATACCAGAACAGACCTGAACAGAAGATACCAAAACAGGCCAGGATAGACCAGACCAGATCAAAACAGACCAGGACAAACCAGAACACATAAGAACAGAACATACCAGCACAGAACATACCAGAACAGGCCAGAAAAGACCAGAACAGATCAGGACAGACCAGGACCGACCAGAACAGAACACATAAGAACAGAACACATAAGAACAGAACACACCAGAACAGAACATACCAGAACAGTCCAGAACAGACCAGAACAGAACACGCCAGAACAGAACATACCAGAACAAGGCCAGAATAGACCAGACGAGATCAAAACAGACCAGGACAGACCAGAACACATAAGATCAGAATAGACCGGAACAAAATATACCAGAACAGGCCAGAACACACCAGAACAGAACATACCAGAACAGGTCAGAACAGATCAGAACAGACCAGGACAGACCAGAACAGAACACCTAAGAACAGAAGACACCAGAACAGGCCAGAGTAGACCAGACCAGATCAGAACAGATCAGGACAGACCAGAACAGAACACACCAGAACAGAACATACCAGAACAGGCCAGAATAGACCAGACCAGATCAAAACGGACCAGGACAAACCAGAACACAAAGATCAGAACAGACCAGAACAGGCCAGAACACACCAGAACAGAACATACCAGAACAGGCCAGAATAGACCAGACCAGATCAAAACAGACCAGGACAAACCAGAACACATAAGATCAGAACAGACCAGAACAGGCCAGAACAGAACATACCAGAACAAGCCAGGACAGAACAGAACAGAACACACCAGAACAGAACATACCAGAACAGGCCGGACTAGACCAGACCAGATCAGAACAGACCGGGACAGACCAGATCAGAACACCTAAGAACAGAACAGACCAGAACAGACCAGAACAGAACACCTAAGAACAGAACACACCAGAACAGAACATACCATAACAGACCAGGACAGACCAGAACATACCAGAACAGATCAAAACAGACCAGAACAGACCTGAACAGAAGATACCAGAACAGGCCAGGATAGACCAGACCAGATCAAAACAGACCAGGACTGACCAGAACAGAACATACCAGAACAGGCCAGAACAGACCAGAACAGATCAGAACATACCGGGACAGACCAGAACAGAGCATACCAGACCGCGACACACCAGAACAGACCAGAACAGACCAGAACAGAACAGAACACATAAGAACAGAACATACCAGAACAGGTCAAAACAGAACATACCAGAACAAGCCAGGACAGAACAGAACAGAACACATAAGAACAGAACACACCAGAACAGAACATACCAGAACAGGCCGGAATAGACCAGACCAGATCAGAACAGACCGGGACAGACCAGATCAGAACACCTAAGAGCAGAACATACCAGAACAGGCCAGAACAGACCAGAACAGACCAGAACAGACCAGAACAGACCAGAACAGACCAGAACAGAACACCTAAGAACAGAACACACCAGAACAGAACAGACCAGAACAGACCAGAACAGACCAGAACAGAACACCTAAGAACAGAACACACCAGAACAGAACATACCATAACAGACCAGGACAGACCAGAACATACCAGAACAGATCAAAACAGACCAGAACAGACCTGAACAGAACATACCATAACAGACCAGGACAGACCAGAACGTACCAGAACAGATCAAAACAGACCAGGACTGACCAGAACAGAACATACCAGAACAGGCCAGAACAGACCAGAACAGATCAGAACAGACCGGGACAGACCAGAACAGAGCATACCAGACCACGACAGACCAGAACACATAAGAACAGAACATACCAGAACAGGCCAGAATAGACCAGACCAGGCCAAAACATACCAGAACAGACCAGAACAGACCAGAACAGATCAGAACAGACCAGGACAGACCAGAACAGAACACCTAAGAACAGAACACAACAGAACAGGCCAGAACACACCAGAACAGATCAGAACAGACCGGGACAGACCGGAACAGAGCATACCAGACCACGACAGACCAGAACACGTAAGAACAGAACATACCAGAACAGGCCGGAATAGACCAGACCAGATCAGAACAGACCGGTACAGACCAGATCAGAACACCTAAGAACAGAACATACCAGAACAGGCCAGAACAGACCAGAACAGACCAGAACAGAACACCTAAGAACAGAACACACCAGAACAGAACATACCAGAACAGGCCAAAATAGACCAGACCAGATCAAAACAGACCAGGACAGACCAGAACAGAACATACCAGAACAGGTCAGAACAGATCAGAACAGACCAGGACAGACCAGAACAGAACACCTAAGAACAGAAGACACCAGAACAGGCCAGAGTAGACCAGACCAGATCAGAACAGATCAGGACAGACCAGAACAGAACACACCAGAACAGAACATACCAGAACAGGCCAGAACAGAACACCTAAGAACAGAACACACCAGAACAGAACATACCATAACAGACCAGGACAGACCAGAACATACCAGAACAGATCAAAACAGACCAGAACAGAAGATACCAGAACAGGCCAGGATAGACCAGACCAGATCAAAACAGACCAGGACTGACCAGAACAGAACATACCAGAACGGGCCAGAACAGACCAGAACAGATCAGAACATACCGGGACAGACCAGAACAGAACATACCAGACCACGACACACCAGAACACATAAGAACAGAACATACCAGCACAGAACATACCAGAACAGGCCAGAACAGGACACATAAGAACAGAACACACCAGAACAGAACATACCAGAACAGGCCAGAACAGAACACATAAGAACAGAACATACCAGAACAGGCCAGAACAGAACATACCAGAACAGGCCAGAACAGAACATACCAGAACAGGCCAGAACAGAACACATAAGAACAGAACATACCAGAACAGGCCAGAACAGAACATACCAGAACAAGCCAGGACAGAACAGAACAGAACACATAAGAACAGAACACACCAGAACAGAACAGACCGGGACAGACCAGATCAGAACACCTAAGAGCAGAACATACCAGAACAGGCCAGAACAGACCAGAACAGACCAGAACAGAACACCTAAGAACAGAACACACCAGAACAGAACAGACCAGAACAGACCAGAACAGAACACCTAAGAACAGAACACACCAGAACAGAACATACCATAACAGACCAGGACAGACCAGATCATACCAGAACAGATCAAAACAGACCAGGACTGACCAGAACAGAACATACCAGAACAGGCCAGAACAGGCCAGGACAGACCAGAACAGAACACGTAAGAACAGAAGACACCAGAACAGAACATACTAGAACAGGCCAGAACAGAACACATGAGAACAGAACATACCAGAACAGGTCAAAACAGAACATACCAGAACAAGCCAGGACAGAACAGAACAGAACACATAAGAACAGAACAGACCGGGACAGACCAGATCAGAACACCTAAGAGCAGAACATACCAGAACAGGCCAGAACAGACCAGAACAGACCAGAACAGAACACCTAAGAACAGAACACACCAGAACAGAACAGACCAGAACAGACCAGAACAGAACACCTAAGAACAGAACATACCATAACAGACCAGGACAGACCAGATCATACCAGAACAGATCAAAACAGACCAGAACAGACCTGAACAGAAAATACCAGAACAGGCCAGGATGGACCAGACCAGATCAAAACAGACCAGGACAGGCCAGGACAGACCAGAACAGAACACGTAAGAACAGAAGACACCAGAACAGAACATACTAGAACAGGCCAGAACAGAACACATGAGAACAGAACATACCAGAACAGGTCAAAACAGAACATACCAGAACAAGCCAGGACAGAACAGAACAGAACACATAAGAACAGAACAGACCGGGACAGACCAGATCAGAACACCTAAGAGCAGAACATACCAGAACAGGCCAGAACAGACCAGAACAGACCAGAACAGAACACCTAAGAACAGAACACACCAGAACAGAACAGACCAGAACAGACCAGAACAGAACACCTAAGAACAGAACATACCATAACAGACCAGGACAGACCAGATCATACCAGAACAGATCAAAACAGACCAGAACAGACCTGAACAGAAAATACCAGAACAGGCCAGGATGGACCAGACCAGATCAAAACAGACCAGGACTGACCAGAACAGAACATACCAGAACAGGCCAGAACAGACCAGAACAGAACACCTAAGAACAGAACACACCAGAACAGAACATACCATAACAGACCAGGACAGACCAGATCATACCAGAACAGATCAAAACAGACCAGAACAGACCTGAACAGAAAATACCAGAACAGGCCAGGATGGACCAGACCAGATCAAAACAGACCAGGACTGACCAGAACAGAACATACCAGAACAGGCCAGAACAGACCAGAACAGATCAGAACAGACCGGGACAGACCCGAACAGAGCATACCAGACCACGACAGACCAGAACACATAAGAACAGAACATACCAGAACAGGCCAGAATAGACCAGAACAGATCAGAACAGACCAGGACAGACCAGAACAGAACACCTAAGAACAGAACACAACAGAACAGGCCAGAACACATCAGAACAGATCAGAACAGACCGGGACAGACCGGAACAGAGCATACCAGACCACGACAGACCAGAACACGTAAGAACAGAGCATACCAGAACAGGCCAGAACAGAACACATAAGAACAGAACATACCAGAACAAGCCAGGACAGAACAGAACAGAACACATAAGAACAGAACACACCAGAACAGAACATACCAGAACAGGCCGGAATGGACCAGACCAGATCAGAACAGACCGGGACAGACCAGATCAGAACACCTAAGAACAGAACATACCAGAACAGGCCAGAACAGACCAGAACAGACCAGAACAGAACACGTAAGAACAGAAGACACCAGAACAGAACATACTAGAACAGGCCGGAATAGACCAGACCAGATCAGAACAGACCGGGACAGACCAGATCAGAACACCTAAGAACAGAACATACCAGAACAGGCCAGAACAGACCAGAACATACCAGAACAGAACACCTAAGAACAGAAGACACCAGAACAGAACATACCAGAACAGGCCAGAATAGACCAGAACAGACCGGGACAGACCAGATCAGAACACCTAAGAACAGAACATACCAGAACAGGCCAGAACAGACCAGAACAGACCAGAACAGAACACCTAAGAACAGAAGACACCAGAACAGAACATACCAGAACAGGCCAGAATAGACCAGACCAGATCAAAACAGACCAGAACAGGCCAGGACAGACCAGAGCAGAACACGTAAGAACAGAAGACACCAGAACAGAACATACTAGAACAGGCCAGAACAGAACACATGAGAACAGAACACACCAGAACAGAACATACCAGAACAGGCCAGAACAGACCAGAACACAATATACCAGAATAGGCCGGAATAGACCAGACCAGATCAGAACATACCAGAACAGGCCGGAATAGACCAGACCAGATCAGAACAGACCGGGACAGACCAGATCAGAACACCTAAGAACAGAACATACCAGAACAGGCCAGAACAGACCAGAACAGAACACCTAAGAACAGAACATACCAGAACAGGCCAGAACAGACCAGAACAGACCAGAACAGAACACCTAAGAACAGAAGACACCAGAACAGAACATACCAGAACAGGCCAGAATAGACCAGAACAGACCGGAACAGACCAGAACAGACCAGAACAGACCTGAACAGATCAGGACAGACCAGGACAGACCAGAACAGAACACACTACAACAGAACATACCAGGACACACCAGGACAGACGAGAACATACCAGAACAGACCTGAACAGAAGATACCAAAACAGGCCAGGATAGACCAGACCAGATCAAAACAGACCAGGACAAACCAGAACACATAAGAACAGAACATACCAGCACAGAACATACCAGAACAGGCCAGAAAAGACCAGAACAGATCAGGACAGACCAGGACCGACCAGAACAGAACACATAAGAACAGAACACATAAGAACAGAACACACCAGAACAGAACATACCAGAACAGTCCAGAACAGACCAGAACAGAACACGCCAGAACAGAACATACCAGAACAAGGCCAGAATAGACCAGACGAGATCAAAACAGACAAGGACAGACCAGAACACATAAGATCAGAATAGACCGGAACAAAATATACCAGAACAGGCCAGAACACACCAGAACAGAACATACCAGAACAGGTCAGAACAGATCAGAACAGACCAGGACAGACCAGAACAGAACACCTAAGAACAGAAGACACCAGAACAGGCCAGAGTAGACCAGACCAGATCAGAACAGATCAGGACAGACCAGAACAGAACACACCAGAACAGAACATACCAGAACAGGCCAGAATAGACCAGACCAGATCAAAACGGACCAGGACAAACCAGAACACAAAGATCAGAACAGACCAGAACAGAATATACCAGAACAGGCCAGAACACACCAGAACAGAACATACCAGAACAGGCCAGAATAGACCAGACCAGATCAAAACAGACCAGGACAAACCAGAACACATAAGATCAGAACAGACCAGAACAGGCCAGAACAGAATATACCAGAACAAGCCAGGACAGAACAGAACAGAACACACCAGAACAGAACATACCAGAACAGGCCGGACTAGACCAGACCAGATCAGAACAGACCGGGACAGACCAGATCAGAACACCTAAGAACAGAACAGACCAGAACAGACCAGAACAGAACACCTAAGAACAGAACACACCAGAACAGAACATACCATAACAGACCAGGACAGACCAGAACATACCAGAACAGATCAAAACAGACCAGAACAGACCTGAACAGAAGATACCAGAACAGGCCAGGATAGACCAGACCAGATCAAAACAGACCAGGACTGACCAGAACAGAACATACCAGAACAGGCCAGAACAGACCAGAACAGATCAGAACATACCGGGACAGACCAGAACAGAGCATACCAGACCGCGACACACCAGAACAGACCAGAACAGACCAGAACAGAACAGAACACATAAGAACAGAACATACCAGAACAGGTCAAAACAGAACATACCAGAACAAGCCAGGACAGAACAGAACAGAACACATAAGAACAGAACACACCAGAACAGAACATACCAGAACAGGCCGGAATAGACCAGACCAGATCAGAACAGACCGGGACAGACCAGATCAGAACACCTAAGAGCAGAACATACCAGAACAGGCCAGAACAGACCAGAACAGACCAGAACAGACCAGAACAGACCAGAACAGAACACCTAAGAACAGAACACACCAGAACAGAACAGACCAGAACAGACCAGAACAGACCAGAACAGAACACCTAAGAACAGAACACACCAGAACAGAACATACCATAACAGACCAGGACAGACCAGAACATACCAGAACAGATCAAAACAGACCAGAACAGACCTGAACAGAACATACCATAACAGACCAGGACAGACCAGAACGTACCAGAACAGATCAAAACAGACCAGGACTGACCAGAACAGAACATACCAGAACAGGCCAGAACAGACCAGAACAGATCAGAACAGACCGGGACAGACCAGAACAGAGCATACCAGACCACGACAGACCAGAACACATAAGAACAGAACATACCAGAACAGGCCAGAATAGACCAGACCAGGCCAAAACATACCAGAACAGACCAGAACAGACCAGAACAGATCAGAACAGACCAGGACAGACCAGAACAGAACACCTAAGAACAGAACACAACAGAACAGGCCAGAACACACCAGAACAGATCAGAACAGACCGGGACAGACCGGAACAGAGCATACCAGACCACGACAGACCAGAACACGTAAGAACAGAACATACCAGAACAGGCCGGAATAGACCAGACCAGATCAGAACAGACCGGTACAGACCAGATCAGAACACCTAAGAACAGAACATACCAGAACAGGCCAGAACAGACCAGAACAGACCAGAACAGAACACCTAAGAACAGAACACACCAGAACAGAACATACCAGAACAGGCCAAAATAGACCAGACCAGATCAAAACAGACCAGGACAGACCAGAACAGAACATACCAGAACAGGTCAGAACAGATCAGAACAGACCAGGACAGACCAGAACAGAACACCTAAGAACAGAAGACACCAGAACAGGCCAGAGTAGACCAGACCAGATCAGAACAGATCAGGACAGACCAGAACAGAACACACCAGAACAGAACATACCAGAACAGGCCAGAACAGAACACACCAGAACAGAACATACCATAACAGACCAGGACAGACCAGAACATACCAGAACAGATCAAAACAGACCAGAACAGAAGATACCAGAACAGGCCAGGATAGACCAGACCAGATCAAAACAGACCAGGACTGACCAGAACAGAACATACCAGAACGGGCCAGAACAGACCAGAACAGATCAGAACATACCGGGACAGACCAGAACAGAACATACCAGACCACGACACACCAGAACACATAAGAACAGAACATACCAGCACAGAACATACCAGAACAGGCCAGAACAGGACACATAAGAACAGAACACACCAGAACAGAACATACCAGAACAGGCCAGAACAGAACACATAAGAACAGAACATACCAGAACAGGCCAGAACAGAACATACCAGAACAGGCCAGAACAGAACATACCAGAACAGGCCAGAACAGAACACATAAGAACAGAACATACCAGAACAGGCCAGAACAGAACATACCAGAACAAGCCAGGACAGAACAGAACAGAACACATAAGAACAGAACACACCAGAACAGAACAGACCGGGACAGACCAGATCAGAACACCTAAGAGCAGAACATACCAGAACAGGCCAGAACAGACCAGAACAGACCAGAACAGAACACCTAAGAACAGAACACACCAGAACAGAACAGACCAGAACAGACCAGAACAGAACACCTAAGAACAGAACACACCAGAACAGAACATACCATAACAGACCAGGACAGACCAGATCATACCAGAACAGATCAAAACAGACCAGAACAGACCTGAACAGAAAATACCAGAACAGGCCAGGATGGACCAGACCAGATCAAAACAGACCAGGACTGACCAGAACAGAACATACCAGAACAGGCCAGAACAGACCAGAACAGATCAGAACAGACCGGGACAGACCCGAACAGAGCATACCAGACCACGACAGACCAGAACACATAAGAACAGAACATACCAGAACAGGCCAGAATAGACCAGAACAGATCAGAACAGACCAGGACAGACCAGAACAGAACACCTAAGAACAGAACACAACAGAACAGGCCAGAACACATCAGAACAGATCAGAACAGACCGGGACAGACCGGAACAGAGCATACCAGACCACGACAGACCAGAACAGACCAGAACAGAACACCTAAGAACAGAACACACCAGAACAGAACAGACCAGAACAGACCAGAACAGACCAGAACAGAACACCTAAGAACAGAACACACCAGAACAGAACATACCATAACAGACCAGGACAGACCAGAACATACCAGAACAGATCAAAACAGACCAGAACAGACCTGAACAGAACATACCATAACAGACCAGGACAGACCAGAACGTACCAGAACAGATCAAAACAGACCAGGACTGACCAGAACAGAACATACCAGAACAGGCCAGAACAGAACACATAAGAACAGAACATACCAGAACAAGCCAGGACAGAACAGAACAGAACACATAAGAACAGAACACACCAGAACAGAACATACCAGAACAGGCCGGAATAGACCAGAACAGACCAGAACAGAACACCTAAGAACAGAAGACACCAGAACAGAACATACCAGAACAGGCCAGAATAGACCAGACCAGATCAAAACAGAACACCTAAGAACAGAAGACACCAGAACAGAACATACCAGAACAGGCCAGAATAGACCAGACCAAATCAAAACAGACCAGAACAGGCCAGGACAGACCAGAACAGAACACGTAAGAACAGAAGACACCAGAACAGAACATACTAGAACAGGCCAGAACAGAACACATGAGAACAGAACACACCAGAACAGAACATACCAGAACAGGCCGGAATAGACCAGACCAGATCAGAACAGACCGGGACAGACCAGATCAGAACACCTAAGAACAGAACATACCAGAACAGGCCAGAACAGAACACCTAAGAACAGAAGACACCAGAACAGAACATACCAGAACAGGCCAGAATAGACCAGAACAGACCGGGACAGACCAGATCAGAACACCTAAGAACAGAACATACCAGAACAGGCCAGAACAGACCAGAACAGACCAGAACAGAACACCTAAGAACAGAAGACACCAGAACAGAACATACCAGAACAGGCCGGAATAGACCAGACCAGATCAGAACAGACCAGAACAGACCAGAACAGAATACCTAAGAACAGAACACACCAGAACAGAACAGACCAGAACAGACCAGAACAGAACACCTAAGAACAGAACACACCAGAACAGAACATACCAGAACAGGCCAAAATAGACCAGACCAGATCAAAACAGACCAGGACAGACCAGAACAGAACATACCAGAACAGGTCAGAACAGATCAGAACAGACCAGGACAGACCAGAACAGAACACCTAAGAACAGAAGACACCAGAACAGGCCAGAGTAGACCAGACCAGATCAGAACAGATCAGGACAGACCAGAACAGAACACACCAGAACAGAACATACCAGAACAGGCCAGAACAGAACACCTAAGAACAGAACACACCAGAACAGAACATACCATAACAGACCAGGACAGACCAGAACATACCAGAACAGATCAAAACAGACCAGAACAGAAGATACCAGAACAGGCCAGGATAGACCAGACCAGATCAAAACAGACCAGGACTGACCAGAACAGAACATACCAGAACGGGCCAGAACAGACCAGAACAGATCAGATCATACCGGGACAGACCAGAACAGAGCATACCAGACCACGACACACCAGAACACATAAGAACAGAACATACCAGCACAGAACATACCAGAACAGGCCAGAACAGGACACATAAGAACAGAACACACCAGAACAGAACATACCAGAACAGGCCAGAACAGAACACATAAGAACAGAACATACCAGAACAGGCCAGAACAGAACATACCAGAACAGGCCAGAACAGAACACATAAGAACAGAACATACCAGAACAGGTCAAAACAGAACATACCAGAACAAGCCAGGACAGAACAGAACAGAACACATAAGAACAGAACAGACCGGGACAGACCAGATCAGAACACCTAAGAGCAGAACATACCAGAACAGGCCAGAACAGACCAGAACAGACCAGAACAGAACACCTAAGAACAGAACACACCAGAACAGAACAGACCAGAACAGACCAGAACAGACCGGAACAGAGCATACCAGACCACGACAGACCAGAACACGTAAGAACAGAACATACCAGAACAGGCCAGAACAGAACATACCAGAACAGGCCAGAACAGAACACATAAGAACAGAACATACCAGAACAGGCCAGAACAGAGCATACCAGAACAGGCCAGAACAGGACACATAAGAACAGAACACACCAGAACAGAACATACCAGAACAGGCCAGAACAGAACACATAAGAACAGAACATACCAGAACAGGCCAGAACAGAACATACCAGAACAGGCCAGAACAGAACACATAAGAACAGAACATACCAGAACAGGCCAGAACAGAGCATACCAGAACAGGCCAGAACAGAACACATAAGAACAGAACATACCAGAACAAGCCAGGACAGAACAGAACAGAACACATAAGAACAGAACACACCAGAACAGAACATACCAGAACAGGCCGGAATGGACCAGACCAGATCAGAACAGACCGGGACAGACCAGATCAGAACACCTAAGAACAGAACATACCAGAACAGGCCAGAACAGACCAGAACATACCAGAACAGAACACCTAAGAACAGAAGACACCAGAACAGAACATACCAGAACAGGCCAGAATAGACCAGAACAGACCGGGACAGACCAGATCAGAACACCTAAGAACAGAACATACCAGAACAGGCCAGAACAGACCAGAACAGACCAGAACAGAACACCTAAGAACAGAAGACACCAGAACAGAACATACCAGAACAGGCCAGAATAGACCAGACCAGATCAAAACAGACCAGAACAGGCCAGGACAGACCAGAACAGAACACGTAAGAACAGAAGACACCAGAACAGAACATACTAGAACAGGCCAGAACAGAACACATGAGAACAGAACACACCAGAACAGAACATACCAGAACAGGCCAGAACAGACCAGAACACAATATACCAGAATAGGCCGGAATAGACCAGACCAGATCAGAACATACCAGAACAGGCCGGAATAGACCAGACCAGATCAGAACAGACCGGGACAGACCAGATCAGAACACCTAAGAACAGAACATACCAGAACAGGCCAGAACAGACCAGAACAGAACACCTAAGAACAGAAGACACCAGAACAGAACATACCAGAACAGGCCAGAATAGACCAGAACAGACCGGAACAGACCAGAACAGACCAGAACAGACCTGAACAGATCAGGACAGACCAGGACAGACCAGAACAGAACACATAAGAACAGAACACACCACAACAGAACATACCAGGACAGACCAAGACAGACGAGAACATACCAGAACAGACCTGAACAGAAGATACCAAAACAGGCCAGAACAGACCAGAACAGAATATACCAGAATAGGCCGGAATAGACCAGACCAGATCAGAACATACCAGAACAGGCCGGAATAGACCAGACCAGATCAGAACAGACCGGGACAGACCAGATCAGAACACCTAAGAACAGAACATACCAGAACAGGCCAGAACAGACCAGAACAGACCAGAACAGAACACCTAAGAACAGAAGACACCAGAACAGAACATACCAGAACAGGCCAGAATAGACCAGAACAGACCGGAACAGACCAGAACAGACCAGAACAGACCTGAACAGATCAGGACAGACCAGGACAGACCAGAACAGAACACACTACAACAGAACATACCAGGACACACCAGGACAGACGAGAACATACCAGAACAGACCTGAACAGAAGATACCAAAACAGGCCAGGATAGACCAGACCAGATCAAAACAGACCAGGACAAACCAGAACACATAAGAACAGAACATACCAGCACAGAACATACCAGAACAGGCCAGAAAAGACCAGAACAGATCAGGACAGACCAGGACCGACCAGAACAGAACACATAAGAACAGAACACATAAGAACAGAACACACCAGAACAGAACATACCAGAACAGTCCAGAACAGAACACGCCAGAACAGAACATACCAGAACAAGGCCAGAATAGACCAGACGAGATCAAAACAGACCAGGACAGACCAGAACACATAAGATCAGAATAGACCGGAACAAAATATACCAGAACAGGCCAGAACACACCAGAACAGAACATACCAGAACAGGTCAGAACAGATCAGAACAGACCAGGACAGACCAGAACAGAACACCTAAGAACAGAAGACACCAGAACAGGCCAGAGTAGACCAGACCAGATCAGAACAGACCAGGACAGACCAGAACAGAACACACCAGAACAGAACATACCAGAACAGGCCAGAATAGACCAGACCAGATCAAAACAGACCAGGACAAACCAGAACACAAAGATCAGAACAGACCAGAACAGAATATACCAGAACAGGCCAGAACACACCAGAACAGAACATACCAGAACAGGCCAGAATAGACCAGACCAGATCAAAACAGACCAGGACAAACCAGAACACATAAGATCAGAACAGACCAGAACAGGCCAGAACAGAACATACCAGAACAAGCCAGGACAGAACAGAACAGAACACACCAGAACAGAACATACCAGAACAGGCCGGACTAGACCAGACCAGATCAGAACAGACCGGGACAGACCAGATCAGAACACCTAAGAACAGAACAGACCAGAACAGACCAGAACAGAACACCTAAGAACAGAACACACCAGAACAGAACATACCATAACAGACCAGGACAGACCAGAACATACCAGAACAGATCAAAACAGACCAGAACAGACCTGAACAGAAGATACCAGAACAGGCCAGGATAGACCAGACCAGATCAAAACAGACCAGGACTGACCAGAACAGAACATACCAGAACAGGCCAGAACAGACCAGAACAGATCAGAACATACCGGGACAGACCAGAACAGAGCATACCAGACCGCGACACACCAGAACACATAAGAACAGAACATACCAGCACAGAACATACCAGAACAGGCCAGAACAGAACACATAAGAACAGAACACACCAGAACAGACCAGAACAGACCAGAACAGAACAGAACATACCAGAACAGGTCAAAACAGAACATACCAGAACAAGCCAGGACAGAACAGAACAGAACACATAAGAACAGAACACACCAGAACAGAACATACCAGAACAGGCCGGAATAGACCAGACCAGATCAGAACAGACCGGGACAGACCAGATCAGAACACCTAAGAGCAGAACATACCAGAACAGGCCAGAACAGACCAGAACAGACCAGAACAGACCGGGACAGACCGGAACAGAGCAGAACAGAACACCTAAGAACAGAACACACCAGAACAGAACATACCATAACAGACCAGGACAGACCAGAACATACCAGAACAGATCAAAACAGACCAGAACAGACCTGAACAGAACATACCATAACAGACCAGGACAGACCAGAACGTACCAGAACAGATCAAAACAGACCAGGACTGACCAGAACAGAACATACCAGAACAGGCCAGAACAGACCAGAACAGATCAGAACAGACCGGGACAGACCAGAACAGAGCATACCAGACCACGACAGACCAGAACACATAAGAACAGAACATACCAGAACAGGCCAGAATAGACCAGACCAGGCCAAAACATACCAGAACAGACCAGAACAGATCAGAACAGACCAGGACAGACCAGAACAGAACACCTAAGAACAGAACACAACAGAACAGGCCAGAACACACCAGAACAGATCAGAACAGACCGGGACAGACCGGAACAGAGCATACCAGACCACGACAGACCAGAACACGTAAGAACAGAACATACCAGAACAGGCCGGAATAGACCAGACCAGATCAGAACAGACCGGTACAGACCAGATCAGAACACCTAAGAACAGAACATACCAGAACAGGCCAGAACAGACCAGAACAGACCAGAACAGAACACCTAAGAACAGAACACACCAGAACAGAACATACCAGAACAGGCCAAAATAGACCAGACCAGATCAAAACAGACCAGGACAGACCAGAACAGAACATACCAGAACAGGTCAGAACAGATCAGAACAGACCAGGACAGACCAGAACAGAACACCTAAGAACAGAAGACACCAGAACAGGCCAGAGTAGACCAGACCAGATCAGAACAGATCAGGACAGACCAGAACAGAACACACCAGAACAGAACATACCAGAACAGGCCAGAACAGAACACCTAAGAACAGAACACACCAGAACAGAACATACCATAACAGACCAGGACAGACCAGAACATACCAGAACAGATCAAAACAGACCAGAACAGAAGATACCAGAACAGGCCAGGATAGACCAGACCAGATCAAAACAGACCAGGACTGACCAGAACAGAACATACCAGAACGGGCCAGAACAGACCAGAACAGATCAGAACATACCGGGACAGACCAGAACAGAGCATACCAGACCACGACACACCAGAACACATAAGAACAGAACATACCAGCACAGAACATACCAGAACAGGCCAGAACAGGACACATAAGAACAGAACACACCAGAACAGAACATACCAGAACAGGCCAGAACAGAACACATAAGAACAGAACATACCAGAACAGGCCAGAACAGAACACCTAAGAACAGAACACACCAGAACAGAACATACCATAACAGACCAGGACAGACCAGAACATACCAGAACAGATCAAAACAGACCAGAACAGAAGATACCAGAACAGGCCAGGATAGACCAGACCAGATCAAAACAGACCAGGACTGACCAGAACAGAACATACCAGAACGGGCCAGAACAGACCAGAACAGATCAGATCATACCGGGACAGACCAGAACAGAGCATACCAGACCACGACACACCAGAACACATAAGAACAGAACATACCAGCACAGAACATACCAGAACAGGCCAGAACAGGACACATAAGAACAGAACACACCAGAACAGAACATACCAGAACAGGCCAGAACAGAACACATAAGAACAGAACATACCAGAACAGGCCAGAACAGAACATACCAGAACAGGCCAGAACAGAACACATAAGAACAGAACATACCAGAACAGGTCAAAACAGAACATACCAGAACAAGCCAGGACAGAACAGAACAGAACACATAAGAACAGAACAGACCGGGACAGACCAGATCAGAACACCTAAGAGCAGAACATACCAGAACAGGCCAGAACAGACCAGAACAGACCAGAACAGACCAGAACAGAACACCTAAGAACAGAACACACCAGAACAGAACAGACCAGAACAGACCAGAACAGAACACCTAAGAACAGAACATACCATAACAGACCAGGACAGACCAGATCATACCAGAACAGATCAAAACAGACCAGAACAGACCTGAACAGAAAATACCAGAACAGGCCAGGATGGACCAGACCAGATCAAAACAGACCAGGACTGACCAGAACAGAACATACCAGAACAGGCCAGAACAGACCAGAACAGAACACCTAAGAACAGAACACACCAGAACAGAACATACCATAACAGACCAGAACAGACCTGAACAGAAAATACCAGAACAGGCCAGGATGGACCAGACCAGATCAAAACAGACCAGGACTGACCAGAACAGAACATACCAGAACAGGCCAGAACAGACCAGAACAGATCAGAACAGACCGGGACAGACCGGAACAGAGCATACCAGACCACGACAGACCAGAACACGTAAGAACAGAGCATACCAGAACAGGCCAGAACAGAACACATAAGAACAGAACATACCAGAACAAGCCAGGACAGAACAGAACAGAACACATAAGAACAGAACACACCAGAACAGAACATACCAGAACAGGCCGGAATAGACCAGACCAGATCAGAACAGACCGGGACAGACCAGATCAGAACACCTAAGAACAGAACATACCAGAACAGGCCAGAACAGACCAGAACATACCAGAACAGAACACCTAAGAACAGAAGACACCAGAACAGAACATACCAGAACAGGCCAGAATAGACCAGAACAGACCGGGACAGACCAGATCAGAACACCTAAGAACAGAACATACCAGAACAGGCCAGAACAGACCAGAACAGACCAGAACAGAACACGTAAGAACAGAAGACACCAGAACAGAACATACTAGAACAGGCCGGAATAGACCAGACCAGATCAGAACAGACCGGGACAGACCAGATCAGAACACCTAAGAACAGAACACAACAGAACAGGCCAGAACACATCAGAACAGATCAGAACAGACCGGGACAGACCGGAACAGAGCATACCAGACCACGACAGACCAGAACACGTAAGAACAGAGCATACCAGAACAGGCCAGAACAGAACACATAAGAACAGAACATACCAGAACAAGCCAGGACAGAACAGAACAGAACACATAAGAACAGAACACACCAGAACAGAACATACCAGAACAGGCCGGAATGGACCAGACCAGATCAGAATGGACCGGGACAGACCAGATCAGAACACCTAAGAACAGAACATACCAGAACAGGCCAGAACAGACCAGAACAGACCAGAACAGAACACGTAAGAACAGAAGACACCAGAACAGAACATACTAGAACAGGCCGGAATAGACCAGACCAGATCAGAACAGACCGGGACAGACCAGATCAGAACACCTAAGAACAGAACATACCAGAACAGGCCAGAACAGACCAGAACATACCAGAACAGAACACCTAAGAACAGAAGACACCAGAACAGAACATACCAGAACAGGCCAGAATAGACCAGAACAGACCGGGACAGACCAGATCAGAACACCTAAGAACAGAACATACCAGAACAGGCCAGAACAGACCAGAACAGACCAGAACAGAACACCTAAGAACAGAAGACACCAGAACAGAACATACCAGAACAGGCCAGAATAGACCAGACCAGATCAAAACAGACCAGAACAGGCCAGGACAGACCAGAACAGAACACGTAAGAACAGAAGACACCAGAACAGAACATACTAGAACAGGCCAGAACAGAACACATGAGAACAGAACACACCAGAACAGAACATACCAGAACAGGCCAGAACAGACCAGAACACAATATACCAGAATAGGCCGGAATAGACCAGACCAGATCAGAACATACCAGAACAGGCCGGAATAGACCAGACCAGATCAGAACAGACCGGGACAGACCAGATCAGAACACCTAAGAACAGAACATACCAGAACAGGCCAGAACAGACCAGAACAGAACACCTAAGAACAGAAGACACCAGAACAGAACATACCAGAACAGGCCAGAATAGACCAGAACAGACCGGAACAGACCAGAACAGACCAGAACAGACCTGAACAGATCAGGACAGACCAGGACAGACCAGAACAGAACACATAAGAACAGAACACACCACAACAGAACATACCAGGACAGACCAAGACAGACGAGAACATACCAGAACAGACCTGAACAGAAGATACCAAAACAGGCCAGAACAGACCAGAACAGAATATACCAGAATAGGCCGGAATAGACCAGACCAGATCAGAACATACCAGAACAGGCCGGAATAGACCAGACCAGATCAAAACAGACCAGGACAAACCAGAACACATAAGAACAGAACATACCAGCACAGAACATACCAGAACAGGCCAGAAAAGACCAGAACAGATCAGGACAGACCAGGACCGACCAGAACAGAACACATAAGAACAGAACACACCAGAACAGAACATACCAGAACAGGCCAGAACACACCAGAACAGAACATACCAGAACAGGCCAGAATAGACCAGACCAGAACAGAACACATAAGAACAGGACACACCAGAACAGAACATACCAGAACAGGCCAAAATAGACCAGACCAGATCAAAACAGACCAGGACAGACCAGAACAGAACACACCAGAACAGAACATACCAGAACAGGCCAGAACACACCAGAACAGAATATACCAGAATAGGCCGGAATAGACCAGACCAGATCAGAACATACCAGAACAGGCCAGAATAGACCAGAACAGACCAGAACAGATCAGGACAGACCAGGACAGACCAGAACAGAACACATAAGAACAGAACACACCAGAACAGAACATACCAGAACAGGCCAGAACAGACCAGAACAGAACACGCCAGAACACAACATACCAGAACAGGCCAGAATAGACCAGACCAGATCAAAACAGACCAGGACAGACCAGAACACATAAGATCAGAACAGACCGGAACAAAATATACCAGAACAGGCCAGAACACACCAGAACAGAACATACCAGAACAGGTCAGAACAGATCAGAACAGACCAGGACAGACCAGAACAGAACACCTAAGAACAGAAGACACCAGAACAGGCCAGAGTAGACCAGACCAGATCAGAACAGATCAGGACAGACCAGAACAGAACACACCAGAACAGAACATACCAGAACAGGCCAGAACAGAACACCTAAGAACAGAACACACCAGAACAGAACATACCATAACAGACCAGGACAGACCAGAACATACCAGAACAGATCAAAACAGACCAGAACAGAAGATACCAGAACAGGCCAGGATAGACCAGACCAGATCAAAACAGACCAGGACTGACCAGAACAGAACATACCAGAACGGGCCAGAACAGACCAGAACAGATCAGAACATACCGGGACAGACCAGAACAGAGCATACCAGACCACGACACACCAGAACACATAAGAACAGAACATACCAGCACAGAACATACCAGAACAGGCCAGAACAGGACACATAAGAACAGAACACACCAGAACAGAACATACCAGAACAGGCCAGAACAGAACACATAAGAACAGAACATACCAGAACAGGCCAGAACAGAACACATAAGAACAGAACATACCAGAACAGGTCAAAACAGAATATACCAGAACAAGCCAGGACAGAACAGAACAGAACACATAAGAACAGAACACACCAGAACAGAACAGACCGGGACAGACCAGATCAGAACACCTAAGAGCAGAACATACCAGAACAGGCCAGAACAGACCAGAACAGACCAGAACAGAACACCTAAGAACAGAACACACCAGAACAGAACAGACCAGAACAGACCAGAACAGAACACCTAAGAACAGAACACACCAGAACAGAACATACCATAACAGACCAGGACAGACCAGATCATACCAGAACAGATCAAAACAGACCAGAACAGACCTGAACAGAAAATACCAGAACAGGCCAGGATGGACCAGACCAGATCAAAACAGACCAGGACTGACCAGAACAGAACATACCAGAACAGGCCAGAACAGACCAGAACAGATCAGAACAGACCGGGACAGACCCGAACAGAGCATACCAGACCACGACAGACCAGAACACATAAGAACAGAACATACCAGAACAGGCCAGAATAGACCAGAACAGATCAGAACAGACCAGGACAGACCAGAACAGAACACCTAAGAACAGAACACAACAGAACAGGCCAGAACACATCAGAACAGATCAGAACAGACCGGGACAGACCGGAACAGAGGATACCAGACCACGAAAGACCAGAACACGTAAGAACAGAGCATACCAGAACAGGCCGGAACAGAACACATAAGAACAGAACATACCAGAACAAGCCAGGACAGAACAGAACAGAACACATAAGAACAGAACACACCAGAACAGAACATACCAGAACAGGCCAGAACAGGACACATAAGAACAGAACACACCAGAACAGAACATACCAGAACAGGCCAGAACAGAACACATAAGAACAGAACATACCAGAACAGGCCAGAACAGAACATACCAGAACAGGCCAGAACAGAACATACCAGAACAGGCCAGAACAGAACACATAAGAACAGAACATACCAGAACAGGTCAAAACAGAACATACCAGAACAAGCCAGGACAGAACAGAACAGAACACATAAGAACAGAACACACCAGAACAGAACAGACCGGGACAGACCAGATCAGAACACCTAAGAGCAGAACATACCAGAACAGGCCAGAACAGACCAGAACAGACCAGAACAGAACACCTAAGAGCAGAACATACCAGAACAGACCAGAACAGAACACCTAAGAACAGAACACACCAGAACAGAACAGACCAGAACAGACCAGAACAGAACACCTAAGAACAGAAGACACCAGAACAGAACATACCAGAACAGGCCAGAATAGACCAGAACAGACCGGAACAGACCAGAACAGACCAGAACAGACCTGAACAGATCAGGACAGACCAGGACATACCAGAACAGGCCAGAACACACCAGAACAGAACATACCAGAACAGGCCAGAATAGACCAGAACAGAACAGAACACATAAGAACAGAACACACCAGAACAGAACATACCAGAACAGGCCAGAACAGACCAGAACAGACCAGAACAGAACACCTAAGAACAGAAGACACCAGAACAGAACATACCAGAACAGGCCAGAATAGACCAGAACAGACCGGAACAGACCAGAACAGACCAGAACAGACCTGAACAGATCAGGACAGACCAGGACAGACCAGAACAGAACAGAACACATAAGAACAGAACACACCACAACAGAACATACCAGGACACACCAGGACAGACGAGAACATACCAGAACAGACCTGAACAGAAGATACCAAAACAGGCCAGGATAGACCAGACCAGATCAAAACAGACCAGGACAAACCAGAACACATAAGAACAGAACATACCAGCACAGAACATACCAGAACAGGCCAGAAAAGACCAGAACAGATCAGGACAGACCAGGACCGACCAGAACAGAACACATAAGAACAGAACACACCAGAACAGAACATACCAGAACAGGCCAGAACACACCAGAACAGAACATACCAGAACAGGCCAGAATAGACCAGACCAGAACAGAACACATAAGAACAGGACACACCAGAACAGAACATACCAGAACAGGCCAAAATAGACCAGACCAGATCAAAACAGACCAGGACAGACCAGAACAGAACACACCAGAACAGAACATACCAGAACAGGCCAGAACACACCAGAACAGAATATACCAGAATAGGCCGGAATAGACCAGACCAGATCAGAACATACCAGAACAGGCCAGAATAGACCAGAACAGACCAGAACAGATCAGGACAGACCAGGACAGACCAGAACAGAACACATAAGAACAGAACACACCAGAACAGAACATACCAGAACAGGCCAGAACAGACCAGAACAGAACACGCCAGAACACAACATACCAGAACAGGCCAGAATAGACCAGACCAGATCAAAACAGACCAGGACAGACCAGAACACATAAGATCAGAACAGACCGGAACAAAATATACCAGAACAGGCCAGAACACACCAGAACAGAACATACCAGAACAGGTCAGAACAGATCAGAACAGACCAGGACAGACCAGAACAGAACACCTAAGAACAGAAGACACCAGAACAGGCCAGAGTAGACCAGACCAGATCAGAACAGATCAGGACAGACCAGAACAGAACACACCAGAACAGAACATACCAGAACAGGCCAGAATAGACCAGACCAGATCAAAACAGACCAGGACAAACCAGAACACATAAGATCAGAACAGACCAGAACAGAATATACCAGAACAGGCCAGAACACACCAGAACAGAACATACCAGAACAGGCCAGAATAGACCAGACCAGATCAAAACAGACCAGGACAAACCAGAACACATAAGATCAGAACAGACCAGAACAGGCCAGAACAGAACATACCAGAACAAGCCAGGACAGAACAGAACAGAACACACCAGAACAGAACATACCAGAACAGGCCGGACTAGACCAGACCAGATCAGAACAGACCGGGACAGACCAGATCAGAACACCTAAGAACAGAACAGACCAGAACAGAACACCTAAGAACAGAACACACCAGAACAGAACATACCATAACAGACCAGGACAGACCAGAACATACCAGAACAGATCAAAACAGATCAAAACAGACCAGGACAGACCAGAACAGAACACATAAGAACAGAACACACCAGAACAGAACATACCAGAACAGGCCAGAATAGTCCAGAACAGAACAGAACAGAACAGATCAGGACAGACCAGGACAGACCAGAACAGAACACATAAGAACAGAACACACCAGAACAGAACATACCAGAACAGGCCAGAATAGTCCAGAACAGAACAGAACAGAACAGATCAGGACAGACCAGGACAGACCAGAACAGAACACATAAGAACAGAACACACCAGAACAGGCCAGAACAGACCAGAACAGACCAGAACAGAACACCTAAGAACAGAACACCTAAGAACAGGCCAGAACAGACCAGAACAGACCAGAACAGACCAGAACAGACCAGAACAGAACACCTAAGAACAGAGGACACCAGAACAGAACATACCAGAACAGACCAGAACAGACCAGAACAGGCCAGAACAGAACATACCAGAACAAGCCAGGACAGAACAGAACAGAACACACCAGAACAGAACATACCAGAACAAGCCAGGACAGAACAGAACAGAACACACCAGAACAGAACATACCAGAACAGGCCGGACTAGACCAGACCAGATCAGAACAGACCGGGACAGACCAGATCAGAACACCTAAGAACAGAACATACCATAACAGACCAGGACAGACCAGAACATACCAGAACAGATCAAAACAGATCAAAACAGACCAGGACAGACCAGAACAGAACACATAAGAACAGAACACACCAGAACAGAACATACCAGAACAGGCCAGAATAGTCCAGAACAGAACAGAACAGAACAGATCAGGACAGACCAGGACAGACCAGAACAGAACACATAAGAACAGAACACACCAGAACAGAACATACCAGAACAGGCCAGAATAGTCCAGAACAGAACAGAACAGATCAGGACAGACCAGGACAGACCAGAACAGAACACATAAGAACAGAACACACCAGAACAGGCCAGAACAGACCAGAACAGACCAGAACAGACCAGAACAGAACACCTAAGAACAGAACATACCAGAACAGGCCAGAACAGACCAGAACAGACCAGAACAGACCAGAACAGACCAGAACAGAACACCTAAGAACAGAGGACACCAGAACAGAACATACCAGAACAGACCAGAACAGACCAGAACAGGCCAGAATAGACCAGATCAGATCAAAACCGACCAGGACAGACCAGAACAGAACACCTAAGAACAGAACATACCAGAACAGGCCAGAGTAGACCAGACCAGATCAAAACAGACCAGGACAAACCAGAACACATAAGAACAGAACATACCAGCACAGAACATACCAGAACAGACCAGAACAGATCAGAACAGATCAGGACAGACCAGGACAGACCAGAACAGGCCAGAACAGAACACATAAGAACAGAACATACCAGAACAGGTCAAAACAGATCAGGACAGACCAGGACAGACCAGAACAGAACACATAAGAACAGAACACACCAGAACAGAACATACCAGAACAGGCCAGAACAGACCAGAACAGAACACCTAAGAACAGAACATACCAGAACAGGCCAGAACAGACCAGAACAGACCAGAACAGACCAGAACAGACCAGAACAGAACACCTAAGAACAGAGGACACCAGAACAGAACATACCAGAACAGACCAGAACAGACCAGAACAGAATATACCAGAATAGGCCGGAATAGACCAGACCAGATCAGAACATACCAGAACAGGCCAGAATAGTCCAGAACAGAACAGAACACATAAGAACAGAACACACCAGAACAGAACATACCAGAACAGGCCAGAACAGACCAGAACAGACCAGAACAGAACACCTAAGAACAGAAGACACCAGAACAGAACATACCAGAACAGGCCAGAATGGACCAGAACAGACCGGAACAGACCAGAACAGACCAGAACAGACCTGAACAGATCAGGACAGACCAGGACAGACCAGAACAGAACACATAAGAACAGAACACACCACAACAGAACATACCAGGACACACCAGGACAGACGAGAACATACCAGAACAGACCTGAACAGAAGATACCAAAACAGGCCAGGATAGACCAGACCAGATCAAAACAGACCAGAACAGGCCAGGACAGACCAGAACAGAACACGTAAGAACAGAAGACACCAGAACAGAATATACTAGAACAGGCCAGAACAGACCAGAACAGAATATACCAGAATAGGCCGGAATAGACCAGACCAGATCAGAACATACCAGAACAGGCCAGAATAGACCAGACCAGAACAGAACACATAAGAACAGAACACACCAGAACAGAACATACCAGAACAGGCCAAAATAGACCAGACCAGATCAAAACAGACCAGGACAGACCAGAACAGAACACACCAGAACAGAACATACCAGAACAGGCCAGAATAGACCAGACCAGATCAAAACAGACCAGAACAGGCCAGGACAGACCAGAACAGAACACGTAAGAACAGAAGACACCAGAACAGAACATACTAGAACAGGCCAGAACAGAACACATAAGAACAGAACACACCAGAACAGAACATACCAGAACAGGCCAGAACAGACCAGAACAGAATATACCAGAATAGGCCGGAATAGACCAGACCAGATCAGAACATACCAGAACAGGCCAGAATAGTCCAGAACAGAACAGAACAGATCAGGGCAGACCATGACAGACCAGAACAGACCAGAACAGAACACATAAGAACAGAACACACCAGAACAGGCCAAAATAGACCAGACCAGATCAAAACAGACCAGGACAGACCAGATCAGAACATACCAGAACAGGCCAGAATAGACCAGAACATACCAGAACAGGCCAGAATAGACCAGAACAGACCAGAACAGATCAGGACAGACCAGGACAGACCAGAACAGAACACATAAGAACAGAACACACCAGAACAGAACATACCAGAACAGGCCAGAACAGACCAGAACAGAACACGCCAGAACAGAACATACCAGAACAGAACACGCCAGAACAGAACATACCAGAACAGGCCAGAATAGACCAGACCAGATCAAAACAGACCAGGACTGACCAGAACAGAACATACCAGAACGGGCCAGAACAGACCAGAACAGATCAGATCATACCGGGACAGACCAGAACAGAGCATACCAGACCACGACACACCAGAACACATAAGAACAGAACATACCAGCACAGAACATACCAGAACAGGCCAGAACAGGACACATAAGAACAGAACACACCAGAACAGAACATACCAGAACAGGCCAGAACAGAACACATAAGAACAGAACATACCAGAACAGGCCAGAACAGAACATACCAGAACAGGCCAGAACAGAACACATAAGAACAGAACATACCAGAACAGGTCAAAACAGAACATACCAGAACAAGCCAGGACAGAACAGAACAGAACACATAAGAACAGAACAGACCGGGACAGACCAGATCAGAACACCTAAGAGCAGAACATACCAGAACAGGCCAGAACAGACCAGAACAGACCAGAACAGAACACCTAAGAACAGAACACACCAGAACAGAACAGACCAGAACAGACCAGAACAGACCGGAACAGAGCATACCAGACCACGACAGACCAGAACACGTAAGAACAGAACATACCAGAACAGGCCAGAACAGAACATACCAGAACAGGCCAGAACAGAACACATAAGAACAGAACATACCAGAACAGGCCAGAACAGAGCATACCAGAACAGGCCAGAACAGGACACATAAGAACAGAACACACCAGAACAGAACATACCAGAACAGGCCAGAACAGAACACATAAGAACAGAACATACCAGAACAGGCCAGAACAGAACATACCAGAACAGGCCAGAACAGAACACATAAGAACAGAACATACCAGAACAGGCCAGAACAGAGCATACCAGAACAGGCCAGAACAGAACACATAAGAACAGAACATACCAGAACAAGCCAGGACAGAACAGAACAGAACACATAAGAACAGAACACACCAGAACAGAACATACCAGAACAGGCCGGAATGGACCAGACCAGATCAGAACAGACCGGGACAGACCAGATCAGAACACCTAAGAACAGAACATACCAGAACAGGCCAGAACAGACCAGAACATACCAGAACAGAACACCTAAGAACAGAAGACACCAGAACAGAACATACCAGAACAGGCCAGAATAGACCAGAACAGACCGGGACAGACCAGATCAGAACACCTAAGAACAGAACATACCAGAACAGGCCAGAACAGACCAGAACAGACCAGAACAGAACACCTAAGAACAGAAGACACCAGAACAGAACATACCAGAACAGGCCAGAATAGACCAGACCAGATCAAAACAGACCAGAACAGGCCAGGACAGACCAGAACAGAACACGTAAGAACAGAAGACACCAGAACAGAACATACTAGAACAGGCCAGAACAGAACACATGAGAACAGAACACACCAGAACAGAACATACCAGAACAGGCCAGAACAGACCAGAACACAATATACCAGAATAGGCCGGAATAGACCAGACCAGATCAGAACATACCAGAACAGGCCGGAATAGACCAGACCAGATCAGAACAGACCGGGACAGACCAGATCAGAACACCTAAGAACAGAACATACCAGAACAGGCCAGAACAGACCAGAACAGAACACCTAAGAACAGAAGACACCAGAACAGAACATACCAGAACAGGCCAGAATAGACCAGAACAGACCGGAACAGACCAGAACAGACCAGAACAGACCTGAACAGATCAGGACAGACCAGGACAGACCAGAACAGAACACATAAGAACAGAACACACCACAACAGAACATACCAGGACAGACCAAGACAGACGAGAACATACCAGAACAGACCTGAACAGAAGATACCAAAACAGGCCAGAACAGACCAGAACAGAATATACCAGAATAGGCCGGAATAGACCAGACCAGATCAGAACATACCAGAACAGGCCGGAATAGACCAGACCAGATCAGAACACCTAAGAACAGAACATACCAGAACAGGCCAGAACAGACCAGAACAGACCAGAACAGAACACCTAAGAACAGAAGACACCAGAACAGAACATACCAGAACAGGCCAGAATAGACCAGAACAGACCGGAACAGACCAGAACAGACCAGAACAGACCTGAACAGATCAGGACAGACCAGGACAGACCAGAACAGAACACACTACAACAGAACATACCAGGACACACCAGGACAGACGAGAACATACCAGAACAGACCTGAACAGAAGATACCAAAACAGGCCAGGATAGACCAGACCAGATCAAAACAGACCAGGACAAACCAGAACACATAAGAACAGAACATACCAGCACAGAACATACCAGAACAGGCCAGAAAAGACCAGAACAGATCAGGACAGACCAGGACCGACCAGAACAGAACACATAAGAACAGAACACATAAGAACAGAACACACCAGAACAGAACATACCAGAACAGTCCAGAACAGAACACGCCAGAACAGAACATACCAGAACAAGGCCAGAATAGACCAGACGAGATCAAAACAGACCAGGACAGACCAGAACACATAAGATCAGAATAGACCGGAACAAAATATACCAGAACAGGCCAGAACACACCAGAACAGAACATACCAGAACAGGTCAGAACAGATCAGAACAGACCAGGACAGACCAGAACAGAACACCTAAGAACAGAAGACACCAGAACAGGCCAGAGTAGACCAGACCAGATCAGAACAGATCAGGACAGACCAGAACAGAACACACCAGAACAGAACATACCAGAACAGGCCAGAATAGACCAGACCAGATCAAAACAGACCAGGACAAACCAGAACACAAAGATCAGAACAGACCAGAACAGAATATACCAGAACAGGCCAGAACACACCAGAACAGAACATACCAGAACAGGCCAGAATAGACCAGACCAGATCAAAACAGACCAGGACAAACCAGAACACATAAGATCAGAACAGACCAGAACAGGCCAGAACAGAACATACCAGAACAAGCCAGGACAGAACAGAACAGAACACACCAGAACAGAACATACCAGAACAGGCCGGACTAGACCAGACCAGATCAGAACAGACCGGGACAGACCAGATCAGAACACCTAAGAACAGAACAGACCAGAACAGACCAGAACAGAACACCTAAGAACAGAACACACCAGAACAGAACATACCATAACAGACCAGGACAGACCAGAACATACCAGAACAGATCAAAACAGACCAGAACAGACCTGAACAGAAGATACCAGAACAGGCCAGGATAGACCAGACCAGATCAAAACAGACCAGGACTGACCAGAACAGAACATACCAGAACAGGCCAGAACAGACCAGAACAGATCAGAACATACCGGGACAGACCAGAACAGAGCATACCAGACCGCGACACACCAGAACACATAAGAACAGAACATACCAGCACAGAACATACCAGAACAGGCCAGAACAGAACACATAAAAACAGAACACACCAGAACAGACCAGAACAGACCAGAACAGAACAGAACATACCAGAACAGGTCAAAACAGAACATACCAGAACAAGCCAGGACAGAACAGAACAGAACACATAAGAACAGAACACACCAGAACAGAACATACCAGAACAGGCCGGAATAGACCAGACCAGATCAGAACAGACCGGGACAGACCAGATCAGAACACCTAAGAGCAGAACATACCAGAACAGGCCAGAACAGACCAGAACAGACCAGAACAGACCGGGACAGACCGGAACAGAGCAGAACAGAACACCTAAGAACAGAACACACCAGAACAGAACATACCATAACAGACCAGGACAGACCAGAACATACCAGAACAGATCAAAACAGACCAGAACAGACCTGAACAGAACATACCATAACAGACCAGGACAGACCAGAACGTACCAGAACAGATCAAAACAGACCAGGACTGACCAGAACAGAACATACCAGAACAGGCCAGAACAGACCAGAACAGATCAGAACAGACCGGGACAGACCAGAACAGAGCATACCAGACCACGACAGACCAGAACACATAAGAACAGAACATACCAGAACAGGCCAGAATAGACCAGACCAGGCCAAAACATACCAGAACAGACCAGAACAGATCAGAACAGACCAGGACAGACCAGAACAGAACACCTAAGAACAGAACACAACAGAACAGGCCAGAACACACCAGAACAGATCAGAACAGACCGGGACAGACCGGAACAGAGCATACCAGACCACGACAGACCAGAACACGTAAGAACAGAACATACCAGAACAGGCCGGAATAGACCAGACCAGATCAGAACAGACCGGTACAGACCAGATCAGAACACCTAAGAACAGAACATACCAGAACAGGCCAGAACAGACCAGAACAGACCAGAACAGAACACCTAAGAACAGAACACACCAGAACAGAACATACCAGAACAGGCCAAAATAGACCAGACCAGATCAAAACAGACCAGGACAGACCAGAACAGAACATACCAGAACAGGTCAGAACAGATCAGAACAGACCAGGACAGACCAGAACAGAACACCTAAGAACAGAAGACACCAGAACAGGCCAGAGTAGACCAGACCAGATCAGAACAGATCAGGACAGACCAGAACAGAACACACCAGAACAGAACATACCAGAACAGGCCAGAACAGAACACCTAAGAACAGAACACACCAGAACAGAACATACCATAACAGACCAGGACAGACCAGAACATACCAGAACAGATCAAAACAGACCAGAACAGAAGATACCAGAACAGGCCAGGATAGACCAGACCAGATCAAAACAGACCAGGACTGACCAGAACAGAACATACCAGAACGGGCCAGAACAGACCAGAACAGATCAGAACATACCGGGACAGACCAGAACAGAGCATACCAGACCACGACACACCAGAACACATAAGAACAGAACATACCAGCACAGAACATACCAGAACAGGCCAGAACAGGACACATAAGAACAGAACACACCAGAACAGAACATACCAGAACAGGCCAGAACAGAACACATAAGAACAGAACATACCAGAACAGGCCAGAACAGAACACCTAAGAACAGAACACACCAGAACAGAACATACCATAACAGACCAGGACAGACCAGAACATACCAGAACAGATCAAAACAGACCAGAACAGAAGATACCAGAACAGGCCAGGATAGACCAGACCAGATCAAAACAGACCAGGACTGACCAGAACAGAACATACCAGAACGGGCCAGAACAGACCAGAACAGATCAGATCATACCGGGACAGACCAGAACAGAGCATACCAGACCACGACACACCAGAACACATAAGAACAGAACATACCAGCACAGAACATACCAGAACAGGCCAGAACAGGACACATAAGAACAGAACACACCAGAACAGAACATACCAGAACAGGCCAGAACAGAACACATAAGAACAGAACATACCAGAACAGGCCAGAACAGAACATACCAGAACAGGCCAGAACAGAACACATAAGAACAGAACATACCAGAACAGGTCAAAACAGAACATACCAGAACAAGCCAGGACAGAACAGAACAGAACACATAAGAACAGAACAGACCGGGACAGACCAGATCAGAACACCTAAGAGCAGAACATACCAGAACAGGCCAGAACAGACCAGAACAGACCAGAACAGACCAGAACAGAACACCTAAGAACAGAACACACCAGAACAGAACAGACCAGAACAGACCAGAACAGAACACCTAAGAACAGAACATACCATAACAGACCAGGACAGACCAGATCATACCAGAACAGATCAAAACAGACCAGAACAGACCTGAACAGAAAATACCAGAACAGGCCAGGATGGACCAGACCAGATCAAAACAGACCAGGACTGACCAGAACAGAACATACCAGAACAGGCCAGAACAGACCAGAACAGAACACCTAAGAACAGAACACACCAGAACAGAACATACCATAACAGACCAGAACAGACCTGAACAGAAAATACCAGAACAGGCCAGGATGGACCAGACCAGATCAAAACAGACCAGGACTGACCAGAACAGAACATACCAGAACAGGCCAGAACAGACCAGAACAGATCAGAACAGACCGGGACAGACCGGAACAGAGCATACCAGACCACGACAGACCAGAACACGTAAGAACAGAGCATACCAGAACAGGCCAGAACAGAACACATAAGAACAGAACATACCAGAACAAGCCAGGACAGAACAGAACAGAACACATAAGAACAGAACACACCAGAACAGAACATACCAGAACAGGCCGGAATAGACCAGACCAGATCAGAACAGACCGGGACAGACCAGATCAGAACACCTAAGAACAGAACATACCAGAACAGGCCAGAACAGACCAGAACATACCAGAACAGAACACCTAAGAACAGAAGACACCAGAACAGAACATACCAGAACAGGCCAGAATAGACCAGAACAGACCGGGACAGACCAGATCAGAACACCTAAGAACAGAACATACCAGAACAGGCCAGAACAGACCAGAACAGACCAGAACAGAACACGTAAGAACAGAAGACACCAGAACAGAACATACTAGAACAGGCCGGAATAGACCAGACCAGATCAGAACAGACCGGGACAGACCAGATCAGAACACCTAAGAACAGAACACAACAGAACAGGCCAGAACACATCAGAACAGATCAGAACAGACCGGGACAGACCGGAACAGAGCATACCAGACCACGACAGACCAGAACACGTAAGAACAGAGCATACCAGAACAGGCCAGAACAGAACACATAAGAACAGAACATACCAGAACAAGCCAGGACAGAACAGAACAGAACACATAAGAACAGAACACACCAGAACAGAACATACCAGAACAGGCCGGAATGGACCAGACCAGATCAGAATGGACCGGGACAGACCAGATCAGAACACCTAAGAACAGAACATACCAGAACAGGCCAGAACAGACCAGAACAGACCAGAACAGAACACGTAAGAACAGAAGACACCAGAACAGAACATACTAGAACAGGCCGGAATAGACCAGACCAGATCAGAACAGACCGGGACAGACCAGATCAGAACACCTAAGAACAGAACATACCAGAACAGGCCAGAACAGACCAGAACATACCAGAACAGAACACCTAAGAACAGAAGACACCAGAACAGAACATACCAGAACAGGCCAGAATAGACCAGAACAGACCGGGACAGACCAGATCAGAACACCTAAGAACAGAACATACCAGAACAGGCCAGAACAGACCAGAACAGACCAGAACAGAACACCTAAGAACAGAAGACACCAGAACAGAACATACCAGAACAGGCCAGAATAGACCAGACCAGATCAAAACAGACCAGAACAGGCCAGGACAGACCAGAACAGAACACGTAAGAACAGAAGACACCAGAACAGAACATACTAGAACAGGCCAGAACAGAACACATGAGAACAGAACACACCAGAACAGAACATACCAGAACAGGCCAGAACAGACCAGAACACAATATACCAGAATAGGCCGGAATAGACCAGACCAGATCAGAACATACCAGAACAGGCCGGAATAGACCAGACCAGATCAGAACAGACCGGGACAGACCAGATCAGAACACCTAAGAACAGAACATACCAGAACAGGCCAGAACAGACCAGAACAGAACACCTAAGAACAGAAGACACCAGAACAGAACATACCAGAACAGGCCAGAATAGACCAGAACAGACCGGAACAGACCAGAACAGACCAGAACAGACCTGAACAGATCAGGACAGACCAGGACAGACCAGAACAGAACACATAAGAACAGAACACACCACAACAGAACATACCAGGACAGACCAAGACAGACGAGAACATACCAGAACAGACCTGAACAGAAGATACCAAAACAGGCCAGAACAGACCAGAACAGAATATACCAGAATAGGCCGGAATAGACCAGACCAGATCAGAACATACCAGAACAGGCCGGAATAGACCAGACCAGATCAAAACAGACCAGGACAAACCAGAACACATAAGAACAGAACATACCAGCACAGAACATACCAGAACAGGCCAGAAAAGACCAGAACAGATCAGGACAGACCAGGACCGACCAGAACAGAACACATAAGAACAGAACACACCAGAACAGAACATACCAGAACAGGCCAGAACACACCAGAACAGAACATACCAGAACAGGCCAGAATAGACCAGACCAGAACAGAACACATAAGAACAGGACACACCAGAACAGAACATACCAGAACAGGCCAAAATAGACCAGACCAGATCAAAACAGACCAGGACAGACCAGAACAGAACACACCAGAACAGAACATACCAGAACAGGCCAGAACACACCAGAACAGAATATACCAGAATAGGCCGGAATAGACCAGACCAGATCAGAACATACCAGAACAGGCCAGAATAGACCAGAACAGACCAGAACAGATCAGGACAGACCAGGACAGACCAGAACAGAACACATAAGAACAGAACACACCAGAACAGAACATACCAGAACAGGCCAGAACAGACCAGAACAGAACACGCCAGAACACAACATACCAGAACAGGCCAGAATAGACCAGACCAGATCAAAACAGACCAGGACAGACCAGAACACATAAGATCAGAACAGACCGGAACAAAATATACCAGAACAGGCCAGAACACACCAGAACAGAACATACCAGAACAGGTCAGAACAGATCAGAACAGACCAGGACAGACCAGAACAGAACACCTAAGAACAGAAGACACCAGAACAGGCCAGAGTAGACCAGACCAGATCAGAACAGATCAGGACAGACCAGAACAGAACACACCAGAACAGAACATACCAGAACAGGCCAGAACAGAACACCTAAGAACAGAACACACCAGAACAGAACATACCATAACAGACCAGGACAGACCAGAACATACCAGAACAGATCAAAACAGACCAGAACAGAAGATACCAGAACAGGCCAGGATAGACCAGACCAGATCAAAACAGACCAGGACTGACCAGAACAGAACATACCAGAACGGGCCAGAACAGACCAGAACAGATCAGAACATACCGGGACAGACCAGAACAGAGCATACCAGACCACGACACACCAGAACACATAAGAACAGAACATACCAGCACAGAACATACCAGAACAGGCCAGAACAGGACACATAAGAACAGAACACACCAGAACAGAACATACCAGAACAGGCCAGAACAGAACACATAAGAACAGAACATACCAGAACAGGCCAGAACAGAACACATAAGAACAGAACATACCAGAACAGGTCAAAACAGAATATACCAGAACAAGCCAGGACAGAACAGAACAGAACACATAAGAACAGAACACACCAGAACAGAACAGACCGGGACAGACCAGATCAGAACACCTAAGAGCAGAACATACCAGAACAGGCCAGAACAGACCAGAACAGACCAGAACAGAACACCTAAGAACAGAACACACCAGAACAGAACAGACCAGAACAGACCAGAACAGAACACCTAAGAACAGAACACACCAGAACAGAACATACCATAACAGACCAGGACAGACCAGATCATACCAGAACAGATCAAAACAGACCAGAACAGACCTGAACAGAAAATACCAGAACAGGCCAGGATGGACCAGACCAGATCAAAACAGACCAGGACTGACCAGAACAGAACATACCAGAACAGGCCAGAACAGACCAGAACAGATCAGAACAGACCGGGACAGACCCGAACAGAGCATACCAGACCACGACAGACCAGAACACATAAGAACAGAACATACCAGAACAGGCCAGAATAGACCAGAACAGATCAGAACAGACCAGGACAGACCAGAACAGAACACCTAAGAACAGAACACAACAGAACAGGCCAGAACACATCAGAACAGATCAGAACAGACCGGGACAGACCGGAACAGAGGATACCAGACCACGAAAGACCAGAACACGTAAGAACAGAGCATACCAGAACAGGCCGGAACAGAACACATAAGAACAGAACATACCAGAACAAGCCAGGACAGAACAGAACAGAACACATAAGAACAGAACACACCAGAACAGAACATACCAGAACAGGCCAGAACAGGACACATAAGAACAGAACACACCAGAACAGAACATACCAGAACAGGCCAGAACAGAACACATAAGAACAGAACATACCAGAACAGGCCAGAACAGAACATACCAGAACAGGCCAGAACAGAACATACCAGAACAGGCCAGAACAGAACACATAAGAACAGAACATACCAGAACAGGTCAAAACAGAACATACCAGAACAAGCCAGGACAGAACAGAACAGAACACATAAGAACAGAACACACCAGAACAGAACAGACCGGGACAGACCAGATCAGAACACCTAAGAGCAGAACATACCAGAACAGGCCAGAACAGACCAGAACAGACCAGAACAGAACACCTAAGAGCAGAACATACCAGAACAGACCAGAACAGAACACCTAAGAACAGAACACACCAGAACAGAACAGACCAGAACAGACCAGAACAGAACACCTAAGAACAGAAGACACCAGAACAGAACATACCAGAACAGGCCAGAATAGACCAGAACAGACCGGAACAGACCAGAACAGACCAGAACAGACCTGAACAGATCAGGACAGACCAGGACATACCAGAACAGGCCAGAACACACCAGAACAGAACATACCAGAACAGGCCAGAATAGACCAGAACAGAACAGAACACATAAGAACAGAACACACCAGAACAGAACATACCAGAACAGGCCAGAACAGACCAGAACAGACCAGAACAGAACACCTAAGAACAGAAGACACCAGAACAGAACATACCAGAACAGGCCAGAATAGACCAGAACAGACCGGAACAGACCAGAACAGACCAGAACAGACCTGAACAGATCAGGACAGACCAGGACAGACCAGAACAGAACAGAACACATAAGAACAGAACACACCACAACAGAACATACCAGGACACACCAGGACAGACGAGAACATACCAGAACAGACCTGAACAGAAGATACCAAAACAGGCCAGGATAGACCAGACCAGATCAAAACAGACCAGGACAAACCAGAACACATAAGAACAGAACATACCAGCACAGAACATACCAGAACAGGCCAGAAAAGACCAGAACAGATCAGGACAGACCAGGACCGACCAGAACAGAACACATAAGAACAGAACACACCAGAACAGAACATACCAGAACAGGCCAGAACACACCAGAACAGAACATACCAGAACAGGCCAGAATAGACCAGACCAGAACAGAACACATAAGAACAGGACACACCAGAACAGAACATACCAGAACAGGCCAAAATAGACCAGACCAGATCAAAACAGACCAGGACAGACCAGAACAGAACACACCAGAACAGAACATACCAGAACAGGCCAGAACACACCAGAACAGAATATACCAGAATAGGCCGGAATAGACCAGACCAGATCAGAACATACCAGAACAGGCCAGAATAGACCAGAACAGACCAGAACAGATCAGGACAGACCAGGACAGACCAGAACAGAACACATAAGAACAGAACACACCAGAACAGAACATACCAGAACAGGCCAGAACAGACCAGAACAGAACACGCCAGAACACAACATACCAGAACAGGCCAGAATAGACCAGACCAGATCAAAACAGACCAGGACAGACCAGAACACATAAGATCAGAACAGACCGGAACAAAATATACCAGAACAGGCCAGAACACACCAGAACAGAACATACCAGAACAGGTCAGAACAGATCAGAACAGACCAGGACAGACCAGAACAGAACACCTAAGAACAGAAGACACCAGAACAGGCCAGAGTAGACCAGACCAGATCAGAACAGATCAGGACAGACCAGAACAGAACACACCAGAACAGAACATACCAGAACAGGCCAGAATAGACCAGACCAGATCAAAACAGACCAGGACAAACCAGAACACATAAGATCAGAACAGACCAGAACAGAATATACCAGAACAGGCCAGAACACACCAGAACAGAACATACCAGAACAGGCCAGAATAGACCAGACCAGATCAAAACAGACCAGGACAAACCAGAACACATAAGATCAGAACAGACCAGAACAGGCCAGAACAGAACATACCAGAACAAGCCAGGACAGAACAGAACAGAACACACCAGAACAGAACATACCAGAACAGGCCGGACTAGACCAGACCAGATCAGAACAGACCGGGACAGACCAGATCAGAACACCTAAGAACAGAACAGACCAGAACAGAACACCTAAGAACAGAACACACCAGAACAGAACATACCATAACAGACCAGGACAGACCAGAACATACCAGAACAGATCAAAACAGATCAAAACAGACCAGGACAGACCAGAACAGAACACATAAGAACAGAACACACCAGAACAGAACATACCAGAACAGGCCAGAATAGTCCAGAACAGAACAGAACAGAACAGATCAGGACAGACCAGGACAGACCAGAACAGAACACATAAGAACAGAACACACCAGAACAGAACATACCAGAACAGGCCAGAATAGTCCAGAACAGAACAGAACAGAACAGATCAGGACAGACCAGGACAGACCAGAACAGAACACATAAGAACAGAACACACCAGAACAGGCCAGAACAGACCAGAACAGACCAGAACAGACCAGAACAGAACACCTAAGAACAGAACACCTAAGAACAGGCCAGAACAGACCAGAACAGACCAGAACAGACCAGAACAGACCAGAACAGAACACCTAAGAACAGAGGACACCAGAACAGAACATACCAGAACAGACCAGAACAGACCAGAACAGGCCAGAACAGAACATACCAGAACAAGCCAGGACAGAACAGAACAGAACACACCAGAACAGAACATACCAGAACAAGCCAGGACAGAACAGAACAGAACACACCAGAACAGAACATACCAGAACAGGCCGGACTAGACCAGACCAGATCAGAACAGACCGGGACAGACCAGATCAGAACACCTAAGAACAGAACATACCATAACAGACCAGGACAGACCAGAACATACCAGAACAGATCAAAACAGATCAAAACAGACCAGGACAGACCAGAACAGAACACATAAGAACAGAACACACCAGAACAGAACATACCAGAACAGGCCAGAATAGTCCAGAACAGAACAGAACAGAACAGATCAGGACAGACCAGGACAGACCAGAACAGAACACATAAGAACAGAACACACCAGAACAGAACATACCAGAACAGGCCAGAATAGTCCAGAACAGAACAGAACAGATCAGGACAGACCAGGACAGACCAGAACAGAACACATAAGAACAGAACACACCAGAACAGGCCAGAACAGACCAGAACAGACCAGAACAGACCAGAACAGAACACCTAAGAACAGAACATACCAGAACAGGCCAGAACAGACCAGAACAGACCAGAACAGACCAGAACAGACCAGAACAGAACACCTAAGAACAGAGGACACCAGAACAGAACATACCAGAACAGACCAGAACAGACCAGAACAGGCCAGAATAGACCAGATCAGATCAAAACCGACCAGGACAGACCAGAACAGAACACCTAAGAACAGAACATACCAGAACAGGCCAGAGTAGACCAGACCAGATCAAAACAGACCAGGACAAACCAGAACACATAAGAACAGAACATACCAGCACAGAACATACCAGAACAGACCAGAACAGATCAGAACAGATCAGGACAGACCAGGACAGACCAGAACAGGCCAGAACAGAACACATAAGAACAGAACATACCAGAACAGGTCAAAACAGATCAGGACAGACCAGGACAGACCAGAACAGAACACATAAGAACAGAACACACCAGAACAGAACATACCAGAACAGGCCAGAACAGACCAGAACAGAACACCTAAGAACAGAACATACCAGAACAGGCCAGAACAGACCAGAACAGACCAGAACAGACCAGAACAGACCAGAACAGAACACCTAAGAACAGAGGACACCAGAACAGAACATACCAGAACAGACCAGAACAGACCAGAACAGAATATACCAGAATAGGCCGGAATAGACCAGACCAGATCAGAACATACCAGAACAGGCCAGAATAGTCCAGAACAGAACAGAACACATAAGAACAGAACACACCAGAACAGAACATACCAGAACAGGCCAGAACAGACCAGAACAGACCAGAACAGAACACCTAAGAACAGAAGACACCAGAACAGAACATACCAGAACAGGCCAGAATGGACCAGAACAGACCGGAACAGACCAGAACAGACCAGAACAGACCTGAACAGATCAGGACAGACCAGGACAGACCAGAACAGAACACATAAGAACAGAACACACCACAACAGAACATACCAGGACACACCAGGGCAGACGAGAACATACCAGAACAGACCTGAACAGAAGATACCAAAACAGGCCAGGATAGACCAGACCAGATCAAAACAGACCAGAACAGGCCAGGACAGACCAGAACAGAACACGTAAGAACAGAAGACACCAGAACAGAATATACTAGAACAGGCCAGAACAGACCAGAACAGAATATACCAGAATAGGCCGGAATAGACCAGACCAGATCAGAACATACCAGAACAGGCCAGAATAGACCAGACCAGAACAGAACACATAAGAACAGAACACACCAGAACAGAACATACCAGAACAGGCCAAAATAGACCAGACCAGATCAAAACAGACCAGGACAGACCAGAACAGAACACACCAGAACAGAACATACCAGAACAGGCCAGAATAGACCAGACCAGATCAAAACAGACCAGAACAGGCCAGGACAGACCAGAACAGAACACGTAAGAACAGAAGACACCAGAACAGAACATACTAGAACAGGCCAGAACAGAACACATAAGAACAGAACACACCAGAACAGAACATACCAGAACAGGCCAGAACAGACCAGAACAGAATATACCAGAATAGGCCGGAATAGACCAGACCAGATCAGAACATACCAGAACAGGCCAGAATAGTCCAGAACAGAACAGAACAGATCAGGGCAGACCATGACAGACCAGAACAGACCAGAACAGAACACATAAGAACAGAACACACCAGAACAGGCCAAAATAGACCAGACCAGATCAAAACAGACCAGGACAGACCAGATCAGAACATACCAGAACAGGCCAGAATAGACCAGAACATACCAGAACAGGCCAGAATAGACCAGAACAGACCAGAACAGATCAGGACAGACCAGGACAGACCAGAACAGAACACATAAGAACAGAACACACCAGAACAGAACATACCAGAACAGGCCAGAACAGACCAGAACAGAACACGCCAGAACAGAACATACCAGAACAGAACACGCCAGAACAGAACATACCAGAACAGGCCAGAATAGACCAGACCAGATCAAAACAGACCAGGACAGACCAGAACACATAAGATCAGAACAGACCGGAACAAAATATACCAGAACAGGCCAGAACACACCAGAACAGATCAGAACATACCGGGACAGACCAGAACAGAGCATACCAGACCGCGACACACCAGAACACATAAGAACAGAACATACCAGCACAGAACATACCAGAACAGGCCAGAACAGAACACATAAGAACAGAACACACCAGAACAGAAGATACCAGAACAGGCCAGAACAGAACACATAAGAACAGGCCGGACTAGACCAGACCAGATCAGAACAGACCGGGACAGACCAGATCAGAACACCTAAGAACAGAACAGACCAGAACAGACCAGAACAGAACACCTAAGAACAGAACACACCAGAACAGAACATACCATAACAGACCAGGACAGACCAGAACAGAACACCTAAGAACAGAAGACACCAGAACAGGCCAGAGTAGACCAGACCAGATCAGAACAGATCAGGACAGACCAGAACAGAACACACCAGAACAGAACATACCAGAACAGGCCAGAATAGACAAGACCAGATCAAAACAGACCAGGACAAACCAGAACACATAAGATCAGAACAGACCAGAACAGACCAGAACAGAACACACCAGAACAGAACATACCATGACAGACCAGGACAGACCAGAACATACCAGAACAGATCAAAACAGACCAGAACAGACCTGAACAGAAGATACCAGAACAGGCCAGGATAGACCAGACCAGATCAAAACAGACCAGGACTGACCAGAACAGAACATACCAGAACAGGCCAGAACAGACCAGAACAGATCAGAACATACCGGGACAGACCAGAACAGAGCATACCAGACCGCGACACACCAGAACACATAAGAACAGAACATACCAGCACAGAACATACCAGAACAGGCCAGAACAGGACACATAAGAACAGAACACACCAGAACAGAACATACCAGAACAGGCCAGAACAGAACACATAAGAACAGAACATACCAGAACAGGCCAGAACAGAACATACCAGAACAGGCCAGAACAGAACACATAAGAACAGAACATACCAGAACAGGTCAAAACAGAACATACCAGAACAAGCCAGGACAGAACAGAACAGAACACATAAGAACAGAACAGACCGGGACAGACCAGATCAGAACACCTAAGAGCAGAACATACCAGAACAGGCCAGAACAGACCAGAACAGACCAGAACAGACCAGAACAGACCAGAACAGAACACTTAAGAACAGAACACACCAGAACAGAACAGACCAGAACAGAACACATAAGAACAGAACATACCAGAACAGGTCAAAACAGAACATACCAGAACAAGCCAGGACAGAACAGAACAGAACACATAAGGACAGAACACACCAGAACAGAACATACCAGAACAGGCCGGACTAGACCAGACCAGATCAGAACAGACCGGGACAGACCAGATCAGAACACCTAAGAACAGAACAGACCAGAACAGACCAGAACAGAACACCTAAGAACAGAACACACCAGAACAGAACATACCATAACAGACCAGGACAGACCAGAACATACCAGAACAGACCAAAACAGACCAGAACAGACCTGAACAGAAGATACCAGAACAGGCCAGGATAGACCAGACCAGATCAAAACAGACCAGGACTGACCAGAACAGAACATACCAGAACAGGCCAGAACAGACCAGAACAGATCAGAACATACCGGGACAGACCAGAACAGAGCATACCAGACCGCGACACACCAGAACACATAAGAACAGAACATACCAGCACAGAACATACCAGAACAGAACACATAAGAACAGAACACACCAGAACAGAAGATACCAGAACAGGCCAGAACAGAACACATAAGAACAGAACATACCAGAACAGGCCAGAACAGAACAGGCCAGAACAGAACACATAAGAACAGAACATACCAGAACAGGTCAAAACAGAACATACCAGAACAAGCCAGGACAGAACAGAACAGAACACATAAGAACAGAACACACCAGAACAGAACATACCAGAACAGGCCGGAATAGACCAGACCAGATCAGAACAGACCGGGACAGACCAGATCAGAACACCTAAGAGCAGAACATACCAGAACAGGCCAGAACAGACCAGAACAGACCAGAACAGACCAGAACAGAATACCTAAGAACAGAACACACCAGAACAGAACAGACCAGAACAGACCAGAACAGAACACCTAAGAACAGAACACACCAGAACAGAACATACCATAACAGACCAGGACAGACCAGAACATACCAGAACAGATCAAAACAGACCAGAACAGACCTGAACAGAAAATACCAGAACAGGCCAGGATGGACCAGACCAGATCAAAACAGACCAGGACTGACCAGAACAGAACATACCAGAACAGGCCAGAACAGACCAGAACAGATCAGAACAGACCGGGACAGACCAGAACAGAGCATACCAGACCACGACAGACCAGAACACATAAGAACAGAACATACCAGAACAGGCCAGAATAGACCAGACCAGGCCAAAACATACCAGAACACACCAGAACAGATCAGAACAGACCGGGACAGACCGGAACAGAGCATACCAGACCACGACAGACCAGAACACGTAAGAACAGAACATACCAGAACAGGCCGGAATAGACCAGACCAGATCAGAACAGACCGGGACAGACCAGATCAGAACACCTAAGAACAGAACATACCAGAACAGGCCAGAACAGACCAGAACAGACCAGAACAGAACACCTAAGAACAGAACACACCAGAACAGAACATACCAGAACAGGCCAAAATAGACCAGACCAGATCAAAACAGACCAGGACAGACCAGAAGAGAACATACCAGAACAGGTCAGAACAGATCAGAACAGACCAGGACAGACCAGAACAGAACACCTAAGAACAGAAGACACCAGAACAGGCCAGAGTAGACCAGACCAGATCAGAACAGATCAGGACAGACCAGAACAGAACACACCAGAACAGAACATACCAGAACAGGCCAGAACAGAACACCTAAGAACAGAACACACCAGAACAGAACATACCATAACAGACCAGGACAGACCAGAACATACCAGAACAGATCAAAACAGACCAGAACAGAAGATACCAGAACAGGCCAGGATAGACCAGACCAGATCAAAACAGACCAGGACTGACCAGAACAGAACATACCAGAACGGGCCAGAACAGACCAGAACAGATCAGATCATACCGGGACAGACCAGAACAGAGCATACCAGACCACGACACGCCAGAACACATAAGAACAGAACATACCAGAACAGGCCAGAACAGGACACATAAGAACAGAACACACCAGAACAGAACATACCAGAACAGGCCAGAACAGAACACATAAGAACAGAACATACCAGAACAGGCCAGAACAGAACATACCAGAACAGGCCAGAACAGAACACATAAGAACAGAACATACCAGAACAGGTCAAAACAGAACATACCAGAACAAGCCAGGACAGAACAGAACAGAACACATAAGAACAGAACAGACCGGGACAGACCAGATCAGAACACCTAAGAGCAGAACATACCAGAACAGGCCAGAACAGACCAGAACAGACCAGAACAGAACACCTAAGAACAGAACACACCAGAACAGAACAGACCAGAACAGACCAGAACAGAACACCTAAGAACAGAACACACCAGAACAGAACATACCATAACAGACCAGGACAGACCAGATCATACCAGAACAGATCAAAACAGACCAGAACAGACCTGAACAGAAAATACCAGAACAGGCCAGGATGGACCAGACCAGATCAAAACAGACCAGGACTGACCAGAACAGAACATACCAGAACAGGCCAGAACAGACCAGAACAGAACACCTAAGAACAGAACACACCAGAACAGAACATACCATAACAGACCAGGACAGACCAGATCATACCAGAACAGATCAAAACAGACCAGAACAGACCTGAACAGAAAATACCAGAACAGGCCAGGATGGACCAGACCAGATCAAAACAGACCAGGACTGACCAGAACAGAACATACCAGAACAGGCCAGAACAGACCAGAACAGATCAGAACAGACCGGGACAGACCCGAACAGAGCATACCAGACCACGACAGACCAGAACACATAAGAACAGAACATACCAGAACAGGCCAGAATAGACCAGAACAGATCAGAACAGACCAGGACAGACCAGAACAGAACACCTAAGAACAGAACACAACAGAACAGGCCAGAACACATCAGAACAGATCAGAACAGACCGGGACAGACCGGAACAGAGCATACCAGACCACGACAGACCAGAACACGTAAGAACAGAGCATACCAGAACAGGCCAGAACAGAACACATAAGAACAGAACATACCAGAACAAGCCAGGACAGAACAGAACAGAACACATAAGAACAGAACACACCAGAACAGAACATACCAGAACAGGCCGGAATGGACCAGACCAGATCAGAACAGACCGGGACAGACCAGATCAGAACACCTAAGAACAGAACATACCAGAACAGGCCAGAACAGACCAGAACAGACCAGAACAGAACACGTAAGAACAGAAGACACCAGAACAGAACATACTAGAACAGGCCGGAATAGACCAGACCAGATCAGAACAGACCGGGACAGACCAGATCAGAACACCTAAGAACAGAACATACCAGAACAGGCCAGAACAGACCAGAACATACCAGAACAGAACACCTAAGAACAGAAGACACCAGAACAGAACATACCAGAACAGGCCAGAATAGACCAGAACAGACCGGGACAGACCAGATCAGAACACCTAAGAACAGAACATACCAGAACAGGCCAGAACAGACCAGAACAGACCAGAACAGAACACCTAAGAACAGAAGACACCAGAACAGAACATACCAGAACATGCCAGAATAGACCAGACCAGATCAAAACAGACCAGAACAGGCCAGGACAGACCAGAACAGAACACGTAAGAACAGAAGACACCAGAACAGAACATACTAGAACAGGCCAGAACAGAACACATGAGAACAGAACACACCAGAACAGAACATACCAGAACAGGCCAGAACAGACCAGAACACAATATACCAGAATAGGCCGGAATAGACCAGACCAGATCAGAACATACCAGAACAGGCCGGAATAGACCAGACCAGATCAGAACAGACCGGGACAGACCAGATCAGAACACCTAAGAACAGAACATACCAGAACAGGCCAGAACAGACCAGAACAGAACACCTAAGAACAGAAGACACCAGAACAGAACATACCAGAACAGGCCAGAATAGACCAGAACAGACCGGAACAGACCAGAACAGACCAGAACAGACCTGAACAGATCAGGACAGACCAGGACAGACCAGAACAGAACACATAAGAACAGAACACACCACAACAGAACATACCAGGACAGACCAAGACAGACGAGAACATACCAGAACAGACCTGAACAGAAGATACCAAAACAGGCCAGAACAGACCAGAACAGAATATACCAGAATAGGCCGGAATAGACCAGACCAGATCAGAACATACCAGAACAGGCCGGAATAGACCAGACCAGATCAGAACAGACCGGGACAGACCAGATCAGAACACCTAAGAACAGAACGTACCAGAACAGGCCAGAACAGACCAGAACAGACCAGAACAGAACACCTAAGAACAGAAGACACCAGAACAGAACATACCAGAACAGGCCAGAATAGACCAGAACAGACCGGAACAGACCAGAACAGACCAGAACAGACCTGAACAGATCAGGACAGACCAGGACAGACCAGAACAGAACACACTACAACAGAACATACCAGGACACACCAGGACAGACGAGAACATACCAGAACAGACCTGAACAGAAGATACCAAAACAGGCCAGGATAGACCAGACCAGATCAAAACAGACCAGGACAAACCAGAACACATAAGAACAGAACATACCAGCACAGAACATACCAGAACAGGCCAGAAAAGACCAGAACAGATCAGGACAGACCAGGACCGACCAGAACAGAACACATAAGAACAGAACACATAAGAACAGAACACACCAGAACAGAACATACCAGAACAGTCCAGAACAGACCAGAACAGAACACGCCAGAACAGAACATACCAGAACAAGGCCAGAATAGACCAGACGAGATCAAAACAGACCAGGACAGACCAGAACACATAAGATCAGAATAGACCGGAACAAAATATACCAGAACAGGCCAGAACACACCAGAACAGAACATACCAGAACAGGTCAGAACAGATCAGAACAGACCAGGACAGACCAGAACAGAACACCTAAGAACAGAAGACACCAGAACAGGCCAGAGTAGACCAGACCAGATCAGAACAGATCAGGACAGACCAGAACAGAACACACCAGAACAGAACATACCAGAACAGGCCAGAATAGACCAGACCAGATCAAAACAGACCAGGACAAACCAGAACACAAAGATCAGAACAGACCAGAACAGAATATACCAGAACCGGCCAGAACACACCAGAACAGAACATACCAGAACAGGCCAGAATAGACCAGACCAGATCAAAACAGACCAGGACAAACCAGAACACATAAGATCAGAACAGACCAGAACAGGCCAGAACAGAACATACCAGAACAAGCCAGGACAGAACAGAACAGAACACACCAGAACAGAACATACCAGAACAGGCCGGACTAGACCAGACCAGATCAGAACAGACCGGGACAGACCAGATCAGAACACCTAAGAACAGAACAGACCAGAACAGACCAGAACAGAACACCTAAGAACAGAACACACCAGAACAGAACATACCATAACAGACCAGGACAGACCAGAACATACCAGAACAGATCAAAACAGACCAGAACAGACCTGAACAGAAGATACCAGAACAGGCCAGGATAGACCAGACCAGATCAAAACAGACCAGGACTGACCAGAACAGAACATACCAGAACAAGCCAGGACAGAACAGAACAGAACACATAAGAACAGAACACACCAGAACAGAACATACCAGAACAGAACATACCAGAACAGGCCGGAATAGACCAGACCAGATCAGAACAGACCGGGACAGACCAGATCAGAACACCTAAGAGCAGAACATACCAGAACAGGCCAGAACAGACCAGAACAGAACACCTAAGAACAGAAGACACCAGAACAGAACATACCAGAACAGGCCAGAATAGACCAGAACAGACCGGAACAGACCAGAACAGACCAGAACAGACCTGAACAGATCAGGACAGACCAGGACAGACCAGAACAGAACACATAAGAACAGAACACACCACAACAGAACATACCAGGACAGACCAAGACAGACGAGAACATACCAGAACAGACCTGAACAGAAGATACCAAAACAGGCCAGAACAGACCAGAACAGAATATACCAGAATAGGCCGGAATAGACCAGACCAGATCAGAACATACCAGAACAGGCCGGAATAGACCAGACCAGATCAGAACAGACCGGGACAGACCAGATCAGAACACCTAAGAACAGAACGTACCAGAACAGGCCAGAACAGACCAGAACAGACCAGAACAGAACACCTAAGAACAGAAGACACCAGAACAGAACATACCAGAACAGGCCAGAATAGACCAGAACAGACCGGAACAGACCAGAACAGACCAGAACAGACCTGAACAGATCAGGACAGACCAGGACAGACCAGAACAGAACACACTACAACAGAACATACCAGGACACACCAGGACAGACGAGAACATACCAGAACAGACCTGAACAGAAGATACCAAAACAGGCCAGGATAGACCAGACCAGATCAAAACAGACCAGGACAAACCAGAACACATAAGAACAGAACATACCAGCACAGAACATACCAGAACAGGCCAGAAAAGACCAGAACAGATCAGGACAGACCAGGACCGACCAGAACAGAACACATAAGAACAGAACACATAAGAACAGAACACACCAGAACAGAACATACCAGAACAGTCCAGAACAGACCAGAACAGAACACGCCAGAACAGAACATACCAGAACAAGGCCAGAATAGACCAGACGAGATCAAAACAGACCAGGACAGACCAGAACACATAAGATCAGAATAGACCGGAACAAAATATACCAGAACAGGCCAGAACACACCAGAACAGAACATACCAGAACAGGTCAGAACAGATCAGAACAGACCAGGACAGACCAGAACAGAACACCTAAGAACAGAAGACACCAGAACAGGCCAGAGTAGACCAGACCAGATCAGAACAGATCAGGACAGACCAGAACAGAACACACCAGAACAGAACATACCAGAACAGGCCAGAATAGACCAGACCAGATCAAAACAGACCAGGACAAACCAGAACACAAAGATCAGAACAGACCAGAACAGAATATACCAGAACAGGCCAGAACACACCAGAACAGAACATACCAGAACAGGCCAGAATAGACCAGACCAGATCAAAACAGACCAGGACAAACCAGAACACATAAGATCAGAACAGACCAGAACAGGCCAGAACAGAACATACCAGAACAAGCCAGGACAGAACAGAACAGAACACACCAGAACAGAACATACCAGAACAGGCCGGACTAGACCAGACCAGATCAGAACAGACCGGGACAGACCAGATCAGAACACCTAAGAACAGAACAGACCAGAACAGACCAGAACAGAACACCTAAGAACAGAACACACCAGAACAGAACATACCATAACAGACCAGGACAGACCAGAACATACCAGAACAGATCAAAACAGACCAGAACAGACCTGAACAGAAGATACCAGAACAGGCCAGGATAGACCAGACCAGATCAAAACAGACCAGGACTGACCAGAACAGAACATACCAGAACAAGCCAGGACAGAACAGAACAGAACACATAAGAACAGAACACACCAGAACAGAACATACCAGAACAGAACATACCAGAACAGGCCGGAATAGACCAGACCAGATCAGAACAGACCGGGACAGACCAGATCAGAACACCTAAGAGCAGAACATACCAGAACAGGCCAGAACAGACCAGAACAGACCAGAACAGACCAGAACAGACCAGAACAGAACACCTAAGAACAGAACACACCAGAACAGAACAGACCAGAACAGACCAGAACAGACCAGGACAGAACACCTAAGAACAGAACACACCGGAACAGAACATACCATAACAGACCAGGACAGACCAGAACATACCAGAACAGATCAAAACAGACCAGAACAGACCTGAACAGAACATACCATAACAGACCAGGACAGACCAGAACGTACCAGAACAGATCAAAACAGACCAGGACTGACCAGAACAGAACATACCAGAACAGGCCAGAACAGACCAGAACAGATCAGAACAGACCGGGACAGACCAGAACAGAGCATACCAGACCACGACAGACCAGAACACATAAGAACAGAACATACCAGAACAGGCCAGAATAGACCAGACCAGGCCAAAACATACCAGAACAGACCAGAACAGACCAGAACAGATCAGAACAGACCAGGACAGACCAGAACAGAACACCTAAGAACAGAACACAACAGAACAGGCCAGAACACACCAGAACAGACCAGAACAGAACACCTAAGAACAGAACACACCAGAACAGAACATACCAGAACAGGCCAAAATAGACCAGACCAGATCAAAACAGACCAGGACAGACCAGAACAGAACATACCAGAACAGGCCAGAACAGACCAGAACAGATCAGAACAGACCAGAACAGATCAGAACAGACCAGGACAGACCAGAACAGAACACCTAAGAACAGAACACAACAGAACAGGCCAGAACACACCAGAACAGATCAGAACAGACCGGGACAGACCGGAACAGAGCATACCAGACCACGACAGACCAGAACACGTAAGAACAGAACATACCAGAACAGGCCGGAATAGACCAGACCAGATCAGAACAGACCGGTACAGACCAGATCAGAACACCTAAGAACAGAACATACCAGAACAGGCCAGAACAGACCAGAACAGACCAGAACAGAACACCTAAGAACAGAACACACCAGAACAGAACATACCAGAACAGGCCAAAATGGACCAGACCAGATCAAAACAGACCAGGACAGACCAGAACAGAACATACCAGAACAGGTCAGAACAGATCAGAACAGACCAGGACAGACCAGAACAGAACACCTAAGAACAGAAGACACCAGAACAGGCCAGAGTAGACCAGACCAGATCAGAACAGATCAGGACAGACCAGAACAGAACACACCAGAACAGAACATACCAGAACAGGCCAGAACAGAACACCTAAGAACAGAAGACACCAGAACAGGCCAGAGTAGACCAGACCAGATCAGAACAGATCAGGACAGACCAGAACAGATCAAAACAGACCAGAACAGAAGATACCAGAACAGGCCAGGATAGACCAGACCAGATCAAAACAGACCAGGACTGACCAGAACAGAACATACCAGAACGGGCCAGAACAGACCAGAACAGATCAGAACATACCGGGACAGACCAGAACAGAGCATACCAGACCACGACACACCAGAACACATAAGAACAGAACATACCAGCACAGAACATACCAGAACAGGCCAGAACAGGACACATAAGAACAGAACACACCAGAACAGAACATACCAGAACAGGCCAGAACAGAACACATAAGAACAGAACATACCAGAACAGGCCAGAACAGAACATACCAGAACAGGCCAGAACAGAACATACCAGAACAGGCCAGAACAGAACACATAAGAACAGAACATACCAGAACAGGTCAAAACAGAACATACCAGAACAAGCCAGGACAGAACAGAACAGAACACATAAGAACAGAACACACCAGAACAGAACAGACCGGGACAGACCAGATCAGAACACCTAAGAGCAGAACATACCAGAACAGGCCAGAACAGACCAGAACAGACCAGAACAGAACACCTAAGAACAGAACACACCAGAACAGAACAGACCAGAACAGACCAGAACAGAACACCTAAGAACAGAACACACCAGAACAGAACATACCATAACAGACCAGGACAGACCAGATCATACCAGAACAGATCAAAACAGACCAGAACAGACCTGAACAGAAAATACCAGAACAGGCCAGGATGGACCAGACCAGATCAAAACAGACCAGGACTGACCAGAACAGAACATACCAGAACAGGCCAGAACAGAACACGTAAGAACAGAACATACCAGAACAGGCCAGAACAGAACACATAAGAACAGAACAGACCAGAACAGGCCAGAACAGAACATACCAGAACAAGCCAGGACAGAACAGAACAGAACACACCAGAACAGAACATACCAGAACAGGCCGGAATAGACCACCTAAGAACAGAACACACCAGAACAGAACATACCAGAACAGGCCAAAATAGACCAGACCAGATCAAAACAGACCAGGACAGACCAGAACAGAACATACCAGAACAGGCCAGAACAGACCAGAACAGATCAGAACAGACCAGGACAGACCAGAACAGAACACCTAAGAACAGAACACAACAGAACAGGCCAGAACACACCAGAACAGATCAGAACAGACCGGGACAGACCGGAACAGAGCATACCAGACCACGACAGACCAGAACACGTAAGAACAGAACATACCAGAACAGGCCGGAATAGACCAGACCAGATCAGAACAGACCGGTACAGACCAGATCAGAACACCTAAGAACAGAACATACCAGAACAGGCCAGAACAGACCAGAACAGACCAGAACAGAACACCTAAGAACAGAACACACCAGAACAGAACATACCAGAACAGGCCAAAATAGACCAGACCAGATCAAAACAGACCAGGACAGACCAGAACAGAACATACCAGAACAGGTCAGAACAGATCAGAACAGACCAGGACAGACCAGAACAGAACACCTAAGAACAGAAGACACCAGAACAGGCCAGAGTAGACCAGACCAGATCAGAACAGATCAGGACAGACCAGAACAGAACACACCAGAACAGAACATACCAGAACAGGCCAGAACAGAACACCTAAGAACAGAACACACCAGAACAGAACATACCATAACAGACCAGGACAGACCAGAACATACCAGAACAGATCAAAACAGACCAGAACAGAAGATACCAGAACAGGCCAGGATAGACCAGACCAGATCAAAACAGACCAGGACTGACCAGAACAGAACATACCAGAACGGGCCAGAACAGACCAGAACAGATCAGAACATACCGGGACAGACCAGAACAGAGCATACCAGACCACGACACACCAGAACACATAAGAACAGAACATACCAGCACAGAACATACCAGAACAGGCCAGAACAGGACACATAAGAACAGAACACACCAGAACAGAACATACCAGAACAGGCCAGAACAGAACACATAAGAACAGAACATACCAGAACAGGCCAGAACAGAACATACCAGAACAGGCCAGAACAGAACATACCAGAACAGGCCAGAACAGAACACATAAGAACAGAACATACCAGAACAGGTCAAAACAGAACATACCAGAACAAGCCAGGACAGAACAGAACAGAACACATAAGAACAGAACACACCAGAACAGAACAGACCGGGACAGACCAGATCAGAACACCTAAGAGCAGAACATACCAGAACAGGCCAGAACAGACCAGAACAGACCAGAACAGAACACCTAAGAACAGAACACACCAGAACAGAACAGACCAGAACAGACCAGAACAGAACACCTAAGAACAGAACACACCAGAACAGAACATACCATAACAGACCAGGACAGACCAGATCATACCAGAACAGATCAAAACAGACCAGAACAGACCTGAACAGAAAATACCAGAACAGGCCAGGATGGACCAGACCAGATCAAAACAGACCAGGACTGACCAGAACAGAACATACCAGAACAGGCCAGAACAGACCAGAACAGATCAGAACAGACCGGGACAGACCCGAACAGAGCATACCAGACCACGACAGACCAGAACACATAAGAACAGAACATACCAGAACAGGCCAGAATAGACCAGAACAGATCAGAACAGACCAGGACAGACCAGAACAGAACACCTAAGAACAGAACACAACAGAACAGGCCAGAACACATCAGAACAGATCAGAACAGACCGGGACAGACCGGAACAGAGGATACCAGACCACGACAGACCAGAACACGTAAGAACAGAGCATACCAGAACAGGCCAGAACAGAACACATAAGAACAGAACATACCAGAACAAGCCAGGACAGAACAGAACAGAACACATAAGAACAGAACACACCAGAACAGAACATACCAGAACAGGCCAGAACAGGACACATAAGAACAGAACACACCAGAACAGAACATACCAGAACAGGCCAGAACAGAACACATAAGAACAGAACATACCAGAACAGGCCAGAACAGAACATACCAGAACAGGCCAGAACAGAACATACCAGAACAGGCCAGAACAGAACACATAAGAACAGAACATACCAGAACAGGTCAAAACAGAACATACCAGAACAAGCCAGGACAGAACAGAACAGAACACATAAGAACAGAACACACCAGAACAGAACAGACCGGGACAGACCAGATCAGAACACCTAAGAGCAGAACATACCAGAACAGGCCAGAACAGACCAGAACAGACCAGAACAGAACACCTAAGAGCAGAACATACCAGAACAGACCAGAACAGAACACCTAAGAACAGAACACACCAGAACAGAACAGACCAGAACAGACCAGAACAGAACACCTAAGAACAGAAGACACCAGAACAGAACATACCAGAACAGGCCAGAATAGACCAGAACAGACCGGAACAGACCAGAACAGACCAGAACAGACCTGAACAGATCAGGACAGACCAGGACAGACCAGAACAGAACACATAAGAACAGAACACACCAGAACAGAACATACCAGAACAGGCCAGAATAGACCAGACCAGGCCAAAACATACCAGAACAGAACACACCAGAACAGAACATACCAGAACAGGCCAGAGTAGACCAGACCAGATCAAAACAGAACAGGACAAACCAGAACACATAAGAACAGAACATACCAGCACAGAACATACCAGAACAGACCAGAACAGATCAGAACAGATCAGGACAGACCAGGACAGACCAGAACAGGCCAGAACAGAACACATAAGAACAGAACATACCAGAACAGGTCAAAACAGACCAGAACAGACCTGAACAGAAGATGCCAGAACAGAACATACCAGAACAGGCCAGAATAGACCAGACCAGGCCAAAACATACCAGAACAGACCAGAACACACCAGCACAGACCAGAACAGATCAGAACAGACCGGGACAGACCGGAACAGAGCATACCAGACCACGACAGACCAGAACACGTAAGAACAGAACATACCAGAACAGGCCAGAACAGAACACATAAGAACAGAACAGACCAGAACAGGCCAGAACAGAACATACCAGAACAAGCCAGGACAGAACAGAACAGAACACACCAGAACAGAACATACCAGAACAGGCCGGAATAGACCAGACCAGATCAGAACAGACCGGGACAGACCAGATCAGAACACCTAAGAGCAGAACATACCAGAACAGACCAGAACAGAACACCTAAGAACAGAACACACCAGAACAGAACAGACCAGAACAGACCAGAACAGAACACCTAAGAACAGAAGACACCAGAACAGAACATACCAGAACAGGCCAAAATAGACCAGAACAGACCGGAACAGACCAGAACAGACCAGAACAGACCTGAGCAGACCAGAACAGAACACCTAAGAACAGAAGACACCAGAACAGAACATACCAGAACAGGCCAGAATAGACCAGAACAGACCGGAACAGACCAGAACAGACCAGAACAGACCTGAACAGATCAGGACAGACCAGGACAGACCAGAACAGAACAGAACACATAAGAACAGAACACACCACAACAGAACATACCAGGACACACCAGGACAGACGAGAACATACCAGAACAGACCTGAACAGAAGATACCAAAACAGGCCAGGATAGACCAGACCAGATCAAAACAGACCAGGACAAACCAGAACACATAAGAACAGAACATACCAGCACAGAACATACCAGAACAGGCCAGAAAAGACCAGAACAGATCAGGACAGACCAGGACCGACCAGAACAGAACACATAAGAACAGAACACACCAGAACAGAACATACCAGAACAGGCCAGAACACACCAGAACAGAACATACCAGAACAGGCCAGAATAGACCAGACCAGAACAGAACACATAAGAACAGGACACACCAGAACAGAACATACCAGAACAGGCCAAAATAGACCAGACCAGATCAAAACAGACCAGGACAGACCAGAACAGAACACACCAGAACAGAACATACCAGAACAGGCCAGAACACACCAGAACAGAATATACCAGAATAGGCCGGAATAGACCAGACCAGATCAGAACATACCAGAACAGGCCAGAATAGACCAGAACAGACCAGAACAGATCAGGACAGACCAGGACAGACCAGAACAGAACACATAAGAACAGAACACACCAGAACAGAACATACCAGAACAGGCCAGAACAGACCAGAACAGAACACGCCAGAACACAACATACCAGAACAGGCCAGAATAGACCAGACCAGATCAAAACAGACCAGGACAGACCAGAACACATAAGATCAGAACAGACCGGAACAAAATATACCAGAACAGGCCAGAACACACCAGAACAGAACATACCAGAACAGGTCAGAACAGATCAGAACAGACCAGGACAGACCAGAACAGAACACCTAAGAACAGAAGACACCAGAACAGGCCAGAGTAGACCAGACCAGATCAGAACAGATCAGGACAGACCAGAACAGAACACACCAGAACAGAACATACCAGAACAGGCCAGAATAGACCAGACCAGATCAAAACAGACCAGGACAAACCAGAACACATAAGATCAGAACAGACCAGAACAGAATATACCAGAACAGGCCAGAACACACCAGAACAGAACATACCAGAACAGGCCAGAATAGACCAGACCAGATCAAAACAGACCAGGACAAACCAGAACACATAAGATCAGAACAGACCAGAACAGGCCAGAACAGAACATACCAGAACAAGCCAGGACAGAACAGAACAGAACACACCAGAACAGAACATACCAGAACAGGCCGGACTAGACCAGACCAGATCAGAACAGACCGGGACAGACCAGATCAGAACACCTAAGAACAGAACAGACCAGAACAGAACACCTAAGAACAGAACACACCAGAACAGAACATACCATAACAGACCAGGACAGACCAGAACATACCAGAACAGATCAAAACAGATCAAAACAGACCAGGACAGACCAGAACAGAACACATAAGAACAGAACACACCAGAACAGAACATACCAGAACAGGCCAGAATAGTCCAGAACAGAACAGAACAGAACAGATCAGGACAGACCAGGACAGACCAGAACAGAACACATAAGAACAGAACACACCAGAACAGAACATACCAGAACAGGCCAGAATAGTCCAGAACAGAACAGAACAGAACAGATCAGGACAGACCAGGACAGACCAGAACAGAACACATAAGAACAGAACACACCAGAACAGGCCAGAACAGACCAGAACAGACCAGAACAGAACACCTAAGAACAGAACACCTAAGAACAGAACACCTAAGAACAGGCCAGAACAGACCAGAACAGACCAGAACAGACCAGAACAGAACACCTAAGAACAGAGGACACCAGAACAGAACATACCAGAACAGACCAGAACAGACCAGAACAGGCCAGAATAGACCAGATCAGATCAAAACCGACCAGGACAGACCAGAACAGAACACCTAAGAACAGAACATACCAGAACAGGCCAGAGTAGACCAGACCAGATCAAAACAGACCAGGACAAACCAGAACACATAAGATCAGAACAGACCAGAACAGAATATACCAGAACAGGCCAGAACACACCAGAACAGAACATACCAGAACAGGCCAGAATAGACCAGACCAGATCAAAACAGGCCAGGACAAACCAGAACACATAAGATCAGAACAGACCAGAACAGGCCAGAACAGAACATACCAGAACAAGCCAGGACAGAACAGAACAGAACACACCAGAACAGAACATACCAGAACAGGCCGGACTAGACCAGACCAGATCAGAACAGACCGGGACAGACCAGATCAGAACACCTAAGAACAGAACAGACCAGAACAGACCAGAACAGAACACCTAAGAACAGAACACACCAGAACAGAACATACCATAACAGACCAGGACAGACCAGAACATACCAGAACAGATCAAAACAGATCAAAACAGACCAGGACAGACCAGAACAGAACACATAAGAACAGAACACACCAGAACAGAACATACCAGAACAGGCCAGAATAGTCCAGAACAGAACAGAACAGAACAGATCAGGACAGACCAGGACAGACCAGAACAGAACACATAAGAACAGAACACACCAGAACAGAACATACCAGAACAGGCCAGAATAGTCCAGAACAGAACAGAACAGATCAGGACAGACCAGGACAGACCAGAACAGAACACATAAGAACAGAACACACCAGAACAGGCCAGAACAGACCAGAACAGACCAGAACAGACCAGAACAGAACACCTAAGAACAGAACATACCAGAACAGGCCAGAACAGACCAGAACAGACCAGAACAGACCAGAACAGAACACCTAAGAACAGAGGACACCAGAACAGAACATACCAGAACAGACCAGAACAGACCAGAACAGAATATACCAGAATAGGCCGGAATAGACCAGACCAGATCAGAACATACCAGAACAGGCCAGAATAGTCCAGAACCGAACAGAACACATAAGAACAGAACACACCAGAACAGAACATACCAGAACAGGCCAGAACAGACCAGAACAGAACACCTAAGAACAGAACATACCAGAACAGGCCAGAACAGACCAGAACAGACCAGAACAGACCAGAACAGACCAGAACAGAACACCTAAGAACAGAGGACACCAGAACAGAACATACCAGAACAGACCAGAACAGACCAGAACAGAATATACCAGAATAGGCCGGAATAGACCAGACCAGATCAGAACATACCAGAACAGGCCAGAACAGACCAGAACAGACCAGAACAGACCAGAACAGACCAGAACAGAACACCTAAGAACAGAGGACACCAGAACAGAACATACCAGAACAGGCCAGAACAGACCAGAACAGACCAGAACAGACCAGAACAGAACACCTAAGAACAGAGGACACCAGAACAGAACAGACCAGAACAGACCAGAACAGAACACCTAAGAACAGAACACACCAGAACAGAACATACCATAACAGACCAGGACAGACCAGAACATACCAGAACAGATCAAAACAGATCAAAACAGACCAGGACAGACCAGAACAGAACACATAAGAACAGAACACACCAGAACAGAACATACCAGAACAGGCCAGAACAGACCAGAACAGACCAGAACAGAACACCTAAGAACAGAAGACACCAGAACAGAACATACCAGAACAGGCCAGAATGGACCAGAACAGACCGGAACAGACCAGAACAGACCAGAACAGACCTGAACAGATCAGGACAGACCAGGACAGACCAGAACAGAACACATAAGAACAGAACACACCACAACAGAACATACCAGGACACACCAGGACAGACGAGAACATACCAGAACAGACCTGAACAGAAGATACCAAAACAGGCCAGGATAGACCAGACCAGATCAAAACAGACCAGAACAGGCCAGGACAGACCAGAACAGAACACGTAAGAACAGAAGACACCAGAACAGAATATACTAGAACAGGCCAGAACAGACCAGACCAGAACATACCAGAACAGGCCAGAATAGACCAGACCAGAACAGAACACATAAGAACAGAACACACCAGAACAGAACATACCAGAACAGGCCAAAATAGACCAGACCAGATCAAAACAGACCAGGACAGACCAGAACAGAACACACCAGAACAGAACATACCAGAACAGGCCAGAATAGACCAGACCAGATCAAAACAGACCAGAACAGGCCAGGACAGACCAGAACAGAACACGTAAGAACAGAAGACACCAGAACAGAACATACTAGAACAGGCCAGAACAGAACACATAAGAACAGAACACACCAGAACAGAACATACCAGAACAGGCCAGAACAGACCAGAACAGAATATACCAGAATAGGCCGGAATAGACCAGACCAGATCAGAACATACCAGAACAGGCCAGAATAGACCAGACCAGAACAGAACACATAAGAACAGAACACACCAGAACAGAACATACCAGAACAGGCCAAAATAGACCAGACCAGATCAAAACAGACCAGGACAGACCAGAACAGAACACACCAGAACAGAACATACCAGAACAGGCCAGAATAGACCAGACCAGATCAAAACAGACCAGAACAGGCCAGGACAGACCAGAACAGAACACGTAAGAACAGAAGACACCAGAACAGAACATACTAGAACAGGCCAGAACAGAACACATAAGAACAGAACACACCAGAACAGAACATACCAGAACAGGCCAGAACAGACCAGAACAGAATATACCAGAATAGGCCGGAATAGACCAGACCAGATCAGAACATACCAGAACAGGCCAGAATAGTCCAGAACAGAACAGAACAGATCAGGGCAGACCATGACAGACCAGAACAGACCAGAACAGAACACATAAGAACAGAACACACCAGAACAGGCCAAAATAGACCAGACCAGATCAAAACAGACCAGGACAGACCAGATCAGAACATACCAGAACAGGCCAGAATAGACCAGAACAGACCAGAACAGATCAGGACAGACCAGGACAGACCAGAACAGAACACATAAGAACAGAACACACCAGAACAGAACATACCAGAACAGGCCAGAACAGACCAGAACAGAACACGCCAGAACAGAACATACCAGAACAGGCCAGAATAGACCAGACCAGATCAAAACAGACCAGGACAGACCAGAACACATAAGATCAGAACAGACCGGAACAAAATATACCAGAACAGGCCAGAACACACCAGAACAGAACATACCAGAACAGGTCAGAACAGATCAGAACAGACCAGGACAGACCAGAACAGAACACCTAAGAACAGAAGACACCAGAACAGGCCAGAGTAGACCAGACCAGATCAGAACAGATCAGGACAGACCAGAACAGAACACACCAGAACAGAACATACCAGAACAGGCCAGAATAGACCAGACCAGATCAAAACAGACCAGGACAAACCAGAACACATAAGATCAGAACAGACCAGAACAGACCAGAACAGAACACACCAGAACAGAACATACCATGACAGACCAGGACAGACCAGAACATACCAGAACAGATCAAAACAGACCAGAACAGACCTGAACAGAAGATACCAGAACAGGCCAGGATAGACCAGACCAGATCAAAACAGACCAGGACTGACCAGAACAGAACATACCAGAACAGGCCAGAACAGACCAGAACAGATCAGAACATACCGGGACAGACCAGAACAGAGCATACCAGACCGCGACACACCAGAACACATAAGAACAGAACATACCAGCACAGAACATACCAGAACAGGCCAGAACAGAACACATAAGAACAGAACACACCAGAACAGAAGATACAAGAACAGGCCAGAACAGAACACATAAGAACAGAACATACCAGAACAGGCCAGAACAGAACAGGCCAGAACAGAACACATAAGAACAGAACATACCAGAACAGGTCAGAACAGAACATACCAGAACAAGCCAGGACAGAACAGAACAGAACACATAAGAACAGAACACACCAGAACAGAACATACCAGAACAGGCCGGAATAGACCAGACCAGATCAAAACAGACCAGGACAGACCAGAACACATAAGATCAGAACAGACCGGAACAGGCCAGAACAGAACATACCAGAACAAGCCAGGACAGAACAGAACAGAACACACCAGAACAGAACATACCAGAACAGGCCGGACTAGACCAGACCAGATCAGAACAGACCGGGACAGACCAGATCAGAACACCTAAGAACAGAACAGACCAGAACAGACCAGAACAGAACACCTAAGAACAGAACACACCAGAACAGAACATACCATAACAGACCAGGACAGACCAGAACATACCAGAACAGACCAAAACAGACCAGAACAGACCTGAACAGAAGATACCAGAACAGGCCAGGATAGACCAGACCAGATCAAAACAGACCAGGACTGACCAGAACAGAACATACCAGAACAGGCCAGAACAGACCAGAACAGATCAGAACATACCGGGACAGACCAGAACAGAGCATACCAGACCGCGACACACCAGAACACATAAGAACAGAACATACCAGCACAGAACATACCAGAACAGGCCAGAACAGAACACATAAGAACAGAACACACCAGAACAGAAGATACAAGAACAGGCCAGAACAGAACACATAAGAACAGAACATACCAGCACAGAACATACCAGAACAGGCCAGAACAGAACACATAAGAACAGAACACACCAGAACAGAAGATACAAGAACAGGCCAGAACAGAACACATAAGAACAGAACATACCAGAACAGGCCAGAACAGAACAGGCCAGAACAGAACACATAAGAACAGAACATACCAGAACAGGTCAGAACAGAACATACCAGAACAAGCCAGGACAGAACAGAACAGAACACATAAGAACAGAACACACCAGAACAGAACATACCAGAACAGGCCGGAATAGACCAGACCAGATCAAAACAGACCAGGACAGACCAGAACACATAAGATCAGAACAGACCGGAACAGGCCAGAACAGAACATACCAGAACAAGCCAGGACAGAACAGAACAGAACACACCAGAACAGAACATACCAGAACAGGCCGGACTAGACCAGACCAGATCAGAACAGACCGGGACAGACCAGATCAGAACACCTAAGAACAGAACAGACCAGAACAGACCAGAACAGAACACCTAAGAACAGAACACACCAGAACAGAACATACCATAACAGACCAGGACAGACCAGAACATACCAGAACAGACCAAAACAGACCAGAACAGACCTGAACAGAAGATACCAGAACAGGCCAGGATAGACCAGACCAGATCAAAACAGACCAGGACTGACCAGAACAGAACATACCAGAACAGGCCAGAACAGACCAGAACAGATCAGAACATACCGGGACAGACCAGAACAGAGCATACCAGACCGCGACACACCAGAACACATAAGAACAGAACATACCAGCACAGAACATACCAGAACAGGCCAGAACAGAACACATAAGAACAGAACACACCAGAACAGAAGATACCAGAACAGGCCAGAACAGAACACATAAGAACAGAACATACCAGAACAGGCCAGAACAGAACAGGCCAGAACAGAACACATAAGAACAGAACATACCAGAACAGGTCAAAACAGAACATACCAGAACAAGCCAGGACAGAACAGAACAGAACACATAAGAACAGAACACACCAGAACAGAACATACCAGAACAGGCCGGAATAGACCAGACCAGATCAGAACAGACCGGGACAGACCAGATCAGAACACCTAAGAGCAGAACATACCAGAACAGGCCAGAACAGACCAGAACAGACCAGAACAGACCAGAACAGAATACCTAAGAACAGAACACACCAGAACAGAACAGACCAGAACAGACCAGAACAGAACACCTAAGAACAGAACACACCAGAACAGAACATACCATAACAGACCAGGACAGACCAGAACATACCAGAACAGATCAAAACAGACCAGAACAGACCTGAACAGAAAATACCAGAACAGGCCAGGATGGACCAGACCAGATCAAAACAGACCAGGACTGACCAGAACAGAACATACCAGAACAGGCCAGAACAGACCAGAACAGATCAGAACAGACCGGGACAGACCAGAACAGAGCATACCAGACCACGACAGACCAGAACACATAAGAACAGAACATACCAGAACAGGCCAGAATAGACCAGACCAGGCCAAAACATACCAGAACACACCAGAACAGATCAGAACAGACCGGGACAGACCGGAACAGAGCATACCAGACCACGACAGACCAGAACACGTAAGAACAGAACATACCAGAACAGGCCGGAATAGACCAGACCAGATCAGAACAGACCGGGACAGACCAGATCAGAACACCTAAGAACAGAACATACCAGAACAGGCCAGAACAGACCAGAACAGACCAGAACAGAACACCTAAGAACAGAACACACCAGAACAGAACATACCAGAACAGGCCAAAATAGACCAGACCAGATCAAAACAGACCAGGACAGACCAGAACAGAACATACCAGAACAGGTCAGAACAGATCAGAACAGACCAGGACAGACCAGAACAGAACACCTAAGAACAGAAGACACCAGAACAGGCCAGAGTAGACCAGACCAGATCAGAACAGATCAGGACAGACCAGAACAGAACACACCAGAACAGAACATACCAGAACAGGCCAGAACAGAACACCTAAGAACAGAACACACCAGAACAGAACATACCATAACAGACCAGGACAGACCAGAACATACCAGAACAGATCAAAACAGACCAGAACAGAAGATACCAGAACAGGCCAGGATAGACCAGACCAGATCAAAACAGACCAGGACTGACCAGAACAGAACATACCAGAACGGGCCAGAACAGACCAGAACAGATCAGATCATACCGGGACAGACCAGAACAGAGCATACCAGACCACGACACACCAGAACACATAAGAACAGAACATACCAGCACAGAACATACCAGAACAGGCCAGAACAGAACACATAAGAACAGAACACACCAGAACAGAACATACCAGAACAGGCCAGAACAGAACACATAAGAACAGAACATACCAGAACAGGCCAGAACAGAACATACCAGAACAGGCCAGAACAGAACACATAAGAACAGAACATACCAGAACAGGTCAAAACAGAACAGATCAGGACAGACCAGGACAGACCAGGACAGACCAGAACAGAACACATAAGAACAGAACACACCAGAACAGAACATACCAGAACAGGCCAGAATAGTCCAGAACAGAACAGAACAGAACAGATCAGGACAGACCAGGACAGACCAGAACAGAACACATAAGAACAGAACACACCAGAACAGAACATACCAGAACAGGCCAGAATAGTCCAGAACAGAACAGAACAGAACAGATCAGGACAGACCAGGACAGACCAGAACAGAACACATAAGAACAGAACACACCAGAACAGAACATACCAGAACAGGCCAGAACAGACCAGAACAGAACACCTAAGAACAGAACATACCAGAACAGGCCAGAACAGACCAGAACAGACCAGAACAGACCAGAACAGACCAGAACAGAACACCTAAGAACAGAGGACACCAGAACAGAACATACCAGAACAGACCAGAACAGACCAGAACAGGCCAGAATAGACCAGATCAGATCAAAACCGACCAGGACAGACCAGAACAGAACACCTAAGAACAGAACATACCAGAACAGGCCAGAACAGACCAGAACAGACCAGAACAGACCAGAACAGACCAGAACAGAACACCTAAGAACAGAGGACACCAGAACAGAACATACCAGAACAGACCAGAACAGACCAGAACAGGCCAGAATAGACCAGATCAGATCAAAACCGACCAGGACAGACCAGAACAGAACACCTAAGAACAGAACACACCAGAACAGAACATACCAGAACAGGCCAAAATAGACCAGACCAGATCAAAACAGACCAGGACAGACCAGAACAGAACACACCAGAACAGAACATACCAGAACAGGCCAGAATAGACCAGACCAGATCAAAACAGACCAGAACAGGCCAGGACAGACCAGAACAGAACACGTAAGAACAGAAGACACCAGAACAGAACATACTAGAACAGGCCAGAACAGAACACATAAGAACAGAACACACCAGAACAGAACATACCAGAACAGGCCAGAACAGACCAGAACAGAATATACCAGAATAGGCCGGAATAGACCAGACCAGATCAGAACATACCAGAACAGGCCAGAATAGTCCAGAACAGAACAGAACACATAAGAACAGAACACACCAGAACAGAACATACCAGAACAGGCCAGAACAGACCAGAACAGAACACCTAAGAACAGAAGACACCAGAACAGAACATACCAGAACAGGCCAGAATGGACCAGAACAGACCGGAACAGACCAGAACAGACCAGAACAGACCTGAACAGATCAGGACAGACCAGGACAGACCAGAACAGAACACATAAGAACAGAACACACCACAACAGAACATACCAGGGCACACCAGGACAGACGAGAACATACCAGAACAGACCTGAACAGAAGATACCAAAACAGGCCAGGATAGACCAGACCAGATCAAAACAGACCAGAACAGGCCAGGACAGACCAGAACAGAACACGTAAGAACAGAAGACACCAGAACAGAATATACTAGAACAGGCCAGAACAGACCAGAACAGAATATACCAGAATAGGCCGGAATAGACCAGACCAGATCAGAACATACCAGAACAGGCCAGAATAGACCAGACCAGAACAGAACACATAAGAACAGAACACACCAGAACAGAACATACCATAACAGACCAGGACAGACCAGAACAGAATATACCAGAACAGGCCAGAACACACCAGAACAGAACATACCAGAACAGGCCAGAATAGACCAGACCAGATCAAAACAGACCAGGACAAACCAGAACACATAAGATCAGAACACACCAGAACAGACCAGAACAGACCAGAACAGAACAGAACACATAAGAACAGAACATACCAGAACAGGTCAAAACAGAACATACCAGAACAAGCCAGGACAGAACAGAACAGAACACATAAGAACAGAACACACCAGAACAGAACATACCAGAACAGGCCGGAATAGACCAGACCAGATCAGAACAGACCGGGACAGACCAGATCAGAACACCTAAGAGCAGAACATACCAGAACAGGCCAGAACAGACCAGAACAGACCAGAACAGACCAGAACAGACCAGAACAGAACACCTAAGAACAGAACACACCAGAACAGAACAGACCAGAACAGACCAGAACAGACCAGAACAGAACACCTAAGAACAGAACACACCAGAACAGAACATACCATAACAGACCAGGACAGACCAGAACATACCAGAACAGATCAAAACAGACCAGAACAGACCTGAACAGAACATACCATAACAGACCAGGACAGACCAGAACGTACCAGAACAGATCAAAACAGACCAGGACTGACCAGAACAGAACATACCAGAACAGGCCAGAACAGACCAGAACAGATCAGAACAGACCGGGACAGACCAGAACAGAGCATACCAGACCACGACAGACCAGAACACATAAGAACAGAACATACCAGAACAGGCCAGAATAGACCAGACCAGGCCAAAACATACCAGAACAGACCAGAACAGACCAGAACAGATCAGAACAGATCAGAACAGACCAGGACAGACGAGAACAGAACACCTAAGAACAGAACACAACAGAACAGGCCAGAACACACCAGAACAGATCAGAACAGACCGGGACAGACCGGAACAGAGCATACCAGACCACGACAGACCAGAACACGTAAGAACAGAACATACCAGAACAGGCCGGAATAGACCAGACCAGATCAGAACAGACCGGTACAGACCAGATCAGAACACCTAAGAACAGAACATACCAGAACAGGCCAGAACAGACCAGAACAGACCAGAACAGAACACCTAAGAACAGAACACACCAGAATAGAACATACCAGAACAGGCCAAAATAGACCAGACCAGATCAAAACAGACCAGGACAGACCAGAACAGAACATACCAGAACAGGTCAGAACAGATCAGAACAGACCAGGACAGACCAGAACAGAACACCTAAGAACAGAAGACACCAGAACAGGCCAGAGTAGACCAGACCAGATCAGAACAGATCAGGACAGACCAGAACAGAACACACCAGAACAGAACATACCAGAACAGGCCAGAACAGAACACCTAAGAACAGAACACACCAGAACAGAACATACCATAACAGACCAGGACAGACCAGAACATACCAGAACAGATCAAAACAGACCAGAACAGAAGATACCAGAACAGGCCAGGATAGACCAGACCAGATCAAAACAGACCAGGACTGACCAGAACAGAACATACCAGAACGGGCCAGAACAGACCAGAACAGATCAGATCATACCGGGACAGACCAGAACAGAGCATACCAGACCACGACACACCAGAACACATAAGAACAGAACATACCAGCACAGAACATACCAGAACAGGCCAGAACAGAACACATAAGAACAGAACACACCAGAACAGAACATACCAGAACAGGCCAGAACAGAACACATAAGAACAGAACATACCAGAACAGGCCAGAACAGAACATACCAGAACAGGCCAGAACAGAACACATAAGAACAGAACATACCAGAACAGGTCAAAACAGAACAGATCAGGACAGACCAGGACAGACCAGAACAGAACACATAAGAACAGAACACACCAGAACAGAACATACCAGAACAGGCCAGAATAGTCCAGAACAGAACAGAACAGAACAGATCAGGACAGACCAGGACAGACCAGAACAGAACACATAAGAACAGAACACACCAGAACAGAACATACCAGAACAGGCCAGAATAGTCCAGAACAGAACAGAACAGAACAGATCAGGACAGACCAGGACAGACCAGAACAGAACACATAAGAACAGAACACACCAGAACAGAACATACCAGAACAGGCCAGAACAGACCAGAACAGAACACCTAAGAACAGAACATACCAGAACAGGCCAGAACAGACCAGAACAGACCAGAACAGACCAGAACAGACCAGAACAGAACACCTAAGAACAGAGGACACCAGAACAGAACATACCAGAACAGACCAGAACAGACCAGAACAGGCCAGAATAGACCAGATCAGATCAAAACCGACCAGGACAGACCAGAACAGAACACCTAAGAACAGAACATACCAGAACAGGCCAGAACAGACCAGAACAGACCAGAACAGACCAGAACAGACCAGAACAGACCAGAACAGAACACCTAAGAACAGAGGACACCAGAACAGAACATACCAGCACAGACCAGAACAGACCAGAACAGGCCAGAATAGACCAGATCAGATCAAAACCGACCAGGACAGACCAGAACAGAACACCTAAGAACAGAACACACCAGAACAGAACATACCAGAACAGGCCAAAATAGACCAGACCAGATCAAAACAGACCAGGACAGACCAGAACAGAACACACCAGAACAGAACATACCAGAACAGGCCAGAATAGACCAGACCAGATCAAAACAGACCAGAACAGGCCAGGACAGACCAGAACAGAACACGTAAGAACAGAAGACACCAGAACAGAACATACTAGAACAGGCCAGAACAGAACACATAAGAACAGAACACACCAGAACAGAACATACCAGAACAGGCCAGAACAGACCAGAACAGAATATACCAGAATAGGCCGGAATAGACCAGACCAGATCAGAACATACCAGAACAGGCCAGAATAGTCCAGAACAGAACAGAACACATAAGAACAGAACACACCAGAACAGAACATACCAGAACAGGCCAGAACAGACCAGAACAGAACACCTAAGAACAGAAGACACCAGAACAGAACATACCAGAACAGGCCAGAATGGACCAGAACAGACCGGAACAGACCAGAACAGACCAGAACAGACCTGAACAGATCAGGACAGACCAGGACAGACCAGAACAGAACACATAAGAACAGAACACACCACAACAGAACATACCAGGGCACACCAGGACAGACGAGAACATACCAGAACAGACCTGAACAGAAGATACCAAAACAGGCCAGGATAGACCAGACCAGATCAAAACAGACCAGAACAGGCCAGGACAGACCAGAACAGAACACGTAAGAACAGAAGACACCAGAACAGAATATACTAGAACAGGCCAGAACAGACCAGAACAGAATATACCAGAATAGGCCGGAATAGACCAGACCAGATCAGAACATACCAGAACAGGCCAGAATAGACCAGACCAGAACAGAACACATAAGAACAGAACACACCAGAACAGAACATACCAGAACAGGCCAAAATAGACCAGACCAGATCAAAACAGACCAGGACAGACCAGAACAGAACACACCAGAACAGAACATACCAGAACAGACCAGAACAGAACACCTAAGAACAGAACACACCAGAACAGAACATACCATAACAGACCAGGACAGACCAGAACAGAATATACCAGAACAGGCCAGAACACACCAGAACAGAACATACCAGAACAGGCCAGAATAGACCAGACCAGATCAAAACAGACCAGGACAAACCAGAACACATAAGATCAGAACACACCAGAACAGACCAGAACAGACCAGAACAGAACAGAACACATAAGAACAGAACATACCAGAACAGGTCAAAACAGAACATACCAGAACAGGTCAGAACAGATCAGAACAGACCAGGACAGACCAGAACAGAACACCTAAGAACAGAAGACACCAGAACAGGCCAGAGTAGACCAGACCAGATCAGAACAGATCAGGACAGACCAGAACAGAACACACCAGAACAGAACATACCAGAACAGGCCAGAATAGACCAGACCAGATCAAAACAGACCAGGACAAACCAGAACACATAAGATCAGAACAGACCAGAACAGACCAGAACAGAACACACCAGAACAGAACATACCATGACAGACCAGGACAGACCAGAACATACCAGAACAGATCAAAACAGACCAGAACAGACCTGAACAGAAGATACCAGAACAGGCCAGGATAGACCAGACCAGATCAAAACAGACCAGGACTGACCAGAACAGAACATACCAGAACAGGCCAGAACAGACCAGAACAGATCAGAACATACCGGGACAGACCAGAACAGAGCATACCAGACCGCGACACACCAGAACACATAAGAACAGAACATACCAGCACAGAACATACCAGAACAGGCCAGAACAGAACACATAAGAACAGAACACACCAGAACAGAAGATACAAGAACAGGCCAGAACAGAACACATAAGAACAGAACATACCAGAACAGGCCAGAACAGAACAGGCCAGAACAGAACACATAAGAACAGAACATACCAGAACAGGTCAGAACAGAACATACCAGAACAAGCCAGGACAGAACAGAACAGAACACATAAGAACAGAACACACCAGAACAGAACATACCAGAACAGGCCGGAATAGACCAGACCAGATCAAAACAGACCAGGACAGACCAGAACACATAAGATCAGAACAGACCGGAACAGGCCAGAACAGAACATACCAGAACAAGCCAGGACAGAACAGAACAGAACACACCAGAACAGAACATACCAGAACAGGCCGGACTAGACCAGACCAGATCAGAACAGACCGGGACAGACCAGATCAGAACACCTAAGAACAGAACAGACCAGAACAGACCAGAACAGAACACCTAAGAACAGAACACACCAGAACAGAACATACCATAACAGACCAGGACAGACCAGAACATACCAGAACAGACCAAAACAGACCAGAACAGACCTGAACAGAAGATACCAGAACAGGCCAGGATAGACCAGACCAGATCAAAACAGACCAGGACTGACCAGAACAGAACATACCAGAACAGGCCAGAACAGACCAGAACAGATCAGAACATACCGGGACAGACCAGAACAGAGCATACCAGACCGCGACACACCAGAACACATAAGAACAGAACATACCAGCACAGAACATACCAGAACAGGCCAGAACAGAACACATAAGAACAGAACACACCAGAACAGAAGATACAAGAACAGGCCAGAACAGAACACATAAGAACAGAACATACCAGCACAGAACATACCAGAACAGGCCAGAACAGAACACATAAGAACAGAACACACCAGAACAGAAGATACAAGAACAGGCCAGAACAGAACACATAAGAACAGAACATACCAGAACAGGCCAGAACAGAACAGGCCAGAACAGAACACATAAGAACAGAACATACCAGAACAGGTCAGAACAGAACATACCAGAACAAGCCAGGACAGAACAGAACAGAACACATAAGAACAGAACACACCAGAACAGAACATACCAGAACAGGCCGGAATAGACCAGACCAGATCAAAACAGACCAGGACAGACCAGAACACATAAGATCAGAACAGACCGGAACAGGCCAGAACAGAACATACCAGAACAAGCCAGGACAGAACAGAACAGAACACACCAGAACAGAACATACCAGAACAGGCCGGACTAGACCAGACCAGATCAGAACAGACCGGGACAGACCAGATCAGAACACCTAAGAACAGAACAGACCAGAACAGACCAGAACAGAACACCTAAGAACAGAACACACCAGAACAGAACATACCATAACAGACCAGGACAGACCAGAACATACCAGAACAGACCAAAACAGACCAGAACAGACCTGAACAGAAGATACCAGAACAGGCCAGGATAGACCAGACCAGATCAAAACAGACCAGGACTGACCAGAACAGAACATACCAGAACAGGCCAGAACAGACCAGAACAGATCAGAACATACCGGGACAGACCAGAACAGAGCATACCAGACCGCGACACACCAGAACACATAAGAACAGAACATACCAGCACAGAACATACCAGAACAGGCCAGAACAGAACACATAAGAACAGAACACACCAGAACAGAAGATACCAGAACAGGCCAGAACAGAACACATAAGAACAGAACATACCAGAACAGGCCAGAACAGAACAGGCCAGAACAGAACACATAAGAACAGAACATACCAGAACAGGTCAAAACAGAACATACCAGAACAAGCCAGGACAGAACAGAACAGAACACATAAGAACAGAACACACCAGAACAGAACATACCAGAACAGGCCGGAATAGACCAGACCAGATCAGAACAGACCGGGACAGACCAGATCAGAACACCTAAGAGCAGAACATACCAGAACAGGCCAGAACAGACCAGAACAGACCAGAACAGACCAGAACAGAATACCTAAGAACAGAACACACCAGAACAGAACAGACCAGAACAGACCAGAACAGAACACCTAAGAACAGAACACACCAGAACAGAACATACCATAACAGACCAGGACAGACCAGAACATACCAGAACAGATCAAAACAGACCAGAACAGACCTGAACAGAAAATACCAGAACAGGCCAGGATGGACCAGACCAGATCAAAACAGACCAGGACTGACCAGAACAGAACATACCAGAACAGGCCAGAACAGACCAGAACAGATCAGAACAGACCGGGACAGACCAGAACAGAGCATACCAGACCACGACAGACCAGAACACATAAGAACAGAACATACCAGAACAGGCCAGAATAGACCAGACCAGGCCAAAACATACCAGAACACACCAGAACAGATCAGAACAGACCGGGACAGACCGGAACAGAGCATACCAGACCACGACAGACCAGAACACGTAAGAACAGAACATACCAGAACAGGCCGGAATAGACCAGACCAGATCAGAACAGACCGGGACAGACCAGATCAGAACACCTAAGAACAGAACATACCAGAACAGGCCAGAACAGACCAGAACAGACCAGAACAGAACACCTAAGAACAGAACACACCAGAACAGAACATACCAGAACAGGCCAAAATAGACCAGACCAGATCAAAACAGACCAGGACAGACCAGAACAGAACATACCAGAACAGGTCAGAACAGATCAGAACAGACCAGGACAGACCAGAACAGAACACCTAAGAACAGAAGACACCAGAACAGGCCAGAGTAGACCAGACCAGATCAGAACAGATCAGGACAGACCAGAACAGAACACACCAGAACAGAACATACCAGAACAGGCCAGAACAGAACACCTAAGAACAGAACACACCAGAACAGAACATACCATAACAGACCAGGACAGACCAGAACATACCAGAACAGATCAAAACAGACCAGAACAGAAGATACCAGAACAGGCCAGGATAGACCAGACCAGATCAAAACAGACCAGGACTGACCAGAACAGAACATACCAGAACGGGCCAGAACAGACCAGAACAGATCAGATCATACCGGGACAGACCAGAACAGAGCATACCAGACCACGACACACCAGAACACATAAGAACAGAACATACCAGCACAGAACATACCAGAACAGGCCAGAACAGAACACATAAGAACAGAACACACCAGAACAGAACATACCAGAACAGGCCAGAACAGAACACATAAGAACAGAACATACCAGAACAGGCCAGAACAGAACATACCAGAACAGGCCAGAACAGAACACATAAGAACAGAACATACCAGAACAGGTCAAAACAGAACAGATCAGGACAGACCAGGACAGACCAGGACAGACCAGAACAGAACACATAAGAACAGAACACACCAGAACAGAACATACCAGAACAGGCCAGAATAGTCCAGAACAGAACAGAACAGAACAGATCAGGACAGACCAGGACAGACCAGAACAGAACACATAAGAACAGAACACACCAGAACAGAACATACCAGAACAGGCCAGAATAGTCCAGAACAGAACAGAACAGAACAGATCAGGACAGACCAGGACAGACCAGAACAGAACACATAAGAACAGAACACACCAGAACAGAACATACCAGAACAGGCCAGAACAGACCAGAACAGAACACCTAAGAACAGAACATACCAGAACAGGCCAGAACAGACCAGAACAGACCAGAACAGACCAGAACAGACCAGAACAGAACACCTAAGAACAGAGGACACCAGAACAGAACATACCAGAACAGACCAGAACAGACCAGAACAGGCCAGAATAGACCAGATCAGATCAAAACCGACCAGGACAGACCAGAACAGAACACCTAAGAACAGAACATACCAGAACAGGCCAGAACAGACCAGAACAGACCAGAACAGACCAGAACAGACCAGAACAGAACACCTAAGAACAGAGGACACCAGAACAGAACATACCAGAACAGACCAGAACAGACCAGAACAGGCCAGAATAGACCAGATCAGATCAAAACCGACCAGGACAGACCAGAACAGAACACCTAAGAACAGAACACACCAGAACAGAACATACCAGAACAGGCCAAAATAGACCAGACCAGATCAAAACAGACCAGGACAGACCAGAACAGAACACACCAGAACAGAACATACCAGAACAGGCCAGAATAGACCAGACCAGATCAAAACAGACCAGAACAGGCCAGGACAGACCAGAACAGAACACGTAAGAACAGAAGACACCAGAACAGAACATACTAGAACAGGCCAGAACAGAACACATAAGAACAGAACACACCAGAACAGAACATACCAGAACAGGCCAGAACAGACCAGAACAGAATATACCAGAATAGGCCGGAATAGACCAGACCAGATCAGAACATACCAGAACAGGCCAGAATAGTCCAGAACAGAACAGAACACATAAGAACAGAACACACCAGAACAGAACATACCAGAACAGGCCAGAACAGACCAGAACAGAACACCTAAGAACAGAAGACACCAGAACAGAACATACCAGAACAGGCCAGAATGGACCAGAACAGACCGGAACAGACCAGAACAGACCAGAACAGACCTGAACAGATCAGGACAGACCAGGACAGACCAGAACAGAACACATAAGAACAGAACACACCACAACAGAACATACCAGGGCACACCAGGACAGACGAGAACATACCAGAACAGACCTGAACAGAAGATACCAAAACAGGCCAGGATAGACCAGACCAGATCAAAACAGACCAGAACAGGCCAGGACAGACCAGAACAGAACACGTAAGAACAGAAGACACCAGAACAGAATATACTAGAACAGGCCAGAACAGACCAGAACAGAATATACCAGAATAGGCCGGAATAGACCAGACCAGATCAGAACATACCAGAACAGGCCAGAATAGACCAGACCAGAACAGAACACATAAGAACAGAACACACCAGAACAGAACATACCATAACAGACCAGGACAGACCAGAACAGAATATACCAGAACAGGCCAGAACACACCAGAACAGAACATACCAGAACAGGCCAGAATAGACCAGACCAGATCAAAACAGACCAGGACAAACCAGAACACATAAGATCAGAACACACCAGAACAGACCAGAACAGACCAGAACAGAACAGAACACATAAGAACAGAACATACCAGAACAGGTCAAAACAGAACATACCAGAACAAGCCAGGACAGAACAGAACAGAACACATAAGAACAGAACACACCAGAACAGAACATACCAGAACAGGCCGGAATAGACCAGACCAGATCAGAACAGACCGGGACAGACCAGATCAGAACACCTAAGAGCAGAACATACCAGAACAGGCCAGAACAGACCAGAACAGACCAGAACAGACCAGAACAGACCAGAACAGAACACCTAAGAACAGAACACACCAGAACAGAACAGACCAGAACAGACCAGAACAGAACACCTAAGAACAGAACACACCAGAACAGAACATACCATAACAGACCAGGACAGACCAGAACATACCAGAACAGATCAAAACAGACCAGAACAGACCTGAACAGAACATACCATAACAGACCAGGACAGACCAGAACGTACCAGAACAGATCAAAACAGACCAGGACTGACCAGAACAGAACATACCAGAACAGGCCAGAACAGACCAGAACAGATCAGAACAGACCGGGACAGACCAGAACAGAGCATACCAGACCACGACAGACCAGAACACATAAGAACAGAACATACCAGAACAGGCCAGAATAGACCAGACCAGGCCAAAACATACCAGAACAGACCAGAACAGACCAGAACAGATCAGAACAGATCAGAACAGACCAGGACAGACGAGAACAGAACACCTAAGAACAGAACACAACAGAACAGGCCAGAACACACCAGAACAGATCAGAACAGACCGGGACAGACCGGAACAGAGCATACCAGACCACGACAGACCAGAACACGTAAGAACAGAACATACCAGAACAGGCCGGAATAGACCAGACCAGATCAGAACAGACCGGTACAGACCAGATCAGAACACCTAAGAACAGAACATACCAGAACAGGCCAGAACAGACCAGAACAGACCAGAACAGAACACCTAAGAACAGAACACACCAGAATAGAACATACCAGAACAGGCCAAAATAGACCAGACCAGATCAAAACAGACCAGGACAGACCAGAACAGAACATACCAGAACAGGTCAGAACAGATCAGAACAGACCAGGACAGACCAGAACAGAACACCTAAGAACAGAAGACACCAGAACAGGCCAGAGTAGACCAGACCAGATCAGAACAGATCAGGACAGACCAGAACAGAACACACCAGAACAGAACATACCAGAACAGGCCAGAACAGAACACCTAAGAACAGAACACACCAGAACAGAACATACCATAACAGACCAGGACAGACCAGAACATACCAGAACAGATCAAAACAGACCAGAACAGAAGATACCAGAACAGGCCAGGATAGACCAGACCAGATCAAAACAGACCAGGACTGACCAGAACAGAACATACCAGAACGGGCCAGAACAGACCAGAACAGATCAGATCATACCGGGACAGACCAGAACAGAGCATACCAGACCACGACACACCAGAACACATAAGAACAGAACATACCAGCACAGAACATACCAGAACAGGCCAGAACAGAACACATAAGAACAGAACACACCAGAACAGAACATACCAGAACAGGCCAGAACAGAACACATAAGAACAGAACATACCAGAACAGGCCAGAACAGAACATACCAGAACAGGCCAGAACAGAACACATAAGAACAGAACATACCAGAACAGGTCAAAACAGAACAGATCAGGACAGACCAGGACAGACCAGAACAGAACACATAAGAACAGAACACACCAGAACAGAACATACCAGAACAGGCCAGAATAGTCCAGAACAGAACAGAACAGAACAGATCAGGACAGACCAGGACAGACCAGAACAGAACACATAAGAACAGAACACACCAGAACAGAACATACCAGAACAGGCCAGAATAGTCCAGAACAGAACAGAACAGAACAGATCAGGACAGACCAGGACAGACCAGAACAGAACACATAAGAACAGAACACACCAGAACAGAACATACCAGAACAGGCCAGAACAGACCAGAACAGAACACCTAAGAACAGAACATACCAGAACAGGCCAGAACAGACCAGAACAGACCAGAACAGACCAGAACAGACCAGAACAGAACACCTAAGAACAGAGGACACCAGAACAGAACATACCAGAACAGACCAGAACAGACCAGAACAGGCCAGAATAGACCAGATCAGATCAAAACCGACCAGGACAGACCAGAACAGAACACCTAAGAACAGAACATACCAGAACAGGCCAGAACAGACCAGAACAGACCAGAACAGACCAGAACAGACCAGAACAGACCAGAACAGAACACCTAAGAACAGAGGACACCAGAACAGAACATACCAGCACAGACCAGAACAGACCAGAACAGGCCAGAATAGACCAGATCAGATCAAAACCGACCAGGACAGACCAGAACAGAACACCTAAGAACAGAACACACCAGAACAGAACATACCAGAACAGGCCAAAATAGACCAGACCAGATCAAAACAGACCAGGACAGACCAGAACAGAACACACCAGAACAGAACATACCAGAACAGGCCAGAATAGACCAGACCAGATCAAAACAGACCAGAACAGGCCAGGACAGACCAGAACAGAACACGTAAGAACAGAAGACACCAGAACAGAACATACTAGAACAGGCCAGAACAGAACACATAAGAACAGAACACACCAGAACAGAACATACCAGAACAGGCCAGAACAGACCAGAACAGAATATACCAGAATAGGCCGGAATAGACCAGACCAGATCAGAACATACCAGAACAGGCCAGAATAGTCCAGAACAGAACAGAACACATAAGAACAGAACACACCAGAACAGAACATACCAGAACAGGCCAGAACAGACCAGAACAGAACACCTAAGAACAGAAGACACCAGAACAGAACATACCAGAACAGGCCAGAATGGACCAGAACAGACCGGAACAGACCAGAACAGACCAGAACAGACCTGAACAGATCAGGACAGACCAGGACAGACCAGAACAGAACACATAAGAACAGAACACACCACAACAGAACATACCAGGGCACACCAGGACAGACGAGAACATACCAGAACAGACCTGAACAGAAGATACCAAAACAGGCCAGGATAGACCAGACCAGATCAAAACAGACCAGAACAGGCCAGGACAGACCAGAACAGAACACGTAAGAACAGAAGACACCAGAACAGAATATACTAGAACAGGCCAGAACAGACCAGAACAGAATATACCAGAATAGGCCGGAATAGACCAGACCAGATCAGAACATACCAGAACAGGCCAGAATAGACCAGACCAGAACAGAACACATAAGAACAGAACACACCAGAACAGAACATACCAGAACAGGCCAAAATAGACCAGACCAGATCAAAACAGACCAGGACAGACCAGAACAGAACACACCAGAACAGAACATACCAGAACAGACCAGAACAGAACACCTAAGAACAGAACACACCAGAACAGAACATACCATAACAGACCAGGACAGACCAGAACAGAATATACCAGAACAGGCCAGAACACACCAGAACAGAACATACCAGAACAGGCCAGAATAGACCAGACCAGATCAAAACAGACCAGGACAAACCAGAACACATAAGATCAGAACACACCAGAACAGACCAGAACAGACCAGAACAGAACAGAACACATAAGAACAGAACATACCAGAACAGGTCAAAACAGAACATACCAGAACAAGCCAGGACAGAACAGAACAGAACACATAAGAACAGAACACACCAGAACAGAACATACCAGAACAGGCCGGAATAGACCAGACCAGGCCAAAACATACCAGAACAGACCAGAACAGACCAGAACAGATCAGAACAGACCGGGACAGACCAGAACAGAGCATACCAGACCACGACAGACCAGAACACATAAGAACAGAACATACCAGAACAGGCCAGAATAGACCAGACCAGGCCAAAACATACCAGAACAGACCAGAACAGACCAGAACAGATCAGAACAGATCAGAACAGACCAGGACAGACGAGAACAGAACACCTAAGAACAGAACACAACAGAACAGGCCAGAACACACCAGAACAGATCAGAACAGACCGGGACAGACCGGAACAGAGCATACCAGACCACGACAGACCAGAACACGTAAGAACAGAACATACCAGAACAGGCCGGAATAGACCAGACCAGATCAGAACAGACCGGTACAGACCAGATCAGAACACCTAAGAACAGAACATACCAGAACAGGCCAGAACAGACCAGAACAGACCAGAACAGAACACCTAAGAACAGAACACACCAGAACAGAACATACCAGAACAGGCCAAAATAGACCAGACCAGATCAAAACAGACCAGGACAGACCAGAACAGAACATACCAGAACAGGTCAGAACAGATCAGAACAGACCAGGACAGACCAGAACAGAACACCTAAGAACAGAAGACACCAGAACAGGCCAGAGTAGACCAGACCAGATCAGAACAGATCAGGACAGACCAGAACAGAACACACCAGAACAGAACATACCAGAACAGGCCAGAACAGAACACCTAAGAACAGAACACACCAGAACAGAACATACCATAACAGACCAGGACAGACCAGAACATACCAGAACAGATCAAAACAGACCAGAACAGAAGATACCAGAACAGGCCAGGATAGACCAGACCAGATCAAAACAGACCAGGACTGACCAGAACAGAGCATACCAGACCACGACACACCAGAACACATAAGAACAGAACATACCAGCACAGAACATACCAGAACAGGCCAGAACAGGACACATAAGAACAGAACACACCAGAACAGAACATACCAGAACAGGCCAGAACAGAACACATAAGAACAGAACATACCAGAACAGGCCAGAACAGAACATACCAGAACAGGCCAGAACAGAACATACCAGAACAGGCCAGAACAGAACACATAAGAACAGAACATACCAGAACAGGCCAGAACAGAACATACCAGAACAAGCCAGGACAGAACAGAACAGAACACATAAGAACAGAACACACCAGAACAGAACAGACCGGGACAGACCAGATCAGAACACCTAAGAGCAGAACATACCAGAACAGGCCAGAACAGACCAGAACAGACCAGAACAGAACACCTAAGAACAGAACACACCAGAACAGAACAGACCAGAACAGACCAGAACAGAACACACCAGAACAGAACATACCATAACAGACCAGGAGAGACCAGATCATACCAGAACAGATCAAAACAGACCAGAACAGACCTGAACAGAAAATACCAGAACAGGCCAGGATGGACCAGACCAGATCAAAACAGACCAGGACTGACCAGAACAGAACATACCAGAACAGGCCAGAACAGACCAGAACAGATCAGAACAGACCGGGACAGACCCGAACAGAGCATACCAGACCACGACAGACCAGAACACATAAGAACAGAACATACCAGAACAGGCCAGAATAGACCAGAACAGATCAGAACAGACCAGGACAGACCAGAACAGAACACCTAAGAACAGAACACAACAGAACAGGCCAGAACACATCAGAACAGATCAGAACAGACCGGAACAGAGCATACCAGACCACGACAGACCAGAACACATAAGAACAGAACATACCAGAACAAGCCAGGACAGAACAGAACAGAACACATAAGAACAGAACACACCAGAACAGAACATACCAGAACAGGCCGGAATAGACCAGAACAGACCAGAACAGAACACCTAAGAACAGAAGACACCAGAACAGAACATACCAGAACAGGCCAGAATAGACCAGACCAGATCAAAACAGAACACCTAAGAACAGAAGACACCAGAACAGAACATACCAGAACAGGCCAGAATAGACCAGACCAGATCAAAACAGACCAGAACAGGCCAGGACAGACCAGAACAGAACACGTAAGAACAGAAGACACCAGAACAGAACATACTAGAACAGGCCAGAACAGAACACATGAGAACAGAACACACCAGAACAGAACATACCAGAACAGGCCAGAATAGACCAGACCAGAACAGAACACATAAGAACAGAACACACCAGAACAGAACATACCAGAACAGGCCGGAATAGACCAGACCAGATCAGAACAGACCGGGACAGACCAGATCAGAACACCTAAGAACAGAACATACCAGAACAGGCCAGAACAGACCAGAACATACCAGAACAGAACACCTAAGAACAGAAGACACCAGAACAGAACATACCAGAACAGGCCAGAATAGACCAGAACAGACCGGGACAGACCAGATCAGAACACCTAAGAACAGAACATACCAGAACAGGCCAGAACAGACCAGAACAGACCAGAACAGAACACCTAAGAACAGAAGACACCAGAACAGAACATACCAGAACAGGCCGGAATAGACCAGACCAGATCAGAACAGACCGGGACAGACCAGATCAGAACACCTAAGAGCAGAACATACCAGAACAGGCCAGAACAGACCAGAACAGACCAGAACAGACCAGAACAGAATACCTAAGAACAGAACACACCAGAACAGAACAGACCAGAACAGACCAGAACAGAACACCTAAGAACAGAACATACCATAACAGACCAGGACAGACCAGAACATACCAGAACAGATCAAAACAGACCAGAACAGACCTGAACAGAAAATACCAGAACAGGCCAGGATGGACCAGACCAGATCAAAACAGACCAGGACTGACCAGAACAGAACATACCAGAACAGGCCAGAACAGACCAGAACAGATCAGAACAGACCGGGACAGACCAGAACAGAGCATACCAGACCACGACAGACCAGAACACAAAGAACAGAACATACCAGAACAGGCCAGAATAGACCAGACCAGGCCAAAACATACCAGAACAGACCAGAACAGACCAGAACAGATCAGAACACACCAGGACAGACCAGAACAGAACACCTAAGAACAGAACACAACAGAACAGGCCAGAACACACCAGAACAGATCAGAACAGACCGGGACAGACCGGAACAGAGCATACCAGACCACGACAGACCAGAACACGTAAGAACAGAACATACCAGAACAGGCCGGAATAGACCAGACCAGATCAGAACAGACCGGGACAGACCAGATCAGAACACCTAAGAACAGAACATACCAGAACAGGCCAGAACAGACCAGAACAGACCAGGACAGACCAGAACAGAACACCTAAGAACAGAACACACCAGAACAGAACATACCAGAACAGGCCAAAATAGACCAGACCAGATCAAAACAGACCAGGACAGACCAGAAGAGAACATACCAGAACAGGTCAGAACAGATCAGAACAGACCAGGACAGACCAGAACAGAACACCTAAGAACAGAAGACACCAGAACAGGCCAGAGTAGACCAGACCAGATCAGAACAGATCAGGACAGACCAGAACAGAACACACCAGAACAGAACATACCAGAACAGGCCAGAACAGAACACCTAAGAACAGAACACACCAGAACAGAACATACCATAACAGACCAGGACAGACCAGAACATACCAGAACAGATCAAAACAGACCAGAACAGAAGATACCAGAACAGGCCAGGATAGACCAGACCAGATCAAAACAGACCAGGACTGACCAGAACAGAACATACCAGAACGGGCCAGAACAGACCAGAACAGATCAGATCATACCGGGACAGACCAGAACAGAGCATACCAGACCACGACACACCAGAACACATAAGAACAGAACATACCAGCACAGAACATACCAGAACAGGCCAGAACAGAACACATAAGAACAGAACACACCAGAACAGAACATACCAGAACAGGCCAGAACAGAACACATAAGAACAGAACATACCAGAACAGGCCAGAACAGAACATACCAGAACAGGCCAGAACAGAACACCTAAGAACAGAACACAACAGAACAGGCCAGAACACACCAGAACAGATCAGAACAGACCGGGACAGACCGGAACAGAGCATACCAGACCACGACAGACCAGAACACGTAAGAACAGAACATACCAGAACAGGCCGGAATAGACCAGACCAGATCAGAACAGACCGGTACAGACCAGATCAGAACACCTAAGAACAGAACATACCAGAACAGGCCAAAATAGACCAGACCAGATCAAAACAGACCAGGACAGACCAGAACAGAACATACCAGAACAGGTCAGAACAGATCAGAACAGACCAGGACAGACCAGAACAGAACACCTAAGAACAGAAGACACCAGAACAGGCCAGAGTAGACCAGACCAGATCAGAACAGATCAGGACAGACCAGAACAGAACACACCAGAACAGAACATACCAGAACAGGCCAGAACAGAACACCTAAGAACAGAACACACCAGAACAGAACATACCATAACAGACCAGGACAGACCAGAACATACCAGAACAGATCAAAACAGACCAGAACAGAAGATACCAGAACAGGCCAGGATAGACCAGACCAGATCAAAACAGACCAGGACTGACCAGAACAGAACATACCAGAACGGGCCAGAACAGACCAGAACAGATCAGATCATACCGGGACAGACCAGAACAGAGCATACCAGACCACGACACACCAGAACACATAAGAACAGAACATACCAGCACAGAACATACCAGAACAGGCCAGAACAGAACACATAAGAACAGAACACACCAGAACAGAACATACCAGAACAGGCCAGAACAGAACACATAAGAACAGAACATACCAGAACAGGCCAGAACAGAACATACCAGAACAGGCCAGAACAGAACACATAAGAACAGAACATACCAGAACAGGTCAAAACAGAACAGATCAGGACAGACCAGGACAGACCAGAACAGAACACATAAGAACAGAACACACCAGAACAGAACATACCAGAACAGGCCAGAATAGTCCAGAACAGAACAGAACAGAACAGATCAGGACAGACCAGGACAGACCAGAACAGAACACATAAGAACAGAACACACCAGAACAGAACATACCAGAACAGGCCAGAATAGTCCAGAACAGAACAGAACAGAACAGATCAGGACAGACCAGGACAGACCAGAACAGAACACATAAGAACAGAACACACCAGAACAGAACATACCAGAACAGGCCAGAAAAGACCAGAACAGAACACCTAAGAACAGAACATACCAGAACAGGCCAGAACAGACCAGAACAGACCAGAACAGACCAGAACAGAACACCTAAGAACAGAGGACACCAGAACAGAACATACCAGAACAGACCAGAACAGACCAGAACAGGCCAGAATAGACCAGATCAGATCAAAACCGACCAGGACAGACCAGAACAGAACACCTAAGAACAGAACATACCAGAACAGGCCAGAACAGACCAGAACAGACCAGAACAGACCAGAACAGACCAGAACAGAACACCTAAGAACAGAGGACACCAGAACAGAACATACCAGAACAGACCAGAACAGACCAGAACAGGCCAGAATAGACCAGATCAGATCAAAACCGACCAGGACAGACCAGAACAGAACACCTAAGAACAGAACACACCAGAACAGAACATACCAGAACAGGCCAAAATAGACCAGACCAGATCAAAACAGACCAGGACAGACCAGAACAGAACACACCAGAACAGAACATACCAGAACAGGCCAGAATAGACCAGACCAGATCAAAACAGACCAGAACAGGCCAGGACAGACCAGAACAGAACACGTAAGAACAGAAGACACCAGAACAGAACATACTAGAACAGGCCAGAACAGAACACATAAGAACAGAACACACCAGAACAGAACATACCAGAACAGGCCAGAACAGACCAGAACAGAATATACCAGAATAGGCCGGAATAGACCAGACCAGATCAGAACATACCAGAACAGGCCAGAATAGTCCAGAACAGAACAGAACACATAAGAACAGAACACACCAGAACAGAACATACCAGAACAGGCCAGAACAGACCAGAACAGAACACCTAAGAACAGAAGACACCAGAACAGAACATACCAGAACAGGCCAGAATGGACCAGAACAGACCGGAACAGACCAGAACAGACCAGAACAGACCTGAACAGATCAGGACAGACCAGGACAGACCAGAACAGAACACATAAGAACAGAACACACCACAACAGAACATACCAGGGCACACCAGGACAGACGAGAACATACCAGAACAGACCTGAACAGAAGATACCAAAACAGGCCAGGATAGACCAGACCAGATCAAAACAGACCAGAACAGGCCAGGACAGACCAGAACAGAACACGTAAGAACAGAAGACACCAGAACAGAATATACTAGAACAGGCCAGAACAGACCAGAACAGAATATACCAGAATAGGCCGGAATAGACCAGACCAGATCAGAACATACCAGAACAGGCCAGAATAGACCAGACCAGAACAGAACACATAAGAACAGAACACACCAGAACAGAACATACCAGAACAGGCCAAAATAGACCAGACCAGATCAAAACAGACCAGGACAGACCAGAACAGAACACACCAGAACAGAACATACCAGAACAGACCAGAACAGAACACCTAAGAACAGAACACACCAGAACAGAACATACCATAACAGACCAGGACAGACCAGAACAGAATATACCAGAACAGGCCAGAACACACCAGAACAGAACATACCAGAACAGGCCAGAATAGACCAGACCAGATCAAAACAGACCAGGACAAACCAGAACACATAAGATCAGAACACACCAGAACAGACCAGAACAGACCAGAACAGAACAGAACATACCAGAACAGGTCAAAACAGAACATACCAGAACAAGCCAGGACAGAACAGAACAGAACACATAAGAACAGAACACACCAGAACAGAACATACCAGAACAGGCCGGAATAGACCAGACCAGATCAGAACAGACCGGGACAGACCAGATCAGAACACCTAAGAGCAGAACATACCAGAACAGGCCAGAACAGACCAGAACAGACCAGAACAGACCAGAACAGACCAGAACAGAACACCTAAGAACAGAACACACCAGAACAGAACAGACCAGAACAGACCAGAACAGACCAGAACAGAACACCTAAGAACAGAACACACCAGAACAGAACATACCATAACAGACCAGGACAGACCAGAACATACCAGAACAGATCAAAACAGACCAGAACAGACCTGAACAGGCCAGAACAGAACATACCAGAACAGGCCAGAACAGAACACCTAAGAACAGAACACAACAGAACAGGCCAGAACACACCAGAACAGATCAGAACAGACCGGGACAGACCGGAACAGAGCATACCAGACCACGACAGACCAGAACACGTAAGAACAGAACATACCAGAACAGGCCGGAATAGACCAGACCAGATCAAAACAGACCAGGACAAACCAGAACACATAAGATCAGAACACACCAGAACAGACCAGAACAGACCAGAACAGAACAGAACATACCAGAACAGGTCAAAACAGAACATACCAGAACAAGCCAGGACAGAACAGAACAGAACACATAAGAACAGAACACACCAGAACAGAACATACCAGAACAGGCCGGAATAGACCAGACCAGATCAGAACAGACCGGGACAGACCAGATCAGAACACCTAAGAGCAGAACATACCAGAACAGGCCAGAACAGACCAGAACAGACCAGAACAGACCAGAACAGACCAGAACAGAACACCTAAGAACAGAACACACCAGAACAGAACAGACCAGAACAGACCAGAACAGACCAGAACAGAACACCTAAGAACAGAACACACCAGAACAGAACATACCATAACAGACCAGGACAGACCAGAACATACCAGAACAGATCAAAACAGACCAGAACAGACCTGAACAGAACATACCATAACAGACCAGGACAGACCAGAACGTACCAGAACAGATCAAAACAGACCAGGACTGACCAGAACAGAACATACCAGAACAGGCCAGAACAGACCAGAACAGATCAGAACAGACCGGGACAGACCAGAACAGAGCATACCAGACCACGACAGACCAGAACACATAAGAACAGAACATACCAGAACAGGCCAGAATAGACCAGACCAGGCCAAAACATACCAGAACAGACCAGAACAGACCAGAACAGATCAGAACAGATCAGAACAGACCAGGACAGACGAGAACAGAACACCTAAGAACAGAACACAACAGAACAGGCCAGAACACACCAGAACAGATCAGAACAGACCGGGACAGACCGGAACAGAGCATACCAGACCACGACAGACCAGAACACGTAAGAACAGAACATACCAGAACAGGCCGGAATAGACCAGACCAGATCAGAACAGACCGGTACAGACCAGATCAGAACACCTAAGAACAGAACATACCAGAACAGGTCAGAACAGATCAGAACAGACCAGGACAGACCAGAACAGAACACCTAAGAACAGAAGACACCAGAACAGGCCAGAGTAGACCAGACCAGATCAGAACAGATCAGGACAGACCAGAACAGAACACACCAGAACAGAACATACCAGAACAGGCCAGAATAGACCAGACCAGATCAAAACAGACCAGGACAAACCAGAACACAAAGATCAGAACAGACCAGAACAGAATATACCAGAACAGGCCAGAACACACCAGAACAGAACATACCAGAACAGGCCAGAATAGACCAGACCAGATCAAAACAGACCAGGACAAACCAGAACACATAAGATCAGAACAGACCAGAACAGGCCAGAACAGAACATACCAGAACAAGCCAGGACAGAACAGAACAGAACACACCAGAACAGAACATACCAGAACAGGCCGGACTAGACCAGACCAGATCAGAACAGACCGGGACAGACCAGATCAGAACACCTAAGAACAGAACAGACCAGAACAGACCAGAACAGAACACCTAAGAACAGAACACACCAGAACAGAACATACCATAACAGACCAGGACAGACCAGAACATACCAGAACAGATCAAAACAGACCAGAACAGACCTGAACAGAAGATACCAGAACAGGCCAGGATAGACCAGACCAGATCAAAACAGACCAGGACTGACCAGAACAGAACATACCAGACCGCGACACACCAGAACACATAAGAACAGAACATACCAGCACAGAACATACCAGAACAGGCCAGAACAGAACACATAAGAACAGAATACACCAGAACAGACCAGAACAGACCAGAACAGACCAGAACAGAACAGAACACATAAGAACAGAACATACCAGAACAGGTCAAAACAGAACATACCAGAACAAGCCAGGACAGAACAGAACAGAACACATAAGAACAGAACACACCAGAACAGAACATACCAGAACAGGCCGGAATAGACCAGACCAGATCAGAACAGACCGGGACAGACCAGATCAGAACACCTAAGAGCAGAACATACCAGAACAGGCCAGAACAGACCAGAACAGACCAGAACAGACCAGAACAGACCAGAACAGAACACCTAAGAACAGAACACACCAGAACAGAACAGACCAGAATAGACCAGAATAGACCAGAACAGACCAGAACAGAACACCTAAGAACAGAACACACCGGAACAGAACATACCATAACAGACCAGGACAGACCAGAACATACCAGAACAGATCAAAACAGACCAGAACAGACCTGAACAGAACATACCATAACAGACCAGGACAGACCAGAACGTACCAGAACAGATCAAAACAGACCAGGACTGACCAGAACAGAACATACCAGAACAGGCCAGAACAGACCAGAACAGATCAGAACAGACCGGGACAGACCAGAACAGAGCATACCAGACCACGACAGACCAGAACACATAAGAACAGAACATACCAGAACAGGCCAGAATAGACCAGACCAGGCCAAAACATACCAGAACAGACCAGAACAGACCAGAACAGATCAGAACAGACCAGGACAGACCAGAACAGAACACCTAAGAACAGAACACAACAGAACAGGCCAGAACACACCAGAACAGATCAGAACAGACCGGGACAGACCGGAACAGAGCATACCAGACCACGACAGACCAGAACACGTAAGAACAGAACATACCAGAACAGGCCGGAATAGACCAGACCAGATCAGAACAGACCGGTACAGACCAGATCAGAACACCTAACAACAGAACATACCAGAACAGGCCAGAACAGACCAGAACACCTAAGAACAGAACACACCAGAACAGAACATACCAGAACAGGCCAAAATAGACCAGACCAGATCAAAACAGACCAGGACAGACCAGAACAGAACATACCAGAACAGGTCAGAACAGATCAGAACAGACCAGGACAGACCAGAACAGAACACCTAAGAACAGAAGACACCAGAACAGGCCAGAGTAGACCAGACCAGATCAGAACAGATCAGGACAGACCAGAACAGAACACACCAGAACAGAACATACCAGAACAGGCCAGAACAGAACACCTAAGAACAGAACACACCAGAACAGAACATACCATAAAGGACCAGGACAGACCAGAACATACCAGAACAGATCAAAACAGACCAGAACAGAAGATACCAGAACAGGCCAGGATAGACCAGACCAGATCAAAACAGACCAGGACTGACCAGAACAGAACATACCAGAACGGGCCAGAACAGACCAGAACAGATCAGAACATACCGGGACAGACCAGAACAGAGCATACCAGACCACGACACACCAGAACACATAAGAACAGAACATACCAGCACAGAACATACCAGAACAGGCCAGAACAGGACACATAAGAACAGAACACACCAGAACAGAACATACCAGAACAGGCCAGAACAGAACACATAAGAACAGAACATACCAGAACAGGCCAGAACAGAACATACCAGAACAGGCCAGAACAGAACACATAAGAACAGAACATACCAGAACAGGTCAAAACAGAACATACCAGAACAAGCCAGGACAGAACAGAACAGAACACATAAGAACAGAACACACCAGAACAGAACAGACCGGGACAGACCAGATCAGAACACCTAAGAGCAGAACATACCAGAACAGGCCAGAACAGACCAGAACAGACCAGAACAGAACACCTAAGAACAGAACACACCAGAACAGAACAGACCAGAACAGACCAGAACAGAACACCTAAGAACAGAACACACCAGAACAGAACATACCATAACAGACCAGGACAGACCAGATCATACCAGAACAGATCAAAACAGACCAGAACAGACCTGAACAGAAAATACCAGAACAGGCCAGGATGGACCAGACCAGATCAAAACAGACCAGGACTGACCAGAACAGAACATACCAGAACAGGCCAGAACAGACCAGAACAGATCAGAACAGACCGGGACAGACCCGAACAGAGCATACCAGACCACGACAGACCAGAACACATAAGAACAGAACATACCAGAACAGGCCAGAATAGACCAGACCAGATCAAAACAGACCAGGACAAACCAGAACACATAAGATCAGAACAGACCAGAACAGAATATACCAGAACAGGCCAGAACACACCAGAACAGAACATACCAGAACAGGCCAGAATAGACCAGACCAGATCAAAACAGACCAGGACAAACCAGAACACATAAGATCAGAACAGACCAGAACAGAATATACCAGAACAGGCCAGAACACACCAGAACAGAACATACCAGAACAGGCCAGAATAGACCAGACCAGATCAAAACAGACCAGGACAAACCAGAACACATAAGATCAGAACAGACCAGAACAGAATATACCAGAACAGGCCAGAACACACCAGAACAGAACATACCGGAACAGGCCAGAATAGACCAGACCAGATCAAAACAGACCAGGACAAACCAGAACACATAAGATCAGAACAGACCAGAACAGAATATACCAGAACAGGCCAGAACACACCAGAACAGAACATACCAGAACAGGCCGGAATAGACCAGACCAGATCAGAACAGACCGGGACAGACCAGATCAGAACACCTAAGAGCAGAACATACCAGAACAGGCCAGAACAGACCAGAACAGACCAGAACAGACCAGAACAGAATACCTAAGAACAGAACACACCAGAACAGAACAGACCAGAACAGACCAGAACAGACCAGAACAGAACACCTAAGAACAGAACACACCAGAACAGAACATACCAGAACAGGCCAGAACAGAACACATAAGAACAGAACATACCAGAACAGGCCAGAACAGAACATACCAGAACAGGCCAGAACAGAACACATAAGAACAGAACATACCAGAACAGGTCAAAACAGAACATACCAGAACAAGCCAGGACAGAACAGAACAGAACACATAAGAACAGAACACACCAGAACAGAACAGACCGGGACAGACCAGATCAGAACACCTAAGAGCAGAACATACCAGAACAGGCCAGAACAGACCAGAACAGACCAGAACAGAACACCTAAGAACAGAACACACCAGAACAGAACAGACCAGAACAGACCAGAACAGAACACCTAAGAACAGAACACACCAGAACAGAACATACCATAACAGACCAGGACAGACCAGATCATACCAGAACCGATCAAAACAGACCAGAACAGACCTGAACAGAAAATACCAGAACAGGCCAGGATGGACCAGACCAGATCAAAACAGACCAGGACTGACCAGAACAGAACATACCAGAACAGGCCAGAACAGACCAGAACAGATCAGAACAGACCGGGACAGACCCGAACAGAGCATACCAGACCACGACAGACCAGAACACATAAGAACAGAACATACCAGAACAGGCCAGAATAGACCAGACCAGATCAAAACAGACCAGGACAAACCAGAACACATAAGATCAGAACAGACCAGAACAGAATATACCAGAACAGGCCAGAACACACCAGAACAGAACATACCAGAACAGGCCAGAATAGACCAGACCAGATCAAAACAGACCAGGACAAACCAGAACACATAAGATCAGAACAGACCAGAACAGAATATACCAGAACAGGCCAGAACACACCAGAACAGAACATACCAGAACAGGCCAGAATAGACCAGACCAGATCAAAACAGACCAGGACAAACCAGAACACATAAGATCAGAACAGACCAGAACAGAATATACCAGAACAGGCCAGAACACACCAGAACAGAACATACCGGAACAGGCCAGAATAGACCAGACCAGATCAAAACAGACCAGGACAAACCAGAACACATAAGATCAGAACAGACCAGAACAGAATATACCAGAACAGGCCAGAACACACCAGAACAGAACATACCAGAACAGGCCGGAATAGACCAGACCAGATCAGAACAGACCGGGACAGACCAGATCAGAACACCTAAGAGCAGAACATACCAGAACAGGCCAGAACAGACCAGAACAGACCAGAACAGACCAGAACAGAATACCTAAGAACAGAACACACCAGAACAGAACAGACCAGAACAGACCAGAACAGACCAGAACAGACCAGAACAGAACACCTAAGAACAGAACACACCAGAACAGAACATACCATAACAGACCAGGACAGACCAGAACATACCAGAACAGATCAAAACAGACCAGAACAGACCTGAACAGAAAATACCAGAACAGGCCAGGATGGACCAGACCAGATCAAAACAGACCAGGACTGACCAGAACAGAACATACCAGAACAGGCCAGAACAGACCAGAACAGATCAGAACAGACCGGGACAGACCAGAACAGAGCATACCAGACCACGACAGACCAGAACACATAAGAACAGAACATACCAGAACAGGCCAGAATAGACCAGACCAGGCCAAAACATACCAGAACAGACCAGAACAGACCAGAACAGAACAGAACATACCAGAACAGGCCAGAACAGACCAGAACAGATTAGAACATACCGGGACAGACCAGAACAGAGCATACCAGACCGCGACACACCAGAACACATCAGAACAGAACATACCAGCACAGAACATACCAGAACAGGCCAGAACAGAACACATAAGAACAGAACACACCAGAACAGAAGATACCAGAACAGGCCAGAACAGAACACATAAGAACAGAACATACCAGAACAGGCCAGAACAGAACAGGCCAGAACAGAACACATAAGAACAGAACATACCAGAACAGGTCAAAACAGAACATACCAGAACAAGCCAGGACAGAACAGAACAGAACACATAAGAACAGAACACACCAGAACAGAACATACCAGAACAGGCCGGAATAGACCAGACCAGATCAGAACAGACCGGGACAGACCAGATCAGAACACCTAAGAGCAGAACATACCAGAACAGGCCAGAACAGACCAGAACAGACCAGAACAGACCAGAACAGACCAGAACAGACCAGAACAGAATACCTAAGAACAGAACACACCAGAACAGAACAGACCAGAACAGACCAGAACAGACCAGAACAGAACACCTAAGAACAGAACACACCAGAACAGAACATACCATAACAGACCAGGACAGACCAGAACATACCAGAACAGATCAAAACAGACCAGAACAGACCTGAACAGAAAATACCAGAACAGGCCAGGATGGACCAGACCAGATCAAAACAGACCAGGACTGACCAGAACAGAACATACCAGAACAGGCCAGAACAGACCAGAACAGATCAGAACAGACCGGGACAGACCAGAACAGAGCATACCAGACCACGACAGACCAGAACACATAAGAACAGAACATACCAGAACAGGCCAGAATAGACCAGACCAGGCCAAAACATACCAGAACAGACCAGAACAGACCAGAACAGATCAGAACAGACCAGGACAGACCAGAACAGAACACCTAAGAACAGAACACAACAGAACAGGCCAGAACACACCAGAACAGATCAGAACAGACCGGGACAGACCGGAACAGAGCATACCAGACCACGACAGACCAGAACACGTAAGAACAGAACATACCAGAACAGGCCGGAATAGACCAGACCAGAGCAGAGCAGACCGGGACAGACCAGATCAGAACACCTAAGAACAGAACATACCAGAACAGGCCAGAACAGACCAGAACAGACCAGAACAGAACACCTAAGAACAGAACACACCAGAACAGAACATACCAGAACAGGCCAAAATAGACCAGACCAGATCAAAACAGACCAGGACAGACCAGAACAGAACATACCAGAACAGGTCAGAACAGATCAGAACAGACCAGGACAGACCAGAACATACCAGAACAGATCAAAACAGACCAGAACAGAAGATACCAGAACAGGCCAGGATAGACCAGACCAGATCAAAACAGACCAGGACTGACCAGAACAGAACATACCAGAACGGGCCAGAACAGACCAGAACAGATCAGAACATACCGGGACAGACCAGAACAGAGCATACCAGACCACGACACACCAGAACACATAAGAACAGAACATACCAGCACAGAACATACCAGAACAGGCCAGAACAGGACACAAAAGAACAGAACACACCAGAACAGAACATACCAGAACAGGCCAGAACAGAACACATAAGAACAGAACATACCAGAACAGGCCAGAACAGAACATACCAGAACAGGCCAGAACAGAACATACCAGAACAGGCCAGAACAGAACACATAAGAACAGAACATACCAGAACAGGTCAAAACAGAACATACCAGAACAAGCCAGGACAGAACAGAACAGAACACATAAGAACAGAACACACCAGAACAGAACAGACCGGGACAGACCAGATCAGAACACCTAAGAGCAGAACATACCAGAACAGGCCAGAACAGACCAGAACAGACCAGAACAGAACACCTAAGAACAGAACACACCAGAACAGAACAGACCAGAACAGACCAGAACAGAACACCTAAGAACAGAACACACCAGAACAGAACATACCATAACAGACCAGGACAGACCAGATCATACCAGAACAGATCAAAACAGACCAGAACAGACCTGAACAGAAAATACCAGAACAGGCCAGGATGGACCAGACCAGATCAAAACAGACCAGGACTGACCAGAACAGAACATACCAGAACAGGTCAGAACAGATCAGAACAGACCAGGACAGACCAGAACAGAACACCTAAGAACAGAAGACACCAGAACAGGCCAGAGTAGACCAGACCAGATCAGAACAGATCAGGACAGACCAGAACAGAACACACCAGAACAGAACATACCAGAACAGGCCAGAATAGACCAGACCAGAACAAAACAGACCAGGACAAACCAGAACACATAAGATCAGAACAGACCAGAACAGAATATACCAGAACAGGCCAGAACACACCAGAACAGAACATACCAGAACAGGCCAGAATAGACCAGACCAGATCAAAACAGACCAGGACAAACCAGAACACATAAGATCAGAACAGACCAGAACAGGCCAGAACAGAACATACCAGAACAAGCCAGGACAGAACAGAACAGAACACACCAGAACAGAACATACCAGAACAGGCCGGACTAGACCAGACCAGATCAGAACAGACCGGGACAGACCAGATCAGAACACCTAAGAACAGAACAGACCAGAACAGACCAGAACAGAACACCTAAGAACAGAACACACCAGAACAGAACATACCATAACAGACCAGGACAGACCAGAACATACCAGAACAGACCAAAACAGACCAGAACAGACCTGAACAGAAGATACCAGAACAGGCCAGGATAGACCAGACCAGATCAAAACAGACCAGGACTGACCAGAACAGAACATACCAGAACAGGCCAGAACAGACCAGAACAGATTAGAACATACCGGGACAGACCAGAACAGAGCATACCAGACCGCGACACACCAGAACACATCAGAACAGAACATACCAGCACAGAACATACCAGAACAGGCCAGAACAGAACACATAAGAACAGAACACACCAGAACAGAAGATACCAGAACAGGCCAGAACAGAACACATAAGAACAGAACATACCAGAACAGGCCAGAACAGAACAGGCCAGAACAGAACACATAAGAACAGAACATACCAGAACAGGTCAAAACAGAACATACCAGAACAAGCCAGGACAGAACAGAACAGAACACATAAGAACAGAACACACCAGAACAGAACATACCAGAACAGGCCGGAATAGACCAGACCAGATCAGAACAGACCGGGACAGACCAGATCAGAACACCTAAGAGCAGAACATACCAGAACAGGCCAGAACAGACCAGAACAGACCAGAACAGAATACCTAAGAACAGAACACACCAGAACAGAACAGACCAGAACAGACCAGAACAGATCAGAACAGACCAGGACAGACCAGAACAGAACACCTAAGAACAGAACACAACAGAACAGGCCAGAACACACCAGAACAGATCAGAACAGACCGGGACAGACCGGAACAGAGCATACCAGAACACGTAAGAACAGAACATACCAGAACAGGCCGGAATAGACCAGACCAGATCAGAACAGACCGGGACAGACCAGATCAGAACACCTAAGAACAGAACATACCAGAACAGGCCAGAACAGACCAGAACAGACCAGAACAGAACACCTAAGAACAGAACACACCAGAACAGAACATACCAGAACAGGCCAAAATAGACCAGACCAGATCAAAACAGACCAGGACAGACCAGAACAGAACATACCAGAACAGGTCAGAACAGATCAGAACAGACCAGGACAGACCAGAACAGAACACCTAAGAACAGAAGACACCAGAACAGGCCAGAGTAGACCAGACCAGATCAGAACAGATCAGGACAGACCAGAACAGAACACACCAGAACAGAACATACCAGAACAGGCCAGAACAGAACACCTAAGAACAGAACACACCAGAACAGAACATACCATAACAGACCAGGACAGACCAGAACATACCAGAACAGATCAAAACAGACCAGAACAGAAGATACCAGAACAGGCCAGGATAGACCAGACCAGATCAAAACAGACCAGGACTGACCAGAACAGAACATACCAGAACGGGCCAGAACAGACCAGAACAGATCAGAACATACCGGGACAGACCAGAACAGAGCATACCAGACCACGACACACCAGAACACATAAGAACAGAACATATCAGCACAGAACATACCAGAACAGGCCAGAACAGGACACATAAGAACAGAACACACCAGAACAGAACATACCAGAACAGGCCAGAACAGAACACATAAGAACAGAACATACCAGAACAGGCCAGAACAGAACATACCAGAACAGGCCAGAACAGAACATACCAGAACAGGCCAGAACAGAACACATAAGAACAGAACATACCAGAACAGGTCAAAACAGAACATACCAGAACAAGCCAGGACAGAACAGAACAGAACACATAAGAACAGAACACACCAGAACAGAACAGACCGGGACAGACCAGATCAGAACACCTAAGAGCAGAACATACCAGAACAGGCCAGAACAGACCAGAACAGACCAGAACAGAACACCTAAGAACAGAACACACCAGAACAGAACAGACCAGAACAGACCAGAACAGAACACCTAAGAACAGAACACACCAGAACAGAACATACCATAACAGACCAGGACAGACCAGATCATACCAGAACAGATCAAAACAGACCAGAACAGACCTGAACAGAAAATACCAGAACAGGCCAGGATGGACCAGACCAGATCAAAACAGACCAGGACTGACCAGAACAGAACATACCAGAACAGGCCAGAACAGACCAGAACAGATCAGAACAGACCGGGACAGACCCGAACAGAGCATACCAGACCACGACAGACCAGAACACATAAGAACAGAACATACCAGAACAGGCCAGAATAGACCAGAACAGATCAGAACAGACCAGGACAGACCAGAACAGAACACACCAGAACAGAACATACCAGAACAGGCCAGAATAGACCAGACCAGATCAAAACAGACCAGAACAGGCCAGGACAGACCAGAACAGAACACGTAAGAACAGAAGACACCAGAACAGAACATACTAGAACAGGCCAGAACAGAACACATAAGAACAGAACACACCAGAACAGAACATACCAGAACAGGCCAGAACAGACCAGAACAGAATATACCAGAATAGGCCGGAATAGACCAGACCAGATCAGAACATACCAGAACAGGCCAGAATAGACCAGAACAGACCAGAACAGACCAGAACAGATCAGGACAGACCAGGGCAGACCAGAACAGAACACATAAGAACAGAACACACCAGAACAGAACATACCAGAACAGGCCAGAACAGACCAGAACAGAACACACCAGAACAGAACATACCAGAACAGGCCAGAACAGACCAGAACAGAATATACCAGAATAGGCCGGAATAGACCAGACCAGATCAGAACATACCAGAACAGGCCAGAATAGACCAGAACAGACCAGAACAGACCAGAACAGATCAGGACAGACCAGGGCAGACCAGAACAGAACACATAAGAACAGAACACACCAGAACAGAACATACCAGAACAGGCCAGAACAGACCAGAACAGAACACACCAGAACAGAACATACCAGAACAGGCCAGAATAGACCAGACCAGATCAAAACAGACCAGGGCAGACCAGAACACATAAGATCAGAACAGACCGGAACAAAATATACCAGAACAGGCCAGAACACACCAGAACAGAACATACCAGAACAGGTCAGAACAGATCAGAACAGACCAGGACAGACCAGAACAGAACACCTAAGAACAGAAGACACCAGAACAGGCCAGAGTAGACCAGACCAGATCAGAACAGATCAAGACAGACCAGAACAGAACACACCAGAACAGAACATACCAGAACAGGCCAGAATAGACCAGACCAGATCAAAACAGACCAGGACAAACCAGAACACATAAGATCAGAACAGACCAGAACAGAATATACCAGAACAGGCCAGAACACACCAGAACAGAACATACCAGAACATGCCAGAATAGACCAGACCAGATCAAAACAGACCAGGACAAACCAGAACACATAAGATCAGAACAGACCAGAACAGAATATACCAGAACAGGCCAGAACACACCAGAACAGAACATACCAGAACAGGCCGGAATAGACCAGACCAGATCAGAACAGACCGGGACAGACCGGATCAGAACACCTAAGAACAGAACATACCAGAACAGACCAGAACAGACCAGAACAGATCAGGACAGACCAGGACAGACCAGAACAGAACACATAAGAACAGAACACACCACAACAGAACATACCAGAACAGGTCAGAACAGATCAAAACAGACCAGGACAGACCAGAACAGAACATGTAAGAACAGAACACACCAGAACAGAACATACCAGAACAGGCCAGAATAGTCCAGAACAGAACAGAACAGAACAGATCAGGACAGACCAGGACAGACCAGAACAGAACACATAAGAACAGAACACACCACAACAGAACATACCAGAACAGGTCAGAACAGATCAAAACAGACCAGGACAGACCAGAACAGAACACATAAGAACAGAACACACCAGAACAGAACATACCAGAACAGGCCAGAATAGTCCAGAACAGAACAGAACAGAACAGATCAGGACAGACCAGGACAGACCAGAACAGAACACATAAGAACAGAACACACCAGAACAGAACATACCAGAACAGGCCAGAACAGACCAGAACAGAACACCTAAGAACAGAACATACCAGAACAGGCCAGAACAGACCAGAACAGACCAGAACAGACCAGAACAGAACACCTAAGAACAGAGGACACCAGAACAGAACATACCAGAACAGACCAGAACAGACCAGAACAGGCCAGAATAGACCAGATCAGAGCAAAACCGACCAGGACAGACCAGAACAGAACACCTAAGAACAGGACACACCAGAACAGAACATACCAGAACAGGCCAGAATAGACCAGACCAGGCCAAAACATACCAGAACAGAACACACCAGAACAGAACATACCAGAACAGGCCAGAGTAGACCAGACCAGATCAAAACAGACCAGGACAAACCAGAACACATAAGAACAGAACATACCAGCACAGAACATACCAGAACAGACCAGAACAGATCAGAACAGATCAGGACAGACCAGGACAGACCAGAACAGGCCAGAACAGAACAGAACAGAACACATAAGAACAGAACACACCAGAACAGAACATACCAGAACAGGCCGGAATAGACCAGACCAGATCAGAACAGACCGGGACAGGCCAGATCAGAACACCTAAGAGCAGAACATACCAGAACAGACCAGAACAGAACACCTAAGAACAGAACACACCAGAACAGAACAGACCAGAACAGACCAGAACAGAACACCTAAGAACAGAAGACACCAGAACAGAACATACCAGAACAGGCCAGAATAGACCAGAACAGACCGGAACAGACCAGAACAGACCAGAACAGACCTGAACAGATCAGGACAGACCAGGACAGAACAGAACACACCACAACAGAACATACCAGGACACACCAGGACAGACGAGAACATACCAGAACAGACCTGAACAGAAGATACCAAAACAGGCCAGGATAGACCAGACCAGATCAAAACAGACCAGGACAAACCAGAACACATAAGAACAGAACATACCGGCACAGAACATACCAGAACAGGCCAGAAAAGACCAGAACAGATCAGGACAGACCAGGACCGACCAGAACAGAACACATAAGAACAGGACACATAAGAACAGAACACACCAGAACAGAACAGACCAGAACAGGCCAGAATAGACCAGATCAGATCAAAACCGACCAGGACAGACCAGAACAGAACACCTAAGAACAGAACATACCAGAACAGGCCAGAGTAGACCAGACCAGATCAAAACAGACCAGGACAAACCAGAACACATAAGAACAGAACATACCAGCACAGAACATACCAGAACAGACCAGAACAGATCAGAACAGATCAGGACAGACCAGGACAGACCAGAACAGGCCAGAATAGTCCAGAACAGAACAGAACAGAACAGATCAGGACAGACCAGGACAGACCAGAACAGAACACATAAGAACAGAACACACCAGAACAGAACATACCAGAACAGGTCAGAACAGATCAAAACAGACCAGAACAGACCAGAACAGAACACATAAGAACAGAACACACCAGAACAGAACATACCAGAACAGGCCAGAATAGTCCAGAACAGAACAGAACAGAACAGATCAGGACAGACCAGGACAGACCAGAACAGAACACCTAAGAACAGGACACACCAGAACAGAACATACCAGAACAGGCCAGAGTAGACCAGACCAGATCAAAACAGACCAGGACAAACCAGAACACATAAGAACAGAACATACCAGCACAGAACATACCAGCACAGAACATACCAGAACAGACCAGAACAGATCAGAACAGATCAGGACAGACCAGGACAGACCAGAACAGGCCAGAACAGAACACATAAGAACAGAACAGGCCAGAACAGAACACATAAGAACAGAACATACCAGAACAGGTCAAAACAGACCAGAACAGACCTGAACAGAAGATGCCAGAACAGAACATACCAGAACAGGCCAGAATAGACCAGACCAGGCCAAAACATACCAGAACAGACCAGAACAGACCAGCACAGACCAGAACAGATCAGAACAGACCGGGACAGACCGGAACAGAGCATACCAGACCACGACAGACCAGAACACGTAAGAACAGAACATACCAGAACAGGCCAGAACAGAACACATAAGAACAGAACAGACCAGAACAGGCCAGAACAGAACATACCAGAACAAGCCAGGACAGAACAGAACACACCAGAACAGAACATACCAGAACAGGCCGGAATAGACCAGACCAGATCAGAACAGACCGGGACAGACCGGATCAGAACACCTAAGAACAGAACATACCAGAACAGACCAGAACAGACCAGAACAGATCAGGACAGACCAGGACAGACCAGAACAGAACACATAAGAACAGAACACACCACAACAGAACATACCAGAACAGGTCAGAACAGATCAAAACAGACCAGGACAGACCAGAACAGAACATGTAAGAACAGAACACACCAGAACAGAACATACCAGAACAGGCCAGAATAGTCCAGAACAGAACAGAACAGAACAGATCAGGACAGACCAGGACAGACCAGAACAGAACACATAAGAACAGAACACACCACAACAGAACATACCAGAACAGGTCAGAACAGATCAAAACAGACCAGGACAGACCAGAACAGAACACATAAGAACAGAACACACCAGAACAGAACATACCAGAACAGGCCAGAATAGTCCAGAACAGAACAGAACAGAACAGATCAGGACAGACCAGGACAGACCAGAACAGAACACATAAGAACAGAACACACCAGAACAGAACATACCAGAACAGGCCAGAACAGACCAGAACAGAACACCTAAGAACAGAACATACCAGAACAGGCCAGAACAGACCAGAACAGACCAGAACAGACCAGAACAGAACACCTAAGAACAGAGGACACCAGAACAGAACATACCAGAACAGACCAGAACAGACCAGAACAGGCCAGAATAGACCAGATCAGAGCAAAACCGACCAGGACAGACCAGAACAGAACACCTAAGAACAGGACACACCAGAACAGAACATACCAGAACAGGCCAGAATAGACCAGACCAGGCCAAAACATACCAGAACAGAACACACCAGAACAGAACATACCAGAACAGGCCAGAGTAGACCAGACCAGATCAAAACAGACCAGGACAAACCAGAACACATAAGAACAGAACATACCAGCACAGAACATACCAGAACAGACCAGAACAGATCAGAACAGATCAGGACAGACCAGGACAGACCAGAACAGGCCAGAACAGAACAGAACAGAACACATAAGAACAGAACACACCAGAACAGAACATACCAGAACAGGCCGGAATAGACCAGACCAGATCAGAACAGACCGGGACAGGCCAGATCAGAACACCTAAGAGCAGAACATACCAGAACAGACCAGAACAGAACACCTAAGAACAGAACACACCAGAACAGAACAGACCAGAACAGACCAGAACAGAACACCTAAGAACAGAAGACACCAGAACAGAACATACCAGAACAGGCCAGAATAGACCAGAACAGACCGGAACAGACCAGAACAGACCAGAACAGACCTGAACAGATCAGGACAGACCAGGACAGAACAGAACACACCACAACAGAACATACCAGGACACACCAGGACAGACGAGAACATACCAGAACAGACCTGAACAGAAGATACCAAAACAGGCCAGGATAGACCAGACCAGATCAAAACAGACCAGGACAAACCAGAACACATAAGAACAGAACATACCGGCACAGAACATACCAGAACAGGCCAGAAAAGACCAGAACAGATCAGGACAGACCAGGACCGACCAGAACAGAACACATAAGAACAGGACACATAAGAACAGAACACACCAGAACAGAACAGACCAGAACAGGCCAGAATAGACCAGATCAGATCAAAACCGACCAGGACAGACCAGAACAGAACACCTAAGAACAGAACATACCAGAACAGGCCAGAGTAGACCAGACCAGATCAAAACAGACCAGGACAAACCAGAACACATAAGAACAGAACATACCAGCACAGAACATACCAGAACAGACCAGAACAGATCAGAACAGATCAGGACAGACCAGGACAGACCAGAACAGGCCAGAATAGTCCAGAACAGAACAGAACAGAACAGATCAGGACAGACCAGGACAGACCAGAACAGAACACATAAGAACAGAACACACCAGAACAGAACATACCAGAACAGGTCAGAACAGATCAAAACAGACCAGAACAGACCAGAACAGAACACATAAGAACAGAACACACCAGAACAGAACATACCAGAACAGGCCAGAATAGTCCAGAACAGAACAGAACAGAACAGATCAGGACAGACCAGGACAGACCAGAACAGAACACCTAAGAACAGGACACACCAGAACAGAACATACCAGAACAGGCCAGAGTAGACCAGACCAGATCAAAACAGACCAGGACAAACCAGAACACATAAGAACAGAACATACCAGCACAGAACATACCAGCACAGAACATACCAGAACAGACCAGAACAGATCAGAACAGATCAGGACAGACCAGGACAGACCAGAACAGGCCAGAACAGAACACATAAGAACAGAACAGGCCAGAACAGAACACATAAGAACAGAACATACCAGAACAGGTCAAAACAGACCAGAACAGACCTGAACAGAAGATGCCAGAACAGAACATACCAGAACAGGCCAGAATAGACCAGACCAGGCCAAAACATACCAGAACAGACCAGAACAGACCAGCACAGACCAGAACAGATCAGAACAGACCGGGACAGACCGGAACAGAGCATACCAGACCACGACAGACCAGAACACGTAAGAACAGAACATACCAGAACAGGCCAGAACAGAACACATAAGAACAGAACAGACCAGAACAGGCCAGAACAGAACATACCAGAACAAGCCAGGACAGAACAGAACACACCAGAACAGAACATACCAGAACAGGCCGGAATAGACCAGACCAGATCAGAACAGACCGGGACAGACCAGATCAGAACACCTAAGAGCAGAACATACCAGAACAGACCAGAACAGAACACCTAAGAACAGAACACACCAGAACAGAACAGAACAGAACACCTAAGAACAGAAGACACCAGAACAGAACAGACCAGAACAGACCAGAACAGAACACCTAAGAACAGAAGACACCAGAACAGAACATACCAGAACAGGCCAGAATAGACCAGAACAGACCGGAACAGACCAGAACAGACCAGAACAGACCTGAACAGATCAGGACAGACCAGGACAGACCAGAACAGAACACATAAGAACAGAACACACCACAACATAACATACCAGGACACACCAGGACAGACGAGAACATACCAGAACAGACCTGAACAGAAGATACCAAAACAGGCCAGGATAGACCAGACCAGATCAAAACAGGCCAGGACAAACCAGAACACATAAGAACAGAACATACCAGCACAGAACATACCAGAACAGGCCAGAAAAGACCAGAACAGATCAGGACAGACCAGGACCGACCAGAACAGAACACATAAGAACAGAACACACCAGAACAGAACATACCAGAACAGGCCAGAACACACCAGAACAGAACATACCAGAACAGGCCAGAGTAGACCAGACCAGATCAAAACAGACCAGGACAAACCAGAACACATAAGAACAGAACATACCAGCACAGAACATACCAGAACAGACCAGAACAGATCAGAACAGATCAGGACAGACCAGGACAGACCAGAACAGGCCAGAACAGAACACATAAGAACAGAACACACCAGAACAGAACATACCAGAACAGGCCAGAACACACCAGAACAGAACATACCAGAACAGGCCAGAATAGACCAGACCAGAACAGAACACATAAGAACAGAACACACCAGAACAGAACATACCAGAACAGGCCAGAACAGACCAGAACAGACCAGAACAGAACACCTAAGAACAGAAGACACCAGAACAGAACATACCAGAACAGGCCAGAATAGACCAGAACAGACCGGAACAGACCAAAACAGACCAGAACAGACCTGAACAGATCAGGACAGACCAGAACAGAACAGAACACATAAGAACAGAACACACCACAACAGAACATACCAGGACACACCAGGACAGACGAGAACATACCAGAACAGACCTGAACAGAAGATACCAAAACAGGCCAGGATAGACCAGACCAGATCAAAACAGACCAGGACAAACCAGAACACATAAGAACAGAACATACCGGCACAGAACATACCAGAACAGGCCAGAAAAGACCAGAACAGATCAGGACAGACCAGGACCGACCAGAACAGAACACATAAGAACAGGACACATAAGAACAGAACACACCAGAACAGAACAGACCAGAACAGGCCAGAATAGACCAGATCAGATCAAAACCGACCAGGACAGACCAGAACAGAACACACCAGAACAGAACATACCAGAACAGGCCAGAATAGACCAGAACAGACCGGAACAGACCAGAACAGACCAGAACAGACCAGAACAGACCTGAACAGATCAGGACAGACCAGAACAGAACAGAACAGAACACATAAGAACAGAACACACCACAACAGAACATACCAGGACACACCAGGACAGACGAGAACATACCAGAACAGACCTGAACAGAAGATACCAAAACAGGCCAGGATAGACCAGACCAGATCAAAACAGACCAGGACAAACCAGAACACATAAGAACAGAACATACCGGCACAGAACATACCAGAACAGGCCAGAAAAGACCAGAACAGATCAGGACAGACCAGGACCGACCAGAACAGAACACATAAGAACAGGACACATAAGAACAGAACACACCAGAACAGAACAGACCAGAACAGGCCAGAATAGACCAGATCAGATCAAAACCGACCAGGACAGACCAGAACAGAACACACCAGAACAGAACATACCAGAACAGGCCAGAGTAGACCAGACCAGATCAAAACAGACCAGGACAAACCAGAACACATAAGAACAGAACATACCAGCACAGAACATACCAGAACAGACCAGAACAGATCAGAACAGATCAGGACAGACCAGGACAGACCAGGACAGACCAGAACAGGCCAGAACAGAACACATAAGAACAGAACATACCAGAACAGGTCAAAACAGACCAGAACAGACCTGAACAGAAGATGCCAGAACAGAACATACCAGAACAGGTCAGAACAGATCAAAACAGACCAGAACAGACCAGAACAGAACACATAAGAACAGAACACACCAGAACAGAACATACCAGAACAGGCCAGAATAGTCCAGAACAGAACAGAACAGAACAGATCAGGACAGACCAGGACAGACCAGAACAGAACACATAAGAACAGAACACACCAGAACAGAACATACCAGAACAGGCCAGAGTAGACCAGACCAGATCAAAACAGACCAGGACAAACCAGAACACATAAGAACAGAACATACCAGCACAGAACATACCAGAACAGACCAGAACAGATCAGAACAGATCAGGACAGACCAGGACAGACCAGAACAGGCCAGAACAGAACACATAAGAACAGAACATACCAGAACAGGTCAAAACAGACCAGAACAGACCTGAACAGAAGATGCCAGAACAGAACATACCAGAACAGGCCAGAATAGACCAGACCAGGCCAAAACATACCAGAACAGACCAGAACAGACCAGCACAGACCAGAACAGATCAGAACAGACCGGGACAGACCGGAACAGAGCATACCAGACCACGACAGACCAGAACACGTAAGAACAGAACATACCAGAACAGGCCAGAACAGAACATATAAGAACAGAACAGACCAGAACAGGCCAGAACAGAACATACCAGAACAAGCCAGGACAGAACAGAACACACCAGAACAGAACATACCAGAACAGGCCGGAATAGACCAGACCAGATCAGAACAGACCGGGACAGACCAGATCAGAACACCTAAGAGCAGAACATACCAGAACAGACCAGAACAGAACACACCAGAACAGAACAGAACAGAACACCTAAGAACAGAAGACACCAGAACAGAACAGACCAGAACAGACCAGAACAGAACACCTAAGAACAGAAGACACCAGAACAGAACATACCAGAACAGGCCAGAATAGACCAGAACAGACCGGAACAGACCAGAACAGACCAGAACAGACCTGAACAGATCAGGACAGACCAGGACAGACCAGAACAGAACACATAAGAACAGAACACACCACAACATAACATACCAGGACACACCAGGACAGACGAGAACATACCAGAACAGACCTGAACAGAAGATACCAAAACAGGCCAGGATAGACCAGACCAGATCAAAACAGGCCAGGACAAACCAGAACACATAAGAACAGAACATACCAGAACAGGCCAGAAAAGACCAGAACAGATCAGGACAGACCAGGACCGACCAGAACAGAACACATAAGAACAGAACACACCAGAACAGAACATACCAGAACAGGCCAGAATAGACCAGACCAGAACAGAACACATAAGAACAGAACACACCAGAACAGAACATACCAGAACAGGCCAGAACAGACCAGAACAGACCAGAACAGAAGACACCAGAACAGAACATACCAGAACAGGCCAGAATAGACCAGAACAGACCGGAACAGACCAGAACAGACCAGAACAGACCTGAACAGATCAGGACAGACCAGAACAGAACAGAACACATAAGAACAGAACACACCACAACAGAACATACCAGGACACACCAGGACAGACGAGAACATACCAGAACAGACCTGAACAGAAGATACCAAAACAGGCCAGGATAGACCAGACCAGATCAAAACAGACCAGGACAAACCAGAACACATAAGAACAGAACATACCGGCACAGAACATACCAGAACAGGCCAGAAAAGACCAGAACAGATCAGGACAGACCAGGACCGACCAGAACAGAACACATAAGAACAGGACACATAAGAACAGAACACACCAGAACAGAACAGACCAGAACAGGCCAGAATAGACCAGATCAGATCAAAACCGACCAGGACAGACCAGAACAGAACACCTAAGAACAGGACACACCAGAACAGAACATACCAGAACAGACCAGAATAGACCAGACCAGGCCAAAACATACCAGAACAGAACACACCAGAACAGAACATACCAGAACAGGCCAGAGTAGACCAGACCAGATCAAAACAGACCAGGACAAACCAGAACACATAAGAACAGAACATACCAGCACAGAACATACCAGAACAGACCAGAACAGATCAGAACAGATCAGGACAGACCAGGACAGACCAGGACAGACCAGAACAGGCCAGAACAGAACACATAAGAACAGAACATACCAGAACAGGTCAAAACAGACCAGAACAGACCTGAACAGAAGATGCCAGAACAGAACATACCAGAACAGGTCAGAACAGATCAAAACAGACCAGAACAAACCAGAACAGAACACATAAGAACAGAACACACCAGAACAGAACATACCAGAACAGGCCAGAATAGTCCAGAACAGAACAGAACAGAACAGATCAGGACAGACCAGGACAGACCAGGACAGACCAGAACAGAACACATAAGAACAGAACACACCAGAACAGAACATACCAGAACAGGCCAGAACAGACCAGAACAGACTAGAACAGACCAGCACAGACCAGAACAGATCAGAACAGACCGGGACAGACCGGAATAGAGCCTACCAGACCACGACAGACCAGAACACGTAAGAACAGAACATACCAGAACAGGCCAGAACAGAACACATAAGAACAGAACAGACCAGAACAGGCCAGAACAGAACATACCAGAACAAGCCAGGACAGAACAGAACAGAACACATAAGAACAGAACACACCAGAACAGAACATACCAGAACAGGCCGGAATAGACCAGACCAGATCAGAACAGACCGGGACAGGCCAGATCAGAACACCTAAGAGCAGAACATACCAGAACAGACCAGAACAGAACACCTAAGAACAGAACACACCAGAACAGAACAGACCAGAACAGACCAGAACAGAACACCTAAGAACAGAAGACACCAGAACAGAACATACCAGAACAGGCCAGAATAGACCAGAACAGACCGGAACAGACCAGAACAGACCAGAACAGACCTGAACAGATCAGGACAGACCAGGACAGAACAGAACACAACACAACAGAACATACCAGGACACACCAGGACAGACGAGAACATACCAGAACAGACCTGAACAGAAGATACCAAAACAGGCCAGGATAGACCAGACCAGATCAAAACAGACCAGGACAAACCAGAACACATAAGAACAGAACATACCGGCACAGAACATACCAGAACAGGCCAGAAAAGACCAGAACAGATCAGGACAGACCAGGACCGACCAGAACAGAACACATAAGAACAGGACACATAAGAACAGAACACACCAGAACAGAACAGACCAGAACAGGCCAGAATAGACCAGATCAGATCAAAACCGACCAGGACAGACCAGAACAGAACACACCAGAACAGAACATACCAGAACAGGCCAGAGTAGACCAGACCAGATCAAAACAGACCAGGACAAACCAGAACACATAAGAACAGAACATACCAGCACAGAACATACCAGAACAGACCAGAACAGATCAGAACAGATCAGGACAGACCAGGACAGACCAGAACAGGCCAGAATAGTCCAGAACAGAACAGAACAGAACAGATCAGGACAGACCAGGACAGACCAGAACAGAACACATAAGAACAGAACACACCAGAACAGAACATACCAGAACAGGTCAGAACAGATCAAAACAGACCAGAACAGACCAGAACAGAACACATAAGAACAGAACACACCAGAACAGAACATACCAGAACAGGCCAGAATAGTCCAGAACAGAACAGAACAGAACAGATCAGGACAGACCAGGACAGACCAGAACAGAACACCTAAGAACAGGACACACCAGAACAGAACATACCAGAACAGGCCAGAGTAGACCAGACCAGATCAAAACAGACCAGGACAAACCAGAACACATAAGAACAGAACATACCAGCACAGAACATACCAGCACAGAACATACCAGAACAGACCAGAACAGATCAGAACAGATCAGGACAGACCAGGACAGACCAGAACAGGCCAGAACAGAACACATAAGAACAGAACAGGCCAGAACAGAACACATAAGAACAGAACATACCAGAACAGGTCAAAACAGACCAGAACAGACCTGAACAGAAGATGCCAGAACAGAACATACCAGAACAGGCCAGAATAGACCAGACCAGGCCAAAACATACCAGAACAGACCAGAACAGACCAGCACAGACCAGAACAGATCAGAACAGACCGGGACAGACCGGAACAGAGCATACCAGACCACGACAGACCAGAACACGTAAGAACAGAACATACCAGAACAGGCCAGAACAGAACACATAAGAACAGAACAGACCAGAACAGGCCAGAACAGAACATACCAGAACAAGCCAGGACAGAACAGAACACACCAGAACAGAACATACCAGAACAGGCCGGAATAGACCAGACCAGATCAGAACAGACCGGGACAGACCAGATCAGAACACCTAAGAGCAGAACATACCAGAACAGACCAGAACAGAACACCTAAGAACAGAACACACCAGAACAGAACAGAACAGAACACCTAAGAACAGAAGACACCAGAACAGAACAGACCAGAACAGACCAGAACAGAACACCTAAGAACAGAAGACACCAGAACAGAACATACCAGAACAGGCCAGAATAGACCAGAACAGACCGGAACAGACCAGAACAGACCAGAACAGACCTGAACAGATCAGGACAGACCAGGACAGACCAGAACAGAACACATAAGAACAGAACACACCACAACATAACATACCAGGACACACCAGGACAGACGAGAACATACCAGAACAGACCTGAACAGAAGATACCAAAACAGGCCAGGATAGACCAGACCAGATCAAAACAGGCCAGGACAAACCAGAACACATAAGAACAGAACATACCAGCACAGAACATACCAGAACAGGCCAGAAAAGACCAGAACAGATCAGGACAGACCAGGACCGACCAGAACAGAACACATAAGAACAGAACACACCAGAACAGAACATACCAGAACAGGCCAGAACACACCAGAACAGAACATACCAGAACAGGCCAGAGTAGACCAGACCAGATCAAAACAGACCAGGACAAACCAGAACACATAAGAACAGAACATACCAGCACAGAACATACCAGAACAGACCAGAACAGATCAGAACAGATCAGGACAGACCAGGACAGACCAGAACAGGCCAGAACAGAACACATAAGAACAGAACACACCAGAACAGAACATACCAGAACAGGCCAGAACACACCAGAACAGAACATACCAGAACAGGCCAGAATAGACCAGACCAGAACAGAACACATAAGAACAGAACACACCAGAACAGAACATACCAGAACAGGCCAGAACAGACCAGAACAGACCAGAACAGAACACCTAAGAACAGAAGACACCAGAACAGAACATACCAGAACAGGCCAGAATAGACCAGAACAGACCGGAACAGACCAAAACAGACCAGAACAGACCTGAACAGATCAGGACAGACCAGAACAGAACAGAACACATAAGAACAGAACACACCACAACAGAACATACCAGGACACACCAGGACAGACGAGAACATACCAGAACAGACCTGAACAGAAGATACCAAAACAGGCCAGGATAGACCAGACCAGATCAAAACAGACCAGGACAAACCAGAACACATAAGAACAGAACATACCAGCACAGAACATACCAGAACAGGCCAGAAAAGACCAGAACAGATCAGGACAGACCAGGACACATAAGAACAGAACATACCAGCACAGAACATACCAGAACAGACCAGAACAGATCAGAACAGATCAGGACAGACCAGGACAGACCAGAACAGGCCAGAACAGAACACATAAGAACAGAACATACCAGAACAGGTCAAAACAGACCAGAACAGACCTGAACAGAAGATGCCAGAACAGAACATACCAGAACAGGCCAGAATAGACCAGACCAGGCCAAAACATACCAGAACAGACCAGAACAGACCAGCACAGACCAGAACAGATCAGAACAGACCGGGACAGACCGGAACAGAGCATACCAGACCACGACAGACCAGAACACGTAAGAACAGAACATACCAGAACAGGCCAGAACAGAACACATAAGAACAGAACAGACCAGAACAGGCCAGAACAGAACATACCAGAACAAGCCAGGACAGAACAGAACACACCAGAACAGAACATACCAGAACAGGCCGGAATAGACCAGACCAGATCAGAACAGACCGGGACAGACCAGATCAGAACACCTAAGAGCAGAACATACCAGAACAGACCAGAACAGAACACCTAAGAACAGAAGACACCAGAACAGAACAGAACAGAACACCTAAGAACAGAAGACACCAGAACAGAACAGACCAGAACAGACCAGAACAGAACACCTAAGAACAGAAGACACCAGAACAGAACATACCAGAACAGGCCAGAATAGACCAGAACAGACCGGAACAGACCAGAACAGACCAGAACAGACCTGAACAGATCAGGACAGACCAGGACAGACCAGAACAGAACACATAAGAACAGAACACACCACAACATAACATACCAGGACACACCAGGACAGACGAGAACATACCAGAACAGACCTGAACAGAAGATACCAAAACAGGCCAGGATAGACCAGACCAGATCAAAACAGGCCAGGACAAACCAGAACACATAAGAACAGAACATACCAGCACAGAACATACCAGAACAGGCCAGAAAAGACCAGAACAGATCAGGACAGACCAGGACCGACCAGAACAGAACACATAAGAACAGAACACACCAGAACAGAACATACCAGAACAGGCCAGAACACACCAGAACAGAACATACCAGAACAGGCCAGAGTAGACCAGACCAGATCAAAACAGACCAGGACAAACCAGAACACATAAGAACAGAACATACCAGCACAGAACATACCAGAACAGACCAGAACAGATCAGAACAGATCAGGACAGACCAGGACAGACCAGAACAGGCCAGAACAGAACACATAAGAACAGAACATACCAGAACAGGCCAGAAAAGACCAGAACAGATCAGGACAGACCAGGACCGACCAGAACAGAACACATAAGAACAGAACACACCAGAACAGAACATACCAGAACAGGCCAGAACACACCAGAACAGAACATACCAGAACAGGCCAGAATAGACCAGACCAGAACAGAACACATAAGAACAGAACACACCAGAACAGAACATACCAGAACAGGCCAGAACAGACCAGAACAGACCAGAACAGAACACCTAAGAACAGAAGACACCAGAACAGAACATACCAGAACAGGCCAGAATAGACCAGAACAGACCGGAACAGACCAAAACAGACCAGAACAGACCTGAACAGATCAGGACAGACCAGAACAGAACAGAACACATAAGAACAGAACACACCACAACAGAACATACCAGGACACACCAGGACAGACGAGAACATACCAGAACAGACCTGAACAGAAGATACCAAAACAGGCCAGGATAGACCAGACCAGATCAAAACAGACCAGGACAAACCAGAACACATAAGAACAGAACATACCAGCACAGAACATACCAGAACAGGCCAGAAAAGACCAGAACAGATCAGGACAGACCAGGACACATAAGAACAGAACATACCAGCACAGAACATACCAGAACAGACCAGAACAGATCAGAACAGATCAGGACAGACCAGGACAGACCAGAACAGGCCAGAACAGAACACATAAGAACAGAACATACCAGAACAGGTCAAAACAGACCAGAACAGACCTGAACAGAAGATGCCAGAACAGAACATACCAGAACAGGCCAGAATAGACCAGACCAGGCCAAAACATACCAGAACAGACCAGAACAGACCAGCACAGACCAGAACAGATCAGAACAGACCGGGACAGACCGGAATAGAGCCTACCAGACCACGACAGACCAGAACACGTAAGAACAGAACATACCAGAACAGGCCAGAACAGAACACATAAGAACAGAACAGACCAGAACAGGCCAGAACAGAACATACCAGAACAAGCCAGGACAGAACAGAACAGAACACATAAGAACAGAACACACCAGAACAGAACATACCAGAACAGGCCGGAATAGACCAGACCAGATCAGAACAGACCGGGACAGGCCAGATCAGAACACCTAAGAGCAGAACATACCAGAACAGACCAGAACAGAACACCTAAGAACAGAACACACCAGAACAGAACAGACCAGAACAGACCAGAACAGAACACCTAAGAACAGAAGACACCAGAACAGAACATACCAGAACAGGCCAGAATAGACCAGAACAGACCGGAACAGAACAGACCAGAACAGGCCAGAATAGACCAGATCAGATCAAAACAGACCAGGACAGACCAGAACACATAAGATCAGAACAGACCGGAACAAAATATACCAGAACAGGCCAGAACAGAACACACCAGAACAGAACATACCAGAATAGGCCGGAATAGACCAGACCAGATCAGAACATACCAGAACAGGCCAGAATAGACCAGAACAGACCAGAACAGATCAGGACAGACCAGGACAGACCAGAACAGAACACATAAGAACAGAACACACCAGAACAGAACATACCAGAACAGGCCAGAACAGACCAGAACAGAACACGCCAGAACACAACATACCAGAACAGGCCAGAATAGACCAGACCAGATCAGAACAGACTGGGACAGACCAGATCAGAACACCTAAGAGCAGAACATACCAGAACAGGCCAGAACAGACCAGAACAGACCAGAACAGAACACCTAAGAACAGAACACACCAGAACAGAACAGACCAGAACAGAACACATAAGAACAGAACATACCAGAACAGGTCAAAACAGAACATACCAGAACAAGCCAGGACAGAACAGAACAGAACACATAAGAACAGAACACACCAGAACAGAACATACCAGAACAGGCCAAAATAGACCAGACCAGATCAAAACAGACCAGGACAGACCAGAACAGAACACATAAGAACAGAACATACCAGAACAGGTCAAAACAGACCAGAACAGACCTGAACAGAAGATGCCAGAACAGAACATACCAGAACAGGTCAGAACAGATCAAAACAGACCAGAACAGACCAGAACAGAACACATAAGAACAGAACACACCAGAACAGAACATACCAGAACAGGCCAGAATAGTCCAGAACAGAACAGAACAGAACAGATCAGGACAGACCAGGACAGACCAGAACAGAACACATAAGAACAGAACACACCAGAACAGAACATACCAGAACAGAACACATAAGAACAGAACATACCAGAACAGGTCAAAACAGAACATACCAGAACAAGCCAGGACAGAACAGAACAGAACACATAAGAACAGAACACACCAGAACAGAACATACCAGAACAGGCCAGAACAGACCAGAACAGACCAGAACAGAACACCTAAGAACAGAAGACACCAGAACAGAACATACCAGAACAGGCCAGAATAGTCCAGAACAGAACAGAACAGAACAGATCAGGACAGACCAGGACAGACCAGAACAGAACACATAAGAACAGAACACACCAGAACAGAACAGACCAGAACAGAACACATAAGAACAGAACATACCAGAACAGGTCAAAACAGAACATACCAGAACAAGCCAGGACAGAACAGAACAGAACACATAAGAACAGAACACACCAGAACAGAACATACCAGAACAGGCCAGAACAGACCAGAACAGACCAGAACAGAACACCTAAGAACAGAAGACACCAGAACAGAACATACCAGAACAGGCCAGAACAGAACACATAAGAACAGAACATACCAGAACAGGTCAAAACAGACCAGAACAGACCTGAACAGAAGATGCCAGAACAGAACATACCAGAACAGGTCAGAACAGATCAAAACAGACCAGAACAGACCAGAACAGAACACATAAGAACAGAACACACCAGAACAGAACATACCAGAACAGGCCAGAATAGTCCAGAACAGAACAGAACAGAACAGATCAGGACAGACCAGGACAGACCAGAACAGAACACATAAGAACAGAACACACCAGAACAGAACATACCAGAACAGGTCAGAACAGATCAAAACAGACCAGAACAGACCAGAACAGAACACATAAGAACAGAACACACCAGAACAGAACATACCAGAACAGGCCAGAATAGTCCAGAACAGAACAGAACAGAACAGATCAGGACAGACCAGGACAGACCAGAACAGAACACCTAAGAACAGGACACACCAGAACAGAACATACCAGAACAGGCCAGAATAGACCAGACCAGGCCAAAACATACCAGAACAGAACACACCAGAACAGAACATACCAGAACAGGCCAGAGTAGACCAGACCAGATCAAAACAGACCAGGACAAACCAGAACACATAAGAACAGAACATACCAGCACAGAACAGACCAGAACAGATCAGAACAGATCAGGACAGACCAGGACAGACCAGAACAGGCCAGAACAGAACACATAAGAACAGAACATACCAGAACAGGTCAAAACAGACCAGAACAGACCTGAACAGAAGATGCCAGAACAGAACATACCAGAACAGGCCAGAATAGACCAGACCAGGCCAAAACATACCAGAACAGACCAGAACAGACCAGCACAGACCAGAACAGATCAGAACAGACCGGGACAGACCGGAACAGAGCATACCAGACCACGACAGACCAGAACACGTAAGAACAGAACATACCAGAACAGGCCAGAACAGAACACATAAGAACAGAACAGACCAGAACAGGCCAGAACAGAACATACCAGAACAAGCCAGGACAGAACAGAACACACCAGAACAGAACATACCAGAACAGGCCGGAATAGACCAGACCAGATCAGAACAGACCGGGACAGACCAGATCAGAACACCTAAGAGCAGAACATACCAGAACAGACCAGAACAGAACACCTAAGAACAGAACACACCAGAACAGAACAGAACAGAACACCTAAGAACAGAAGACACCAGAACAGAACAGACCAGGACAGACCAGAACAGAACACATAAGAACAGAACACACCACAACATAACATACCAGGACACACCAGGACAGACGAGAACATACCAGAACAGACCTGAACAGAAGATACCAAAACAGGCCAGGATAGACCAGACCAGATCAAAACAGGCCAGGACTAACCAGAACACATAAGAACAGAACATACCAGCACAGAACATACCAGAACAGGCCAGAAAAGACCAGAACAGATCAGGACAGACCAGGACCGACCAGAACAGAACACATAAGAACAGAACACACCACAACAGAACATACCAGGACACACCAGGACAGACGAGAACATACCAGAACAGATCAGAACAGACCGGGACAGACCGGAACAGAGCATACCAGACCACGACAGACCAGAACACGTAAGAACAGAACATACCAGAACAGGCCAGAACAGAACATACCAGAACAAGCCAGGACAGAACAGAACAGAACACATAAGAACAGAACACACCAGAACAGAACATACCAGAACAGGCCGGAATAGACCAGACCAGATCAGAACAGACCGGGACAGACCAGATCAGAACACCTAAGAGCAGAACATACCAGAACAGACCAGAACAGAACACCTAAGAACAGAACACACCACAACATAACATACCAGGACACACCAGGACAGACGAGAACATACCAGAACAGACCTGAACAGAAGATACCAAAACAGGCCAGGATAGACCAGACCAGATCAAAACAGGCCAGGACAAACCAGAACACATAAGAACAGAACATACCAGCACAGAACATACCAGAACAGGCCAGAAAAGAACAGAACACATCAGGACAGACCAGGACCGACCAGAACAGAACACATAAGAACAGAACACACCAGAACAGAACATACCAGAACAGGCCGGAATAGACCAGACCAGATCAGAACAGACCGGGACAGACCAGATCAGAACACCTAAGAGCAGAACATACCAGAACAGACCAGAACAGAACACCTAAGAACAGAACACACCAGAACAGAACAGACCAGAACAGACCAGAACAGAACACCTAAGAACAGAAGACACCAGAACAGAACATACCAGAACAGGCCAGAATAGACCAGAACAGACCGGAACAGACCAGAACAGACCAGAACAGACCTGAACAGATCAGGACAGACCAGGACAGACCAGAACAGAACACATAAGAACAGAACACACCACAACATAACATACCAGGACACACCAGGACAGACGAGAACATACCAGAACAGACCTGAACAGAAGATACCAAAACAGGCCAGGATAGACCAGACCAGATCAAAACAGGCCAGGACTAACCAGAACACATAAGAACAGAACATACCAGCACAGAACATACCAGAACAGGCCAGAAAAGACCAGAACAGATCAGGACAGACCAGGACCGACCAGAACAGAACACATAAGAACAGAACACACCAGAACAGAACATACCAGAACAGGCCAGAACACACCAGAACAGAACATACCAGAACAGGCCAGAATAGACCAGACCAGAACAGAACACATAAGAACAGAACACACCAGAACAGAACATACCAGAACAGGCCAGAACAGACCAGAACAGACCAGAACAGAACACCTAAGAACAGAAGACACCAGAACAGAACATACCAGAACAGGCCAGAATAGACCGGAACAGACCGGAACAGACCAGAACAGACCAGAACAGACCTGAACAGATCAGGACAGACCAGAACAGAATAGAACACATAAGAACAGAACACACCACAACAGAACATACCAGGACACACCAGGACAGACGAGAACATACCAGAACAGACCTGAACAGAAGATACCAAAACAGGCCAGGATAGACCAGACCAGATCAAAACAGACCAGGACAAACCAGAACACATAAGAACAGAACATACCAGCACAGAACATACCAGAACAGGCCAGAAAAGACCAGAACAGATCAGGACAGACCAGGACCGACCAGAACAGAACACATAAGAACAGGACACATAAGAACAGAACACACCAGAACAGAACAGACCAGAACAGGCCAGAATAGACCAGATCAGATCAAAACCGACCAGGACAGACCAGAACAGAACACCTAAGAACAGGACACACCAGAACAGAACATACCAGAACAGGCCAGAATAGACCAGACCAGGCCAAAACATACCAGAACAGACCAGAACAGACCAGCACAGACCAGAACAGATCAGAACAGACCGGGACAGACCGGAACAGAGCATACCAGACCACGACAGACCAGAACACGTAAGAACAGAACATACCAGAACAGGCCAGAACAGAACACATAAGAACAGAACAGACCAGAACAGGCCAGAACAGAACATACCAGAACAAGCCAGGACAGAACAGAACACACCAGAACAGAACATACCAGAACAGGCCGGAATAGACCAGACCAGATCAGAACAGACCGGGACAGACCAGATCAGAACACCTAAGAGCAGAACATACCAGAACAGACCAGAACAGAACACCTAAGAACAGAACACACCAGAACAGAACAGAACAGAACACCTAAGAACAGAAGACACCAGAACAGAACATACCAGAACAGGCCAGAATAGACCAGAACAGACCGGAACAGACCAGAACAGACCAGAACAGACATGAGCAGATCAGGACAGACCAGGACAGACCAGAACAGAACACATAAGAACAGAACACACCACGACATAACATACCAGGACACACCAGGACAGACGAGAACATACCAGAACAGACCTGAACAGAAGATACCAAAACAGGCCAGGATAGACCAGACCAGATCAAAACAGGCCAGGACTAACCAGAACACATAAGAACAGAACATACCAGCACAGAACATACCAGAACAGGCCAGAAAAGACCAGAACAGATCAGGACAGACCAGGACCGACCAGAACAGAAAACATAAGAACAGAACACACCACAACAGAACATACCAGGACACACCAGGACAGACGAGAACATACCAGAACAGCTCAGAACAGACCGGGACAGACCGGAACAGAGCATACCAGACCACGACAGACCAGAACACGTAAGAACAGAACATACCAGAACAGGCCAGAACAGAACACATAAGAACAGAACAGACCAGAACAGGGCAGAACAGAACATACCAGAACAAGCCAGGACAGAACAGAACAGAACACATAAGAACAGAACACACCAGAACAGAACATACCAGAACAGGCCGGAATAGACCAGACCAGATCAGAACAGACCGGGACAGACCAGATCAGAACACCTAAGAGCAGAACATACCAGAACAGACCAGAACAGAACACCTAAGAACAGAACACACCAGAACAGAACAGACCAGAACAGACCAGAACAGAACACCTAAGAACAGAAGACACCAGAACAGAACATACCAGAACAGGCCAGAATAGACCAGAACAGACCGGAACAGACCAGAACAGACCAGAACAGACCTGAACAGATCAGGACAGACCAGGACAGACCAGAACAGAACACATAAGAACAGAACACACCACAACATAACATACCAGGACACACCAGGACAGACGAGAACATACCAGAACAGACCTGAACAGAAGATACCAAAACAGGCCAGGATAGACCAGACCAGATCAAAACAGGCCAGGACAAACCAGAACACATAAGAACAGAACATACCAGCACAGAACATACCAGAACAGGCCAGAAAGGACCAGAACAGATCAGGACAGACCAGGACCGACCAGAACAGAACACATAAGAACAGAACACACCAGAACAGAACATACCAGAACAGGCCAGAACACACCAGAACAGAACATACCAGAACAGGCCAGAATAGACCAGACCAGAACAGAACACATAAGAACAGAACACACCAGAACAGAACATACCAGAACAGGCCAGAACAGACCAGAACAGACCAGAACAGAACACCTAAGAACAGAAGACACCAGAACAGAACATACCAGAACAGGCCAGAATAGACCAGAACAGACCGGAACAGACCAGAACAGACCAGAACAGACCTGAACAGATCAGGACAGACCAGGACAGACCAGAACAGAACAGAACACATAAGAACAGAACACACCACAACAGAACATACCAGGACACACCAGGACAGACGAGAACATACCAGAACAGACCTGAACAGAAGATACCAAAACAGGCCAGGATAGACCAGACCAGATCAAAACAGACCAGGACAAACCAGAACACATAAGAACAGAACATACCAGCACAGAACATACCAGAACAGGCCAGAAAAGACCAGAACAGATCAGGACAGACCAGGACCGACCAGAACAGAACACACCAGAACAGAACATACCAGAACAGGCCGGAACACACCAGAACAGAACATACCAGAACAGGCCAGAATAGACCAGACCAGAACAGAACACATAAGAACAGAACACACCAGAACAGAACATACCAGAACAGGCCAAAATAGACCAGACCAGATCAAAACAGACCAGGACAGACCAGAACAGAACACACCAGAACAGAACATACCAGAACAGGCCAGAATAGACCAGACCAGATCAAAACAGACCAGAACAGGCCAGGACAGACCAGAACAGAACACGTAAGAACAGAAGACACCAGAACAGAACATACTAGAACAGGCCAGAACAGAACACATAAGAACAGAACACACCAGAACAGAACATACCAGAACAGGCCAGAACAGACCAGAACAGAATATACCTGAATAGGCCGGAATAGACCAGACCAGATCAGAACATACCAGAACAGGCCAGAATAGTCCAGAACAGAACAGAACAGATCAGGGCAGACCATGACAGACCAGAACAGACCAGAACAGAACACACCAGAACAGGCCAAAATAGACCAGACCAGATCAAAACAGACCAGGACAGACCAGAACAGAACATACCAGAACAGGCCAGAACAGACCAGAACAGAATATACCAGAATAGGCCGGAATAGACCAGACCAGATCAGAACATACCAGAACAGGCCAGAATAGACCAGAACAGACCAGAACAGATCAGGACAGACCAGGACAGACCAGAACAGGCCAGAACAGAACACATAAGAACAGAACATACCAGAACAGGTCAAAACAGACCAGAACAGACCTGAACAGAAGATGCCAGAACAGAACATACCAGAACAGGCCAGAATAGACCAGACCAGGCCAAAACATACCAGAACAGACCAGAACAGACCAGCACAGACCAGAACAGATCAGAATAGACCGGGACAGACCGGAACAGAGCATACCAGACCACGACAGACCAGAACACGTAAGAACAGAACATACCAGAACAGGCCAGAACAGAACACATAAGAACAGAACAGACCAGAACAGGCCAGAACAGAACATACCAGAACAAGCCAGGACAGAACAGAACACACCAGAACAGAACATACCAGAACAGGCCGGAATAGACCAGACCAGATCAGAACAGACCGGGACAGACCAGATCAGAACACCTAAGAGCAGAACATACCAGAACAGACCAGAACAGAACACCTAAGAACAGAACACACCAGAACAGAACAGAACAGAACACCTAAGAACAGAAGACACCAGAACAGAACAGACCAGAACAGACCAGAACAGAACACCTAAGAACAGAAGACACCAGAACAGAACATACCAGAACAGGCCAGAATAGACCAGAACAGACCGGAACAGACCAGAACAGACCAGAACAGACCTGAACAGATCAGGACAGACCAGGACAGACCAGAACAGAACACATAAGAACAGAACACACCACAACATAACATACCAGGACACACCAGGACAGACGAGAACATACTAGAACAGACCTGAACAGAAGATACCAAAACAGGCCAGGATAGACCAGACCAGATCAAAACAGGCCAGGACAAACCAGAACACATAAGAACAGAACATACCAGCACAGAACATACCAGAACAGGCCAGAAAAGACCAGAACAGATCAGGACAGACCAGGACCGACCAGAACAGAACACATAAGAACAGAACACACCAGAACAGAACATACCAGAACAGGCCAGAACACACCAGAACAGAACATACCAGAACAGGCCAGAATAGACCAGACCAGAACAGAACACATAAGAACAGAACACACCAGAACAGAACATACCAGAACAGGCCAGAACAGACCAGAACAGACCAGAACAGAACACCTAAGAACAGAAGACACCAGAACAGAACATACCAGAACAGGCCAGAATAGACCGGAACAGACCGGAACAGACCAGAACAGACCAGAACAGACCTGAACAGATCAGGACAGACCAGAACAGAATAGAACACATAAGAACAGAACACACCACAACAGAACATACCAGGACACACCAGGACAGACGAGAACATACCAGAACAGACCTGAACAGAAGATACCAAAACAGGCCAGGATAGACCAGACCAGATCAAAACAGACCAGGACAGACCAGAACAGAACACCTAAGAACAGGACACACCAGAACAGAACATACCAGAACAGGCCAGAGTAGACCAGACCAGATCAAAACAGACCAGGACAAACCAGAACACATAAGAACAGAACATACCAGCACAGAACATACCAGAACAGACCAGAACAGATCAGAACAGATCAGGACAGACCAGGACAGACCAGAACAGGCCAGAACAGAACACATAAGAACAGAACAGGCCAGAACAGAACACATAAGAACAGAACATACCAGAACAGGTCAAAACAGACCAGAACAGACCTGAACAGAAGATGCCAGAACAGAACATACCAGAACAGGCCAGAATAGACCAGACCAGGCCAAAACATACCAGAACAGACCAGAACAGACCAGCACAGACCAGAACAGATCAGAATAGACCGGGACAGACCGGAACAGAGCATACCAGACCACGACAGACCAGAACACGTAAGAACAGAACATACCAGAACAGGCCAGAACAGAACACATAAGAACAGAACAGACCAGAACAGGCCAGAACAGAACATACCAGAACAAGCCAGGACAGAACAGAACACACCAGAACAGAACATACCAGAACAGGCCGGAATAGACCAGACCAGATCAGAACAGACCGGGACAGACCAGATCAGAACACCTAAGAGCAGAACATACCAGAACAGACCAGAACAGAACACCTAAGAACAGAACACACCAGAACAGAACAGAACAGAACACCTAAGAACAGAAGACACCAGAACAGAACAGACCAGAACAGACCAGAACAGAACACCTAAGAACAGAAGACACCAGAACAGAACATACCAGAACAGGCCAGAATAGACCAGAACAGACCGGAACAGACCAGAACAGACCAGAACAGACCTGAACAGATCAGGACAGACCAGGACAGACCAGAACAGAACACATAAGAACAGAACACACCACAACATAACATACCAGGACACACCAGGACAGACGAGAACATACTAGAACAGACCTGAACAGAAGATACCAAAACAGGCCAGGATAGACCAGACCAGATCAAAACAGGCCAGGACAAACCAGAACACATAAGAACAGAACATACCAGCACAGAACATACCAGAACAGGCCAGAAAAGACCAGAACAGATCAGGACAGACCAGGACCGACCAGAACAGAACACATAAGAACAGAACACACCAGAACAGAACATACCAGAACAGGCCAGAACACACCAGAACAGAACATACCAGAACAGGCCAGAATAGACCAGACCAGAACAGAACACATAAGAACAGAACACACCAGAACAGAACATACCAGAACAGGCCAGAACAGACCAGAACAGACCAGAACAGAACACCTAAGAACAGAAGACACCAGAACAGAACATACCAGAACAGGCCAGAATAGACCGGAACAGACCGGAACAGACCAGAACAGACCAGAACAGACCTGAACAGATCAGGACAGACCAGAACAGAATAGAACACATAAGAACAGAACACACCACAACAGAACATACCAGGACACACCAGGACAGACGAGAACATACCAGAACAGACCTGAACAGAAGATACCAAAACAGGCCAGGATAGACCAGACCAGATCAAAACAGACCAGGACAAACCAGAACACATAAGAACAGAACATACCAGCACAGAACATACCAGAACAGGCCAGAAAAGACCAGAACAGATCAGGACAGATCAGGACAGACCAGGACAGACCAGAACAGGCCAGAATAGTCCAGAACAGAACAGAACAGAACAGATCAGGACAGACCAGGACAGACCAGAACAGAACACATAAGAACAGAACACACCAGAACAGAACATACCAGAACAGGTCAGAACAGATCAAAACAGACCAGAACAGACCAGAACAGAACACATAAGAACAGAACATACCAGAACAGGCCAGAATAGTCCAGAACAGAACAGAACAGAACAGATCAGGACAGACCAGGACAGACCAGAACAGAACACCTAAGAACAGGACACACCAGAACAGAACATACCAGAACAGGCCAGAGTAGACCAGACCAGATCAAAACAGACCAGGACAAACCAGAACACATAAGAACAGAACATACCAGCACAGAACATACCAGAACAGACCAGAACAGATCAGAACAGATCAGGACAGACCAGGACAGACCAGAACAGGCCAGAACAGAACACATAAGAACAGAACAGGCCAGAACAGAACACATAAGAACAGAACATACCAGAACAGGTCAAAACAGACCAGAACAGACCTGAACAGAAGATGCCAGAACAGAACATACCAGAACAGGCCAGAATAGACCAGACCAGGCCAAAACATACCAGAACAGACCAGAACAGACCAGCACAGACCAGAACAGATCAGAACAGACCGGGACAGACCGGAACAGAGCATACCAGACCACGACAGACCAGAACACGTAAGAACAGAACATACCAGAACAGGCCAGAACAGAACACATAAGAACAGAACAGACCAGAACAGGCCAGAACAGAACATACCAGAACAAGCCAGGACAGAACAGAACACACCAGAACAGAACATACCAGAACAGGCCGGAATAGACCAGACCAGATCAGAACAGACCAGGACCGACCAGAACAGAACACATAAGAACAGAACACACCACAACATAACATACCAGGACACACCAGGACAGACGAGAACATACCAGAACAGACCTGAACAGAAGATACCAAAACAGGCCAGGATAGACCAGACCAGATCAAAACAGGCCAGGACAAACCAGAACACATAAGAACAGAACATACCAGCACAGAACATACCAGAACAGGCCAGAAAAGACCAGAACAGATCAGGACAGACCAGGACCGACCAGAACAGAACACATAAGAACAGAACACACCAGAACAGAACATACCAGAACAGGCCAGAACACACCAGAACAGAACATACCAGAACAGGCCAGAGTAGACCAGACCAGATCAAAACAGACCAGGACAAACCAGAACACATAAGAACAGAACATACCAGCACAGAACATACCAGAACAGACCAGAACAGATCAGAACAGATCAGGACAGACCAGGACAGACCAGAACAGGCCAGAACAGAACACATAAGAACAGAACACACCAGAACAGAACATACCAGAACAGGCCAGAACACACCAGAACAGAACATACCAGAACAGGCCAGAATAGACCAGACCAGAACAGAACACATAAGAACAGAACACACCAGAACAGAACATACCAGAACAGGCCAGAACAGACCAGAACAGACCAGAACAGAACACCTAAGAACAGAAGACACCAGAACAGAACATACCAGAACAGGCCAGAATAGACCAGAACAGACCGGAACAGACCAAAACAGACCAGAACAGACCTGAACAGATCAGGACAGACCAGAACAGAACAGAACACATAAGAACAGAACACACCACAACAGAACATACCAGGACACACCAGGACAGACGAGAACATACCAGAACAGACCTGAACAGAAGATACCAAAACAGGCCAGGATAGACCAGACCAGATCAAAACAGACCAGGACAAACCAGAACACATAAGAACAGAACATACCAGCACAGAACATACCAGAACAGGCCAGAAAAGACCAGAACAGATCAGGACAGACCAGGACACATAAGAACAGAACATACCAGCACAGAACATACCAGAACAGACCAGAACAGATCAGAACAGATCAGGACAGACCAGGACAGACCAGAACAGGCCAGAACAGAACACATAAGAACAGAACATACCAGAACAGGTCAAAACAGACCAGAACAGACCTGAACAGAAGATGCCAGAACAGAACATACCAGAACAGGCCAGAATAGACCAGACCAGGCCAAAACATACCAGAACAGACCAGAACAGACCAGCACAGACCAGAACAGATCAGAACAGACCGGGACAGACCGGAACAGAGCATACCAGACCACGACAGACCAGAACACGTAAGAACAGAACATACCAGAACAGGCCAGAACAGAACACATAAGAACAGAACAGACCAGAACAGGCCAGAACAGAACATACCAGAACAAGCCAGGACAGAACAGAACACACCAGAACAGAACATACCAGAACAGGCCGGAATAGACCAGACCAGATCAGAACAGACCGGGACAGACCAGATCAGAACACCTAAGAGCAGAACATACCAGAACAGACCAGAACAGAACACCTAAGAACAGAACACACCAGAACAGAACAGAACAGAACACCTAAGAACAGAAGACACCAGAACAGAACAGACCAGAACAGACCAGAACAGAACACCTAAGAACAGAAGACACCAGAACAGAACATACCAGAACAGGCCAGAATAGACCAGAACAGACCGGAACAGACCAGAACAGACCAGAACAGACCTGAACAGATCAGGACAGACCAGGACAGACCAGAACAGAACACATAAGAACAGAACACACCACAACATAACATACCAGGACACACCAGGACAGACGAGAACATACCAGAACAGACCTGAACAGAAGATACCAAAACAGGCCAGGATAGACCAGACCAGATCAAAACAGGCCAGGACAAACCAGAACACATAAGAACAGAACATACCAGCACAGAACATACCAGAACAGGCCAGAAAAGACCAGAACAGATCAGGACAGACCAGGACCGACCAGAACAGAACACATAAGAACAGAACACACCAGAACAGAACATACCAGAACAGGCCAGAACACACCAGAACAGAACATACCAGAACAGGCCAGAGTAGACCAGACCAGATCAAAACAGACCAGGACAAACCAGAACACATAAGAACAGAACATACCAGCACAGAACATACCAGAACAGACCAGAACAGATCAGAACAGATCAGGACAGACCAGGACAGACCAGAACAGGCCAGAACAGAACACATAAGAACAGAACATACCAGAACAGGCCAGAAAAGACCAGAACAGATCAGGACAGACCAGGACCGACCAGAACAGAACACATAAGAACAGAACACACCAGAACAGAACATACCAGAACAGGCCAGAACACACCAGAACAGAACATACCAGAACAGGCCAGAATAGACCAGACCAGAACAGAACACATAAGAACAGAACACACCAGAACAGAACATACCAGAACAGGCCAGAACAGACCAGAACAGACCAGAACAGAACACCTAAGAACAGAAGACACCAGAACAGAACATACCAGAACAGGCCAGAATAGACCAGAACAGACCGGAACAGACCAAAACAGACCAGAACAGACCTGAACAGATCAGGACAGACCAGAACAGAACAGAACACATAAGAACAGAACACACCACAACAGAACATACCAGGACACACCAGGACAGACGAGAACATACCAGAACAGACCTGAACAGAAGATACCAAAACAGGCCAGGATAGACCAGACCAGATCAAAACAGACCAGGACAAACCAGAACACATAAGAACAGAACATACCAGCACAGAACATACCAGAACAGGCCAGAAAAGACCAGAACAGATCAGGACAGACCAGGACCGACCAGAACAGAAAACATAAGAACAGAACACACCACAACAGAACATACCAGGACACACCAGGACAGACGAGAACATACCAGAACAGCTCAGAACAGACCGGGACAGACCGGAACAGAGCATACCAGACCACGACAGACCAGAACACGTAAGAACAGAACATACCAGAACAGGCCAGAACAGAACACATAAGAACAGAACAGACCAGAACAGGGCAGAACAGAACATACCAGAACAAGCCAGGACAGAACAGAACAGAACACATAAGAACAGAACACACCAGAACAGAACATACCAGAACAGGCCGGAATAGACCAGACCAGATCAGAACAGACCGGGACAGACCAGATCAGAACACCTAAGAGCAGAACATACCAGAACAGACCAGAACAGAACACCTAAGAACAGAACACACCACAACATAACATACCAGGACACACCAGGACAGACGAGAACATACCAGAACAGACCTGAACAGAAGATACCAAAACAGGCCAGGATAGACCAGACCAGATCAAAACAGGCCAGGACAAACCAGAACACATAAGAACAGAACATACCAGCACAGAACATACCAGAACAGGCCAGAAAAGACCAGAACAGATCAGGACAGACCAGGACCGACCAGAACAGAACACATAAGAACAGAACACACCAGAACAGAACATACCAGAACAGGCCAGAACACACCAGAACAGAACATACCAGAACAGGCCAGAGTAGACCAGACCAGATCAAAACAGACCAGGACAAACCAGAACACATAAGAACAGAACATACCAGCACAGAACATACCAGAACAGACCAGAACAGATCAGAACAGATCAGGACAGACCAGGACAGACCAGAACAGGCCAGAACAGAACACATAAGAACAGAACACACCAGAACAGAACATACCAGAACAGGCCAGAACACACCAGAACAGAACATACCAGAACAGGCCAGAATAGACCAGACCAGAACAGAACACATAAGAACAGAACACACCAGAACAGAACATACCAGAACAGGCCAGAACAGACCAGAACAGATCAGAACAGATCAGGACAGACCAGGACAGACCAGAACAGGCCAGAACAGAACACATAAGAACAGAACATACCAGAACAGGCCAGAAAAGACCAGAACAGATCAGGACAGACCAGGACCGACCAGAACAGAACACATAAGAACAGAACACACCAGAACAGAACATACCAGAACAGGCCAGAACACACCAGAACAGAACATACCAGAACAGGCCAGAATAGACCAGACCAGAACAGAACACATAAGAACAGAACACACCAGAACAGAACATACCAGAACAGGCCAGAACAGACCAGAACAGACCAGAACAGAACACCTAAGAACAGAAGACACCAGAACAGAACATACCAGAACAGGCCAGAATAGACCAGAACAGACCGGAACAGACCAAAACAGACCAGAACAGACCTGAACAGATCAGGACAGACCAGAACAGAACAGAACACATAAGAACAGAACACACCACAACAGAACATACCAGGACACACCAGGACAGACGAGAACATACCAGAACAGACCTGAACAGAAGATACCAAAACAGGCCAGGATAGACCAGACCAGATCAAAACAGACCAGGACAAACCAGAACACATAAGAACAGAACATACCAGCACAGAACATACCAGAACAGGCCAGAAAAGACCAGAACAGATCAGGACAGACCAGGACCGACCAGAACAGAAAACATAAGAACAGAACACACCACAACAGAACATACCAGGACACACCAGGACAGACGAGAACATACCAGAACAGCTCAGAACAGACCGGGACAGACCGGAACAGAGCATACCAGACCACGACAGACCAGAACACGTAAGAACAGAACATACCAGAACAGGCCAGAACAGAACACATAAGAACAGAACAGACCAGAACAGGGCAGAACAGAACATACCAGAACAAGCCAGGACAGAACAGAACAGAACACATAAGAACAGAACACACCAGAACAGAACATACCAGAACAGGCCGGAATAGACCAGACCAGATCAGAACAGACCGGGACAGACCAGATCAGAACACCTAAGAGCAGAACATACCAGAACAGACCAGAACAGAACACCTAAGAACAGAACACACCACAACATAACATACCAGGACACACCAGGACAGACGAGAACATACCAGAACAGACCTGAACAGAAGATACCAAAACAGGCCAGGATAGACCAGACCAGATCAAAACAGGCCAGGACAAACCAGAACACATAAGAACAGAACATACCAGCACAGAACATACCAGAACAGGCCAGAAAAGACCAGAACAGATCAGGACAGACCAGGACCGACCAGAACAGAACACATAAGAACAGAACACACCAGAACAGAACATACCAGAACAGGCCAGAACACACCAGAACAGAACATACCAGAACAGGCCAGAGTAGACCAGACCAGATCAAAACAGACCAGGACAAACCAGAACACATAAGAACAGAACATACCAGCACAGAACATACCAGAACAGACCAGAACAGATCAGAACAGATCAGGACAGACCAGGACAGACCAGAACAGGCCAGAACAGAACACATAAGAACAGAACACACCAGAACAGAACATACCAGAACAGGCCAGAACACACCAGAACAGAACATACCAGAACAGGCCAGAATAGACCAGACCAGAACAGAACACATAAGAACAGAACACACCAGAACAGAACATACCAGAACAGGCCAGAACAGACCAGAACAGACCAGAACAGAACACCTAAGAACAGAAGACACCAGAACAGAACATACCAGAACAGGCCAGAATAGACCAGAACAGACCGGAACAGACCAAAACAGACCAGAACAGACCTGAACAGATCAGGACAGACCAGAACAGAACAGAACACATAAGAACAGAACACACCACAACAGAACATACCAGGACACACCAGGACAGACGAGAACATACCAGAACAGACCTGAACAGAAGATACCAAAACAGGCCAGGATAGACCAGACCAGATCAAAACAGACCAGGACAAACCAGAACACATAAGAACAGAACATACCAGCACAGAACATACCAGAACAGGCCAGAAAAGACCAGAACAGATCAGGACAGACCAGGACACATAAGAACAGAACATACCAGCACAGAACATACCAGAACAGACCAGAACAGATCAGAACAGATCAGGACAGACCAGGACAGACCAGAACAGGCCAGAACAGAACACATAAGAACAGAACATACCAGAACAGGTCAAAACAGACCAGAACAGACCTGAACAGAAGATGCCAGAACAGAACATACCAGAACAGGCCAGAATAGACCAGACCAGGCCAAAACATACCAGAACAGACCAGAACAGACCAGCACAGACCAGAACAGATCAGAACAGACCGGGACAGACCGGAACAGAGCATACCAGACCACGACAGACCAGAACACGTAAGAACAGAACATACCAGAACAGGCCAGAACAGAACACATAAGAACAGAACAGACCAGAACAGGCCAGAACAGAACATACCAGAACAAGCCAGGACAGAACAGAACACACCAGAACAGAACATACCAGAACAGGCCGGAATAGACCAGACCAGATCAGAACAGACCGGGACAGACCAGATCAGAACACCTAAGAGCAGAACATACCAGAACAGACCAGAACAGAACACCTAAGAACAGAACACACCAGAACAGAACAGAACAGAACACCTAAGAACAGAAGACACCAGAACAGAACAGACCAGAACAGACCAGAACAGAACACCTAAGAACAGAAGACACCAGAACAGAACAGAACAGAACACCTAAGAACAGAAGACACCAGAACAGAACAGACCAGAACAGACCAGAACAGAACACCTAAGAACAGAAGACACCAGAACAGAACATACCAGAACAGGCCAGAATAGACCAGAACAGACCGGAACAGACCAGAACACATAAGAACAGAACATACCAGCACAGAACATACCAGAACAGACCAGAACAGATCAGAACAGATCAGGACAGACCAGGACAGACCAGAACAGGCCAGAACAGAACACATAAGAACAGAACATACCAGAACAGGCCAGAAAAGACCAGAACAGATCAGGACAGACCAGGACCGACCAGAACAGAACACATAAGAACAGAACACACCAGAACAGAACATACCAGAACAGGCCAGAACACACCAGAACAGAACATACCAGAACAGGCCAGAATAGACCAGACCAGAACAGAACACATAAGAACAGAACACACCAGAACAGAACATACCAGAACAGGCCAGAACAGACCAGAACAGACCAGAACAGAACACCTAAGAACAGAAGACACCAGAACAGAACATACCAGAACAGGCCAGAATAGACCAGAACAGACCGGAACAGACCAAAACAGACCAGAACAGACCTGAACAGATCAGGACAGACCAGAACAGAACAGAACACATAAGAACAGAACACACCACAACAGAACATACCAGGACACACCAGGACAGACGAGAACATACCAGAACAGACCTGAACAGAAGATACCAAAACAGGCCAGGATAGACCAGACCAGATCAAAACAGACCAGGACAAACCAGAACACATAAGAACAGAACATACCAGAACAGGTCAAAACAGACCAGAACAGACCTGAACAGAAGATGCCAGAACAGAACATACCAGAACAGGCCAGAATAGACCAGACCAGGCCAAAACATACCAGAACAGACCAGAACAGACCAGCACAGACCAGAACAGATCAGAACAGACCGGGACAGACCGGAACAGAGCATACCAGACCACGACAGACCAGAACACGTAAGAACAGAACATACCAGAACAGGCCAGAACAGAACACATAAGAACAGAACAGACCAGAACAGGCCAGAACAGAACATACCAGAACAAGCCAGGACAGAACAGAACACACCAGAACAGAACATACCAGAACAGGCCGGAATAGACCAGACCAGATCAGAACAGACCGGGACAGACCAGATCAGAACACCTAAGAGCAGAACATACCAGAACAGACCAGAACAGAACACCTAAGAACAGAACACACCAGAACAGAACAGAACAGAACACCTAAGAACAGAAGACACCAGAACAGAACAGACCAGAACAGACCAGAACAGAACACCTAAGAACAGAAGACACCAGAACAGAACATACCAGAACAGGCCAGAATAGACCAGAACAGACCGGAACAGACCAGAACAGACCAGAACAGACCTGAACAGATCAGGACAGACCAGGACAGACCAGAACAGAACACATAAGAACAGAACACACCACAACATAACATACCAGGACACACCAGGACAGACGAGAACATACCAGAACAGACCTGAACAGAAGATACCAAAACAGGCCAGGATAGACCAGACCAGATCAAAACAGGCCAGGACAAACCAGAACACATAAGAACAGAACATACCAGCACAGAACATACCAGAACAGGCCAGAAAAGACCAGAACAGATCAGGACAGACCAGGACCGACCAGAACAGAACACATAAGAACAGAACACACCAGAACAGAACATACCAGAACAGGCCAGAACACACCAGAACAGAACATACCAGAACAGGCCAGAGTAGACCAGACCAGATCAAAACAGACCAGGACAAACCAGAACACATAAGAACAGAACATACCAGCACAGAACATACCAGAACAGACCAGAACAGATCAGAACAGATCAGGACAGACCAGGACAGACCAGAACAGGCCAGAACAGAACACATAAGAACAGAACATACCAGAACAGGCCAGAAAAGACCAGAACAGATCAGGACAGACCAGGACCGACCAGAACAGAACACATAAGAACAGAACACACCAGAACAGAACATACCAGAACAGGCCAGAACACACCAGAACAGAACATACCAGAACAGGCCAGAATAGACCAGACCAGAACAGAACACATAAGAACAGAACACACCAGAACAGAACATACCAGAACAGGCCAGAACAGACCAGAACAGACCAGAACAGAACACCTAAGAACAGAAGACACCAGAACAGAACATACCAGAACAGGCCAGAATAGACCAGAACAGACCGGAACAGACCAAAACAGACCAGAACAGACCTGACAAGATCAGGACAGACCAGAACAGAACAGAACACATAAGAACAGAACACACCACAACAGAACATACCAGGACACACCAGGACAGACGAGAACATACCAGAACAGACCTGAACAGAAGATACCAAAACAGGCCAGGATAGACCAGACCAGATCAAAACAGACCAGGACAAACCAGAACACATAAGAACAGAACATACCAGCACAGAACATACCAGAACAGGCCAGAAAAGACCAGAACAGATCAGGACAGACCAGGACACATAAGAACAGAACATACCAGCACAGAACATACCAGAACAGACCAGAACAGATCAGAACAGATCAGGACAGACCAGGACAGACCAGAACAGGCCAGAACAGAACACATAAGAACAGAACATACCAGAACAGGTCAAAACAGACCAGAACAGACCTGAACAGAAGATGCCAGAACAGAACATACCAGAACAGGCCAGAATAGACCAGACCAGGCCAAAACATACCAGAACAGACCAGAACAGACCAGCACAGACCAGAACAGATCAGAACAGACCGGGACAGACCGGAATAGAGCCTACCAGACCACGACAGACCAGAACACGTAAGAACAGGCCAGAACAGAACACATAAGAACAGAACAGACCAGAACAGGCCAGAACAGAACATACCAGAACAAGCCAGGACAGAACAGAACAGAACACATAAGAACAGAACACACCAGAACAGAACATACCAGAACAGGCCGGAATAGACCAGACCAGATCAGAACAGACCGGGACAGGCCAGATCAGAACACCTAAGAGCAGAACATACCAGAACAGACCAGAACAGAACACCTAAGAACAGAAGACACCAGAACAGAACATACCAGAACAGGCCAGAATAGACCAGAACAGATCAAAACAGACCAGGACAGACCAGAACACATAAGATCAGAACAGACCGGAACAAAATATACCAGAACAGGCCAGAACAGAACACACCAGAACAGAACATACCAGAATAGGCCGGAATAGACCAGACCAGATCAGAACATACCAGAACAGGCCAGAATAGACCAGAACAGACCAGAACAGATCAGGACAGACCAGGACAGACCAGAACAGAACACATAAGAACAGAACACACCAGAACAGAACATACCAGAACAGGCCAGAACAGACCAGAACAGAACACGCCAGAACACAACATACCAGAACAGGCCAGAATAGACCAGACCAGATCAGAACAGACTGGGACAGACCAGATCAGAACACCTAAGAGCAGAACATACCAGAACAGGCCAGAACAGACCAGAACAGACCAGAACAGAACACCTAAGAACAGAACACACCAGAACAGAACAGACCAGAACAGAACACATAAGAACAGAACATACCAGAACAGGTCAAAACAGAACATACCAGAACAAGCCAGGACAGAACAGAACAGAACACATAAGAACAGAACACACCAGAACAGAACATACCAGAACAGGCCAAAATAGACCAGACCAGATCAAAACAGACCAGGACAGACCAGAACAGAACACACCAGAACAGAACATACCAGAATAGGCCGGAATAGACCAGACCAGATCAGAACATACCAGAACAGGCCAGAATAGACCAGAACAGACCAGAACAGATCAGGACAGACCAGGACAGACCAGAACAGAACACATAAGAACAGAACACACCAGAACAGGCCAGAATAGACCAGACCAGGCCAAAACATACCAGAACAGAACACACCAGAACAGAACCTACCAGAACAGGCCAGAGTAGACCAGACCAGATCAAAACAGACCAGGACAAACCAGAACACATAAGAACAGAACATACCAGCACAGAACATACCAGAACAGACCAGAACAGATCAGAACAGATCAGGACAGACCAGGACAGACCAGAACAGGCCAGAACAGAACACATAAGAACAGAACATACCAGAACAGGTCAAAACAGACCAGAACAGACCTGAACAGAAGATGCCAGAACAGAACATACCAGAACAGGCCAGAATAGACCAGACCAGGCCCAAACATACCAGAACAGACCAGAACAGACCAGCACAGACCAGAACAGATCAGAACAGACCGGGACAGACCGGAACAGAGCATACCAGACCACGACAGACCAGAACACGTAAGAACAGAACATACCAGAACAGGCCAGAACAGAACACATAAGAACAGAACAGACCAGAACAGGCCAGAACAGAACATACCAGAACAAGCCAGGACAGAACAGAACACACCAGAACAGAACATACCAGAACAGGCCGGAATAGACCAGACCAGATCAGAACAGACCGGGACAGACCAGATCAGAACACCTAAGAGCAGAACATACCAGAACAGACCAGAACAGAACACCTAAGAACAGAACACACCAGAACAGAACAGAACAGAACACCTAAGAACAGAAGACACCAGAACAGAACAGACCAGGACAGACCAGAACAGAACACATAAGAACAGAACACACCACAACATAACATACCAGGACACACCAGGACAGACGAGAACATACCAGAACAGACCTGAACAGAAGATACCAAAACAGGCCAGGATAGACCAGACCAGATCAAAACAGGCCAGGACAAACCAGAACACATAAGAACAGAACATACCAGCACAGAACATACCAGAACAGGCCAGAAAAGAACAGAACACATCAGGACAGACCAGGACCGACCAGAACAGAACACATAAGAACAGAACACACCAGAACAGAACATACCAGAACAGGCCGGAATAGACCAGACCAGATCAGAACAGACCGGGACAGACCAGATCAGAACACCTAAGAGCAGAACATACCAGAACAGACCAGAACAGAACACCTAAGAACAGAACACACCAGAACAGAACAGACCAGAACAGACCAGAACAGAACACCTAAGAACAGAAGACACCAGAACAGAACATACCAGAACAGGCCAGAATAGACCAGAACAGACCGGAACAGAACACATAAGAACAGGACACACCAGAACAGAACATACCAGAACAGACCAGAATAGACCAGAACAGACTAGAACAGAACACATAAGAACAGAACATACCAGAACAGGCCGGAATAGACCAGACCAGATCAGAACAGACCGGGACAGACCAGATCAGAACACATAAGAACAGAACATACCAGCACAGAACATACCAGAACAGGCCAGAAAAGACCAGAACAGATCAGGACAGACCAGGACCGACCAGAACAGAACACATAAGAACAGGACACATAAGAACAGAACACACCAGAACAGAACAGACCAGAACAGGCCAGAATAGACCAGATCAGATCAAAACCGACCAGGACAGACCAGAACAGAACACCTAAGAACAGGACACACCAGAACAGAACATACCAGAACAGACCAGAATAGACCAGACCAGGCCAAAACATACCAGAACAGAACACACCAGAACAGAACATACCAGAACAGGCCAGAGTAGACCAGACCAGATCAAAACAGACCAGGACAAACCAGAACACATAAGAACAGAACATACCAGCACAGAACATACCAGAACAGACCAGAACAGATCAGAACAGATCAGGACAGACCAGGACAGACCAGGACAGACCAGAACAGGCCAGAACAGAACACATAAGAACAGAACATACCAGAACAGATCAAAACAGACCAGAACAGACCTGAACAGAAGATGCCAGAACAGAACATACCAGAACAGGTCAGAACAGATCAAAACAGACCAGAACACATAAGAACAGAACACACCAGAACAGAACATACCAGAACAGGCCAGAATAGTCCAGAACAGAACAGAACAGAACAGATCAGGACAGACCAGGACAGACCAGAACAGAACACATAAGAACAGAACACACCAGAACAGAACATACCAGAACAGGCCAGAACAGACCAGAACAGACTAGAACAGAACACCTAAGAACAGAGGACACCAGAACAGAACATACCAGAACAGACCAGAACAGACCAGAACAGGCCAGAATAGACCAGATCAGATCAAAACCGACCAGGACAGACCAGAACAGAACACCTAAGAACAGGACACACCAGAACAGAACATACCAGAACAGGCCAGAATAGACCAGACCAGGCCAAAACATACCAGAACAGACCAGAACAGACCAGCACAGACCAGAACAGATCAGAACAGACCGGGACAGACCGGAACAGAGCATACCAGACCACGACAGACCAGAACACGTAAGAACAGAACATACCAGAACAGGCCAGAACAGAACACATAAGAACAGAACATACCAGAACAAGCCAGGACAGAACAGAACACACCAGAACAGAACATACCAGAACAGGCCGGAATAGACCAGACCAGATCAGAACAGACCGGGACAGACCAGATCAGAACACCTAAGAGCAGAACATACCAGAACAGACCAGAACAGAACACCTAAGAACAGAACACACCAGAACAGAACAGAACAGAACACCTAAGAACAGAAGACACCAGAACAGAACATACCAGAACAGGCCAGAATAGACCAGCACAGACCGGAACAGACCAGAACAGACCAGAACAGACATGAGCAGATCAGGACAGACCAGGACAGACCAGAACAGAACACATAAGAACAGAACACACCACGACATAACATACCAGGACACACCAGGACAGACGAGAACATACCAGAACAGACCTGAACAGAAGATACCAAAACAGGCCAGGATAGACCAGACCAGATCAAAACAGGCCAGGACTAACCAGAACACATAAGAACAGAACATACCAGCACAGAACATACCAGAACAGGCCAGAAAAGACCAGAACAGATCAGGACAGACCAGGACCGACCAGAACAGAAAACATAAGAACAGAACACACCACAACAGAACATACCAGGACACACCAGGACAGACGAGAACATACCAGAACAGCTCAGAACAGACCGGGACAGACCGGAACAGAGCATACCAGACCACGACAGACCAGAACACGTAAGAACAGAACATACCAGAACAGGCCAGAACAGAACACATAAGAACAGAACAGACCAGAACAGGGCAGAACAGAACATACCAGAACAAGCCAGGACAGAACAGAACAGAACACATAAGAACAGAACACACCAGAACAGAACATACCAGAACAGGCCGGAATAGACCAGACCAGATCAGAACAGACCGGGACAGACCAGATCAGAACACCTAAGAGCAGAACATACCAGAACAGACCAGAACAGAACACCTAAGAACAGAACACACCAGAACAGAACAGACCAGAACAGACCAGAACAGAACACCTAAGAACAGAAGACACCAGAACAGAACATACCAGAACAGGCCAGAATAGACCAGAACAGACCGGAACAGACCAGAACAGACCAGAACAGACCTGAACAGATCAGGACAGACCAGGACAGACCAGAACAGAACACATAAGAACAGAACACACCACAACATAACATACCAGGACACACCAGGACAGACGAGAACATACCAGAACAGACCTGAACAGAAGATACCAAAACAGGCCAGGATAGACCAGACCAGATCAAAACAGGCCAGGACAAACCAGAACACATAAGAACAGAACATACCAGCACAGAACATACCAGAACAGGCCAGAAAAGACCAGAACAGATCAGGACAGACCAGGACCGACCAGAACAGAACACATAAGAACAGAACACACCAGAACAGAACATACCAGAACAGGCCAGAACACACCAGAACAGAACATACCAGAACAGGCCAGAATAGACCAGACCAGAACAGAACACATAAGAACAGAACACACCAGAACAGAACATACCAGAACAGGCCAGAACAGACCAGAACAGACCAGAACAGAACACCTAAGAACAGAAGACACCAGAACAGAACATACCAGAACAGGCCAGAATAGACCAGAACAGACCGGAACAGACCAGAACAGACCAGAACAGACCTGAACAGATCAGGACAGACCAGGACAGACCAGAACAGAACAGAACACATAAGAACAGAACACACCACAACAGAACATACCAGGACACACCAGGACAGACGAGAACATACCAGAACAGACCTGAACAGAAGATACCAAAACAGGCCAGGATAGACCAGACCAGATCAAAACAGACCAGGACAAACCAGAACACATAAGAACAGAACATACCAGCACAGAACATACCAGAACAGGCCAGAAAAGACCAGAACAGATCAGGACAGACCAGGACCGACCAGAACAGAACACACCAGAACAGAACATACCAGAACAGGCCGGAACACACCAGAACAGAACATACCAGAACAGGCCAGAATAGACCAGACCAGAACAGAACACATAAGAACAGAACACACCAGAACAGAACATACCAGAACAGGCCAAAATAGACCAGACCAGATCAAAACAGACCAGGACAGACCAGAACAGAACACACCAGAACAGAACATACCAGAACAGGCCAGAATAGACCAGACCAGATCAAAACAGACCAGAACAGGCCAGGACAGACCAGAACAGAACACGTAAGAACAGAAGACACCAGAACAGAACATACTAGAACAGGCCAGAACAGAACACATAAGAACAGAACACACCAGAACAGAACATACCAGAACAGGCCAGAACAGACCAGAACAGAATATACCTGAATAGGCCGGAATAGACCAGACCAGATCAGAACATACCAGAACAGGCCAGAATAGTCCAGAACAGAACAGAACAGATCAGGGCAGACCATGACAGACCAGAACAGACCAGAACAGAACACACCAGAACAGGCCAAAATAGACCAGACCAGATCAAAACAGACCAGGACAGACCAGAACAGAACATACCAGAACAGGCCAGAACAGACCAGAACAGAATATACCAGAATAGGCCGGAATAGACCAGACCAGATCAGAACATACCAGAACAGGCCAGAATAGACCAGAACAGACCAGAACAGATCAGGACAGACCAGGACAGACCAGAACAGGCCAGAACAGAACACATAAGAACAGAACATACCAGAACAGGTCAAAACAGACCAGAACAGACCTGAACAGAAGATGCCAGAACAGAACATACCAGAACAGGCCAGAATAGACCAGACCAGGCCAAAACATACCAGAACAGACCAGAACAGACCAGCACAGACCAGAACAGATCAGAATAGACCGGGACAGACCGGAACAGAGCATACCAGACCACGACAGACCAGAACACGTAAGAACAGAACATACCAGAACAGGCCAGAACAGAACACATAAGAACAGAACAGACCAGAACAGGCCAGAACAGAACATACCAGAACAAGCCAGGACAGAACAGAACACACCAGAACAGAACATACCAGAACAGGCCGGAATAGACCAGACCAGATCAGAACAGACCGGGACAGACCAGATCAGAACACCTAAGAGCAGAACATACCAGAACAGACCAGAACAGAACACCTAAGAACAGAACACACCAGAACAGAACAGAACAGAACACCTAAGAACAGAAGACACCAGAACAGAACAGACCAGAACAGACCAGAACAGAACACCTAAGAACAGAAGACACCAGAACAGAACATACCAGAACAGGCCAGAATAGACCAGAACAGACCGGAACAGACCAGAACAGAACAGACCTGAACAGATCAGGACAGACCAGGACAGACCAGAACAGAACACATAAGAACAGAACACACCACAACATAACATACCAGGACACACCAGGACAGACGAGAACATACCAGAACAGACCTGAACAGAAGATACCAAAACAGGCCAGGATAGACCAGACCAGATCAAAACAGGCCAGGACTAACCAGAACACATAAGAACAGAACATACCAGCACAGAACATACCAGAACAGGCCAGAAAAGACCAGAACAGATCAGGACAGACCAGGACCGACCAGAACAGAACACATAAGAACAGAACACACCACAACAGAACATACCAGGACACACCAGGACAGACGAGAACATACCAGAACAGATCAGAACAGACCGGGACAGACCGGAACAGAGCATACCAGACCACGACAGACCAGAACACGTAAGAACAGAACATACCAGAACAGGCCAGAACAGAACATACCAGAACAAGCCAGGACAGAACAGAACAGAACAGGCCGGAATAGACCAGACCAGATCAGAACAGACCGGGACAGACCAGATCAGAACACCTAAGAGCAGAACATACCAGAACAGACCAGAACAGAACACCTAAGAACAGAACACACCACAACATAACATACCAGGACACACCAGGACAGACGAGAACATACCAGAACAGACCTGAACAGAAGATACCAAAACAGGCCAGGATAGACCAGACCAGATCAAAACAGGCCAGGACAAACCAGAACACATAAGAACAGAACATACCAGCACAGAACATACCAGAACAGGCCAGAAAAGAACAGAACACATCAGGACAGACCAGGACCGACCAGAACAGAACACATAAGAACAGAACACACCAGAACAGAACATACCAGAACAGGCCGGAATAGACCAGACCAGATCAGAACAGACCGGGACAGACCAGATCAGAACACCTAAGAGCAGAACATACCAGAACAGACCAGAACAGAACACCTAAGAACAGAACACACCAGAACAGAACAGACCAGAACAGACCAGAACAGAACACCTAAGAACAGAAGACACCAGAACAGAACATACCAGAACAGGCCAGAATAGACCAGAACAGACCGGAACAGACCAGAACAGACCAGAACAGACCTGAACAGATCAGGACAGACCAGGACAGACCAGAACAGAACACATAAGAACAGAACACACCACAACATAACATACCAGGACACACCAGGACAGACGAGAACATACCAGAACAGACCTGAACAGAAGATACCAAAACAGGCCAGGATAGACCAGACCAGATCAAAACAGGCCAGGACAAACCAGAACACATAAGAACAGAACATACCAGCACAGAACATACCAGAACAGGCCAGAAAAGACCAGAACAGATCAGGACAGACCAGGACCGACCAGAACAGAACACATAAGAACAGAACACACCAGAACAGAACATACTAGAACAGGCCAGAACACACCAGAACAGAACATACCAGAACAGGCCAGAATAGACCAGACCAGAACAGAACACATAAGAACAGAACACACCAGAACAGAACATACCAGAACAGGCCAGAACAGACCAGAACAGACCAGAACAGAACACCTAAGAACAGAAGACACCAGAACAGAACATACCAGAACAGGCCAGAATAGACCGGAACAGACCGGAACAGACCAGAACAGACCAGAACAGACCTGAACAGATCAGGACAGACCAGAACAGAATAGAACACATAAGAACAGAACACACCACAACAGAACATACCAGGACACACCAGGACAGACGAGAACATACCAGAACAGACCTGAACAGAAGATACCAAAACAGGCCAGGATAGACCAGACCAGATCAAAACAGACCAGGACAAACCAGAACACATAAGAACAGAACATACCAGCACAGAACATACCAGAACAGGCCAGAAAAGACCAGAACAGATCAGGACAGACCAGGACCGACCAGAACAGAACACATAAGAACAGGACACATAAGAACAGAACACACCAGAACAGAACAGACCAGAACAGGCCAGAATAGACCAGATCAGATCAAAACCGACCAGGACAGACCAGAACAGAACACCTAAGAACAGGACACACCAGAACAGAACATACCAGAACAGACCAGAATAGACCAGACCAGGCCAAAACATACCAGAACAGAACACACCAGAACAGAACATACCAGAACAGGCCAGAGTAGACCAGACCAGATCAAAACAGACCAGGACAAACCAGAACACATAAGAACAGAACATACCAGCACAGAACATACCAGAACAGACCAGAACAGATCAGAACAGATCAGGACAGACCAGGACAGACCAGGACAGACCAGAACAGGCCAGAACAGAACACATAAGAACAGAACATACCAGAACAGATCAAAACAGACCAGAACAGACCTGAACAGAAGATGCCAGAACAGAACATACCAGAACAGGTCAGAACAGATCAAAACAGACCAGAACACATAAGAACAGAACACACCAGAACAGAACATACCAGAACAGGCCAGAATAGTCCAGAACAGAACAGAACAGAACAGATCAGGACAGACCAGGACAGACCAGAACAGAACACATAAGAACAGAACACACCAGAACAGAACATACCAGAACAGGCCAGAACAGACCAGAACAGACTAGAACAGAACACCTAAGAACAGAGGACACCAGAACAGAACATACCAGAACAGACCAGAACAGACCAGAACAGGCCAGAATAGACCAGATCAGATCAAAACCGACCAGGACAGACCAGAACAGAACACCTAAGAACAGGACACACCAGAACAGAACATACCAGAACAGGCCAGAATAGACCAGACCAGGCCAAAACATACCAGAACAGACCAGAACAGACCAGCACAGACCAGAACAGATCAGAACAGACCGGGACAGACCGGAACAGAGCATACCAGACCACGACAGACCAGAACACGTAAGAACAGAACATACCAGAACAGGCCAGAACAGAACACATAAGAACAGAACAGACCAGAACAGGCCAGAACAGAACATACCAGAACAAGCCAGGACAGAACAGAACACACCAGAACAGAACATACCAGAACAGGCCGGAATAGACCAGACCAGATCAGAACAGACCGGGACAGACCAGATCAGAACACCTAAGAGCAGAACATACCAGAACAGACCAGAACAGAACACCTAAGAACAGAACACACCAGAACAGAACAGAACAGAACACCTAAGAACAGAAGACACCAGAACAGAACATACCAGAACAGGCCAGAATAGACCAGAACAGACCGGAACAGACCAGAACAGACCAGAACAGACATGAGCAGATCAGGACAGACCAGGACAGACCAGAACAGAACACATAAGAACAGAACACACCACGACATAACATACCAGGACACACCAGGACAGACGAGAACATACCAGAACAGACCTGAACAGAAGATACCAAAACAGGCCAGGATAGACCAGACCAGATCAAAACAGGCCAGGACTAACCAGAACACATAAGAACAGAACATACCAGCACAGAACATACCAGAACAGGCCAGAAAAGACCAGAACAGATCAGGACAGACCAGGACCGACCAGAACAGAAAACATAAGAACAGAACACACCACAACAGAACATACCAGGACACACCAGGACAGACGAGAACATACCAGAACAGCTCAGAACAGACCGGGACAGACCGGAACAGAGCATACCAGACCACGACAGACCAGAACACGTAAGAACAGAACATACCAGAACAGGCCAGAACAGAACACATAAGAACAGAACAGACCAGAACAGGGCAGAACAGAACATACCAGAACAAGCCAGGACAGAACAGAACAGAACACATAAGAACAGAACACACCAGAACAGAACATACCAGAACAGGCCGGAATAGACCAGACCAGATCAGAACAGACCGGGACAGACCAGATCAGAACACCTAAGAGCAGAACATACCAGAACAGACCAGAACAGAACACCTAAGAACAGAACACACCAGAACAGAACAGACCAGAACAGACCAGAACAGAACACCTAAGAACAGAAGACACCAGAACAGAACATACCAGAACAGGCCAGAATAGACCAGAACAGACCGGAACAGACCAGAACAGACCAGAACAGACCTGAACAGATCAGGACAGACCAGGACAGACCAGAACAGAACACATAAGAACAGAACACACCACAACATAACATACCAGGACACACCAGGACAGACGAGAACATACCAGAACAGACCTGAACAGAAGATACCAAAACAGGCCAGGATAGACCAGACCAGATCAAAACAGGCCAGGACAAACCAGAACACATAAGAACAGAACATACCAGCACAGAACATACCAGAACAGGCCAGAAAAGACCAGAACAGATCAGGACAGACCAGGACCGACCAGAACAGAACACATAAGAACAGAACACACCAGAACAGAACATACCAGAACAGGCCAGAACACACCAGAACAGAACATACCAGAACAGGCCAGAATAGACCAGACCAGAACAGAACACATAAGAACAGAACACACCAGAACAGAACATACCAGAACAGGCCAGAACAGACCAGAACAGACCAGAACAGAACACCTAAGAACAGAAGACACCAGAACAGAACATACCAGAACAGGCCAGAATAGACCAGAACAGACCGGAACAGACCAGAACAGACCAGAACAGACCTGAACAGATCAGGACAGACCAGGACAGACCAGAACAGAACAGAACACATAAGAACAGAACACACCACAACAGAACATACGAGGACAGAACATACCAGAACAAGCCAGAATAGACCAGACCAGATCAGAACAGACCGGGACAGACCAGAACACATAAGAACAGAACATACCAGCACAGAACATACCAGAACAGGCCAGAAAAGACCAGAACAGATCAGGACAGACCAGGACCGACCAGAACAGAACACATAAGAACAGAACACACCAGAACAGAACATACCAGAACAGGCCAGAACACACCAGAACAGAACATACCAGAACAGGCCAGAACAGACCAGAACAGAATATACCTGAATAGGCCGGAATAGACCAGACCAGATCAGAACATACCAGAACAGGCCAGAATAGTCCAGAACAGAACAGAACAGATCAGGGCAGACCATGACAGACCAGAACAGACCAGAACAGAACACACCAGAACAGGCCAAAATAGACCAGACCAGATCAAAACAGACCAGGACAGACCAGAACAGAACATACCAGAACAGGCCAGAACAGACCAGAACAGAATATACCAGAATAGGCCGGAATAGACCAGACCAGATCAGAACATACCAGAACAGGCCAGAATAGACCAGAACAGACCAGAACAGATCAGGACAGACCAGGACAGACCAGATCAGAACACCTAAGAGCAGAACATACCAGAACAGACCAGAACAGAACACCTAAGAACAGAACACACCAGAACAGAACAGAACAGAACACCTAAGAACAGAAGACACCAGAACAGAACAGACCAGAACAGAACATACCAGAACAAGCCAGAATAGACCAGACCAGATCAGAACAGACCGGGACAGACCAGATCAGAACACCTAAGAGCAGAACATACCAGAACAGACCAGAACAGAACACCTAAGAACAGAACACACCAGAACAGAACAGAACACCTAAGAACAGAAGACACCAGAACAGAACAGACCAGAACAGAACATACCAGAACAGGCCAGAATAGACCAGACCAGGCCAAAACATACCAGAACAGACCAGAACAGACCAGCACAGACCAGAACAGATCAGAATAGACCGGGACAGACCGGAACAGAGCATACCAGACCACGACAGACCAGAACACGTAAGAACAGAACATACCAGAACAGGCCAGAACAGAACACATAAGAACAGAACAGACCAGAACAGGCCAGAACAGAACATACCAGAACAAGCCAGGACAGAACAGAACACACCAGAACAGAACATACCAGAACAGGCCGGAATAGACCAGACCAGATCAGAACAGACCGGGACAGACCAGATCAGAACACCTAAGAGCAGAACATACCAGAACAGACCAGAACAGAACACCTAAGAACAGAACACACCAGAACAGAACAGAACAGAACACCTAAGAACAGAAGACACCAGAACAGAACAGACCAGAACAGACCAGAACAGAACACCTAAGAACAGAAGACACCAGAACAGAACATACCAGAACAGGCCAGAATAGACCAGAACAGACCGGAACAGACCAGAACAGACCAGAACAGACCTGAACAGATCAGGACAGACCAGGACAGACCAGAACAGAACACATAAGAACAGAACACACCACAACATAACATACCAGGACACACCAGGACAGACGAGAACATACCAGAACAGACCTGAACAGAAGATACCAAAACAGGCCAGGATAGACCAGACCAGATCAAAACAGGCCAGGACAAACCAGAACACATAAGAACAGAACATACCAGCACAGAACATACCAGAACAGGCCAGAAAAGACCAGAACAGATCAGGACAGACCAGGACCGACCAGAACAGAACACATAAGAACAGAACACACCAGAACAGAACATACCAGAACAGGCCAGAACACACCAGAACAGAACATACCAGAACAGGCCAGAGTAGACCAGACCAGATCAAAACAGACCAGGACAAACCAGAACACATAAGAACAGAACATACCAGCACAGAACATACCAGAACAGACCAGAACAGATCAGAACAGATCAGGACAGACCAGGACAGACCAGAACAGGCCAGAACAGAACACATAAGAACAGAACATACCAGAACAGGCCAGAAAAGACCAGAACAGATCAGGACAGACCAGGACCGACCAGAACAGAACACATAAGAAAAGAACACACCAGAACAGAACATACCAGAACAGGCCAGAACACACCAGAACAGAACATACCAGAACAGGCCAGAATAGACCAGACCAGAACAGAACACATAAGAACAGAACACACCAGAACAGAACATACCAGAACAGGCCAGAACAGACCAGAACAGACCAGAACAGAACACCTAAGAACAGAAGACACCAGAACAGAACATACCAGAACAGGCCAGAATAGACCAGAACAGACCGGAACAGACCAAAACAGACCAGAACAGACCTGAACAGATCAGGACAGACCAGAACAGAACAGAACACATAAGAACAGAACACACCACAACAGAACATACCAGGACACACCAGGACAGACGAGAACATACCAGAACAGACCTGAACAGAAGATACCAAAACAGGCCAGGATAGACCAGACCAGATCAAAACAGACCAGGACAAACCAGAACACATAAGAACAGAACATACCAGCACAGAACATACCAGAACAGGCCAGAAAAGACCAGAACAGATCAGGACAGACCAGGACACATAAGAACAGAACATACCAGCACAGAACATACCAGAACAGACCAGAACAGATCAGAACAGATCAGGACAGACCAGGACAGACCAGAACAGGCCAGAACAGAACACATAAGAACAGAACATACCAGAACAGGTCAAAACAGACCAGAACAGACCTGAACAGAAGATGCCAGAACAGAACATACCAGAACAGGCCAGAATAGACCAGACCAGGCCAAAACATACCAGAACAGACCAGAACAGACCAGCACAGACCAGAACAGATCAGAACAGACCGGGACAGACCGGAATAGAGCCTACCAGACCACGACAGACCAGAACACGTAAGAACAGAACATACCAGAACAGGCCAGAACAGAACACATAAGAACAGAACAGACCAGAACAGGCCAGAACAGAACATACCAGAACAAGCCAGGACAGAACAGAACAGAACACATAAGAACAGAACACACCAGAACAGAACATACCAGAACAGGCCGGAATAGACCAGACCAGATCAGAACAGACCGGGACAGGCCAGATCAGAACACCTAAGAGCAGAACATACCAGAACAGACCAGAACAGAACACCTAAGAACAGAAGACACCAGAACAGAACATACCAGAACAGGCCAGAATAGACCAGAACAGACCGGAACAGAACAGACCAGAACAGGCCAGAATAGACCAGATCAGATCAAAACAGACCAGGACAGACCAGAACACATAAGATCAGAACAGACCGGAACAAAATATACCAGAACAGGCCAGAACAGAACACACCAGAACAGAACATACCAGAATAGGCCGGAATAGACCAGACCAGATCAGAACATACCAGAACAGGCCAGAATAGACCAGAACAGACCAGAACAGATCAGGACAGACCAGGACAGACCAGAACAGAACACATAAGAACAGAACACACCAGAACAGAACATACCAGAACAGGCCAGAACAGACCAGAACAGAACACGCCAGAACACAACATACCAGAACAGGCCAGAATAGACCAGACCAGATCAGAACAGACTGGGACAGACCAGATCAGAACACCTAAGAGCAGAACATACCAGAACAGGCCAGAACAGACCAGAACAGACCAGAACAGAACACCTAAGAAAAGAACACACCAGAACAGAACAGACCAGAACAGAACACATAAGAACAGAACATACCAGAACAGGTCAAAACAGAACATACCAGAACAAGCCAGGACAGAACAGAACAGAACACATAAGAACAGAACACACCAGAACAGAACATACCAGAACAGGCCAAAATAGACCAGACCAGATCAAAACAGACCAGGACAGACCAGAACAGAACACACCAGAACAGAACATACCAGAATAGGCCGGAATAGACCAGACCAGATCAGAACATACCAGAACAGGCCAGAATAGACCAGAACAGACCAGAACAGATCAGGACAGACCAGGACAGACCAGAACAGAACACATAAGAACAGAACACACCAGAACAGGCCAGAATAGACCAGACCAGGCCAAAACATACCAGAACAGAACACACCAGAACAGAACATACCAGAACAGGCCAGAGTAGACCAGACCAGATCAAAACAGACCAGGACAAACCAGAACACATAAGAACAGAACATACCAGCACAGAACATACCAGAACAGACCAGAACAGATCAGAACAGATCAGGACAGACCAGGACAGACCAGAACAGGCCAGAACAGAACACATAAGAACAGAACATACCAGAACAGGTCAAAACAGACCAGAACAGACCTGAACAGAAGATGCCAGAACAGAACATACCAGAACAGGCCAGAATAGACCAGACCAGGCCCAAACATACCAGAACAGACCAGAACAGACCAGCACAGACCAGAACAGATCAGAACAGACCGGGACAGACCGGAACAGAGCATACCAGACCACGACAGACCAGAATACGTAAGAACAGAACATACCAGAACAGGCCAGAACAGAACACATAAGAACAGAACAGACCAGAACAGGCCAGAACAGAACATACCAGAACAAGCCAGGACAGAACAGAACACACCAGAACAGAACATACCAGAACAGGCCGGAATAGACCAGACCAGATCAGAACAGACCGGGACAGACCAGATCAGAACACCTAAGAGCAGAACATACCAGAACAGACCAGAACAGAACACCTAAGAACAGAACACACCAGAACAGAACAGAACAGAACACCTAAGAACAGAAGACACCAGAACAGAACAGACCAGGACAGACCAGAACAGAACACATAAGAACAGAACACACCACAACATAACATACCAGGACACACCAGGACAGACGAGAACATACCAGAACAGACCTGAACAGAAGATACCAAAACAGGCCAGGATAGACCAGACCAGATCAAAACAGGCCAGGACAAACCGGAACACATAAGAACAGAACATACCAGCACAGAACATACCAGAACAGGCCAGAAAAGACCAGAACAGATCAGGACAGACCAGGACACATAAGAACAGAACATACCAGCACAGAACATACCAGAACAGACCAGAACAGATCAGAACAGATCAGGACAGACCAGGACAGACCAGAACAGGCCAGAACAGAACACATAAGAACAGAACATACCAGAACAGGTCAAAACAGACCAGAACAGACCTGAACAGAAGATGCCAGAACAGAACATACCAGAGCAGGCCAGAATAGACCAGACCAGGCCAAAACATACCAGAACAGACCAGAACAAACCAGCACAGACCAGAACAGATCAGAACAGACCGGGACAGACCGGAATAGAGCCTACCAGACCACGACAGACCAGAACACGTAAGAACAGAACATACCAGAACAGGCCAGAACAGAACACATAAGAACAGAACAGACCAGAACAGGCCAGAACAGAACATACCAGAACAAGCCAGGACAGAACAGAACAGAACACATAAGAACAGAACACACCAGAACAGAACATACCAGAACAGGCCGGAATAGACCAGACCAGATCAGAACAGACCGGGACAGGCCAGATCAGAACACCTAAGAGCAGAACATACCAGAACAGACCAGAACAGAACACCTAAGAACAGAAGACACCAGAACAGAACATACCAGAACAGGCCAGAATAGACCAGAACAGACCGGAACAGAACAGACCAGAACAGGCCAGAATAGACCAGATCAGATCAAAACAGACCAGGACAGACCAGAACACATAAGATCAGAACAGACCGGAACAAAATATACCAGAACAGGCCAGAACAGAACACACCAGAACAGAACATACCAGAATAGGCCGGAATAGACCAGACCAGATCAGAACATACCAGAACAGGCCAGAATAGACCAGAACAGACCAGAACAGATCAGGACAGACCAGGACAGACCAGAACAGAACACATAAGAACAGAACACACCAGAACAGAACATACCAGAACAGGCCAGAACAGACCAGAACAGAACACGCCAGAACACAACATACCAGAACAGGCCAGAATAGACCAGACCAGATCAGAACAGACTGGGACAGACCAGATCAGAACACCTAAGAGCAGAACATACCAGAACAGGCCAGAACAGACCAGAACAGACCAGACCAGAACAGAACACCTAAGAACAGAACACACCAGAACAGAACAGACCAGAACAGAACACATAAGAACAGAACATACCAGAACAGGTCAAAACAGAACATACCAGAACAAGCCAGGACAGAACAGAACAGAACACATAAGAACAGAACACACCAGAACAGAACATACCAGAACAGGCCAAAATAGACCAGACCAGATCAAAACAGACCAGGACAGACCAGAACAGAACACACCAGAACAGAACATACCAGAATAGGCCGGAATAGACCAGACCAGATCAGAACATACCAGAACAGGCCAGAATAGACCAGAACAGACCAGAACAGATCAGGACAGACCAGGACAGACCAGAACAGAACACATAAGAACAGAACACACCAGAACAGGCCAGAATAGACCAGACCAGGCCAAAACATACCAGAACAGAACACACCAGAACAGAACATACCAGAACAGGCCAGAGTAGACCAGACCAGATCAAAACAGACCAGGACAAACCAGAACACATAAGAACAGAACATACCAGCACAGAACATACCAGAACAGACCAGAACAGATCAGAACAGATCAGGACAGACCAGGACAGACCAGAACAGGCCAGAACAGAACACATAAGAACAGAACATACCAGAACAGGTCAAAACAGACCAGAACAGACCTGAACAGAAGATGCCAGAACAGAACATACCAGAACAGGCCAGAATAGACCAGACCAGGCCCAAACATACCAGAACAGACCAGAACAGACCAGCACAGACCAGAACAGATCAGAACAGACCGGGACAGACCGGAACAGAGCATACCAGACCACGACAGACCAGAATACGTAAGAACAGAACATACCAGAACAGGCCAGAACAGAACACATAAGAACAGAACAGACCAGAACAGGCCAGAACAGAACATACCAGAACAAGCCAGGACAGAACAGAACACACCAGAACAGAACATACCAGAACAGGCCGGAATAGACCAGACCAGATCAGAACAGACCGGGACAGACCAGATCAGAACACCTAAGAGCAGAACATACCAGAACAGACCAGAACAGAACACCTAAGAACAGAACACACCAGAACAGAACAGAACAGAACACCTAAGAACAGAAGACACCAGAACAGAACAGACCAGGACAGACCAGAACAGAACACATAAGAACAGAACACACCACAACATAACATACCAGGACACACCAGGACAGACGAGAACATACCAGAACAGACCTGAACAGAAGATACCAAAACAGGCCAGGATAGACCAGACCAGATCAAAACAGGCCAGGACAAACCAGAACACATAAGAACAGAACATACCAGCACAGAACATACCAGAACAGGCCAGAAAAGAACAGAACACATCAGGACAGACCAGGACCGACCAGAACAGAACACATAAGAACAGAACACACCAGAACAGAACATACCAGAACAGGCCAGGATAGACCAGACCAGATCAAAACAGGCCAGGACTAACCAGAACACATAAGAACAGAACATACCAGCACAGAACATACCAGAACAGGCCAGAAAAGACCAGAACAGATCAGGACAGACCAGGACCGACCAGAACAGAAAACATAAGAACAGAACACACCACAACAGAACATACCAGGACACACCAGGACAGACGAGAACATACCAGAACAGCTCAGAACAGACCGGGACAGACCGGAACAGAGCATACCAGACCACGACAGACCAGAACACGTAAGAACAGAACATACCAGAACAGGCCAGAACAGAACACATAAGAACAGAACAGACCAGAACAGGGCAGAACAGAACATACCAGAACAAGCCAGGACAGAACAGAACAGAACACATAAGAACAGAACACACCAGAACAGAACATACCAGAACAGGCCGGAATAGACCAGACCAGATCAGAACAGACCAGAACAGAACACCTAAGAACAGAAGACACCAGAACAGAACATACCAGAACAGGCCAGAATAGACCAGAACAGACCGGAACAGAACAGACCAGAACAGGCCAGAATAGACCAGATCAGATCAAAACAGACCAGGACAGACCAGAACACATAAGATCAGAACAGACCGGAACAAAATATACCAGAACAGGCCAGAACAGAACACACCAGAACAGAACATACCAGAATAGGCCGGAATAGACCAGACCAGATCAGAACATACCAGAACAGGCCAGAATAGACCAGAACAGACCAGAACAGATCAGGACAGACCAGGACAGACCAGAACAGAACACATAAGAACAGAACACACCAGAACAGAACATACCAGAACAGGCCAGAACAGACCAGAACAGAACACGCCAGAACACAACATACCAGAACAGGCCAGAATAGACCAGACCAGATCAGAACAGACTGGGACAGACCAGATCAGAACACCTAAGAGCAGAACATACCAGAACAGGCCAGAACAGACCAGAACAGACCAGAACAGAACACCTAAGAAAAGAACACACCAGAACAGACCAGAACAGAACACATAAGAACAGAACATACCAGAACAGGTCAAAACAGAACATACCAGAACAAGCCAGGACAGAACAGAACAGAACACATAAGAACAGAACACACCAGAACAGAACATACCAGAACAGGCCAAAATAGACCAGACCAGATCAAAACAGACCAGGACAGACCAGAACAGAACACACCAGAACAGAACATACCAGAATAGGCCGGAATAGACCAGACCAGATCAGAACATACCAGAACAGGCCAGAATAGACCAGAACAGACCAGAACAGATCAGGACAGACCAGGACAGACCAGAACAGAACACATAAGAACAGAACACACCAGAACAGGCCAGAATAGACCAGACCAGGCCAAAACATACCAGAACAGAACACACCAGAACAGAACATACCAGAACAGGCCAGAGTAGACCAGACCAGATCAAAACAGACCAGGACAAACCAGAACACATAAGAACAGAACATACCAGCACAGAACATACCAGAACAGACCAGAACAGATCAGAACAGATCAGGACAGACCAGGACAGACCAGAACAGGCCAGAACAGAACACATAAGAACAGAACATACCAGAACAGGTCAAAACAGACCAGAACAGACCTGAACAGAAGATGCCAGAACAGAACATACCAGAACAGGCCAGAATAGACCAGACCAGGCCCAAACATACCAGAACAGACCAGAACAGACCAGCACAGACCAGAACAGATCAGAACAGACCGGGACAGACCGGAACAGAGCATACCAGACCACGACAGACCAGAATACGTAAGAACAGAACATACCAGAACAGGCCAGAACAGAACACATAAGAACAGAACAGACCAGAACAGGCCAGAACAGAACATACCAGAACAAGCCAGGACAGAACAGAACACACCAGAACAGAACATACCAGAACAGGCCGGAATAGACCAGACCAGATCAGAACAGACCGGGACAGACCAGATCAGAACACCTAAGAGCAGAACATACCAGAACAGACCAGAACAGAACACCTAAGAACAGAACACACCAGAACAGAACAGAACAGAACACCTAAGAACAGAAGACACCAGAACAGAACAGACCAGGACAGACCAGAACAGAACACATAAGAACAGAACACACCACAACATAACATACCAGGACACACCAGGACAGACGAGAACATACCAGAACAGACCTGAACAGAAGATACCAAAACAGGCCAGGATAGACCAGACCAGATCAAAACAGGCCAGGACAAACCGGAACACATAAGAACAGAACATACCAGCACAGAACATACCAGAACAGGCCAGAAAAGACCAGAACAGATCAGGACAGACCAGGACACATAAGAACAGAACATACCAGCACAGAACATACCAGAACAGACCAGAACAGATCAGAACAGATCAGGACAGACCAGGACAGACCAGAACAGGCCAGAACAGAACACATAAGAACAGAACATACCAGAACAGGTCAAAACAGACCAGAACAGACCTGAACAGAAGATGCCAGAACAGAACATACCAGAGCAGGCCAGAATAGACCAGACCAGGCCAAAACATACCAGAACAGACCAGAACAAACCAGCACAGACCAGAACAGATCAGAACAGACCGGGACAGACCGGAATAGAGCCTACCAGACCACGACAGACCAGAACACGTAAGAACAGAACATACCAGAACAGGCCAGAACAGAACACATAAGAACAGAACAGACCAGAACAGGCCAGAACAGAACATACCAGAACAAGCCAGGACAGAACAGAACAGAACACATAAGAACAGAACACACCAGAACAGAACATACCAGAACAGGCCGGAATAGACCAGACCAGATCAGAACAGACCGGGACAGGCCAGATCAGAACACCTAAGAGCAGAACATACCAGAACAGACCAGAACAGAACACCTAAGAACAGAAGACACCAGAACAGAACATACCAGAACAGGCCAGAATAGACCAGAACAGACCGGAACAGAACAGACCAGAACAGGCCAGAATAGACCAGATCAGATCAAAACAGACCAGGACAGACCAGAACACATAAGATCAGAACAGACCGGAACAAAATATACCAGAACAGGCCAGAACAGAACACACCAGAACAGAACATACCAGAATAGGCCGGAATAGACCAGACCAGATCAGAACATACCAGAACAGGCCAGAATAGACCAGAACAGACCAGAACAGATCAGGACAGACCAGGACAGACCAGAACAGAACACATAAGAACAGAACACACCAGAACAGAACATACCAGAACAGGCCAGAACAGACCAGAACAGAACACGCCAGAACACAACATACCAGAACAGGCCAGAATAGACCAGACCAGATCAGAACAGACTGGGACAGACCAGATCAGAACACCTAAGAGCAGAACATACCAGAACAGGCCAGAACAGACCAGAACAGACCAGAACAGAACACCTAAGAACAGAACACACCAGAACAGAACAGACCAGAACAGAACACATAAGAACAGAACATACCAGAACAGGTCAAAACAGAACATACCAGAACAAGCCAGGACAGAACAGAACAGAACACATAAGAACAGAACACACCAGAACAGAACATACCAGAACAGGCCAAAATAGACCAGACCAGATCAAAACAGACCAGGACAGACCAGAACAGAACACACCAGAACAGAACATACCAGAATAGGCCGGAATAGACCAGACCAGATCAGAACATACCAGAACAGGCCAGAATAGACCAGAACAGACCAGAACAGATCAGGACAGACCAGGACAGACCAGAACAGAACACATAAGAACAGAACACACCAGAACAGGCCAGAATAGACCAGACCAGGCCAAAACATACCAGAACAGAACACACCAGAACAGAACATACCAGAACAGGCCAGAGTAGACCAGACCAGATCAAAACAGACCAGGACAAACCAGAACACATAAGAACAGAACATACCAGCACAGAACATACCAGAACAGACCAGAACAGATCAGAACAGATCAGGACAGACCAGGACAGACCAGAACAGGCCAGAACAGAACACATAAGAACAGAACATACCAGAACAGGTCAAAACAGACCAGAACAGACCTGAACAGAAGATGCCAGAACAGAACATACCAGAACAGGCCAGAATAGACCAGACCAGGCCCAAACATACCAGAACAGACCAGAACAGACCAGCACAGACCAGAACAGATCAGAACAGACCGGGACAGACCGGAACAGAGCATACCAGACCACGACAGACCAGAATACGTAAGAACAGAACATACCAGAACAGGCCAGAACAGAACACATAAGAACAGAACAGACCAGAACAGGCCAGAACAGAACATACCAGAACAAGCCAGGACAGAACAGAACACACCAGAACAGAACATACCAGAACAGGCCGGAATAGACCAGACCAGATCAGAACAGACCGGGACAGACCAGATCAGAACACCTAAGAGCAGAACATACCAGAACAGACCAGAACAGAACACCTAAGAACAGAACACACCAGAACAGAACAGAACAGAACACCTAAGAACAGAAGACACCAGAACAGAACAGACCAGGACAGACCAGAACAGAACACATAAGAACAGAACACACCACAACATAACATACCAGGACACACCAGGACAGACGAGAACATACCAGAACAGACCTGAACAGAAGATACCAAAACAGGCCAGGATAGACCAGACCAGATCAAAACAGGCCAGGACAAACCAGAACACATAAGAACAGAACATACCAGCACAGAACATACCAGAACAGGCCAGAAAAGAACAGAACACATCAGGACAGACCAGGACCGACCAGAACAGAACACATAAGAACAGAACACACCAGAACAGAACATACCAGAACAGGCCAGGATAGACCAGACCAGATCAAAACAGGCCAGGACTAACCAGAACACATAAGAACAGAACATACCAGCACAGAACATACCAGAACAGGCCAGAAAAGACCAGAACAGATCAGGACAGACCAGGACCGACCAGAACAGAAAACATAAGAACAGAACACACCACAACAGAACATACCAGGACACACCAGGACAGACGAGAACATACCAGAACAGCTCAGAACAGACCGGGACAGACCGGAACAGAGCATACCAGACCACGACAGACCAGAACACGTAAGAACAGAACATACCAGAACAGGCCAGAACAGAACACATAAGAACAGAACAGACCAGAACAGGGCAGAACAGAACATACCAGAACAAGCCAGGACAGAACAGAACAGAACACATAAGAACAGAACACACCAGAACAGAACATACCAGAACAGGCCGGAATAGACCAGACCAGATCAGAACAGACCAGAACAGAACACCTAAGAACAGAACACACCAGAACAGAACAGACCAGAACAGACCAGAACAGAACACCTAAGAACAGAAGACACCAGAACAGAACATACCAGAACAGGCCAGAATAGACCAGAACAGACCGGAACAGACCAGAACAGACCAGAACAGACCTGAACAGATCAGGACAGACCAGGACAGACCAGAACAGAACAGAACACATAAGAACAGAACACACCGCAACAGAACATACCAGGACACACCAGGACAGACGAGAACATACCAGAACAGACCTGAACAGAAGATACCAAAACAGGCCAGGATAGACCAGACCAGATCAAAACAGACCAGGACAAACCAGAACACATAAGAACAGAACATACCAGCACAGAACATACCAGAACAGGCCAGAAAAGACCAGAACAGATCAGGACAGACCAGGACCGACCAGAACAGAACACACCAGAACAGAACATACCAGAACAGGCCGGAACACACCAGAACAGAACATACCAGAACAGGCCAGAATAGACCAGACCAGAACAGAACACATAAGAACAGAACACACCAGAACAGAACATACCAGAACAGGCCAAAATAGACCAGACCAGATCAAAACAGACCAGGACAGACCAGAACAGAACACACCAGAACAGAACATACCAGAACAGGCCAGAATAGACCAGACCAGATCAAAACAGACCAGAACAGGCCAGGACAGACCAGAACAGAACACGTAAGAACAGAAGACACCAGAACAGAACATACTAGAACAGGCCAGAACAGAACACATAAGAACAGAACACACCAGAACAGAACATACCAGAACAGGCCAGAACAGACCAGAACAGAATATACCTGAATAGGCCGGAATAGACCAGACCAGATCAGAACATACCAGAACAGGCCAGAATAGTCCAGAACAGAACAGAACAGATCAGGGCAGACCATGACAGACCAGAACAGACCAGAACAGAACACACCAGAACAGGCCAAAATAGACCAGACCAGATCAAAACAGACCAGGACAGACCAGAACAGAACATACCAGAACAGGCCAGAACAGACCAGAACAGAATATACCAGAATAGGCCGGAATAGACCAGACCAGATCAGAACATACCAGAACAGGCCAGAATAGACCAGAACAGACCAGAACAGATCAGGACAGACCAGGACAGACCAGAACAGGCCAGAACAGAACACATAAGAACAGAACATACCAGAACAGGTCAAAACAGACCAGAACAGACCTGAACAGAAGATGCCAGAACAGAACATACCAGAACAGGCCAGAATAGACCAGACCAGGCCAAAACATACCAGAACAGACCAGAACAGACCAGCACAGACCAGAACAGATCAGAATAGACCGGGACAGACCGGAACAGAGCATACCAGACCACGACAGACCAGAACACGTAAGAACAGAACATACCAGAACAGGCCAGAACAGAACACATAAGAACAGAACAGACCAGAACAGGCCAGAACAGAACATACCAGAACAAGCCAGGACAGAACAGAACACACCAGAACAGAACATACCAGAACAGGCCGGAATAGACCAGACCAGATCAGAACAGACCGGGACAGACCAGATCAGAACACCTAAGAGCAGAACATACCAGAACAGACCAGAACAGAACACCTAAGAACAGAACACACCAGAACAGAACAGAACAGAACACCTAAGAACAGAAGACACCAGAACAGAACAGACCAGAACAGACCAGAACAGAACACCTAAGAACAGAAGACACCAGAACAGAACATACCAGAACAGGCCAGAATAGACCAGAACAGACCGGAACAGACCAGAACAGACCAGAACAGACCTGAACAGATCAGGACAGACCAGGACAGACCAGAACAGAACACATAAGAACAGAACACACCACAACATAACATACCAGGACACACCAGGACAGACGAGAACATACCAGAACAGACCTGAACAGAAGATACCAAAACAGGCCAGGATAGACCAGACCAGATCAAAACAGGCCAGGACAAACCAGAACACATAAGAACAGAACATACCAGCACAGAACATACCAGAACAGGCCAGAAAAGACCAGAACAGATCAGGACAGACCAGGACCGACCAGAACAGAACACATAAGAACAGAACACACCAGAACAGAACATACCAGAACAGGCCAGAACACACCAGAACAGAACATACCAGAACAGGCCAGAGTAGACCAGACCAGATCAAAACAGACCAGGACAAACCAGAACACATAAGAACAGAACATACCAGCACAGAACATACCAGAACAGACCAGAACAGATCAGAACAGATCAGGACAGACCAGGACAGACCAGAACAGGCCAGAACAGAACACATAAGAACAGAACATACCAGAACAGGCCAGAAAAGACCAGAACAGATCAGGACAGACCAGGACCGACCAGAACAGAACACATAAGAAAAGAACACACCAGAACAGAACATACCAGAACAGGCCAGAACACACCAGAACAGAACATACCAGAACAGGCCAGAATAGACCAGACCAGAACAGAACACATAAGAACAGAACACACCAGAACAGAACATACCAGAACAGGCCAGAACAGACCAGAACAGACCAGAACAGAACACCTAAGAACAGAAGACACCAGAACAGAACATACCAGAACAGGCCAGAATAGACCAGAACAGACCGGAACAGACCAAAACAGACCAGAACAGACCTGAACAGATCAGGACAGACCAGAACAGAACAGAACACATAAGAACAGAACACACCACAACAGAACATACCAGGACACACCAGGACAGACGAGAACATACCAGAACAGACCTGAACAGAAGATACCAAAACAGGCCAGGATAGACCAGACCAGATCAAAACAGACCAGGACAAACCAGAACACATAAGAACAGAACATACCAGCACAGAACATACCAGAACAGGCCAGAAAAGACCAGAACAGATCAGGACAGACCAGGACACATAAGAACAGAACATACCAGCACAGAACATACCAGAACAGACCAGAACAGATCAGAACAGATCAGGACAGACCAGGACAGACCAGAACAGGCCAGAACAGAACACATAAGAACAGAACATACCAGAACAGGTCAAAACAGACCAGAACAGACCTGAACAGAAGATGCCAGAACAGAACATACCAGAACAGGCCAGAATAGACCAGACCAGGCCAAAACATACCAGAACAGACCAGAACAGACCAGCACAGACCAGAACAGATCAGAACAGACCGGGACAGACCGGAATAGAGCCTACCAGACCACGACAGACCAGAACACGTAAGAACAGAACATACCAGAACAGGCCAGAACAGAACACATAAGAACAGAACAGACCAGAACAGGCCAGAACAGAACATACCAGAACAAGCCAGGACAGAACAGAACAGAACACATAAGAACAGAACACACCAGAACAGAACATACCAGAACAGGCCGGAATAGACCAGACCAGATCAGAACAGACCGGGACAGGCCAGATCAGAACACCTAAGAGCAGAACATACCAGAACAGACCAGAACAGAACACCTAAGAACAGAAGACACCAGAACAGAACATACCAGAACAGGCCAGAATAGACCAGAACAGACCGGAACAGAACAGACCAGAACAGGCCAGAATAGACCAGATCAGATCAAAACAGACCAGGACAGACCAGAACACATAAGATCAGAACAGACCGGAACAAAATATACCAGAACAGGCCAGAACAGAACACACCAGAACAGAACATACCAGAATAGGCCGGAATAGACCAGACCAGATCAGAACATACCAGAACAGGCCAGAATAGACCAGAACAGACCAGAACAGATCAGGACAGACCAGGACAGACCAGAACAGAACACATAAGAACAGAACACACCAGAACAGAACATACCAGAACAGGCCAGAACAGACCAGAACAGAACACGCCAGAACACAACATACCAGAACAGGCCAGAATAGACCAGACCAGATCAGAACAGACTGGGACAGACCAGATCAGAACACCTAAGAGCAGAACATACCAGAACAGGCCAGAACAGACCAGAACAGACCAGAACAGAACACCTAAGAACAGAACACACCAGAACAGAACAGACCAGAACAGAACACATAAGAACAGAACATACCAGAACAGGTCAAAACAGAACATACCAGAACAAGCCAGGACAGAACAGAACAGAACACATAAGAACAGAACACACCAGAACAGAACATACCAGAACAGGCCAAAATAGACCAGACCAGATCAAAACAGACCAGGACAGACCAGAACAGAACACACCAGAACAGAACATACCAGAATAGGCCGGAATAGACCAGACCAGATCAGAACATACCAGAACAGGCCAGAATAGACCAGAACAGACCAGAACAGATCAGGACAGACCAGGACAGACCAGAACAGAACACATAAGAACAGAACACACCAGAACAGGCCAGAATAGACCAGACCAGGCCAAAACATACCAGAACAGAACACACCAGAACAGAACATACCAGAACAGGCCAGAGTAGACCAGACCAGATCAAAACAGACCAGGACAAACCAGAACACATAAGAACAGAACATACCAGCACAGAACATACCAGAACAGACCAGAACAGATCAGAACAGATCAGGACAGACCAGGACAGACCAGAACAGGCCAGAACAGAACACATAAGAACAGAACATACCAGAACAGGTCAAAACAGACCAGAACAGACCTGAACAGAAGATGCCAGAACAGAACATACCAGAACAGGCCAGAATAGACCAGACCAGGCCCAAACATACCAGAACAGACCAGAACAGACCAGCACAGACCAGAACAGATCAGAACAGACCGGGACAGACCGGAACAGAGCATACCAGACCACGACAGACCAGAATACGTAAGAACAGAACATACCAGAACAGGCCAGAACAGAACACATAAGAACAGAACAGACCAGAACAGGCCAGAACAGAACATACCAGAACAAGCCAGGACAGAACAGAACACACCAGAACAGAACATACCAGAACAGGCCGGAATAGACCAGACCAGATCAGAACAGACCGGGACAGACCAGATCAGAACACCTAAGAGCAGAACATACCAGAACAGACCAGAACAGAACACCTAAGAACAGAACACACCAGAACAGAACAGAACAGAACACCTAAGAACAGAAGACACCAGAACAGAACAGACCAGGACAGACCAGAACAGAACACATAAGAACAGAACACACCACAACATAACATACCAGGACACACCAGGACAGACGAGAACATACCAGAACAGACCTGAACAGAAGATACCAAAACAGGCCAGGATAGACCAGACCAGATCAAAACAGGCCAGGACAAACCAGAACACATAAGAACAGAACATACCAGCACAGAACATACCAGAACAGGCCAGAAAAGAACAGAACACATCAGGACAGACCAGGACCGACCAGAACAGAACACATAAGAACAGAACACACCAGAACAGAACATACCAGAACAGGCCGGAATAGACCAGACCAGATCAGAACAGACCGGGACAGACCAGATCAGAACACCTAAGAGCAGAACATACCAGAACAGACCAGAACAGAACACCTAAGAACAGAACACACCAGAACAGAACAGACCAGAACAGACCAGAACAGAACACCTAAGAACAGAAGACACCAGAACAGAACATACCAGAACAGGCCAGAATAGACCAGAACAGACCGGAACAGACCAGAACAGACCAGAACAGACCTGAACAGATCAGGACAGACCAGGACAGACCAGAACAGAACACATAAGAACAGAACACACCACAACATAACATACCAGGACACACCAGGACAGACGAGAACATACCAGAACAGACCTGAACAGAAGATACCAAAACAGGCCAGGATAGACCAGACCAGATCAAAACAGGCCAGGACAAACCAGAACACATAAGAACAGAACATACCAGCACAGAACATACCAGAACAGGCCAGAAAAGACCAGAACAGATCAGGACAGACCAGGACCGACCAGAACAGAACACATAAGAACAGAACACACCAGAACAGAACATACCAGAACAGGCCAGAACACACCAGAACAGAACATACCAGAACAGGCCAGAATAGACCAGACCAGAACAGAACACATAAGAACAGAACACACCAGAACAGAACATACCAGAACAGGCCAGAACAGACCAGAACAGACCAGAACAGAACACCTAAGAACAGAAGACATAAGAACAGAACACACCAGAACAGAACAGACCAGAACAGGCCAGAATAGACCAGATCAGATCAAAACCGACCAGGACAGACCAGAACAGAACACCTAAGAACAGGACACACCAGAACAGAACATACCAGAACAGACCAGAATAGACCAGACCAGGCCAAAACATACCAGAACAGAACACACCAGAACAGAACATACCAGAACAGGCCAGAGTAGACCAGACCAGATCAAAACAGACCAGGACAAACCAGAACACATAAGAACAGAACATACCAGCACAGAACATACCAGAACAGACCAGAACAGATCAGAACAGATCAGGACAGACCAGGACAGACCAGGACAGACCAGAACAGGCCAGAACAGAACACATAAGAACAGAACATACCAGAACAGATCAAAACAGACCAGAACAGACCTGAACAGAAGATGCCAGAACAGAACATACCAGAACAGGTCAGAACAGATCAAAACAGACCAGAACACATAAGAACAGAACACACCAGAACAGAACATACCAGAACAGGCCAGAATAGTCCAGAACAGAACAGAACAGAACAGATCAGGACAGACCAGGACAGACTAGAACAGAACACCTAAGAACAGAGGACACCAGAACAGAACATACCAGAACAGACCAGAACAGACCAGAACAGGCCAGAATAGACCAGATCAGATCAAAACCGACCAGGACAGACCAGAACAGAACACCTAAGAACAGGACACACCAGAACAGAACATACCAGAACAGGCCAGAATAGACCAGACCAGGCCAAAACATACCAGAACAGACCAGAACAGACCAGCACAGACCAGAACAGATCAGAACAGACCGGGACAGACCGGAACAGAGCATACCAGACCACGACAGACCAGAACACGTAAGAACAGAACATACCAGAACAGGCCAGAACAGAACACATAAGAACAGAACAGACCAGAACAGGCCAGAACAGAACATACCAGAACAAGCCAGGACAGAACAGAACACACCAGAACAGAACATACCAGAACAGGCCGGAATAGACCAGACCAGATCAGAACAGACCGGGACAGACCAGATCAGAACACCTAAGAGCAGAACATACCAGAACAGACCAGAACAGAACACCTAAGAACAGAACAGAACAGAACACCTAAGAACAGAAGACACCAGAACAGAACATACCAGAACAGGCCAGAATAGACCAGAACAGACCGGAACAGACCAGAACAGACCAGAACAGACATGAGCAGATCAGGACAGACCAGGACAGACCAGAACAGAACACATAAGAACAGAACACACCACGACATAACATACCAGGACACACCAGGACAGACGAGAACATACCAGAACAGACCTGAACAGAAGATACCAAAACAGGCCAGGATAGACCAGACCAGATCAAAACAGGCCAGGACTAACCAGAACACATAAGAACAGAACATACCAGCACAGAACATACCAGAACAGGCCAGAAAAGACCAGAACAGATCAGGACAGACCAGGACCGACCAGAACAGAAAACATAAGAACAGAACACACCACAACAGAACATACCAGGACACACCAGGACAGACGAGAACATACCAGAACAGCTCAGAACAGACCGGGACAGACCGGAACAGAGCATACCAGACCACGACAGACCAGAACACGTAAGAACAGAACATACCAGAACAGGCCAGAACAGAACACATAAGAACAGAACATACCAGAACAGATCAAAACAGACCAGAACAGACCTGAACAGAAGATGCCAGAACAGAACATACCAGAACAGGTCAGAACAGATCAAAACAGACCAGAACACATAAGAACAGAACACACCAGAACAGAACATACCAGAACAGGCCAGAATAGTCCAGAACAGAACAGAACAGAACAGATCAGGACAGACCAGGACAGACCAGAACAGAACACATAAGAACAGAACACACCAGAACAGAACATACCAGAACAGGCCAGAACAGACCAGAACAGACTAGAACAGAACACCTAAGAACAGAGGACACCAGAACAGAACATACCAGAACAGACCAGAACAGACCAGAACAGGCCAGAATAGACCAGATCAGATCAAAACCGACCAGGACAGACCAGAACAGAACACCTAAGAACAGGACACACCAGAACAGAACATACCAGAACAGGCCAGAATAAACCAGACCAGGCCAAAACATACCAGAACAGACCAGAACAGACCAGCACAGACCAGAACAGATCAGAACAGACCGGGACAGACCGGAACAGAGCATACCAGACCACGACAGACCAGAACACGTAAGAACAGAACATACCAGAACAGGCCAGAACAGAACACATAAGAACAGAACAGACCAGAACAGGCCAGAACAGAACATACCAGAACAAGCCAGGACAGAACAGAACACACCAGAACAGAACATACCAGAACAGGCCGGAATAGACCAGACCAGATCAGAACAGACCGGGACAGACCAGATCAGAACACCTAAGAGCAGAACATACCAGAACAGACCAGAACAGAACACCTAAGAACAGAACAGAACAGAACACCTAAGAACAGAAGACACCAGAACAGAACATACCAGAACAGGCCAGAATAGACCAGAACAGACCGGAACAGACCAGAACAGACCAGAACAGACATGAGCAGATCAGGACAGACCAGGACAGACCAGAACAGAACACATAAGAACAGAACACACCACGACATAACATACCAGGACACACCAGGACAGACGAGAACATACCAGAACAGACCTGAACAGAAGATACCAAAACAGGCCAGGATAGACCAGACCAGATCAAAACAGGCCAGGACTAACCAGAACACATAAGAACAGAACATACCAGCACAGAACATACCAGAACAGGCCAGAAAAGACCAGAACAGATCAGGACAGACCAGGACCGACCAGAACAGAAAACATAAGAACAGAACACACCACAACAGAACATACCAGGACACACCAGGACAGACGAGAACATACCAGAACAGCTCAGAACAGACCGGGACAGACCGGAACAGAGCATACCAGACCACGACAGACCAGAACACGTAAGAACAGAACATACCAGAACAGGCCAGAACAGAACACATAAGAACAGAACAGACCAGAACAGGGCAGAACAGAACATACCAGAACAAGCCAGGACAGAACAGAACAGAACACATAAGAACAGAACACACCAGAACAGAACATACCAGAACAGGCCGGAATAGACCAGACCAGATCAGAACAGACCAGAACAGAACACCTAAGAACAGAACACACCAGAACAGAACAGACCAGAACAGACCAGAACAGAACACCTAAGAACAGAAGACACCAGAACAGAACATACCAGAACAGGCCAGAATAGACCAGAACAGACCGGAACAGACCAGAACAGACCAGAACAGACCTGAACAGATCAGGACAGACCAGGACAGACCAGAACAGAACAGAACACATAAGAACAGAACACACCACAACAGAACATACCAGGACACACCAGGACAGACGAGAACATACCAGAACAGACCTGAACAGAAGATACCAAAACAGGCCAGGATAGACCAGACCAGATCAAAACAGGCCAGGACAAACCAGAACACATAAGAACAGAACATACCAGCACAGAACATACCAGAACAGGCCAGAAAAGACCAGAACAGATCAGGACAGACCAGGACCGACCAGAACAGAACACATAAGAACAGAACACACCAGAACAGAACATACCAGAACAGGCCAGAACACACCAGAACAGAACATACCAGAACAGGCCAGAGTAGACCAGACCAGATCAAAACAGACCAGGACAAACCAGAACACATAAGAACAGAACATACCAGCACAGAACATACCAGAACAGACCAGAACAGATCAGAACAGATCAGGACAGACCAGGACAGACCAGAACAGGCCAGAACAGAACACATAAGAACAGAACATACCAGAACAGGCCAGAAAAGACCAGAACAGATCAGGACAGACCAGGACCGACCAGAACAGAACACATAAGAACAGAACACACCAGAACAGAACATACCAGAACAGGCCAGAACACACCAGAACAGAACATACCAGAACAGGCCAGAATAGACCAGACCAGAACAGAACACATAAGAACAGAACACACCAGAACAGAACATACCAGAACAGGCCAGAACAGACCAGAACAGACCAGAACAGAACACCTAAGAACAGAAGACACCAGAACAGAACATACCAGAACAGGCCAGAATAGACCAGAACAGACCGGAACAGACCAAAACAGACCAGAACAGACCTGAACAGATCAGGACAGACCAGAACAGAACAGAACACATAAGAACAGAACACACCACAACAGAACATACCAGGACACACCAGGACAGACGAGAACATACCAGATCAGACCTGAACAGAAGATACCAAAACAGGCCAGGATAGACCAGACCAGATCAAAACAGACCAGGACAAACCAGAACACATAAGAACAGAACATACCAGCACAGAACATACCAGAACAGGCCAGAAAAGACCAGAACAGATCAGGACAGACCAGGACACATAAGAACAGAACATACCAGCACAGAACATACCAGAACAGACCAGAACAGATCAGAACAGATCAGGACAGACCAGGACAGACCAGAACAGGCCAGAACAGAACACATAAGAACAGAACATACCAGAACAGGTCAAAACAGAACATACCAGAACAAGCCAGGACAGAACAGAACAGAACACATAAGAACAGAACACACCAGAACAGAACATACCAGAACAGGCCGGAATAGACCAGACCAGATCAGAACAGACCGGGACAGGCCAGATCAGAACACCTAAGAGCAGAACATACCAGAACAGGCCAGAACAGAACACATAAGAACAGAACAGACCAGAACAGGCCAGAACAGAACATACCAGAACAAGCCAGGACAGAACAGAACAGAACACATAAGAACAGAACACACCAGAACAGAACATACCAGAACAGGCCGGAATAGACCAGACCAGATCAGAACAGACCGGGACAGGCCAGATCAGAACACCTAAGAGCAGAACATACCAGAACAGACCAGAACAGAACACCTAAGAACAGAACACACCAGAACAGAACAGACCAGAACAGACCAGAACAGAACACCTAAGAACAGAAGACACCAGAACAGAACATACCAGAACAGGCCAGAATAGACCAGAACAGACCGGAACAGAACAGACCAGAACAGGCCAGAATAGACCAGATCAGATCAAAACAGACCAGGACAGACCAGAACACATAAGATCAGAACAGACCGGAACAAAATATACCAGAACAGGCCAGAACAGAACACACCAGAACAGAACATACCAGAATAGGCCGGAATAGACCAGACCAGATCAGAACAGATCAGGACAGACCAGGACAGACCAGAACAGAACACATAAGAACAGAACACACCAGAACAGAACATACCAGAACAGGCCAGAACAGACCAGAACAGAACACGCCAGAACAGAACACGCCAGAACACAACATACCAGAACAGGCCAGAATAGACCAGACCAGATCAGAACAGACTGGGACAGACCAGATCAGAACACCTAAGAGCAGAACATACCAGAACAGGCCAGAACAGACCAGAACAGACCAGAACAGAACACCTAAGAACAGAACACACCAGAACAGAACAGACCAGAACAGAACACATAAGAACAGAACATACCAGAACAGGTCAAAACAGAACATACCAGAACAAGCCAGGACAGAACAGAACAGAACACATAAGAACAGAACACACCAGAACAGAACATACCAGAACAGGCCAAAATAGACCAGACCAGATCAAAACAGACCAGGACAGACCAGAACAGAACACACCAGAACAGAACATACCAGAATAGGCCGGAATAGACCAGACCAGATCAGAACATACCAGAACAGGCCAGAATAGACCAGAACAGACCAGAACAGATCAGGACAGACCAGAACAGGCCAGAACATACCAGAACAGGCCAGAACAGACCAGAACAGAACACGCCAGAACACAACATACCAGAACAGGCCAGAATAGACCAGACCAGATCAAAACAGACCAGGACAGACCAGAACACATAAGATCAGAACAGACCGGAACAAAATATACCAGAACAGGCCAGAACACACCAGAACAGAACATACCAGAATAGGCCGGAATAGACCAGACCAGATCAGAACATACCAGAACAGGCCAGAACATACCAGAACAGGCCAGAACAGACCAGAACAGAACACGCCAGAACACAACATACCAGAACAGGCCAGAATAGACCAGACCAGATCAAAACAGACCAGGACAGACCAGAACACATAAGATCAGAACAGACCGGAACAAAATATACCAGAACAGGCCAGAACACACCAGAACAGAACATACCAGAACAGGTCAGAACAGATCAGAACAGACCAGGACAGACCAGAACAGAACACCTAAGAACAGAAGACACCAGAACAGGCCAGAGTAGACCAGACCAGATCAGAACAGATCAGGACAGACCAGAACAGAACACACCAGAACAGAACATACCAGAACAGGCCAGAATAGACCAGACCAGATCAAAACAGACCAGGACAAACCAGAACACATAAGATCAGAACAGACCAGAACAGAATATACCAGAACAGGCCAGAACACACCAGAACAGAACATACCAGAACAGGCCAGAATAGACCAGACCAGATCAAAACAGACCAGGACAAACCAGAACATATAAGATCAGAACAGACCAGAACAGGCCAGAACAGAACATACCAGAACAAGCCAGGACAGAACAGAACAGAACACACCAGAACAGAACATACCAGAACAGGCCGGACTAGACCAGACCAGATCAGAACAGACCGGGACAGACCAGATCAGAACACCTAAGAACAGAACAGACCAGAACAGAACATACCAGAACAGGCCAGAATAGACCAGACCAGGCCAAAACATACCAGAACAGAACACACCAGAACAGAACATACCAGAACAGGCCAGAGTAGACCAGACCAGATCAAAACAGACCAGGACAAACCAGAACACATAAGAACAGAGGACACCAGAACAGAACATACCAGAACAGACCAGAACAGACCAGAACAGGCCAGAATAGACCAGATCAGATCAAAACCGACCAGGACAGACCAGAACAGAACACCTAAGAACAGAACACACCAGAACAGAACATACCAGAACAGGCCAAAATAGACCAGACCAGATCAAAACAGACCAGGACAGACCAGAACAGAACACACCAGAACAGAACATACCAGAACAGGCCAGAATAGACCAGACCAGATCAAAACAGACCAGAACAGGCCAGGACAGACCAGAACAGAACACGTAAGAACAGAAGACACCAGAACAGAACATACTAGAACAGGCCAGAACAGAACACATAAGAACAGAACACACCAGAACAGAACATACCAGAACAGGCCAGAACAGACCAGAACAGAATATACCAGAATAGGCCGGAATAGACCAGACCAGATCAGAACATACCAGAACAGGCCAGAATAGTCCAGAACAGAACAGAACAGATCAGGGCAGACCATGACAGACCAGAACAGACCAGAACAGAACACATAAGAACAGAACACACCAGAACAGGCCAAAATAGACCAGACCAGATCAAAACAGACCAGGACAGACCAGAACAGAACATACCAGAACAGGCCAGAACAGACCAGAACAGAATATACCAGAATAGGCCGGAATAGACCAGACCAGATCAGAACATACCAGAACAGGCCAGAATAGACCAGAACAGACCAGAACAGATCAGGACAGACCAGGACAGACCAGAACAGAACACATAAGAACAGAACACACCAGAACAGAACATACCAGAACAGGCCAGAACAGACCAGAACAGAACACGCCAGAACAGAACATACCAGAACAGGCCAGAATAGACCAGACCAGATCAAAACAGACCAGGACAGACCAGAACACATAAGATCAGAACAGACCGGAACAAAATATACCAGAACAGGCCAGAACACACCAGAACAGAACATACCAGAACAGGTCAGAACAGATCAGAACAGACCAGGACAGACCAGAACAGAACACCTAAGAACAGAAGACACCAGAACAGGCCAGAGTAGACCAGACCAGATCAGAACAGATCAGGACAGACCAGAACAGAACACACCAGAACAGAACATACCAGAACAGGCCAGAATAGACCAGACCAGATCAAAACAGACCAGGACAAACCAGAACACATAAGATCAGAACAGACCAGAACAGAATATACCAGAACAGGCCAGAACACACCAGAACAGAACATACCAGAACATGCCAGAATAGACCAGACCAGATCAAAACAGACCAGGACAAACCAGAACACATAAGATCAGAACAGACCGGAACAAAATATACCAGAACAGGCCAGAACACACCAGAACAGAACATACCAGAACAGGTCAGAACAGATCAGAACAGACCAGGACAGACCAGAACAGAACACCTAAGAACAGAAGACACCAGAACAGGCCAGAGTAGACCAGACCAGATCAGAACAGATCAGGACAGACCAGAACAGAACACACCAGAACAGAACATACCAGAACAGGCCAGAATAGACCAGACCAGATCAAAACAGACCAGGACAAACCAGAACACATAAGATCAGAACAGACCAGAACAGAATATACCAGAACAGGCCAGAACACACCAGAACAGAACATACCAGAACAGGCCGGAATAGACCAGACCAGATCAGAACAGACCGGGACAGACCGGATCAGAACACCTAAGAACAGAACATACCAGAACAGACCAGAACAGACCAGAACAGATCAGGACAGACCAGGACAGACCAGAACAGAACACATAAGAACAGAACACACCACAACAGAACATACCAGAACAGGTCAGAACAGATCAAAACAGACCAGGACAGACCAGAACAGAACACATAAGAACAGAACACACCAGAACAGAACATACCAGAACAGGCCAGAATAGTCCAGAACAGAACAGAACAGAACAGATCAGGACAGACCAGGACAGACCAGAACAGAACACATAAGAACAGAACACACCAGAACAGAACATACCAGAACAGGCCAGAACAGACCAGAACAGAACACCTAAGAACAGAAAATACCAGAACAGGCCAGAACAGACCAGAACAGACCAGAACAGACCAGAACAGAACACCTAAGAACAGAGGACACCAGAACAGAACATACCAGAACAGACCAGAACAGACCAGAACAGACCAGAACAGGCCAGAGTAGACCAGACCAGATCAAAACAGACCAGGACAAACCAGAACACATAAGAACAGAACATACCAGCACAGAACATACCAGAACAGACCAGAACAGATCAGAACAGATCAGGACAGACCAGGACAGACCAGAACAGGCCAGAACAGAACACATAAGAACAGAACATACCAGAACAGGTCAAAACAGACCAGAACAGACCTGAACAGAAGATGCCAGAACGGAACATACCAGAACAGGCCAGAATAGACCAGACCAGGCCAAAACATACCAGAACAGACCAGAACAGACCAGCACAGACCAGAACAGATCAGAACAGACCGGGACAGACCGGAACAGAGCATACCAGACCACGACAGACCAGAACACGTAAGAACAGAACATACCAGAACAGGCCAGAACAGAACACATAAGAACAGAACATACCAGAACAAGCCAGGACAGAACAGAACAGAACACATAAGAACAGAACACACCAGAACAGAACATACCAGAACAGGCCGGAATAGACCAGACCAGATCAAAACAGACCAGGACAAACCAGAACACATAAGATCAGAACAGACCAGAACAGGCCAGAACAGAACATACCAGAACAAGCCAGGACAGAACAGAACAGAACACATAAGAACAGAACACACCAGAACAGAACATACCAGAACAGGCCGGAATAGACCAGACCAGATCAGAACAGACCGGGACAGACCGGATCAGAACACCTAAGAACAGAACATACCAGAACAGACCAGAACAGACCAGAACAGATCAGGACAGACCAGGACAGACCAGAACAGAACACATAAGAACAGAACACACCACAACAGAACATACCAGAACAGGTCAGAACAGATCAAAACAGACCAGGACAGACCAGAACAGAACACACCAGAACAGAACATACCAGAACAGGCCAGAATAGTCCAGAACAGAACAGAACAGATCAGGACAGACCAGAACAGAACACATAAGAACAGAACACACCAGAACAGAACATACCAGAACAGGCCAGAACAGACCAGAACAGAACACCTAAGAACAGAACATACCAGAACAGGCCAGAACAGACCAGAACAGACCAGAACAGAACACCTAAGAACAGAAGACACCAGAACAGAACATACCAGAACAGGCCAGAATAGACCAGAACAGACCGGAACAGACCAGAACAGACCAGACCAGACCTGAACAGATCAGGACAGACCAGGACAGACCAGAACAGAACACATAAGAACAGAACACACCACAACAGAAGATACCAGAACAGGCCAGAACAGAACACATAAGAACAGAACATACCAGAACAGACCAGAACAGACCAGAACAGAACACATAAGAACAGAACATACCAGAACAGGTCAAAACAGAACATACCAGAACAAGCCAGGACAGAACAGAACAGAACACATAAGAACAGAACAGACCGGGACAGACCAGATCAGAACACCTAAGAGCAGAACATACCAGAACAGGCCAGAACAGACCAGAACAGACCAGAACAGAACACCTAAGAACAGAACACACCAGAACAGAACAGACCAGAACAGACCAGAACAGAACACCTAAGAACAGAACACACCAGAACAGAACATACCATAACAGACCAGGACAGACCAGATCATACCAGAACAGATCAAAACAGACCAGAACAGACCTGAACAGAAAATACCAGAACAGGCCAGGATGGACCAGACCAGATCAAAACAGACCAGGACTGACCAGAACAGAACATACCAGAACAGGCCAGAACAGACCAGAACAGATCAGAACAGACCGGGACAGACCCGAACAGAGCATACCAGACCACGACAGACCAGAACACATAAGAACAGAACATACCAGCACAGAACATACCAGAACAGGCCAGAACAGGACACATAAGAACAGAACACACCAGAACAGACCATACCAGAACAGGCCAGAACAGAACACATAAGAACAGAACATACCAGAACAGGCCAGAACAGAACATACCAGAACAGGCCAGAACAGAACACATAAGAACAGAACATACCAGAACAGGTCAAAACAGAACATACCAGAACAAGCCAGGACAGAACAGAACACATAAGAACAGAACAGACCGGGACAGACCAGATCAGAACACCTAAGAGCAGAACATACCAGAACAGGCCAGAACAGAACAGACCAGAACAGAACACCTAAGAACAGAACACACTAGAACAGAACAGACCAGAACAGACCAGAACAGAACACCTAAGAACAGAACACACCAGAACAGAACATACCATAACAGACCAGGACAGACCAGATCATACCAGAACAGATCAAAACAGACCAGAACAGACCTGAACAGAAAATACCAGAACAGGCCAGGATGGACCAGACCAGATCAAAACAGACCAGGACTGACCAGAACAGAACATACCAGAACAGGCCAGAACAGACCAGAACAGATCAGAACAGACCGGGACAGACCCGAACAGATCAGAACAGACCGGGACAGACCAGAACACATAAGAACAGAACATACCAGCACAGAACATACCAGAACAGGCTAGAACAGGACACATAAGAACAGAACACACCAGAACAGAACATACCAGAACAGGCCAGAACAGAACACATAAGAACAGAACATACCAGAACAGGCCAGAACAGAACACATAAGAACAGAACATACCAGAACAGGTCAAAACAGAACATACCAGAACAAGCCAGGACAGAACAGAACAGAACACATAAGAACAGAACAGACCGGGACAGACCAGATCAGAACACCTAAGAGCAGAACTTACCAGAACAGGCCAGAACAGAACAGAACAGACCAGAACAGAACACCTAAGAACAGAACACACCAGAACAGAACAGACCAGAACAGACCAGAACAGAACACCTAAGAACAGAACACACCAGAACAGAACATACCATAACAGACCAGGACAGACCAGATCATACCAGAACAGATCAAAACAGACCAGAACAGACCTGAACAGAAAATACCAGAACAGGCCAGGATGGACCAGACCAGATCAAAACAGACCAGGACTGACCAGAACAGAACATACCAGAACAGGCCAGAACAGACCAGAACAGATCAGAACAGACCGGGACAGACCCGAACAGAGCATACCAGACCACGACAGACCAGAACACATAAGAACAGAACATACCAGAACAGGCCAGAATAGACCAGAACAGATCAGAACAGACCAGGACAGACCAGAACAGAACACCTAAGAACAGAACACAACAGAACAGGCCAGAACACATCAGAACAGATCAGAACAGACCGGGACAGACCGGAACAGAGCATACCAGACCACGACAGACCAGAACACGTAAGAACAGAGCATACCAGAACAGGCCAGAACAGAACACATAAGAACAGAACATACCAGAACAAGCCAGGACAGAACAGAACAGAACACATAAGAACAGAACACACCAGAACAGAACATACCAGAACAGGCCGGGACAGACCAGATCAGAACACCTAAGAACAGAACATACCAGAACAGACCAGAACAGACCAGAACAGACCAGAACAGACCAGAACAGAACACCTAAGAACAGAAGACACCAGAACAGAACATACCAGAACAGGCCAGAATAGACCAGAACAGACCGGAACAGACCAGAACAGACCAGAACAGACCTGAACAGATCAGGACAGACCAGGACAGACCAGAACAGAACACATAAGAACAGAACACACTACAACAGAACATACCAGGACACACCAGGACAGACGAGAACATACCAGAACAGACCTGAACAGAAGATACCAAAACAGGCCAGGATAGACCAGACCAGATCAAAACAGACCAGGACAAACCAGAACACATAAGAACAGAACATACCAGCACAGAACATACCAGAACAGGCCAGAAAAGACCAGAACAGATCAGGACAGACCAGGACCGACCAGAACAGAACACATAAGAACAGAACACATAAGAACAGAACACACCAGAACAGAACATACCAGAACAGGCCAGAACAGACCAGAACAGAACACGCCAGAACAGAACATACCAGAACAAGGCCAGAATAGACCAGACCAGATCAAAACAGACCAGGACAGACCAGAACACATAAGATCAGAATAGACCGGAACAAAATATACCAGAACAGGCCAGAACACACCAGAACAGAACATACCAGAACAGGTCAGAACAGATCAGAACAGACCAGGACAGACCAGAACAGAACACCTAAGAACAGAAGACACCAGAACAGGCCAGAGTAGACCAGACCAGATCAGAACAGATCAGGACAGACCAGAACAGAACACACCAGAACAGAACATACCAGAACAGGCCAGAATAGACCAGACCAGATCAAAACAGACCAGGACAAACCAGAACACAAAGATCAGAACAGACCAGAACAGAATATACCAGAACAGGCCAGAACACACCAGAACAGAACATACCAGAACAGGCCAGAATAGACCAGACCAGATCAAAACAGACCAGGACAAACCAGAACACATAAGATCAGAACAGACCAGAACAGGCCAGAACAGAACATACCAGAACAAGCCAGGACAGAACAGAACAGAACACACCAGAACAGAACATACCAGAACAGGCCGGACTAGACCAGACCAGATCAGAACAGACCGGGACAGACCAGATCAGAACACCTAAGAACAGAACAGACCAGAACAGACCAGAACAGAACACCTAAGAACAGAACACACCAGAACAGAACAGACCAGAACAGACCAGGACAGACCAGAACATACCAGAACAGATCAAAACAGACCAGAACAGACCTGAACAGAAGATACCAGAACAGGCCAGGATAGACCAGACCAGATCAAAACAGACCAGGACTGACCAGAACAGAACATACCAGAACAGGCCAGAACAGACCAGAACAGATCAGAACATACCGGGACAGACCAGAACAGAGCATACCAGACCGCGACACACCAGAACACATAAGAACAGAACATACCAGCACAGAACATACCAGAACAGGCCAGAACAGAACACATAAGAACAGAACACACCAGAACAGACCAGAACAGACCAGAACAGAACACATAAGAACAGAACATACCAGAACAGGTCAAAACAGAACATACCAGAACAAGCCAGGACAGAACAGAACAGAACACATAAGAACAGAACACACCAGAACAGAACATACCAGAACAGGCCGGAATAGACCAGACCAGATCAGAACAGACCGGGACAGACCAGATCAGAACACCTAAGAGCAGAACATACCAGAACAGGCCAGAACAGACCAGAACAGACCAGAACAGACCAGAACAGACCAGAACAGAACACCTAAGAACAGAACACACCAGAACAGAACAGACCAGAACAGACCAGGACAGACCAGAACATACCAGAACAGATCAAAACAGACCAGAACAGACCTGAACAGAACATACCATAACAGACCAGGACAGACCAGAACAGACCAGAACATACCAGAACAGATCAAAACAGACCAGGACTGACCAGAACAGAACATACCAGAACAGGCCAGAACAGACCAGAACAGATCAGAACATACCGGGACAGACCAGATCAGAACACCTAAGAACAGAACATACCAGAACAGGCCAGAACAGACCAGAACAGACCAGAACATACCAGAACAGGCCAGAACAGACCAGAACAGACCAGAACATACCAGAACAGGCCAGAATAGACCAGACCAGATCAGAACAGACCGGGACAGACCAGATCAGAACACCTAAGAGCAGAACATACCAGAACAGGCCAGAACAGACCAGAACAGACCAGAACAGACCAGAACAGACCAGAACAGAACACCTAAGAACAGAACACCTAAGAACAGAACACACCAGATCAGAACAGACCGGGACAGACCAGATCAGAACACCTAAGAGCAGAACATACCAGAACAGGCCAGAACAGACCAGAACAGACCAGAACAGACCAGAACAGACCAGAACAGAACACCTAAGAACAGAAGACACCAGAACAGAACATACCAGAACAGGCCAGAATAGACCAGAACAGACCGGAACAGACCAAAACAGACCAGAACAGACCTGAACAGATCAGGACAGACCAGAACAGAACAGAACACATAAGAACAGAACACACCACAACAGAACATACCAGGACACACCAGGACAGACGAGAACATACCAGAACAGACCTGAACAGAAGATACCAAAACAGGCCAGGATAGACCAGACCAGATCAAAACAGACCAGGACAAACCAGAACACATAAGAACAGAACATACCAGCACAGAACATACCAGAACAGGCCAGAAAAGACCAGAACAGATCAGGACAGACCAGGACACATAAGAACAGAACATACCAGCACAGAACATACCAGAACAGACCAGAACAGATCAGAACAGATCAGGACAGACCAGGACAGACCAGAACAGGCCAGAACAGAACACATAAGAACAGAACATACCAGAACAGGTCAAAACAGAACATACCAGAACAAGCCAGGACAGAACAGAACAGAACACATAAGAACAGAACACACCAGAACAGAACATACCAGAACAGGCCGGAATAGACCAGACCAGATCAGAACAGACCGGGACAGGCCAGATCAGAACACCTAAGAGCAGAACATACCAGAACAGGCCAGAACAGAACACATAAGAACAGAACAGACCAGAACAGGCCAGAACAGAACATACCAGAACAAGCCAGGACAGAACAGAACAGAACACATAAGAACAGAACACACCAGAACAGAACATACCAGAACAGGCCGGAATAGACCAGACCAGATCAGAACAGACCGGGACAGGCCAGATCAGAACACCTAAGAGCAGAACATACCAGAACAGACCAGAACAGAACACCTAAGAACAGAACACACCAGAACAGAACAGACCAGAACAGACCAGAACAGAACACCTAAGAACAGAAGACACCAGAACAGAACATACCAGAACAGGCCAGAATAGACCAGAACAGACCGGAACAGAACAGACCAGAACAGGCCAGAATAGACCAGATCAGATCAAAACAGACCAGGACAGACCAGAACACATAAGATCAGAACAGACCGGAACAAAATATACCAGAACAGGCCAGAACAGAACACACCAGAACAGAACATACCAGAATAGGCCGGAATAGACCAGACCAGATCAGAACAGATCAGGACAGACCAGGACAGACCAGAACAGAACACATAAGAACAGAACACACCAGAACAGAACATACCAGAACAGGCCAGAACAGACCAGAACAGAACACGCCAGAACACAACATACCAGAACAGGCCAGAATAGACCAGACCAGATCAGAACAGACTGGGACAGACCAGATCAGAACACCTAAGAGCAGAACATACCAGAACAGGCCAGAACAGACCAGAACAGACCAGAACAGAACACCTAAGAACAGAACACACCAGAACAGAACAGACCAGAACAGAACACATAAGAACAGAACATACCAGAACAGGTCAAAACAGAACATACCAGAACAAGCCAGGACAGAACAGAACAGAACACATAAGAACAGAACACACCAGAACAGAACATACCAGAACAGGCCAAAATAGACCAGACCAGATCAAAACAGACCAGGACAGACCAGAACAGAACACACCAGAACAGAACATACCAGAATAGGCCGGAATAGACCAGACCAGATCAGAACATACCAGAACAGGCCAGAATAGACCAGAACAGACCAGAACAGATCAGGACAGACCAGAACAGGCCAGAACATACCAGAACAGGCCAGAACAGACCAGAACAGAACACGCCAGAACACAACATACCAGAACAGGCCAGAATAGACCAGACCAGATCAAAACAGACCAGGACAGACCAGAACACATAAGATCAGAACAGACCGGAACAAAATATACCAGAACAGGCCAGAACACACCAGAACAGAACATACCAGAATAGGCCGGAATAGACCAGACCAGATCAGAACATACCAGAACAGGCCAGAACATACCAGAACAGGCCAGAACAGACCAGAACAGAACACGCCAGAACACAACATACCAGAACAGGCCAGAATAGACCAGACCAGATCAAAACAGACCAGGACAGACCAGAACACATAAGATCAGAACAGACCGGAACAAAATATACCAGAACAGGCCAGAACACACCAGAACAGAACATACCAGAACAGGTCAGAACAGATCAGAACAGACCAGGACAGACCAGAACAGAACACCTAAGAACAGAAGACACCAGAACAGGCCAGAGTAGACCAGACCAGATCAGAACAGATCAGGACAGACCAGAACAGAACACACCAGAACAGAACATACCAGAACAGGCCAGAATAGACCAGACCAGATCAAAACAGACCAGGACAAACCAGAACACATAAGATCAGAACAGACCAGAACAGAATATACCAGAACAGGCCAGAACACACCAGAACAGAACATACCAGAACAGGCCAGAATAGACCAGACCAGATCAAAACAGACCAGGACAAACCAGAACATATAAGATCAGAACAGACCAGAACAGGCCAGAACAGAACATACCAGAACAAGCCAGGACAGAACAGAACAGAACACACCAGAACAGAACATACCAGAACAGGCCGGACTAGACCAGACCAGATCAGAACAGACCGGGACAGACCAGATCAGAACACCTAAGAACAGAACAGACCAGAACAGAACATACCAGAACAGGCCAGAATAGACCAGACCAGGCCAAAACATACCAGAACAGAACACACCAGAACAGAACATACCAGAACAGGCCAGAGTAGACCAGACCAGATCAAAACAGACCAGGACAAACCAGAACACATAAGAACAGAGGACACCAGAACAGAACATACCAGAACAGACCAGAACAGACCAGAACAGGCCAGAATAGACCAGATCAGATCAAAACCGACCAGGACAGACCAGAACAGAACACCTAAGAACAGAACACACCAGAACAGAACATACCAGAACAGGCCAAAATAGACCAGACCAGATCAAAACAGACCAGGACAGACCAGAACAGAACACACCAGAACAGAACATACCAGAACAGGCCAGAATAGACCAGACCAGATCAAAACAGACCAGAACAGGCCAGGACAGACCAGAACAGAACACGTAAGAACAGAAGACACCAGAACAGAACATACTAGAACAGGCCAGAACAGAACACATAAGAACAGAACACACCAGAACAGAACATACCAGAACAGGCCAGAACAGACCAGAACAGAATATACCAGAATAGGCCGGAATAGACCAGACCAGATCAGAACATACCAGAACAGGCCAGAATAGTCCAGAACAGAACAGAACAGATCAGGGCAGACCATGACAGACCAGAACAGACCAGAACAGAACACATAAGAACAGAACACACCAGAACAGGCCAAAATAGACCAGACCAGATCAAAACAGACCAGGACAGACCAGAACAGAACATACCAGAACAGGCCAGAACAGACCAGAACAGAATATACCAGAATAGGCCGGAATAGACCAGACCAGATCAGAACATACCAGAACAGGCCAGAATAGACCAGAACAGACCAGAACAGATCAGGACAGACCAGGACAGACCAGAACAGAACACATAAGAACAGAACACACCAGAACAGAACATACCAGAACAGGCCAGAACAGACCAGAACAGAACACGCCAGAACAGAACATACCAGAACAGGCCAGAATAGACCAGACCAGATCAAAACAGACCAGGACAGACCAGAACACATAAGATCAGAACAGACCGGAACAAAATATACCAGAACAGGCCAGAACACACCAGAACAGAACATACCAGAACAGGTCAGAACAGATCAGAACAGACCAGGACAGACCAGAACAGAACACCTAAGAACAGAAGACACCAGAACAGGCCAGAGTAGACCAGACCAGATCAGAACAGATCAGGACAGACCAGAACAGAACACACCAGAACAGAACATACCAGAACAGGCCAGAATAGACCAGACCAGATCAAAACAGACCAGGACAAACCAGAACACATAAGATCAGAACAGACCAGAACAGAATATACCAGAACAGGCCAGAACACACCAGAACAGAACATACCAGAACATGCCAGAATAGACCAGACCAGATCAAAACAGACCAGGACAAACCAGAACACATAAGATCAGAACAGACCGGAACAAAATATACCAGAACAGGCCAGAACACACCAGAACAGAACATACCAGAACAGGTCAGAACAGATCAGAACAGACCAGGACAGACCAGAACAGAACACCTAAGAACAGAAGACACCAGAACAGGCCAGAGTAGACCAGACCAGATCAGAACAGATCAGGACAGACCAGAACAGAACACACCAGAACAGAACATACCAGAACAGGCCAGAATAGACCAGACCAGATCAAAACAGACCAGGACAAACCAGAACACATAAGATCAGAACAGACCAGAACAGAATATACCAGAACAGGCCAGAACACACCAGAACAGAACATACCAGAACAGGCCGGAATAGACCAGACCAGATCAGAACAGACCGGGACAGACCGGATCAGAACACCTAAGAACAGAACATACCAGAACAGACCAGAACAGACCAGAACAGATCAGGACAGACCAGGACAGACCAGAACAGAACACATAAGAACAGAACACACCACAACAGAACATACCAGAACAGGTCAGAACAGATCAAAACAGACCAGGACAGACCAGAACAGAACACATAAGAACAGAACACACCAGAACAGAACATACCAGAACAGGCCAGAATAGTCCAGAACAGAACAGAACAGAACAGATCAGGACAGACCAGGACAGACCAGAACAGAACACATAAGAACAGAACACACCAGAACAGAACATACCAGAACAGGCCAGAACAGACCAGAACAGAACACCTAAGAACAGAAAATACCAGAACAGGCCAGAACAGACCAGAACAGACCAGAACAGACCAGAACAGAACACCTAAGAACAGAGGACACCAGAACAGAACATACCAGAACAGACCAGAACAGACCAGAACAGACCAGAACAGGCCAGAGTAGACCAGACCAGATCAAAACAGACCAGGACAAACCAGAACACATAAGAACAGAACATACCAGCACAGAACATACCAGAACAGACCAGAACAGATCAGAACAGATCAGGACAGACCAGGACAGACCAGAACAGGCCAGAACAGAACACATAAGAACAGAACATACCAGAACAGGTCAAAACAGACCAGAACAGACCTGAACAGAAGATGCCAGAACGGAACATACCAGAACAGGCCAGAATAGACCAGACCAGGCCAAAACATACCAGAACAGACCAGAACAGACCAGCACAGACCAGAACAGATCAGAACAGACCGGGACAGACCGGAACAGAGCATACCAGACCACGACAGACCAGAACACGTAAGAACAGAACATACCAGAACAGGCCAGAACAGAACACATAAGAACAGAACATACCAGAACAAGCCAGGACAGAACAGAACAGAACACATAAGAACAGAACACACCAGAACAGAACATACCAGAACAGGCCGGAATAGACCAGACCAGATCAAAACAGACCAGGACAAACCAGAACACATAAGATCAGAACAGACCAGAACAGGCCAGAACAGAACATACCAGAACAAGCCAGGACAGAACAGAACAGAACACATAAGAACAGAACACACCAGAACAGAACATACCAGAACAGGCCGGAATAGACCAGACCAGATCAGAACAGACCGGGACAGACCGGATCAGAACACCTAAGAACAGAACATACCAGAACAGACCAGAACAGACCAGAACAGATCAGGACAGACCAGGACAGACCAGAACAGAACACATAAGAACAGAACACACCACAACAGAACATACCAGAACAGGTCAGAACAGATCAAAACAGACCAGGACAGACCAGAACAGAACACACCAGAACAGAACATACCAGAACAGGCCAGAATAGTCCAGAACAGAACAGAACAGATCAGGACAGACCAGAACAGAACACATAAGAACAGAACACACCAGAACAGAACATACCAGAACAGGCCAGAACAGACCAGAACAGAACACCTAAGAACAGAACATACCAGAACAGGCCAGAACAGACCAGAACAGACCAGAACAGAACACCTAAGAACAGAAGACACCAGAACAGAACATACCAGAACAGGCCAGAATAGACCAGAACAGACCGGAACAGACCAGAACAGACCAGACCAGACCTGAACAGATCAGGACAGACCAGGACAGACCAGAACAGAACACATAAGAACAGAACACACCACAACAGAAGATACCAGAACAGGCCAGAACAGAACACATAAGAACAGAACATACCAGAACAGACCAGAACAGACCAGAACAGAACACATAAGAACAGAACATACCAGAACAGGTCAAAACAGAACATACCAGAACAAGCCAGGACAGAACAGAACAGAACACATAAGAACAGAACAGACCGGGACAGACCAGATCAGAACACCTAAGAGCAGAACATACCAGAACAGGCCAGAACAGACCAGAACAGACCAGAACAGAACACCTAAGAACAGAACACACCAGAACAGAACAGACCAGAACAGACCAGAACAGAACACCTAAGAACAGAACACACCAGAACAGAACATACCATAACAGACCAGGACAGACCAGATCATACCAGAACAGATCAAAACAGACCAGAACAGACCTGAACAGAAAATACCAGAACAGGCCAGGATGGACCAGACCAGATCAAAACAGACCAGGACTGACCAGAACAGAACATACCAGAACAGGCCAGAACAGACCAGAACAGATCAGAACAGACCGGGACAGACCCGAACAGAGCATACCAGACCACGACAGACCAGAACACATAAGAACAGAACATACCAGCACAGAACATACCAGAACAGGCCAGAACAGGACACATAAGAACAGAACACACCAGAACAGACCATACCAGAACAGGCCAGAACAGAACACATAAGAACAGAACATACCAGAACAGGCCAGAACAGAACATACCAGAACAGGCCAGAACAGAACACATAAGAACAGAACATACCAGAACAGGTCAAAACAGAACATACCAGAACAAGCCAGGACAGAACAGAACACATAAGAACAGAACAGACCGGGACAGACCAGATCAGAACACCTAAGAGCAGAACATACCAGAACAGGCCAGAACAGAACAGAACAGACCAGAACAGAACACCTAAGAACAGAACACACTAGAACAGAACAGACCAGAACAGACCAGAACAGAACACCTAAGAACAGAACACACCAGAACAGAACATACCATAACAGACCAGGACAGACCAGATCATACCAGAACAGATCAAAACAGACCAGAACAGACCTGAACAGAAAATACCAGAACAGGCCAGGATGGACCAGACCAGATCAAAACAGACCAGGACTGACCAGAACAGAACATACCAGAACAGGCCAGAACAGACCAGAACAGATCAGAACAGACCGGGACAGACCCGAACAGATCAGAACAGACCGGGACAGACCAGAACACATAAGAACAGAACATACCAGCACAGAACATACCAGAACAGGCTAGAACAGGACACATAAGAACAGAACACACCAGAACAGAACATACCAGAACAGGCCAGAACAGAACACATAAGAACAGAACATACCAGAACAGGCCAGAACAGAACACATAAGAACAGAACATACCAGAACAGGTCAAAACAGAACATACCAGAACAAGCCAGGACAGAACAGAACAGAACACATAAGAACAGAACAGACCGGGACAGACCAGATCAGAACACCTAAGAGCAGAACTTACCAGAACAGGCCAGAACAGAACAGAACAGACCAGAACAGAACACCTAAGAACAGAACACACCAGAACAGAACAGACCAGAACAGACCAGAACAGAACACCTAAGAACAGAACACACCAGAACAGAACATACCATAACAGACCAGGACAGACCAGATCATACCAGAACAGATCAAAACAGACCAGAACAGACCTGAACAGAAAATACCAGAACAGGCCAGGATGGACCAGACCAGATCAAAACAGACCAGGACTGACCAGAACAGAACATACCAGAACAGGCCAGAACAGACCAGAACAGATCAGAACAGACCGGGACAGACCCGAACAGAGCATACCAGACCACGACAGACCAGAACACATAAGAACAGAACATACCAGAACAGGCCAGAATAGACCAGAACAGATCAGAACAGACCAGGACAGACCAGAACAGAACACCTAAGAACAGAACACAACAGAACAGGCCAGAACACATCAGAACAGATCAGAACAGACCGGGACAGACCGGAACAGAGCATACCAGACCACGACAGACCAGAACACGTAAGAACAGAGCATACCAGAACAGGCCAGAACAGAACACATAAGAACAGAACATACCAGAACAAGCCAGGACAGAACAGAACAGAACACATAAGAACAGAACACACCAGAACAGAACATACCAGAACAGGCCGGAATGGACCAGACCAGATCAGAACAGACCGGGACAGACCAGATCAGAACACCTAAGAACAGAACATACCAGAACAGACCAGAACAGACCAGAACAGACCAGAACAGAACACCTAAGAACAGAAGACACCAGAACAGAACATACCAGAACAGGCCAGAATAGACCAGAACAGACCGGAACAGACCAGAACAGACCAGAACAGACCTGAACAGATCAGGACAGACCAGGACAGACCAGAACAGAACACATAAGAACAGAACACACTACAACAGAACATACCAGGACACACCAGGACAGACGAGAACATACCAGAACAGACCCGAACAGAAGATACCAAAACAGGCCAGGATAGACCAGACCAGATCAAAACAGACCAGGACAAACCAGAACACATAAGAACAGAACATACCAGCACAGAACATACCAGAACAGGCCAGAAAAGACCAGAACAGATCAGGACAGACCAGGACCGACCAGAACAGAACACATAAGAACAGAACACATAAGAACAGAACACACCAGAACAGAACATACCAGAACAGGCCAGAACAGACCAGAACAGAACACGCCAGAACAGAACATACCAGAACAAGGCCAGAATAGACCAGACCAGATCAAAACAGACCAGGACAGACCAGAACACATAAGATCAGAATAGACCGGAACAAAATATACCAGAACAGGCCAGAACACACCAGAACAGAACATACCAGAACAGGTCAGAACAGATCAGAACAGACCAGGACAGACCAGAACAGAACACCTAAGAACAGAAGACACCAGAACAGGCCAGAGTAGACCAGACCAGATCAGAACAGATCAGGACAGACCAGAACAGAACACACCAGAACAGAACATACCAGAACAGGCCAGAATAGACCAGACCAGATCAAAACAGACCAGGACAAACCAGAACACAAAGATCAGAACAGACCAGAACAGAATATACCAGAACAGGCCAGAACACACCAGAACAGAACATACCAGAACAGGCCAGAATAGACCAGACCAGATCAAAACAGACCAGGACAAACCAGAACACATAAGATCAGAACAGACCAGAACAGGCCAGAACAGAACAGACCAGAACAGGCCAGAACAGAACATACCAGAACAAGCCAGGACAGAACAGAACAGAACACACCAGAACAGAACATACCAGAACAGGCCGGACTAGACCAGACCAGATCAGAACAGACCGGGACAGACCAGATCAGAACACCTAAGAACAGAACAGACCAGAACAGACCAGAACAGAACACCTAAGAACAGAACACACCAGAACAGAACAGACCAGAACAGACCAGGACAGACCAGAACATACCAGAACAGATCAAAACAGACCAGAACAGACCTGAACAGAAGATACCAGAACAGGCCAGGATAGACCAGACCAGATCAAAACAGACCAGGACTGACCAGAACAGAACATACCAGAACAGGCCAGAACAGACCAGAACAGATCAGAACATACCGGGACAGACCAGAACAGAGCATACCAGACCGCGACACACCAGAACACATAAGAACAGAACATACCAGCACAGAACATACCAGAACAGGCCAGAACAGAACACATAAGAACAGAACACACCAGAACAGACCAGAACAGACCAGAACAGAACACATAAGAACAGAACATACCAGAACAGGTCAAAACAGAACATACCAGAACAAGCCAGGACAGAACAGAACAGAACACATAAGAACAGAACACACCAGAACAGAACATACCAGAACAGGCCGGAATAGACCAGACCAGATCAGAACAGACCGGGACAGACCAGATCAGAACACCTAAGAGCAGAACATACCAGAACAGGCCAGAACAGACCAGAACAGACCAGAACAGACCAGAACAGACCAGAACAGAACACCTAAGAACAGAACACACCAGAACAGAACAGACCAGAACAGACCAGGACAGACCAGAACATACCAGAACAGATCAAAACAGACCAGAACAGACCTGAACAGAACATACCATAACAGACCAGGACAGACCAGAACAGACCAGAACATACCAGAACAGATCAAAACAGACCAGGACTGACCAGAACAGAACATACCAGAACAGGCCAGAACAGACCAGAACAGATCAGAACATACCGGGACAGACCAGATCAGAACACCTAAGAACAGAACATACCAGAACAGGCCAGAACAGACCAGAACAGACCAGAACATACCAGAACAGGCCAGAACAGACCAGAACAGACCAGAACATACCAGAACAGGCCAGAATAGACCAGACCAGATCAGAACAGACCGGGACAGACCAGATCAGAACACCTAAGAGCAGAACATACCAGAACAGGCCAGAACAGACCAGAACAGACCAGAACAGACCAGAACAGACCAGAACAGAACACCTAAGAACAGAACACACCAGAACAGAACAGACCAGAACAGACCAGGACAGACCAGAACATACCAGAACAGATCAAAACAGACCAGAACAGACCTGAACAGAAGATACCAGAACAGGCCAGGATAGACCAGACCAGATCAAAACAGACCAGGACTGACCAGAACAGAACATACCAGAACAGGCCAGAACAGACCAGAACAGATCAGAACATACCGGGACAGACCAGAACAGAGCATACCAGACCGCGACACACCAGAACACATAAGAACAGAACATACCAGCACAGAACATACCAGAACAGGCCAGAACAGAACACATAAGAACAGAACACACCAGAACAGACCAGAACAGACCAGAACAGACCAGAACAGAACACATAAGAACAGAACATACCAGAACAGGTCAAAACAGAACATACCAGAACAAGCCAGGACAGAACAGAACAGAACACATAAGAACAGAACACACCAGAACAGAACATACCAGAACAGGCCGGAATAGACCAGACCAGATCAGAACAGACCGGGACAGACCAGATCAGAACACCTAAGAGCAGAACATACCAGAACAGGCCAGAACAGACCAGAACAGACCAGAACAGACCAGAACAGACCAGAACAGAACACCTAAGAACAGAACACACCAGAACAGAACAGACCAGAACAGACCAGGACAGACCAGAACATACCAGAACAGATCAAAACAGACCAGAACAGACCTGAACAGAACATACCATAACAGACCAGGACAGACCAGAACAGACCAGAACATACCAGAACAGATCAAAACAGACCAGGACAGACCAGAACACATAAGATCAGAATAGACCGGAACAAAATATACCAGAACAGGCCAGAACACACCAGAACAGAACATACCAGAACAGGTCAGAACAGATCAGAACAGACCAGGACAGACCAGAACAGAACACCTAAGAACAGAAGACACCAGAACAGGCCAGAGTAGACCAGACCAGATCAGAACAGATCAGGACAGACCAGAACAGAACACACCAGAACAGAACATACCAGAACAGGCCAGAATAGACCAGACCAGATCAAAACAGACCAGGACAAACCAGAACACAAAGATCAGAACAGACCAGAACAGAATATACCAGAACAGGCCAGAACACACCAGAACAGAACATACCAGAACAGGCCAGAATAGACCAGAACAGATCAGAACAGACCAGGACAGACCAGAACAGAACACCTAAGAACAGAACACAACAGAACAGGCCAGAACACATCAGAACAGATCAGAACAGACCGGGACAGACCGGAACAGAGCATACCAGACCACGACAGACCAGAACACGTAAGAACAGAGCATACCAGAACAGGCCAGAACAGAACACATAAGAACAGAACATACCAGAACAAGCCAGGACAGAACAGAACAGAACACATAAGAACAGAACACACCAGAACAGAACATACCAGAACAGGCCGGAATGGACCAGACCAGATCAGAACAGACCGGGACAGACCAGATCAGAACACCTAAGAACAGAACATACCAGAACAGACCAGAACAGACCAGAACAGACCAGAACAGAACACCTAAGAACAGAAGACACCAGAACAGAACATACCAGAACAGGCCAGAATAGACCAGAACAGACCGGAACAGACCAGAACAGACCAGAACAGACCTGAACAGATCAGGACAGACCAGGACAGACCAGAACAGAACACATAAGAACAGAACACACTACAACAGAACATACCAGGACACACCAGGACAGACGAGAACATACCAGAACAGACCTGAACAGAAGATACCAAAACAGGCCAGGATAGACCAGACCAGATCAAAACAGACCAGGACAAACCAGAACACATAAGAGCAGAACATACCAGCACAGAACATACCAGAACAGGCCAGAAAAGACCAGAACAGATCAGGACAGACCAGGACCGACCAGAACAGAACACATAAGAACAGAACACATAAGAACAGAACACACCAGAACAGAACAGACCAGAACAGACCAGGACAGACCAGAACATACCAGAACAGATCAAAACAGACCAGAACAGACCTGAACAGAACATACCATAACAGACCAGGACAGACCAGAACAGACCAGAACATACCAGAACAGATCAAAACAGACCAGGACAGACCAGAACACATAAGATCAGAATAGACCGGAACAAAATATACCAGAACAGGCCAGAACACACCAGAACAGAACATACCAGAACAGGTCAGAACAGATCAGAACAGACCAGGACAGACCAGAACAGAACACCTAAGAACAGAAGACACCAGAACAGGCCAGAGTAGACCAGACCAGATCAGAACAGATCAGGACAGACCAGAACAGAACACACCAGAACAGAACATACCAGAACAGGCCAGAATAGACCAGACCAGATCAAAACAGACCAGGACAAACCAGAACACAAAGATCAGAACAGACCAGAACAGAATATACCAGAACAGGCCAGAACACACCAGAACAGAACATACCAGAACAGGCCAGAATAGACCAGAACAGATCAGAACAGACCAGGACAGACCAGAACAGAACACCTAAGAACAGAACACAACAGAACAGGCCAGAACACATCAGAACAGATCAGAACAGACCGGGACAGACCGGAACAGAGCATACCAGACCACGACAGACCAGAACACGTAAGAACAGAGCATACCAGAACAGGCCAGAACAGAACACATAAGAACAGAACATACCAGAACAAGCCAGGACAGAACAGAACAGAACACATAAGAACAGAACACACCAGAACAGAACATACCAGAACAGGCCGGAATGGACCAGACCAGATCAGAACAGACCGGGACAGACCAGATCAGAACACCTAAGAACAGAACATACCAGAACAGACCAGAACAGACCAGAACAGACCAGAACAGAACACCTAAGAACAGAAGACACCAGAACAGAACATACCAGAACAGGCCAGAATAGACCAGAACAGACCGGAACAGACCAGAACAGACCAGAACAGACCTGAACAGATCAGGACAGACCAGGACAGACCAGAACAGAACACATAAGAACAGAACACACTACAACAGAACATACCAGGACACACCAGGACAGACGAGAACATACCAGAACAGACCTGAACAGAAGATACCAAAACAGGCCAGGATAGACCAGACCAGATCAAAACAGACCAGGACAAACCAGAACACATAAGAACAGAACATACCAGCACAGAACATACCAGAACAGGCCAGAAAAGACCAGAACAGATCAGGACAGACCAGGACCGACCAGAACAGAACACATAAGAACAGAACACATAAGAACAGAACACACCAGAACAGAACATACCAGAACAGGCCAGAACAGACCAGAACAGAACACGCCAGAACAGAACATACCAGAACAAGGCCAGAATAGACCAGACCAGATCAAAACAGACCAGGACAGACCAGAACACATAAGATCAGAATAGACCGGAACAAAATATACCAGAACAGGCCAGAACACACCAGAACAGAACATACCAGAACAGGTCAGAACAGATCAGAACAGACCAGGACAGACCAGAACAGAACACCTAAGAACAGAAGACACCAGAACAGGCCAGAGTAGACCAGACCAGATCAGAACAGATCAGGACAGACCAGAACAGAACACACCAGAACAGAACATACCAGAACAGGCCAGAATAGACCAGACCAGATCAAAACAGACCAGGACAAACCAGAACACAAAGATCAGAACAGACCAGAACAGAATATACCAGAACAGGCCAGAACACACCAGAACAGAACATACCAGAACAGGCCAGAATAGACCAGACCAGATCAAAACAGACCAGGACAAACCAGAACACATAAGATCAGAACAGACCAGAACAGGCCAGAACAGAACATACCAGAACAAGCCAGGACAGAACAGAACAGAACACACCAGAACAGAACATACCAGAACAGGCCGGACTAGACCAGACCAGATCAGAACAGACCGGGACAGACCAGATCAGAACACCTAAGAACAGAACAGACCAGAACAGACCAGAACAGAACACCTAAGAACAGAACACACCAGAACAGAACATACCATAACAGACCAGGACAGACCAGAACCTACCAGAACAGATCAAAACAGACCAGAACAGACCTGAACAGAAGATACCAGAACAGGCCAGGATAGACCAGACCAGATCAAAACAGACCAGGACTGACCAGAACAGAACATACCAGAACAGGCCAGAACAGACCAGAACAGATCAGAACATACCGGGACAGACCAGAACAGAGCATACCAGACCGCGACACACCAGAACACATAAGAACAGAACATACCAGCACAGAACATACCAGAACAGGCCAGAACAGAACACATAAGAACAGAACACACCAGAACAGACCAGAACAGACCAGAACAGAACACATAAGAACAGAACATACCAGAACAGGTCAAAACAGAACATACCAGAACAAGCCAGGACAGAACAGAACAGAACACATAAGAACAGAACACACCAGAACAGAACATACCAGAACAGGCCGGAATAGACCAGACCAGATCAGAACAGACCGGGACAGACCAGATCAGAACACCTAAGAGCAGAACATACCAGAACAGGCCAGAACAGACCAGAACAGACCAGAACAGACCAGAACAGACCAGAACAGAACACCTAAGAACAGAACACACCAGAACAGAACAGACCAGAACAGACCAGGACAGACCAGAACATACCAGAACAGATCAAAACAGACCAGAACAGACCTGAACAGAAGATACCAGAACAGGCCAGGATAGACCAGACCAGATCAAAACAGACCAGGACTGACCAGAACAGAACATACCAGAACAGGCCAGAACAGACCAGAACAGATCAGAACATACCGGGACAGACCAGAACAGAGCATACCAGACCGCGACACACCAGAACACATAAGAACAGAACATACCAGCACAGAACATACCAGAACAGGCCAGAACAGAACACATAAGAACAGAACAGACCAGAACAGACCAGAACAGACCAGAACAGAACACATAAGAACAGAACATACCAGAACAGGTCAAAACAGAACATACCAGAACAAGCCAGGACAGAACAGAACAGAACACATAAGAACAGAACACACCAGAACAGAACATACCAGAACAGGCCGGAATAGACCAGACCAGATCAGAACAGACCGGGACAGACCAGATCAGAACACCTAAGAGCAGAACATACCAGAACAGGCCAGAACAGACCAGAACAGACCAGAACAGACCAGAACAGACCAGAACAGAACACCTAAGAACAGAACACACCAGAACAGAACAGACCAGAACAGACCAGGACAGACCAGAACATACCAGAACAGATCAAAACAGACCAGAACAGACCTGAACAGAACATACCATAACAGACCAGGACAGACCAGAACAGACCAGAACATACCAGAACAGATCAAAACAGACCAGGACTGACCAGAACAGAACATACCAGAACAGGCCAGAACAGACCAGAACAGATCAGAACAGACCGGGACAGACCAGAACAGAGCATACCAGACCACGACAGACCAGAACACATAAGAACAGAACATACCAGAACAGGCCAGAATAGACCAGACCAGGCCAAAACATACCAGAACAGACCAGAACAGACCAGAACAGATCAGAACAGACCAGGACAGACCAGAACAGAACACCTAAGAACAGAACACAACAGAACAGGCCAGAACACACCAGAACAGATCAGAACCGACCGGGACAGACCGGAACAGAGCATACCAGACCACGACAGACCAGAACACGTAAGAACAGAACATACCAGAACAGGCCGGAATAGACCAGACCAGATCAAAACAGACCAGGACAAACCAGAACACATAAGATCAGAACAGACCAGAACAGGCCAGAACAGAACATACCAGAACAAGCCAGGACAGAACAGAACAGAACACACCAGAACAGAACATACCAGAACAGGCCGGACTAGACCAGACCAGATCAGAACAGACCGGGACAGACCAGATCAGAACACCTAAGAACAGAACAGACCAGAACAGACCAGAACAGAACACCTAAGAACAGAACACACCAGAACTGAACATACCATAACAGACCAGGACAGACCAGAACATACCAGAACAGATCAAAACAGACCAGAACAGACCTGAACAGAAGATACCAGAACAGGCCAGGATAGACCAGACCAGATCAAAACAGACCAGGACTGACCAGAACAGAACATACCAGAACAGGCCAGAACAGACCAGAACAGATCAGAACATACCGGGACAGACCAGAACAGAGCATACCAGACCGCGACACACCAGAACACATAAGAACAGAACATACCAGCACAGAACATACCAGAACAGGCCAGAACAGAACACATAAGAACAGAACACACCAGAACAGACCAGAACAGACCAGAACAGAACACATAAGAACAGAACATACCAGAACAGGTCAAAACAGAACATACCAGAACAAGCCAGGACAGAACAGAACAGAACACATAAGAACAGAACACACCAGAACAGAACATACCAGAACAGGCCGGAATAGACCAGACCAGATCAGAACAGACCGGGACAGACCAGATCAGAACACCTAAGAGCAGAACATACCAGAACAGGCCAGAACAGACCAGAACAGACCAGAACAGACCAGAACAGACCAGAACAGAACACCTAAGAACAGAACACACCAGAACAGAACAGACCAGAACAGACCAGGACAGACCAGAACATACCATAACAGACCAGGACAGACCAGAACAGACCAGAACATACCAGAACAGATCAAAACAGACCAGGACTGACCAGAACAGAACATACCAGAACAGGCCAGAACAGACCAGAACAGATCAGAACAGACCGGGACAGACCAGAACAGAGCATACCAGACCACGACAGACCAGAACACATAAGAACAGAACATACCAGAACAGGCCAGAATAGACCAGACCAGGCCAAAACATACCAGAACAGACCAGAACAGACCAGAACAGATCAGAACAGACCAGGACAGACCAGAACAGAACACCTAAGAACAGAACACAACAGAACAGGCCAGAACACACCAGAACAGATCAGAACCGACCGGGACAGACCGGAACAGAGCATACCAGACCACGACAGACCAGAACACGTAAGAACAGAACATACCAGAACAGGCCGGAATAGACCAGACCAGATCAGAACAGACCGGGACAGACCAGATCAGAACACCTAAGAACAGAACATACCAGAACAGGCCAGAACAGACCAGAACAGACCAGAACAGAACACCTAAGAACAGAACACACCAGAACAGAACATACCAGAACAGGCCAAAATAGACCAGACCAGATCAAAACAGACCAGGACAGACCAGAACAGAACATACCAGAACAGGTCAGAACAGATCAGAACAGACCAGGACAGACCAGAACAGAACACATAAGAACAGAGGACACCAGAACAGAACATACCAGAACAGACCAGAACAGACCAGAACAGGCCAGAATAGACCAGATCAGATCAAAACCGACCAGGACAGACCAGAACAGAACACCTAAGAACAGAACACACCAGAACAGAACATACCAGAACAGGCCAAAATAGACCAGACCAGATCAAAACAGACCAGGACAGACCAGAACAGAACACACCAGAACAGAACATACCAGAACAGGCCAGAATAGACCAGACCAGATCAAAACAGACCAGAACAGGCCAGGACAGACCAGAACAGAACACGTAAGAACAGAAGACACCAGAACAGAACATACTAGAACAGGCCAGAACAGAACACATAAGAACAGAACACACCAGAACAGAACATACCAGAACAGGCCAGAACAGACCAGAACAGAATATACCAGAATAGGCCGGAATAGACCAGACCAGATCAGAACATACCAGAACAGGCCAGAATAGTCCAGAACAGAACAGAACAGATCAGGGCAGACCATGACAGACCAGAACAGACCAGAACAGAACACATAAGAACAGAACACACCAGAACAGGCCAAAATAGACCAGACCAGATCAAAACAGACCAGGACAGACCAGAACAGAACATACCAGAACAGGCCAGAACAGACCAGAACAGAATATACCAGAATAGGCCGGAATAGACCAGACCAGATCAGAACATACCAGAACAGGCCAGAATAGACCAGAACAGACCAGAACAGATCAGGACAGACCAGGACAGACCAGAACAGAACACATAAGAACAGAACACACCAGAACAGAACATACCAGAACAGGCCAGAACAGACCAGAACAGAACACGCCAGAACAGAACATACCAGAACAGGCCAGAATAGACCAGACCAGATCAAAAGAGACCAGGACAGACCAGAACACATAAGATCAGAACAGACCGGAACAAAATATACCAGAACAGGCCAGAACACACCAGAACAGAACATACCAGAACAGGTCAGAACAGATCAGAACAGACCAGGACAGACCAGAACAGAACACCTAAGAACAGAAGACACCAGAACAGGCCAGAGTAGACCAGACCAGATCAGAACAGATCAGGACAGACCAGAACAGAACACACCAGAACAGAACATACCAGAACAGGCCAGAATAGACCAGACCAGATCAAAACAGACCAGGACAAACCAGAACACATAAGATCAGAACAGACCAGAACAGAATATACCAGAACAGGCCAGAACACACCAGAACAGAACATACCAGAACATGCCAGAATAGACCAGACCAGATCAAAACAGACCAGGACAAACCAGAACACATAAGATCAGAACAGACCAGAACAGAATATACCAGAACAGGCCAGAACACACCAGAACAGAACATACCAGAACAGGCCGGAATAGACCAGACCAGATCAGAACAGACCGGGACAGACCGGATCAGAACACCTAAGAACAGAACATACCAGAACAGACCAGAACAGACCAGAACAGAATATACCAGAATAGGCCGGAATAGACCAGACCAGATCAGAACATACCAGAACAGGCCAGAATAGTCCAGAACAGAACAGAACAGATCAGGGCAGACCATGACAGACCAGAACAGACCAGAACAGAACACATAAGAACAGAACACACCAGAACAGGCCAAAATAGACCAGACCAGATCAAAACAGACCAGGACAGACTAGAACAGAACATACCAGAACAGGCCAGAACAGACCAGAACAGAATATACCAGAATAGGTCGGAATAGACCAGACCAGATCAGAACATACCAGAACAGGCCAGAATAGACCAGAACAGACCAGAACAGATCAGGACAGACCAGGACAGACCAGAACAGAACACATAAGAACAGAACACACCAGAACAGAACATACCAGAACAGGCCAGAACAGACCAGAACAGAACACGCCAGAACAGAACATACCAGAACAGGCCAGAATAGACCAGACCAGATCAAAACAGACCAGGACAGACCAGAACACATAAGATCAGAACAGACCGGAACAAAATATACCAGAACAGGCCAGAACACACCAGAACAGAACATACCAGAACAGGTCAGAACAGATCAGAACAGACCAGGACAGACCAGAACAGAACACCTAAGAACAGAAGACACCAGAACAGGCCAGAGTAGACCAGACCAGATCAGAACAGATCAGGACAGACCAGAACAGAACACACCAGAACAGAACATACCAGAACAGGCCAGAATAGACCAGACCAGATCAAAACAGACCAGGACAAACCAGAACACATAAGATCAGAACAGACCAGAACAGAATATACCAGAACAGGCCAGAACATACCAGAACAGAACATACCAGAACAGGCCGGAATAGACCAGACCAGATCAGAACAGACCGGGACAGACCGGATCAGAACACCTAAGAACAGAACATACCAGAACAGACCAGAACAGACCAGAACAGATCAGGACAGACCAGGACAGACCAGAACAGAACACATAAGAACAGAACACACCACAACAGAACATACCAGAACAGGTCAGAACAGATCAAAACAGACCAGGACAGACCAGAACAGAACACATAAGAACAGAACACACCAGAACAGAACATACCAGAACAGGCCAGAATAGTCCAGAACAGAACAGAACAGAACAGATCAGGACAGCCCAGGACAGACCAGAACAGAACACATAAGAACAGAACACACCACAACAGAACATACCAGAACAGGTCAGAACAGATCAAAACAGACCAGGACAGACCAGAACAGAACACATAAGAACAGAACACACCAGAACAGAACATACCAGAACAGGCCAGAATAGTCCAGAACAGAACAGAACAGAACAGATCAGGACAGACCAGGACAGACCAGAACAGAACACATAAGAACAGAACACCTAAGAACAGAGGACACCAGAACAGAACATACCAGAACAGACCAGAACAGACCAGAACAGGCCAGAGTAGACCAGACCAGATCAAAACAGACCAGGACAAACCAGAACACATAAGAACAGAACATACCAGCACAGAACATACCAGAACAGACCAGAACAGATCAGAACAGATCAGGACAGACCAGGACAGACCAGAACAGGCCAGAACAGAACACATAAGAACAGAACATACCAGAACAGGTCAAAACAGACCAGAACAGACCTGAACAGAAGATGCCAGAACGGAACATACCAGAACAGGCCAGAATAGACCAGACCAGGCCAAAACATACCAGAACAGACCAGAACAGACCAGCACAGACCAGAACAGATCAGAACAGACCAGGACAGACCGGAACAGAGCATACCAGACCACGACAGACCAGAACACGTAAGAACAGAACATACCAGAACAGGCCAGAACAGAACACATAAGAACAGAACATACCAGAACAAGCCAGGACAGAACAGAACAGAACACATAAGAACAGAACACACCAGAACAGAACATACCAGAACAGGCCGGAATAGACCAGACCAGATCAAAACAGACCAGGACAAACCAGAACACATAAGATCAGAACAGACCAGAACAGGCCAGAACAGAACATACCAGAACAAGCCAGGACAGAACAGAACAGAACACATAAGAACAGAACACACCAGAACAGAACATACCAGAACAGGCCGGAATAGACCAGACCAGATCAGAACAGACCGGGACAGACCGGATCAGAACACCTAAGAACAGAACATACCAGAACAGACCAGAACAGACCAGAACAGATCAGGACAGACCAGGACAGACCAGAACAGAACACATAAGAACAGAACACACCACAACAGAACATACCAGAACAGGTCAGAACAGATCAAAACAGACCAGGACAGACCAGAACAGAACACATAAGAACAGAACACACCAGAACAGAACATACCAGAACAGGCCAGAATAGTCCAGAACAGAACAGAACAGATCAGGACAGACCAGGACAGACCAGAACAGAACACATAAGAACAGAACACACCAGAACAGAACATACCAGAACAGGCCAGAACAGACCAGAACAGAACACCTAAGAACAGAACATACCAGAACAGGCCAGAACAGACCAGAACAGACCAGAACAGAACACCTAAGAACAGAAGACACCAGAACAGAACATACCAGAACAGAATATACCAGAATAGGCCGGAATAGACCAGACCAGATCAGAACATACCAGAACAGGCCAGAACAGACCAGAACAGATCAGGACAGACCAGGACAGACCAGAACAGAACACATAAGAACAGAACACACCACAACAGAACATACCAGAACAGGTCAGAACAGATCAAAACAGACCAGGACAGACCAGAACAGAACACATAAGAACAGAACACACCAGAACAGAACATACCAGAACAGGCCAGAATAGTCCAGAACAGAACAGAACAGAACAGATCAGGACAGACCAGGACAGACCAGAACAGAACACATAAGAACAGAACACCTAAGAACAGAGGACACCAGAACAGAACATACCAGAACAGACCAGAACAGACCAGAACAGGCCAGAGTAGACCAGACCAGATCAAAACAGACCAGGACAAACCAGAACACATAAGAACAGAACATACCAGCACAGAACATACCAGAACAGACCAGAACAGATCAGAACAGATCAGGACAGACCAGGACAGACCAGAACAGGCCAGAACAGAACACATAAGAACAGAACATACCAGAACAGGTCAAAACAGACCAGAACAGACCTGAACAGAAGATGCCAGAACGGAACATACCAGAACAGGCCAGAATAGACCAGACCAGGCCAAAACATACCAGAACAGACCAGAACAGACCAGCACAGACCAGAACAGATCAGAACAGACCGGGACAGACCGGAACAGAGCATACCAGACCACGACAGACCAGAACACGTAAGAACAGAACATACCAGAACAGGCCAGAACAGAACACATAAGAACAGAACATACCAGAACAAGCCAGGACAGAACAGAACAGAACACATAAGAACAGAACACACCAGAACAGAACATACCAGAACAGGCCGGAATAGACCAGACCAGATCAAAACAGACCAGGACAAACCAGAACACATAAGATCAGAACAGACCAGAACAGGCCAGAACAGAACATACCAGAACAAGCCAGGACAGAACAGAACAGAACACATAAGAACAGAACACACCAGAACAGAACATACCAGAACAGGCCGGAATAGACCAGACCAGATCAGAACAGACCGGGACAGACCGGATCAGAACACCTAAGAACAGAACATACCAGAACAGACCAGAACAGACCAGAACAGATCAGGACAGACCAGGACAGACCAGAACAGAACACATAAGAACAGAACACACCACAACAGAACATACCAGAACAGGTCAGAACAGATCAAAACAGACCAGGACAGACCAGAACAGAACACATAAGAACAGAACACACCAGAACAGAACATACCAGAACAGGCCAGAATAGTCCAGAACAGAACAGAACAGATCAGGACAGACCAGGACAGACCAGAACAGAACACATAAGAACAGAACACACCAGAACAGAACATACCAGAACAGGCCAGAACAGACCAGAACAGAACACCTAAGAACAGAAGACACCAGAACAGAACATACCAGAACAGGCCAGAATAGACCATAACAGACCGGAACAGACCAGAACAGACCAGAACAGACCTGAACAGATCAGGACAGACCAGGACAGACCAGAACAGAACACATAAGAACAGAACACACCACAACAGAAGATACCAGAACAGGCCAGAACAGAACACATAAGAACAGAACATACCAGAACAGACCAGAACAGAACACATAAGAACAGAACATACCAGAACAGGTCAAAACAGAACATACCAGAACAAGCCAGGACAGAACAGAACAGAACACGTAAGAACAGAACACACCAGAACAGAACATACCAGAACAGGCCGGAATAGACCAGACCAGATCAGAACAGACTGGGACAGACCAGATCAGAACACCTAAGAGCAGAACATACCAGAACAGGCCAGAACAGACCAGAACAGACCAGAACAGAACACCTAAGAACAGAACACACCAGAACAGAACAGACCAGAACAGAACACATAAGAACAGAACATACCAGAATAGGTCAAAACAGAACATACCAGAACAAGCCAGGACAGAACAGAACAGAACACATAAGAACAGAACACACCAGAACAGAACATACCAGAACAGGCCGGAATAGACCAGACCAGATCAGAACAGACCGGGACAGACCAGATCAGAACACCTAAGAGCAGAACATACCAGAACAGGCCAGAACAGACCAGAACAGACCAGAACAGACCAGAACAGAATACCTAAGAACAGAACACACCAGAACAGAACAGACCAGAACAGACCAGAACAGAACACACCAGAACAGAACATACCATAACAGACCAGGACAGACCAGAACATACCAGAACAGATCAAAACAGACCAGAACAGACCTGAACAGAAAATACCAGAACAGGCCAGGATGGACCAGACCAGATCAAAACAGACCAGGACTGACCAGAACAGAACATACCAGAACAGGCCAGAACAGACCAGAACAGATCAGAACAGACCGGGACAGACCAGAACAGAGCATACCAGACCACGACAGACCAGAACACGTAAGAACAGAACATACCAGAACAGGCCAGAACAGAACACATAAGAACAGAACATACCAGAACAAGCCAGGACAGAACAGAACAGAACACACCAGAACAGAACATACCAGAACAGGCCGGAATAGACCAGACCAGATCAAAACAGACCAGGACAAACCAGAACACATAAGATCAGAACAGACCAGAACAGGCCAGAACAGAACATACCAGAACAAGCCAGGACAGAACAGAACAGAACACATAAGAACAGAACACACCAGAACAGAACATACCAGAACAGGCCGGAATAGACCAGACCAGATCAGAACAGACCGGGACAGACCGGATCAGAACACCTAAGAACAGAACATACCAGAACAGACCAGAACAGACCAGAACAGATCAGGACAGACCAGGACAGACCAGAACAGAACACATAAGAACAGAACACACCACAACAGAACATACCAGAACAGGTCAGAACAGATCAAAACAGACCAGGACAGACCAGAACAGAACACATAAGAACAGAACACACCAGAACAGAACATACCAGAACAGGCCAGAATAGTCCAGAACAGAACAGAACAGACCAGGACAGACCAGAACAGAACACACCAGAACAGAACATACCAGAACAGGCCAGAATAGACCAGACCAGATCAAAACAGACCAGAACAGGCCAGGACAGACCAGAACAGAACACGTAAGAACAGAAGACACCAGAACAGAACATACTAGAACAGGCCAGAACAGAACACATAAGAACAGAACACACCAGAACAGAACATACCAGAACAGGCCAGAACAGACCAGAACAGAATATACCAGAATAGGCCGGAATAGACCAGACCAGATCAGAACATACCAGAACAGGCCAGAATAGTCCAGAACAGAACAGAACAGATCAGGGCAGACCATGACAGACCAGAACAGACCAGAACAGAACACATAAGAACAGAACACACCAGAACAGGCCAAAATAGACCAGACCAGATCAAAACAGACCAGGACAGACCAGAACAGAACATACCAGAACAGGCCAGAACAGACCAGAACAGAATATACCAGAATAGGCCGGAATAGACCAGACCAGATCAGAACATACCAGAACAGGCCAGAATAGACCAGAACAGACCAGAACAGATCAGGACAGACCAGGACAGACCAGAACAGAACACATAAGAACAGAACACACCAGAACAGAACATACCAGAACAGGCCAGAACAGACCAGAACAGAACACGCCAGAACAGAACATACCAGAACAGGCCAGAATAGACCAGACCAGATCAAAACAGACCAGGACAGACCAGAACACATAAGATCAGAACAGACCGGAACAAAATATACCAGAACAGGCCAGAACACACCAGAACAGAACATACCAGAACAGGTCAGAACAGATCAGAACAGACCAGGACAGACCAGAACAGAACACCTAAGAACAGAAGACACCAGAACAGGCCAGAGTAGACCAGACCAGATCAGAACAGATCAGGACAGACCAGAACAGAACACACCAGAACAGAACATACCAGAACAGGCCAGGACAGACCAGAACAGAACACATAAGAACAGAACACACCAGAACAGAACATACCAGAACAGGCCAGAACAGACCAGAACAGAACACCTAAGAACAGAACATACCAGAACAGGCCAGAACAGACCAGAACAGACCAGAACAGAACACCTAAGAACAGAAGACACCAGAACAGAACATACCAGAACAGGCCAGAATAGACCAGAACAGACCGGAACAGACCAGAACAGACCAGAACAGACCTGAACAGATCAGGACAGACCAGGACAGACCAGAACAGAACACATAAGAACAGAACACACCACAACAGAAGATACCAGAACAGGCCAGAACAGAACACATAAGAACAGAACATACCAGAACAGACCAGAACAGAACACATAAGAACAGAACATACCAGAACAGGTCAAAACAGAACATACCAGAACAAGCCAGGACAGAACAGAACAGAACACGTAAGAACAGAACACACCAGAACAGAACATACCAGAACAGGCCGGAATAGACCAGACCAGATCAGAACAGACTGGGACAGACCAGATCAGAACACCTAAGAGCAGAACATACCAGAACAGGCCAGAACAGACCAGAACAGACCAGAACAGAACACCTAAGAACAGAACACACCAGAACAGAACACATAAGAACAGAACATACCAGAATAGGTCAAAACAGAACATACCAGAACAAGCCAGGACAGAACAGAACAGAACACATAAGAACAGAACACACCAGAACAGAACATACCAGAACAGGCCGGAATAGACCAGACCAGATCAGAACAGACCGGGACAGACCAGATCAGAACACCTAAGAGCAGAACATACCAGAACAGGCCAGAACAGACCAGAACAGACCAGAACAGACCAGAACAGAATACCTAAGAACAGAACAGACCAGAACAGACCAGAACAGAACACCTAAGAACAGAACACACCAGAACAGAACATACCATAACAGACCAGGACAGACCAGAACATACCAGAACAGATCAAAACAGACCAGAACAGACCTGAACAGAAAATACCAGAACAGGCCAGGATGGACCAGACCAGATCAAAACAGACCAGGACTGACCAGAACAGAACATACCAGAACAGGCCAGAACAGACCAGAACAGATCAGAACAGACCGGGACAGACCAGAACAGAGCATACCAGACCACGACAGACCAGAACACATAAGAACAGAACATACCAGAACAGGCCAGAATAGACCAGACCAGGCCAAAACATACCAGAACAGACCAGAACAGACCAGAACAGATCAGAACAGACCACGACAGACCAGAACAGAACACCTAAGAACAGAACACAACAGAACAGGCCAGAACACACCAGAACAGATCAGAACAGACCGGGACAGACCGGAACAGAGCATACCAGACCACGACAGACCAGAACACGTAAGAACAGAACATACCAGAACAGGCCGGAATAGACCAGACCAGATCAGAACAGACCGGGACAGACCAGATCAGAACACCTAAGAACAGAACATACCAGAACAGGCCAGAACAGACCAGAACAGACCAGAACAGAACACCTAAGAACAGAACACACCAGAACAGAACATACCAGAACAGGCCAAAATAGACCAGACCAGATCAAAACAGACCAGGACAGACCAGAACAGAACATACCAGAACAGGTCAGAACAGATCAGAACAGACCAGGACAGACCAGAACAGAACACCTAAGAACAGAAGACACCAGAACAGGCCAGAGTAGACCAGACCAGATCAGAACAGATCAGGACAGACCAGAACAGAACACACCAGAACAGAACATACCAGAACAGGCCAGAACAGAACACCTAAGAACAGAACACACCAGAACAGAACATACCATAACAGACCAGGACAGACCAGAACATACCAGAACAGATCAAAACAGACCAGAACAGAAGATACCAGAACAGGCCAGGATAGACCAGACCAGATCAAAACAGACCAGGACTGACCAGAACAGAACATACCAGAACGGGCCAGAACAGACCAGAACAGATCAGAACATACCGGGACAGACCAGAACAGAGCATACCAGACCACGACACACCAGAACACATAAGAACAGAACATACCAGCACAGAACATACCAGAACAGGCCAGAACAGGACACATAAGAACAGAACACACCAGAACAGAACATACCAGAACAGGCCAGAACAGAACACATAAGAACAGAACATACCAGAACAGGCCAGAACAGAACATACCAGAACAGGCCAGAACAGAACACATAAGAACAGAACATACCAGAACAGGTCAAAACAGAACATACCAGAACAAGCCAGGACAGAACAGAACAGAACACATAAGAACAGAACAGACCGGGACAGACCAGATCAGAACACCTAAGAGCAGAACATACCAGAACAGGCCAGAACAGACCAGAACAGACCAGAACAGAACACCTAAGAACAGAACACACCAGAACAGAACAGACCAGAACAGACCAGAACAGAACACCTAAGAGCAGAACACACCAGAACAGAACATACCATAACAGACCAGGACAGACCAGATCATACCAGAACAGATCAAAACAGACCAGAACAGACCTGAACAGAAAATACCAGAACAGGCCAGGATGGACCAGACCAGATCAAAACAGACCAGGACTGACCAGAACAGAACATACCAGAACAGGCCAGAACAGACCAGAACAGATCAGAACAGACCGGGACAGACCCGAACAGAGCATACCAGAACAGGTCAGAACAGATCAGAACAGACCAGGACAGACCAGAACAGAACACCTAAGAACAGAAGACACCAGAACAGGCCAGAGTAGACCAGACCAGATCAGAACAGATCAGGACAGACCAGAACAGAACACACCAGAACAGAACATACCAGAACAGGCCAGAATAGACCAGACCAGATCAAAACAGACCAGGACAAACCAGAACACATAAGATCAGAACAGACCAGAACAGAATATACCAGAACAGGCCAGAACACACCAGAACAGAACATACCAGAACATGCCAGAATAGACCAGACCAGATCAAAACAGACCAGGACAAACCAGAACACATAAGATCAGAACAGACCAGAACAGAATATACCAGAACAAGCCAGGACAGAACAGAACAGAACACATAAGAACAGAACACACCAGAACAGAACATACCAGAACAGGCCGGAATAGACCAGACCAGATCAGAACAGACCGGGACAGACCGGATCAGAACACCTAAGAACAGAACATACCAGAACAGACCAGAACAGACCAGAACAGATCAGGACAGACCAGGACAGACCAGAACAGAACACATAAGAACAGAACACACCACAACAGAACATACCAGAACAGGTCAGAACAGATCAAAACAGACCAGGACAGACCAGAACAGAACACATAAGAACAGAACACACCAGAACAGAACATACCAGAACAGGCCAGAATAGTCCAGAACAGAACAGAACAGACCAGGACAGACCAGAACAGAACACACCAGAACAGAACTGTAAGGAATTTTCCTGGGGCTGCTCGGGGATAGAACTACCCGCAGCCAGTTACCCAGGAAAATGTGATAGTGCTATTTCAACGGAATTTACGAAACGATAATTAGACTTGTTAGCGCTCTTTCGAGACGCCTGAATTGAATCGCCCGAAGGGCGGAACGCGCACTAACCCTAACCCTCGACTACGAATTCGGAAGTCTTAAAAAGATGGGCGCCAGGTACCCCGCGGTACCACGTAACTCTAACTGGACTGGCTATTAGCCGGACAACTTCCGGGGATTCGTAGTCGGATTCACTACCGCGGCAGCTCAGAGGCCGGAATCGAGGAGAGCGGTGGATTCGGCAGGAGACGCAACCAAGACAGACAAATTTATTATGCACCCGAGGTTTATTGCTAGGTCTATGATGTTACAAATACCAGAGGTGAATCGATAACGGCGGGAAAACGGACTTCGCTCACGGGAGTTACACGGCGCCCGTGAGGAGCAGATCGGAAAGGAATTCTATGGCCTGCGGTGGCCGGAACTAACCAGTAAGAAGGTCTCGGAACGACGAGACTCACGGATAAGCAGTGTGCCTAACTTCACAAGGGAACCTCGCGACGCGAACTTAAGCTAGTGGACGGAATGACTCGTCGTGAAGACGGGAGTCCTCCAGGAAGGTCGACCAGATTCTCGCGGAATCTCTGCAGCAGGTTTTCTACTATGGAAGCACGAGGACGAGACGTGAACAAGACTCGGTCAGGACAATCCCCTGACCGGCCAAACGTCGAAACGAAATAGTTTGGTCCCAAAAGTGGATCGCTTACCAAAAGGTTTTGAGGCGTGGTCAACCGCGGACATCACCGCCCATCCGCGATTCGGTCGTCTCCCCGGAAATTCCGCAACCGACGGTTTCGCAACCACCATCGCCAACGACGCCTTCGCGACCGGGACCGTCTTACGTACCGAGGGTCCAGCCTACACCCACGCGAACGCACACGAACCCGCAGTACGTTTTCGACGTACTGCGGAGACTAGGCATCCGGTACGGGGGCAAACCGGAAGAGGATCCGGAAGAATTCCTGCTCCGGATAGCAGAGTGCCGCGACACGTACTACCTGCCGGATCCACATGTACTGCTAAACCTACCATCATTTTTGGAGGGATTGGCATTGCAGTGGTTCCGTGCAAATAGGCCCTTATGGCATACGTACGACGAGTTCGCGTCGGCAATGCGTGAGCATTTTGTGGACCCAAATATCCAGCAGGAACTTCGACGTACCGCGTATTATCGGTTTCAAGGGGAAGACGAAGGGGTCAGGGGATATATAATATGTATGCAGTCACTGTTTAGTCGGTTGCGTCCCGCGTGGACGATAGAAGGGCAGATAGAGCATACATATTATAATTTGCTGCCGAGGATCCGCCAGGCGATTAACCTTCGGAACATACACTCCATGCAGCAACTACTGCTGGAGGCGGTATGGGCCGAAAGGAACACGGAAACCGCGACTTTCGTTCCGTCTCAATTTCGCCCGAAACTAGCGCCGTATCTCGCAGCGTACGGAACACCTGTACCGAAAACAAAAGCGCGTAAGGCTGAGACCTTATGCGCGGTGTCCGAACCCAGCACTAGTAAACCCAGCGAGCCGTCTCGTAAGCAAGGTGCCGCACCGCTGGTTAAGTGCTGGAACTGCGAGAAAACCGGCCATCGGGCGAAAGAGTGTCGCGCGCCGAGGCGGATATATTGTTTCAAGTGTGGACATCCGGGAACCACCACGAAAACGTGCCCACACTGCCACAAGGCCTCGGGAAACTCCCACAAGAGCTGAAGGACCGGACCCCTCCAGCTCCCCGCGATTTAGAAATGGTCCACAAAGTGCCCACGCAGTACGAAATAACCGCGGTCATGACCAGCACCGAAACCGCGTTACTCAAGGTTCCGGTTTTAGTTGGGAATTGCCAATCTGTCGCCCTAATAGATTCGGGAGCGTCGCGCAGTTTCATTTGTCGTGCCGTCGTAGAGCGAGACGGGAGTAATGCGGAGGTGAAACCTTTAACCGTCCCAACTCTACTAATTACCGCGTGCAGGAAAGTGCATTACGCCACCGACCTAGCTGAATTCCAATTAACTATAGAAGGAATATCCGGTATCGTGCAGGCCCGAGTTTTGGAAGAGCTGGCCGCGCCACTGTTGTTAGGGGTAGACGTTATAGCGCAATTCGGTATCCTCCCGGATTTTAGGGATATGAATTGGCGCTTCAAGGATGACCCGTCTCGCGTGTTCCCTTTCGTTCGATCACCGGCGGCCTGCGAGTATAGCACGCTTTCGAGCGTGCAATTTCTATCGGAGGGGGAGGCGTCGCGGTTGGACGCGTTTCTCGGTACAATTATGCCGGAATTGTCTCGAGCCAAAGGGCTCACCGCGCTTACACAACACCGGATAGACGTGGGAGATCACCCGCCTATCAAGCAGCGGTATTACTCTGTTTCGCCGCCCGTTCAGGAGGCGATTTACCAAGAAGTAGATCGTCTCCTGGCCGAGGACATTATAGAACCATCGGCCAGCGAATGGTCAAGCCCCATCGTGATGGTCAAGAAGTCGAACGGGAAGTATCGTTTTTGCCTCGACTTCCGGAAAGTGAACAGCGTGTCAAAGCGCGATGCCTATCCCCTGCCGCATATGACCGGGATACTCGACAAATTACGCGCCGCTCGGTATATAACGACGATCGACCTCAGCCAGGCTTACTTCCAGATACCGATGGAAGTAAACAGTAAAGAGATTACCGCGTTCACCGTACCGGGCAAAGGCTTGTTCCACTTCAAGAGAATGCCGTACGGGCTCACCGGAGCCCCGGCGACTTTTCAGCGTCTTCTGGACCGCCTCATCGGTCCAGAAATGGAACCACACGCCTTTGCCTACTTAGACGACATAATCATTGTCAACGCGACGTTCGAAGACCATCTCCAGTGGGTGGAAAAGATCCTTCGGAAAATATTAGAAGCCGGATTAGCGATCAATCCGGAGAAATGCGAGTTTTGCCGCACCGAAGTTCGATATTTAGGATTCGTTGTTTCGCAGCGCGGACTCCAAGTCGACCCGGAGAAATCGGCCCCCTTGATCTCCTATCCACCACCTTCCAATTTAAAGCAACTGCGACGCTTTTTGGGGATGGCATCCTGGTACCGACGCTTTATACCCCAATACTCCGATGTGGCGGAGCCTCTTAACCGCTTACTTAAGAAGCAAGAGCCATGGGTTTGGGGAGGAGAGCAACAGGATGCCTTTGAGACCTTGCGTACCGCCGTCGCAGAAGCCCCGATCCTCGCTTGCCCCGATTTCTCCGTACCGTTTGTCCTGCAGACCGATGCAAGTGGAGTCGGCCTTGGAGCCGTGCTAACACAAACGCGGGACGGTGAAGAACGAGTCATCGCGTTCGCTAGTCGCGCTTTAATCCCCGCGGAGAAAAATTACACTACCACCGAACAGGAGTGTCTCGCGATCGTATGGGCAATCAGAAAGTTCCGCCCGTACCTCGAGGGATTTAAATTCACGGTCATCACCGACCATCACAGCCTCCGGTGGCTCCGCGAATTAAAGAATCCGACGGGCCGATTAGCTCGATGGGCCCTGGAGCTCCTAGAATACGACTTCGAGATAATCCACCGGAAAGGGAATTTGCATTTGGTGCCGGACGCACTGTCGCGTATTTACGAAGTCGAGACCGTCGCGGGAGCATTGACCCCGGCGGATCCGTGGTATGAAAGTAAATACGCAGACGTCAACACGAGTCCGAAGGATCACCCCGACTGGAGAATCGAATCTTCTCGTCTTTACTTTCGCCGTACCGACGCGTTAATAAATGACCTGCTAGGATCCGATTTATCAGAATGGAAACTGGTACTCCCCGTGTCGGAACGGGAGGACGCGCTTAGGGAAACGCACGACGACGTGCAGTCCGGCCATCTCGGCATACAGAAGACGTATCACCGGCTGTGTTTACGTTATTACTGGCCCGGTATGTTTAATTCCGCGGCCGATTTCGTGAAACGGTGTCGAATCTGCCAGCTGACGAAGGTCCAGCAAACCGCACCGGCGGGCTTGATGGGCCATCGTCAAATTGACCAGCCGTGGATCGTCGTAGCCGCCGATATGATGGGCCCTTTTCCGCGTAGTCGCTCCGGTTTCCAATATCTAATAGTCCTGCAGGATCTTTTTAGTAAATGGGTGGAGTGTCGCCCACTCCGGCGCGCTACCGGCCAGTTAGTGGCCTCCGCGTTAGAAGAGCTCGTGCTGTCGCGATGGGGAACTCCGAAAACATTGCTTACCGACAATGGCACGGAGTTCGTCAACAAAACAGTATCGACGCTCACGAAAATATACGGAATTAACCACGCGACTACCCCGCCTTATCATCCACAAGCCAACCCAGTGGAACGCGTAAATCGTGTACTGAAGACGATGATTGTCTCGTACATCGAAACCGATCACCGCGATTGGGACGTGAACGTGTCTCGTCTACGTTTTGCCTACAACACCGCCTTTCATACGTCGTTGCGGACTTCTCCGGCCTTTTTGAATTTCGGCAGAGACCCGATCCCTACTCGCTGCAAACGAGAAAAACACCGTATCGTCCCGGATTTGACTACGGCCTCCCCGGATAACTGGAGGACCCGGATGTCTAATTTAGATTCGTTGCGGGAGTGGGTCGTGGAGAATCTAAATTCAGCGCACCAGCAGCAGGCCGCCCAATATAATAAACACCGTCGAGATCGTACGTTTAAGGTCGGAGACCCCGTTCTCCGACGTCAACACGTACTTTCCAACGCCGCCCAGAATATTGCAGCGAAGCTAGCGACTAAGTTTTCCGGACCCTTCTATGTCTCCAAAGTTTTGTCGCCTCTTGTTTATGAATTGTCCTCGTCCGATGGGAAATCAGTGGGAAAGGTGCATGTGCAAGACTTGAAGGACTATGTCCCCTGACCTACTGGGCCCTTACAGCCCTATTTCGTTCCGAAGAACACCAATTCACCATGCCCTCCACACCACTCCGGGGTTGGGCCAGGATGGCTCAGTACCAGGACGTGTTCGACCAGATCCTGGACTCCCGGCCAGAGTTTTGGGCCGACCTTGAAGAGGCCGTGCGGGAAGAGACGGCCGACCGCACTACCACGGTTGGGGCCGTGGTGCGACCGTGGCCAACCATGGTTGACCAAGGCGCTCAAACGGAGCCGCCCTGCGCGAGGACCATGGGGGTTCAAGTGGTCCCGACCACAAGCGACCAGGGGTCGCAAACCGGGGAGGAGAGGGTACTCTATGCCCGGACGGCGGACCGCGCTGACCAGCGTGCGGAAACCGGGCCCCACCCGGTCCTCCCCGAGCCCCGGGCCCCGCAGGAGCCATCCAAGAGACCTCGGGCCTCGTCCCCGAACAACAGGGAGGAGACCCCACGCACTCGGTCCCGAACACGGATGGGCGCTAGCGCCCGTCTACGGAGAGCCGCATCCAGTGTGCGGCCTCCCAAGAAGAGCGCCTCCTTCCCTCCGGAGACCACGACCGGGAAGCCCACCCCGCTGCCCAGGGAACCCACGGCCACCCCACCACCACCGGCCTCCAGCGGTTGTTGGCACTGTGGCCAGAGCGGCCATCGCTACTCGGCCTGTCCCGCACCTCGCCAGCGGGATTTCTGCTACAAGTGCGGGGCACCAGGGATCACGCTGAGGGACTGCCGGCGCTGCTTTGCGGGGTGGAAAGCGGACTGGGCCGAACTCGACCGCCGCCGGCCCACGAAGAACCAGGCCCCGTAGACGGAACCTCCCGAGGAAGGGAAAAAAAAAAAAAAAAAGAAAAAAAAAATAACAAAGCAAGAAACAAAAAAAAAACAGAGAAAGCTGTAGGGGACAAATAAATACAGTTGGTGCCGAAACCCGCGTCCCACTGATTTTCCCTCTCACATCATCGCGTAGGATAAGTGCGTTTTTCTCTCTTGGAGACAGGTCCGGAACTTAGATTTACACCGCCGTTGCGCCGTTGCGTCCCCAGGAAGGATCGCGTCGAGGAGGAGCTCTGCAGGGTACCGTCTTACAGAAAAATGGAACAGAAAAAAAAAAAAAAAAAAATGTCATCAGTACCTAGGTAAGGTCATTTAGTTCATTTCTTTGTCTCGTCCCATGACCTGGACTCGAGAAGCACGAGGATATTGGTCCCAAAGAGTTGTTTCGCTAGAGGAACCTTCCGGTCTTATGCTCGCTAGGAGAGGACACTTCGTCACAGAACATACCAGAACAGGCCAGAATAGACCAGACCAGATCAAAACAGACCAGAACAGGCCAGGACAGACCAGAACAGAACACGTAAGAACAGAAGACACCAGAACAGAACATACTAGAACAGGCCAGAACAGAACACATAAGAACAGAACACACCAGAACAGAACATACCAGAACAGGCCAGAACAGACCAGAACAGAATATACCAGAATAGGCCGGAATAGACCAGACCAGATCAGAACATACCAGAACAGGCCAGAATAGACCAGAACAGACCAGAACAGATCAGGACAGACCAGGACAGACCAGAACAGATCAGAACAGAACACATAAGAACAGAACACACCAGAACAGGCCAAAATAGACCAGACCAGATCAAAACAGACCAGGACAGACCAGAACAGAACATACCAGAACAGGCCAGAACAGACCAGAACAGAATATACCAGAATAGGCCGGAATAGACCAGACCAGATCAGAACATACCAGAACAGGCCAGAATAGACCAGAACAGACCAGAACAGATCAGGACAGACCAGGACAGACCAGAACAGAACACATAAGAACAGAACACACCAGAACAGAACATACCAGAACAGGCCAGAACAGACCAGAACAGAACACGCCAGAACAGAACATACCAGAACAGGCCAGAATAGACCAGACCAGATCAAAACAGACCAGGACAGACCAGAACACATAAGATCAGAACAGACCGGAACAAAATATACCAGAACAGGCCAGAACACACCAGAACAGAACATACCAGAACAGGTCAGAACAGATCAGAACAGACCAGGACAGACCAGAACAGAACACCTAAGAACAGAAGACACCAGAACAGGCCAGAGTAGACCAGACCAGATCAGAACAGATCAGGACAGACCAGAACAGAACACACCAGAACAGAACATACCAGAACAGGCCAGAATAGACCAGACCAGATCAAAACAGACCAGGACAAACCAGAACACATAAGATCAGAACAGACCAGAACAGAATATACCAGAACAGGCCAGAACACACAAGAACAGAACATACCAGAACATGCCAGAATAGACCAGACCAGATCAAAACAGACCAGGACAAACCAGAACACATAAGATCAGAACAGACCAGAACAGGCCAGGACAGACCAGAACAGAACACGTAAGAACAGAAGACACCAGAACAGAACATACTAGAACAGGCCAGAACAGAACACATAAGAACAGAACACACCAGAACAGAACATACCAGAACAGGCCAAAACAGACCAGAACAGAATATACCAGAATAGGCCGGAATAGACCAGACCAGATCAGAACATACCAGAACAGGCCAGAATAGACCAGAACAGACCAGAACAGACCAGAACAGATCAGGACAGACCAGGACAGACCAGAACAGAACACATAAGAACAGAACATACCAGAACAGGCCGGAATAGACCAGACCAGATCAAAACAGACCAGGACAAACCAGAACACATAAGATCAGAACTGACCAGAACAGAATATACCAGAACAGGCCAGAACACACCAGAACAGAACATACCAGAACATGCCAGAATAGACCAGACCAGATCAAAACAGACCAGGACAAACCAGAACACATAAGATCAGAACAGACCAGAACAGAATATACCAGAACAGGCCAGAACACACCAGAACAGAACATACCAGAACAGGCCGGAATAGACCAGACCAGATCAGAACAGACCGGGACAGACCGGATCAGAACACCTAAGAACAGAACATACCAGAACAGACCAGAACAGACCAGAACAGATCAGGACAGACCAGGACAGACCAGAACAGAACACATAAGAACAGAACACACCACAACAGAACATACCAGAACAGGTCAGAACAGATCAAAACAGACCAGGACAGACCAGAACAGAACACATAAGAACAGAACACACCAGAACAGAACATACCAGAACAGGCCAGAATAGTCCAGAACAGAACAGAACAGAACAGAACAGATCAGGACAGACCAGGACAGACCAGAACAGAACACATAAGAAAAGAACACACCACAACAGAACATACCAGAACAGGTCAAAACAGATCAAAACAGACCAGGACAGACCAGAACAGAACACATAAGAACAGAACACACCAGAACAGAACATACCAGAACAGGCCAGAATAGTCCAGAACAGAACAGAACAGAACAGATCAGGACAGACCAGGACAGACCAGAACAGAACACATAAGAACAGAACACACCAGAACAGAACATACCAGAACAGGCCAGAACAGACCAGAACAGAACACCTAAGAACAGGACATACCAGAACAGGCCAGAACAGACCAGAACAGACCAGAACAGACCAGAACAGAACACCTAAGAACAGAGGACACCAGAACAGAACATACCAGAACAGACCAGAACAGACCAGAACAGGCCAGAGTAGACCAGACCAGATCAAAACAGACCAGGACAAACCAGAACACATAAGAACAGAACATACCAGCACAGAACATACCAGAACAGACCAGAACAGATCAGAACAGATCAGGACAGACCAGGACAGACCAGAACAGGCCAGAACAGAACACATAAGAACAGAACATACCAGAACAGGTCAAAACAGACCAGAACAGACCTGAACAGAAGATGCCAGAACGGAACATACCAGAACAGGCCAGAATAGACCAGACCAGGCCAAAACATACCAGAACAGACCAGAACAGACCAGCACAGACCAGAACAGATCAGAACAGACCGGGACAGACCGGAACAGAGCATACCAGACCACGACAGACCAGAACACGTAAGAACAGAACATACCAGAACAGGCCAGAACAGAACACATAAGAACAGAACATACCAGAACAAGCCAGGACAGAACAGAACAGAACACATAAGAACAGAACACACCAGAACAGAACATATCAGAACAGGCCGGAATAGACCAGACCAGATCAAAACAGACCAGGACAAACCAGAACACATAAGATCAGAACAGACCAGAACAGGCCAGAACAGAACATACCAGAACAAGCCAGGACAGAACAGAACAGAACACATAAGAACAGAACACACCAGAACAGAACATACCAGAACAGGCCGGAATAGACCAGACCAGATCAGAACAGACCGGGACAGACCGGATCAGAACACCTAAGAACAGAACATACCAGAACAGACCAGAACAGACCAGAACAGATCAGGACAGACCAGGACAGACCAGAACAGAACACATAAGAACAGAACACACCACAACAGAACATACCAGAACAGGTCAGAACAGATCAAAACAGACCAGGACAGACCAGAACAGAACACATAAGAACAGAACACACCAGAACAGAACATACCAGAACAGGCCAGAATAGTCCAGAACAGAACAGAACAGACCAGGACAGACCAGAACAGAACACACCAGAACAGAACATACCAGAACAGGCCAGAATAGACCAGACCAGATCAAAACAGACCAGAACAGGCCAGGACAGACCAGAACAGAACACGTAAGAACAGAAGACACCAGAACAGAACATACTAGAACAGGCCAGAACAGAACACATAAGAACAGAACACACCAGAACAGAACATACCAGAACAGGCCAGAACAGACCAGAACAGAATATACCAGAATAGGCCGGAATAGACCAGACCAGATCAGAACATACCAGAACAGGCCAGAATAGTCCAGAACAGAACAGAACAGATCAGGGCAGACCATGACAGACCAGAACAGACCAGAACAGAACACATAAGAACAGAACACACCAGAACAGGCCAGAACAGACCAGAACAGAATATACCAGAATAGGCCGGAATAGACCAGACCAGATCAGAACATACCAGAACAGGCCAGAACAGACCAGAACAGATCAGGACAGACCAGGACAGACCAGAACAGAACACATAAGAACAGAACACACCACAACAGAACATACCAGAACAGGTCAGAACAGATCAAAACAGACCAGGACAGACCAGAACAGAACACATAAGAACAGAACACACCAGAACAGAACATACCAGAACAGGCCAGAATAGTCCAGAACAGAACAGAACAGAACAGAACAGATCAGGACAGCCCAGGACAGACCAGAACAGAACACATAAGAACAGAACACACCACAACAGAACATACCAGAACAGGTCAGAACAGATCAAAACAGACCAGGACAGACCAGAACAGAACACATAAGAACAGAACACACCAGAACAGAACATACCAGAACAGGCCAGAATAGTCCAGAACAGAACAGAACAGAACAGATCAGGACAGACCAGGACAGACCAGAACAGAACACATAAGAACAGAACACCTAAGAACAGAGGACACCAGAACAGAACATACCAGAACAGACCAGAACAGACCAGAACAGGCCAGAGTAGACCAGACCAGATCAAAACAGACCAGGACAAACCAGAACACATAAGAACAGAACATACCAGCACAGAACATACCAGAACAGACCAGAACAGATCAGAACAGATCAGGACAGACCAGGACAGACCAGAACAGGCCAGAACAGAACACATAAGAACAGAACATACCAGAACAGGTCAAAACAGACCAGAACAGACCTGAACAGAAGATGCCAGAACGGAACATACCAGAACAGGCCAGAATAGACCAGACCAGGCCAAAACATACCAGAACAGACCAGAACAGACCAGCACAGACCAGCACAGACCAGAACAGATCAGAACAGACCGGGACAGACCGGAACAGAGCATACCAGACCACGACAGACCAGAACACGTAAGAACAGAACATACCAGAACAGGCCAGAACAGAACACATAAGAACAGAACATACCAGAACAAGCCAGGACAGAACAGAACAGAACACATAAGAACAGAACACACCAGAACAGAACATACCAGAACAGGCCGGAATAGACCAGACCAGATCAAAACAGACCAGGACAAACCAGAACACATAAGATCAGAACAGACCAGAACAGGCCAGAACAGAACATACCAGAACAAGCCAGGACAGAACAGAACAGAACACATAAGAACAGAACACACCAGAACAGAACATACCAGAACAGGCCGGAATAGACCAGACCAGATCAGAACAGACCGGGACAGACCGGATCAGAACACCTAAGAACAGAACATACCAGAACAGACCAGAACAGACCAGAACAGATCAGGACAGACCAGGACAGACCAGAACAGAACACATAAGAACAGAACACACCACAACAGAACATACCAGAACAGGTCAGAACAGATCAAAACAGACCAGGACAGACCAGAACAGAACACATAAGAACAGAACACACCAGAACAGAACATACCAGAACAGGCCAGAATAGTCCAGAACAGAACAGAACAGAACAGATCAGGACAGCCCAGGACAGACCAGAACAGAACACACCACAACAGAACATACCAGAACAGGTCAGAACAGATCAAAACAGACCAGGACAGACCAGAACAGAACACATAAGAACAGAACACACCAGAACAGAACATACCAGAACAGGCCAGAATAGTCCAGAACAGAACAGAACAGAACAGATCAGGACAGACCAGGACAGACCAGAACAGAACACATAAGAACAGAACACCTAAGAACAGAGGACACCAGAACAGAACATACCAGAACAGACCAGAACAGACCAGAACAGGCCAGAGTAGACCAGACCAGATCAAAACAGACCAGGACAAACCAGAACACATAAGAACAGAACATACCAGCACAGAACATACCAGAACAGACCAGAACAGATCAGAACAGATCAGGACAGACCAGGACAGACCAGGACAGAACAGAACAGAACACATAAGAACAGAACACACCAGAACAGAACATATCAGAACAGGCCGGAATAGACCAGACCAGATCAAAACAGACCAGGACAAACCAGAACACATAAGATCAGAACAGACCAGAACAGGCCAGAACAGAACATACCAGAACAAGCCAGGACAGAACAGAACAGAACACATAAGAACAGAACACACCAGAACAGAACATACCAGAACAGGCCGGAATAGACCAGACCAGATCAGAACAGACCGGGACAGACCGGATCAGAACACCTAAGAACAGAACATACCAGAACAGACCAGAACAGACCAGAACAGATCAGGACAGACCAGGACAGACCAGAACAGAACACATAAGAACAGAACACACCACAACAGAACATACCAGAACAGGTCAGAACAGATCAAAACAGACCAGGACAGACCAGAACAGAACACATAAGAACAGAACACACCAGAACAGAACATACCAGAACAGGCCAGAATAGTCCAGAACAGAACAGAACAGATCAGGGCAGACCATGACAGACCAGAACAGACCAGAACAGAACACATAAGAACAGAACACACCAGAACAGGCCAGAACAGACCAGAACAGAATATACCAGAATAGGCCGGAATAGACCAGACCAGATCAGAACATACCAGAACAGGCCAGAACAGACCAGAACAGATCAGGACAGACCAGGACAGACCAGAACAGAACACATAAGAACAGAACACACCACAACAGAACATACCAGAACAGGTCAGAACAGATCAAAACAGACCAGGACAGACCAGAACAGAACACATAAGAACAGAACACACCAGAACAGAACATACCAGAACAGGCCAGAATAGTCCAGAACAGAACAGAACAGAACAGAACAGATCAGGACAGCCCAGGACAGACCAGAACAGAACACATAAGAACAGAACACACCACAACAGAACATACCAGAACAGGTCAGAACAGATCAAAACAGACCAGGACAGACCAGAACAGAACACATAAGAACAGAACACACCAGAACAGAACATACCAGAACAGGCCAGAATAGTCCAGAACAGAACAGAACAGAACAGATCAGGACAGACCAGGACAGACCAGAACAGAACACATAAGAACAGAACACCTAAGAACAGAGGACACCAGAACAGAACATACCAGAACAGACCAGAACAGACCAGAACAGGCCAGAGTAGACCAGACCAGATCAAAACAGACCAGGACAAACCAGAACACATAAGAACAGAACATACCAGCACAGAACATACCAGAACAGACCAGAACAGACCAGAACAGATCAGGACAGACCAGGACAGACCAGAACAGAACACATAAGAACAGAACACACCACAACAGAACATACCAGAACAGGTCAGAACAGATCAAAACAGACCAGGACAGACCAGAACAGAACACATAAGAACAGAACACACCAGAACAGAACATACCAGAACAGGCCAGAATAGTCCAGAACAGAACAGAACAGAACAGATCAGGACAGACCAGGACAGACCAGAACAGAACACATAAGAACAGAACACACCAGAACAGAACATACCAGAACAGGCCAGAATAGTCCAGAACAGAACAGAACAGAACAGATCAGGACAGCCCAGGACAGACCAGAACAGAACACACCACAACAGAACATACCAGAACAGGTCAGAACAGATCAAAACAGACCAGGACAGACCAGAACAGAACACATAAGAACAGAACACACCAGAACAGAACATACCAGAACAGGCCAGAATAGTCCAGAACAGAACAGAACAGAACAGATCAGGACAGACCAGGACAGACCAGAACAGAACACATAAGAACAGAACACCTAAGAACAGAGGACACCAGAACAGAACATACCAGAACAGACCAGAACAGACCAGAACAGGCCAGAGTAGACCAGACCAGATCAAAACAGACCAGGACAAACCAGAACACATAAGAACAGAACATACCAGCACAGAACATACCAGAACAGACCAGAACAGATCAGAACAGATCAGGACAGACCAGGACAGACCAGGACAGACCAGAACAGAACACATAAGAACAGAACATACCAGAACAGGCCGGAATAGACCAGACCAGATCAAAACAGACCAGGACAAACCAGAACACATAAGATCAGAACAGACCGGAACAAAATATACCAGAACAGGCCAGAACACACCAGAACAGAACATACCAGAACAGGTCAGAACAGATCAGAACAGACCAGGACAGACCAGAACAGAACACCTAAGAACAGAAGACACCAGAACAGGCCAGAGTAGACCAGACCAGATCAGAACAGATCAGGACAGACCAGAACAGAACACACCAGAACAGAACATACCAGAACAGGCCAGAATAGACCAGACCAGATCAAAACAGACCAGGACAAACCAGAACACATAAGATCAGAACAGACCAGAACAGAATATACCAGAACAGGCCAGAACACACCAGAACAGAACATACCAGAACATGCCAGAATAGACCAGACCAGATCAAAACAGACCAGGACAAACCAGAACACATAAGATCAGAACAGACCAGAACAGGCCAGGACAGACCAGAACAGAACACGTAAGAACAGAAGACACCAGAACAGAACATACTAGAACAGGCCAGAACAGAACACATAAGAACAGAACACACCAGAACAGAACATACCAGAACAGGCCAAAACAGACCAGAACAGAATATACCAGAATAGGCCGGAATAGACCAGACCAGATCAGAACATACCAGAACAGGCCAGAATAGACCAGAACAGACCAGAACAGACCAGAACAGATCAGGACAGACCAGGACAGACCAGAACAGAACACATAAGAACAGAACATACCAGAACAGGCCGGAATAGACCAGACCAGATCAAAACAGACCAGGACAAACCAGAACACATAAGATCAGAACTGACCAGAACAGAATATACCAGAACAGGCCAGAACACACCAGAACAGAACATACCAGAACATGCCAGAATAGACCAGACCAGATCAAAACAGACCAGGACAAACCAGAACACATAAGATCAGAACAGACCAGAACAGAATATACCAGAACAGGCCAGAACACACCAGAACAGAACATACCAGAACAGGCCGGAATAGACCAGACCAGATCAGAACAGACCGGGACAGACCGGATCAGAACACCTAAGAACAGAACATACCAGAACAGACCAGAACAGACCAGAACAGATCAGGACAGACCAGGACAGACCAGAACAGAACACATAAGAACAGAACACACCACAACAGAACATACCAGAACAGGTCAGAACAGATCAAAACAGACCAGGACAGACCAGAACAGAACACATAAGAACAGAACACACCAGAACAGAACATACCAGAACAGGCCAGAATAGTCCAGAACAGAACAGAACAGAACAGATCAGGACAGACCAGGACAGACCAGAACAGAACACATAAGAACAGAACACACCACAACAGAACATACCAGAACAGGTCAAAACAGATCAAAACAGACCAGGACAGACCAGAACAGAACACATAAGAACAGAACACACCAGAACAGAACATACCAGAACAGGCCAGAATAGTCCAGAACAGAACAGAACAGAACAGATCAGGACAGACCAGGACAGACCAGAACAGAACACATAAGAACAGAACACACCAGAACAGAACATACCAGAACAGGCCAGAACAGACCAGAACAGAACACCTAAGAACAGGACATACCAGAACAGGCCAGAACAGACCAGAACAGACCAGAACAGACCAGAACAGAACACCTAAGAACAGAGGACACCAGAACAGAACAGACCAGAACAGACCAGAACAGATCAGGACAGACCAGGACAGACCAGAACAGAACACATAAGAACAGAACACACCACAACAGAACATACCAGAACAGGTCAGAACAGATCAAAACAGACCAGGACAGACCAGAACAGAACACATAAGAACAGAACACACCAGAACAGAACATACCAGAACAGGCCAGAATAGTCCAGAACAGAACAGAACAGAACAGAACAGATCAGGACAGACCAGGACAGACCAGAACAGAACACATAAGAACAGAACACACCACAACAGAACATACCAGAACAGGTCAAAACAGATCAAAACAGACCAGGACAGACCAGAACAGAACACATAAGATCAGAACAGACCAGAACAGGCCAGAACAGAACATACCAGAACAAGCCAGGACAGAACAGAACAGAACACATAAGAACAGAACACACCAGAACAGAACATACCAGAACAGACCAGAACAGACCAGAACAGGCCAGAGTAGACCAGACCAGATCAAAACAGACCAGGACAAACCAGAACACATAAGAACAGAACATACCAGCACAGAACATACCAGAACAGGCCAGAATAGTCCAGAACAGAACAGAACAGAACAGATCAGGACAGCCCAGGACAGACCAGAACAGAACACACCACAACAGAACATACCAGAACAGGTCAGAACAGATCAAAACAGACCAGGACAGACCAGAACAGAACACATAAGAACAGAACACACCAGAACAGAACATACCAGAACAGGCCAGAATAGTCCAGAACAGAACATACCAGAACAGACCAGAACAGACCAGAACAGATCAGGACAGACCAGGACAGACCAGAACAGAACACATAAGAACAGAACACACCACAACAGAACATACCAGAACAGGTCAGAACAGATCAAAACAGACCAGGACAGACCAGAACAGAACACATAAGAACAGAACACACCAGAACAGAACATACCAGAACAGGCCAGAATAGTCCAGAACAGAACAGAACAGAACAGATCAGGACAGCCCAGGACAGACCAGAACAGAACACACCACAACAGAACATACCAGAACAGGTCAGAACAGATCAAAACAGACCAGGACAGACCAGAACAGAACACATAAGAACAGAACACACCAGAACAGAACATACCAGAACAGGCCAGAATAGTCCAGAACAGAACAGAACAGAACAGATCAGGACAGACCAGGACAGACCAGAACAGAACACATAAGAACAGAACACCTAAGAACAGAGGACACCAGAACAGAACATACCAGAACAGACCAGAACAGACCAGAACAGGCCAGAGTAGACCAGACCAGATCAAAACAGACCAGGACAAACCAGAACACATAAGAACAGAACATACCAGCACAGAACATACCAGAACAGACCAGAACAGATCAGAACAGATCAGGACAGACCAGGACAGACCAGGACAGACCAGAACAGAACACATAAGAACAGAACATACCAGAACAGGCCGGAATAGACCAGACCAGATCAAAACAGACCAGGACAAACCAGAACACATAAGATCAGAACAGACCGGAACAAAATATACCAGAACAGGCCAGAACACACCAGAACAGAACATACCAGAACAGGTCAGAACAGATCAGAACAGACCAGGACAGACCAGAACAGAACACCTAAGAACAGAAGACACCAGAACAGGCCAGAGTAGACCAGACCAGATCAGAACAGATCAGGACAGACCAGAACAGAACACACCAGAACAGAACATACCAGAACAGGCCAGAATAGACCAGACCAGATCAAAACAGACCAGGACAAACCAGAACACATAAGATCAGAACAGACCAGAACAGAATATACCAGAACAGGCCAGAACACACCAGAACAGAACATACCAGAACATGCCAGAATAGACCAGACCAGATCAAAACAGACCAGGACAAACCAGAACACATAAGATCAGAACAGACCAGAACAGGCCAGGACAGACCAGAACAGAACACGTAAGAACAGAAGACACCAGAACAGAACATACTAGAACAGGCCAGAACAGAACACATAAGAACAGAACACACCAGAACAGAACATACCAGAACAGGCCAAAACAGACCAGAACAGAATATACCAGAATAGGCCGGAATAGACCAGACCAGATCAGAACATACCAGAACAGGCCAGAATAGACCAGAACAGACCAGAACAGACCAGAACAGATCAGGACAGACCAGGACAGACCAGAACAGAACACATAAGAACAGAACATACCAGAACAGGCCGGAATAGACCAGACCAGATCAAAACAGACCAGGACAAACCAGAACACATAAGATCAGAACTGACCAGAACAGAATATACCAGAACAGGCCAGAACACACCAGAACAGAACATACCAGAACATGCCAGAATAGACCAGACCAGATCAAAACAGACCAGGACAAACCAGAACACATAAGATCAGAACAGACCAGAACAGAATATACCAGAACAGGCCAGAACACACCAGAACAGAACATACCAGAACAGGCCGGAATAGACCAGACCAGATCAGAACAGACCGGGACAGACCGGATCAGAACACCTAAGAACAGAACATACCAGAACAGACCAGAACAGACCAGAACAGATCAGGACAGACCAGGACAGACCAGAACAGAACACATAAGAACAGAACACACCACAACAGAACATACCAGAACAGGTCAGAACAGATCAAAACAGACCAGGACAGACCAGAACAGAACACATAAGAACAGAACACACCAGAACAGAACATACCAGAACAGGCCAGAATAGTCCAGAACAGAACAGAACAGAACAGATCAGGACAGACCAGGACAGACCAGAACAGAACACATAAGAACAGAACACACCACAACAGAACATACCAGAACAGGTCAAAACAGATCAAAACAGACCAGGACAGACCAGAACAGAACACATAAGAACAGAACACACCAGAACAGAACATACCAGAACAGGCCAGAATAGTCCAGAACAGAACAGAACAGAACAGATCAGGACAGACCAGGACAGACCAGAACAGAACACATAAGAACAGAACACAACAGAACAGAACATACCAGAACAGGCCAGAACAGACCAGAACAGAACACCTAAGAACAGGACATACCAGAACAGGCCAGAACAGACCAGAACAGACCAGAACAGACCAGAACAGAACACCTAAGAACAGAGGACACCAGAACAGAACATACCAGAACAGACCAGAACAGACCAGAACAGGCCAGAGTAGACCAGACCAGATCAAAACAGACCAGGACAAACCAGAACACATAAGAACAGAACATACCAGCACAGAACATACCAGAACAGACCAGAACAGATCAGAACAGATCAGGACAGACCAGGACAAACCAGAACACATAAGAACAGAACATACCAGAACAGGTCAAAACAGACCAGAACAGACCTGAACAGAAGATGCCAGAACGGAACATACCAGAACAGGCCAGAATAGACCAGACCAGGCCAAAACATACCAGAACAGACCAGAACAGACCAGCACAGACCAGAACAGATCAGAACAGACCGGGACAGACCGGAACAGAGCATACCAGACCACGACAGACCAGAACACGTAAGAACAGAACATACCAGAACAGGCCAGAACAGAACACATAAGAACAGAACATACCAGAACAAGCCAGGACAGAACAGAACAGAACACATAAGAACAGAACACACCAGAACAGAACATATCAGAACAGGCCGGAATAGACCAGACCAGATCAAAACAGACCAGGACAAACCAGAACACATAAGATCAGAACAGACCAGAACAGGCCAGAACAGAACATACCAGAACAAGCCAGGACAGAACAGAACAGAACACATAAGAACAGAACACACCAGAACAGAACATACCAGAACAGGCCGGAATAGACCAGACCAGATCAGAACAGACCGGGACAGACCGGATCAGAACACCTAAGAACAGAACATACCAGAACAGACCAGAACAGACCAGAACAGATCAGGACAGACCAGGACAGACCAGAACAGAACACATAAGAACAGAACACACCACAACAGAACATACCAGAACAGGTCAGAACAGATCAAAACAGACCAGGACAGACCAGAACAGAACACATAAGAACAGAACACACCAGAACAGAACATACCAGAACAGGCCAGAATAGTCCAGAACAGAACAGAACAGACCAGGACAGACCAGAACAGAACACACCAGAACAGAACATACCAGAACAGGCCAGAATAGACCAGACCAGATCAAAACAGACCAGAACAGGCCAGAACAGACCAGAACAGAACACGTAAGAACAGAAGACACCAGAACAGAACATACTAGAACAGGCCAGAACAGAACACATAAGAACAGAACACACCAGAACAGAACATACCAGAACAGGCCAGAACAGACCAGAACAGAATATACCAGAATAGGCCGGAATAGACCAGACCAGATCAGAACATACCAGAACAGGCCAGAATAGTCCAGAACAGAACAGAACAGATCAGGGCAGACCATGACAGACCAGAACAGACCAGAACAGAACACATAAGAACAGAACACACCAGAACAGGCCAGAACAGACCAGAACAGAATATACCAGAATAGGCCGGAATAGACCAGACCAGATCAGAACATACCAGAACAGGTCAGAACAGACCAGAACAGATCAGGACAGACCAGGACAGACCAGAACAGAACACATAAGAACAGAACACACCACAACAGAACATACCAGAACAGGTCAGAACAGACCAGAACAGATCAGGACAGACCAGGACAGACCAGAACAGAACACATAAGAACAGAACACACCACAACAGAACATACCAGAACAGGTCAGAACAGATCAAAACAGACCAGGACAGACCAGAACAGAACACATAAGAACAGAACACACCAGAACAGAACATACCAGAACAGGCCAGAATAGTCCAGAACAGAACAGAACAGATCAGGACAGACCAGGACAGACCAGAACAGAACACATAAGAACAGAACACACCAGAACAGAACATACCAGAACAGGCCAGAACAGACCAGAACAGAACACCTAAGAACAGAACATATCAGAACAGGCCAGAACAGACCAGAACAGACCAGAACAGAACACCTAAGAACAGAAGACACCAGAACAGAACATACCAGAACAGGCCAGAATAGACCAGAACAGACCGGAACAGACCAGAACAGACCAGAACAGACCTGAACAGATCAGGAGAGACCAGGACAGACCAGAACAGAACACATAAGAACAGAACACACCACAACAGAAGATACCAGAACAGGCCAGAACAGAACACATAAGAACAGAACATACCAGAACAGACCAGAACAGAACACATAAGAACAGAACATACCAGAACAGGTCAAAACAGAACATACCAGAACAAGCCAGGACAGAACAGAACAGAACACGTAAGAACAGAACACACCAGAACAGAACATACCAGAACAGGCCGGAATAGACCAGACCAGATCAGAACAGACTGGGACAGACCAGATCAGAACACCTAAGAGCAGAACATACCAGAACAGGCCAGAACAGACCAGAACAGACCAGAACAGACCAGAACAGAACACCTAAGAACAGAACACACCAGAACAGAACAGACCAGAACAGAACACATAAGAACAGAACATACCAGAATAGGTCAAAACAGAACATACCAGAACAAGCCAGGACAGAACAGAACAGAATACCTAAGAACAGAACACACCAGAACAGAACAGACCAGAACAGACCAGAACAGAACACCTAAGAACAGAACACACCAGAACAGAACAGACCAGAACAGACCAGAACAGAACACCTAAGAACAGAACACACCAGAACAGAACATACCATAACAGACCAGGACAGACCAGATCATACCAGAACAGATCAAAACAGACCAGAACAGACCTGAACAGAAAATACCAGAACAGGCCAGGATGGACCAGACCAGATCAAAACAGACCAGGACTGACCAGAACAGAACATACCAGAACAGGCCAGAACAGACCAGAACAGATCAGAACAGACCGGGACAGACCCGAACAGAGCATACCAGACCACGACAGACCAGAACACATAAGAACAGAACATACCAGAACAGGCCAGAACAGACCAGAACAGATCAGAACACACCAGAACAGAACAGACCAGAACAGACCAGAACAGAACACCTAAGAACAGAACACACCAGAACAGAACATACCATAACAGACCAGGACAGACCAGAACATACCAGAACAGATCAAAACAGACCAGAACAGACCTGAACAGAAAATACCAGAACAGGCCAGGATGGACCAGACCAGATCAAAACAGACCAGGACTGACCAGAACAGAACATACCAGAACAGGCCAGAACAGACCAGAACAGACCGGGACAGACCAGAACAGAGCATACCAGACCACGACAGACCAGAACACATAAGAACAGAACATACCAGAACAGGCCAGAATAGACCAGACCAGGCCAAAACATACCAGAACAGACCAGAACAGACCAGAACAGATCAGAACAGACCACGACAGACCAGAACAGAACACCTAAGAACAGAACACAACAGAACAGGCCAGAACACACCAGAACAGATCAGAACAGACCGGGACAGACCGGAACAGAGCATACCAGACCACGACAGACCAGAACACGTAAGAACAGAACATACCAGAACAGGCCGGAATAGACCAGACCAGATCAGAACAGACCGGGACAGACCAGATCAGAACACCTAAGAACAGAACATACCAGAACAGGCCAGAACAGACCAGAACAGACCAGAACAGAACACCTAAGAACAGAACACACCAGAACAGAACATACCAGAACAGGCCAAAATAGACCAGACCAGATCAAAACAGACCAGGACAGACCAGAACAGAACATACCAGAACAGGTCAGAACAGATCAGAACAGACCAGGACAGACCAGAACAGAACACCTAAGAACAGAAGACACCAGAACAGGCCAGAGTAGACCAGACCAGATCAGAACAGATCAGGACAGACCAGAACAGAACACACCAGAACAGAACATACCAGAACAGGCCAGAACAGAACACCTAAGAACAGAACACACCAGAACAGAACATACCATAACAGACCAGGACAGACCAGAACATACCAGAACAGATCAAAACAGACCAGAACAGAAGATACCAGAACAGGCCAGGATAGACCAGACCAGATCAAAACAGACCAGGACTGACCAGAACAGAACATACCAGAACGGGCCAGAACAGACCAGAACAGATCAGAACATACCGGGACAGACCAGAACAGAGCATACCAGACCACGACACACCAGAACACATAAGAACAGAACATACCAGCACAGAACATACCAGAACAGGCCAGAACAGGACACATAAGAACAGAACACACCAGAACAGAACATACCAGAACAGGCCAGAACAGAACACATAAGAACAGAACATACCAGAACAGGCCAGAACAGAACATACCAGAACAGGCCAGAATAGACCAGACCAGATCAAAACAGACCAGGACAAACCAGAACACATAAGATCAGAACAGACCAGAACAGAATATACCAGAACAGGCCAGAACACACCAGAACAGAACATACCAGAACATGCCAGAATAGACCAGACCAGATCAAAACAGACCAGGACAAACCAGAACACATAAGATCAGAACAGACCAGAACAGAATATACCAGAACAGGCCAGAACACACCAGAACAGAACATACCAGAACAGGCCGGAATAGACCAGACCAGATCAGAACAGACCGGGACAGACCGGATCAGAACACCTAAGAACAGAACATACCAGAACAGACCAGAACAGACCAGAACAGATCAGGACAGACCAGGACAGACCAGAACAGAACACATAAGAACAGAACACACCACAACAGAACATACCAGAACAGGTCAGAACAGATCAAAACAGACCAGGACAGACCAGAACAGAACACATAAGAACAGAACACACCAGAACAGAACATACCAGAACAGGCCAGAATAGTCCAGAACAGAACAGAACAGAACAGATCAGGACAGCCCAGGACAGACCAGAACAGAACACATAAGAACAGAACACACCACAACAGAACATACCAGAACAGGTCAGAACAGATCAAAACAGACCAGGACAGACCAGAACAGAACACATAAGAACAGAACACACCAGAACAGAACATACCAGAATAGTCCAGAACAGAACAGAACAGAACAGATCAGGACAGACCAGGACAGACCAGAACAGAACACATAAGAACAGAACACCTAAGAACAGAGGACACCAGAACAGAACATACCAGAACAGACCAGAACAGACCAGAACAGGCCAGAGTAGACCAGACCAGATCAAAACAGACCAGGACAAACCAGAACACATAAGAACAGAACATACCAGCACAGAACATACCAGAACAGACCAGAACAGATCAGAACAGATCAGGACAGACCAGGACAGACCAGAACAGGCCAGAACAGAACACATAAGAACAGAACATACCAGAACAGGTCAAAACAGACCAGAACAGACCTGAACAGAAGATGCCAGAACGGAACATACCAGAACAGGCCAGAATAGACCAGACCAGGCCAAAACATACCAGAACAGACCAGAACAGACCAGCACAGACCAGAACAGATCAGAACAGACCGGGACAGACCGGAACAGAGCATACCAGACCACGACAGACCAGAACACGTAAGAACAGAACATACCAGAACAGGCCAGAACAGAACACATAAGAACAGAACATACCAGAACAAGCCAGGACAGAACAGAACAGAACACATAAGAACAGAACACACCAGAACAGAACATACCAGAACAGGCCGGAATAGACCAGACCAGATCAAAACAGACCAGGACAAACCAGAACACATAAGATCAGAACAGACCAGAACAGGCCAGAACAGAACATACCAGAACAAGCCAGGACAGAACAGAACAGAACACATAAGAACAGAACACACCAGAACAGAACATACCAGAACAGGCCGGAATAGACCAGACCAGATCAGAACAGACCGGGACAGACCGGATCAGAACACCTAAGAACAGAACATACCAGAACAGACCAGAACAGACCAGAACAGATCAGGACAGACCAGGACAGACCAGAACAGAACACATAAGAACAGAACACACCACAACAGAACATACCAGAACAGGTCAGAACAGATCAAAACAGACCAGGACAGACCAGAACAGAACACATAAGAACAGAACACACCAGAACAGAACATACCAGAACAGGCCAGAATAGTCCAGAACAGAACAGAACAGATCAGGACAGACCAGGACAGACCAGAACAGAACACATAAGAACAGAACACACCAGAACAGAACATACCAGAACAGGCCAGAACAGACCAGAACAGAACACCTAAGAACAGAACATACCAGAACAGGCCAGAACAGACCAGAACAGACCAGAACAGAACACCTAAGAACAGAAGACACCAGAACAGAACATACCAGAACAGGCCAGAATAGACCAGAACAGACCGGAACAGACCAGAACAGACCAGAACAGACCTGAACAGATCAGGACAGACCAGGACAGACCAGAACAGAACACATAAGAACAGAACACACCAGAACAGAACATACCAGAACAGGCCAGAACAGACCAGAACAGAACACCTAAGAACAGAACATACCAGAACAGGCCAGAACAGACCAGAACAGACCAGAACAGAACACCTAAGAACAGAAGACACCAGAACAGAACATACCAGAACAGGCCAGAATAGACCAGAACAGACCGGAACAGACCAGAACAGACCAGAACAGACCTGAACAGATCAGGACAGCCCAGGACAGACCAGAACAGAACACATAAGAACAGAACACACCACAACAGAACATACCAGAACAGGTCAGAACAGATCAAAACAGACCAGGACAGACCAGAACAGAACACATAAGAACAGAACACACCAGAACAGAACATACCAGAACAGGCCAGAATAGTCCAGAACAGAACAGAACAGAACAGATCAGGACAGACCAGGACAGACCAGAACAGAACACATAAGAACAGAACACCTAAGAACAGAGGACACCAGAACAGAACATACCAGAACAGACCAGAACAGACCAGAACAGGCCAGAGTAGACCAGACCAGATCAAAACAGACCAGGACAAACCAGAACACATAAGAACAGAACATACCAGCACAGAACATACCAGAACAGACCAGAACAGATCAGAACAGATCAGGACAGACCAGGACAGACCAGAACAGGCCAGAACAGAACACATAAGAACAGAACATACCAGAACAGGTCAAAACAGACCAGAACAGACCTGAACAGAAGATGCCAGAACGGAACATACCAGAACAGGCCAGAATAGACCAGACCAGGCCAAAACATACCAGAACAGACCAGAACAGACCAGCACAGACCAGCACAGACCAGAACAGATCAGAACAGACCGGGACAGACCGGAACAGAGCATACCAGACCACGACAGACCAGAACACGTAAGAACAGAACATACCAGAACAGGCCAGAACAGAACACATAAGAACAGAACATACCAGAACAAGCCAGGACAGAACAGAACAGAACACATAAGAACAGAACACACCAGAACAGAACATACCAGAACAGGCCGGAATAGACCAGACCAGATCAAAACAGACCAGGACAAACCAGAACACATAAGATCAGAACAGACCAGAACAGGCCAGAACAGAACATACCAGAACAAGCCAGGACAGAACAGAACAGAACACATAAGAACAGAACACACCAGAACAGAACATACCAGAACAGGCCGGAATAGACCAGACCAGATCAGAACAGACCGGGACAGACCGGATCAGAACACCTAAGAACAGAACATACCAGAACAGACCAGAACAGACCAGAACAGATCAGGACAGACCAGGACAGACCAGAACAGAACACATAAGAACAGAACACACCACAACAGAACATACCAGAACAGGTCAGAACAGATCAAAACAGACCAGGACAGACCAGAACAGAACACATAAGAACAGAACACACCAGAACAGAACATACCAGAACAGGCCAGAATAGTCCAGAACAGAACAGAACAGAACAGATCAGGACAGCCCAGGACAGACCAGAACAGAACACACCACAACAGAACATACCAGAACAGGTCAGAACAGATCAAAACAGACCAGGACAGACCAGAACAGAACACATAAGAACAGAACACACCAGAACAGAACATACCAGAACAGGCCAGAATAGTCCAGAACAGAACAGAACAGAACAGATCAGGACAGACCAGGACAGACCAGAACAGAACACATAAGAACAGAACACCTAAGAACAGAGGACACCAGAACAGAACATACCAGAACAGACCAGAACAGACCAGAACAGGCCAGAGTAGACCAGACCAGATCAAAACAGACCAGGACAAACCAGAACACATAAGAACAGAACATACCAGCACAGAACATACCAGAACAGACCAGAACAGATCAGAACAGATCAGGACAGACCAGGACAGACCAGGACAGAACAGAACAGAACACATAAGAACAGAACACACCAGAACAGAACATATCAGAACAGGCCGGAATAGACCAGACCAGATCAAAACAGACCAGGACAAACCAGAACACATAAGATCAGAACAGACCAGAACAGGCCAGAACAGAACATACCAGAACAAGCCAGGACAGAACAGAACAGAACACATAAGAACAGAACACACCAGAACAGAACATACCAGAACAGGCCGGAATAGACCAGACCAGATCAGAACAGACCGGGACAGACCGGATCAGAACACCTAAGAACAGAACATACCAGAACAGACCAGAACAGACCAGAACAGATCAGGACAGACCAGGACAGACCAGAACAGAACACATAAGAACAGAACACACCACAACAGAACATACCAGAACAGGTCAGAACAGATCAAAACAGACCAGGACAGACCAGAACAGAACACATAAGAACAGAACACACCAGAACAGAACATACCAGAACAGGCCAGAATAGTCCAGAACAGAACAGAACAGACCAGGACAGACCAGAACAGAACACACCAGAACAGAACATACCAGAACAGGCCAGAATAGACCAGACCAGATCAAAACAGACCAGAACAGGCCAGGACAGACCAGAACAGAACACGTAAGAACAGAAGACACCAGAACAGAACATACTAGAACAGGCCAGAACAGAACACATAAGAACAGAACACACCAGAACAGAACATACCAGAACAGGCCAGAACAGACCAGAACAGAATATACCAGAATAGGCCGGAATAGACCAGACCAGATCAGAACATACCAGAACAGGCCAGAATAGTCCAGAACAGAACAGAACAGATCAGGGCAGACCATGACAGACCAGAACAGACCAGAACAGAACACATAAGAACAGAACACACCAGAACAGGCCAGAACAGACCAGAACAGAATATACCAGAATAGGCCGGAATAGACCAGACCAGATCAGAACATACCAGAACAGGCCAGAACAGACCAGAACAGATCAGGACAGACCAGGACAGACCAGAACAGAACACATAAGAACAGAACACACCACAACAGAACATACCAGAACAGGTCAGAACAGATCAAAACAGACCAGGACAGACCAGAACAGAACACATAAGAACAGAACACACCAGAACAGAACATACCAGAACAGGCCAGAATAGTCCAGAACAGAACAGAACAGAACAGAACAGATCAGGACAGCCCAGGACAGACCAGAACAGAACACATAAGAACAGAACACACCACAACAGAACATACCAGAACAGGTCAGAACAGATCAAAACAGACCAGGACAGACCAGAACAGAACACATAAGAACAGAACACACCAGAACAGAACATACCAGAACAGGCCAGAATAGTCCAGAACAGAACAGAACAGAACAGATCAGGACAGACCAGGACAGACCAGAACAGAACACATAAGAACAGAACACCTAAGAACAGAGGACACCAGAACAGAACATACCAGAACAGACCAGAACAGACCAGAACAGGCCAGAGTAGACCAGACCAGATCAAAACAGACCAGGACAAACCAGAACACATAAGAACAGAACATACCAGCACAGAACATACCAGAACAGACCAGAACAGATCAGAACAGATCAGGACAGACCAGGACAGACCAGAACAGGCCAGAACAGAACACATAAGAACAGAACATACCAGAACAGGTCAAAACAGACCAGAACAGACCTGAACAGAAGATGCCAGAACGGAACATACCAGAACAGGCCAGAATAGACCAGACCAGGCCAAAACATACCAGAACAGACCAGAACAGACCAGCACAGACCAGCACAGACCAGAACAGATCAGAACAGACCGGGACAGACCGGAACAGAGCATACCAGACCACGACAGACCAGAACACGTAAGAACAGAACATACCAGAACAGGCCAGAACAGAACACATAAGAACAGAACATACCAGAACAAGCCAGGACAGAACAGAACAGAACACATAAGAACAGAACACACCAGAACAGAACATACCAGAACAGGCCGGAATAGACCAGACCAGATCAAAACAGACCAGGACAAACCAGAACACATAAGATCAGAACAGACCAGAACAGGCCAGAACAGAACATACCAGAACAAGCCAGGACAGAACAGAACAGAACACATAAGAACAGAACACACCAGAACAGAACATACCAGAACAGACCAGAACAGACCAGAACAGGCCAGAGTAGACCAGACCAGATCAAAACAGACCAGGACAAACCAGAACACATAAGAACAGAACATACCAGCACAGAACATACCAGAACAGGCCAGAATAGTCCAGAACAGAACAGAACAGAACAGATCAGGACAGCCCAGGACAGACCAGAACAGAACACACCACAACAGAACATACCAGAACAGGTCAGAACAGATCAAAACAGACCAGGACAGACCAGAACAGAACACATAAGAACAGAACACACCAGAACAGAACATACCAGAACAGGCCAGAATAGTCCAGAACAGAACATACCAGAACAGACCAGAACAGACCAGAACAGATCAGGACAGACCAGGACAGACCAGAACAGAACACATAAGAACAGAACACACCACAACAGAACATACCAGAACAGGTCAGAACAGATCAAAACAGACCAGGACAGACCAGAACAGAACACATAAGAACAGAACACACCAGAACAGAACATACCAGAACAGGCCAGAATAGTCCAGAACAGAACAGAACAGAACAGATCAGGACAGCCCAGGACAGACCAGAACAGAACACACCACAACAGAACATACCAGAACAGGTCAGAACAGATCAAAACAGACCAGGACAGACCAGAACAGAACACATAAGAACAGAACACACCAGAACAGAACATACCAGAACAGGCCAGAATAGTCCAGAACAGAACAGAACAGAACAGATCAGGACAGACCAGGACAGACCAGAACAGAACACATAAGAACAGAACACCTAAGAACAGAGGACACCAGAACAGAACATACCAGAACAGACCAGAACAGACCAGAACAGGCCAGAGTAGACCAGACCAGATCAAAACAGACCAGGACAAACCAGAACACATAAGAACAGAACATACCAGCACAGAACATACCAGAACAGACCAGAACAGATCAGAACAGATCAGGACAGACCAGGACAGACCAGGACAGACCAGAACAGAACACATAAGAACAGAACATACCAGAACAGGCCGGAATAGACCAGACCAGATCAAAACAGACCAGGACAAACCAGAACACATAAGATCAGAACAGACCGGAACAAAATATACCAGAACAGGCCAGAACACACCAGAACAGAACATACCAGAACAGGTCAGAACAGATCAGAACAGACCAGGACAGACCAGAACAGAACACCTAAGAACAGAAGACACCAGAACAGGCCAGAGTAGACCAGACCAGATCAGAACAGATCAGGACAGACCAGAACAGAACACACCAGAACAGAACATACCAGAACAGGCCAGAATAGACCAGACCAGATCAAAACAGACCAGGACAAACCAGAACACATAAGATCAGAACAGACCAGAACAGAATATACCAGAACAGGCCAGAACACACCAGAACAGAACATACCAGAACATGCCAGAATAGACCAGACCAGATCAAAACAGACCAGGACAAACCAGAACACATAAGATCAGAACAGACCAGAACAGGCCAGGACAGACCAGAACAGAACACGTAAGAACAGAAGACACCAGAACAGAACATACTAGAACAGGCCAGAACAGAACACATAAGAACAGAACACACCAGAACAGAACATACCAGAACAGGCCAAAACAGACCAGAACAGAATATACCAGAATAGGCCGGAATAGACCAGACCAGATCAGAACATACCAGAACAGGCCAGAATAGACCAGAACAGACCAGAACAGACCAGAACAGATCAGGACAGACCAGGACAGACCAGAACAGAACACATAAGAACAGAACATACCAGAACAGGCCGGAATAGACCAGACCAGATCAAAACAGACCAGGACAAACCAGAACACATAAGATCAGAACTGACCAGAACAGAATATACCAGAACAGGCCAGAACACACCAGAACAGAACATACCAGAACATGCCAGAATAGACCAGACCAGATCAAAACAGACCAGGACAAACCAGAACACATAAGATCAGAACAGACCAGAACAGAATATACCAGAACAGGCCAGAACACACCAGAACAGAACATACCAGAACAGGCCGGAATAGACCAGACCAGATCAGAACAGACCGGGACAGACCGGATCAGAACACCTAAGAACAGAACATACCAGAACAGACCAGAACAGACCAGAACAGATCAGGACAGACCAGGACAGACCAGAACAGAACACATAAGAACAGAACACACCACAACAGAACATACCAGAACAGGTCAGAACAGATCAAAACAGACCAGGACAGACCAGAACAGAACACATAAGAACAGAACACACCAGAACAGAACATACCAGAACAGGCCAGAATAGTCCAGAACAGAACAGAACAGAACAGATCAGGACAGACCAGGACAGACCAGAACAGAACACATAAGAACAGAACACACCACAACAGAACATACCAGAACAGGTCAAAACAGATCAAAACAGACCAGGACAGACCAGAACAGAACACATAAGAACAGAACACACCAGAACAGAACATACCAGAACAGGCCAGAATAGTCCAGAACAGAACAGAACAGAACAGATCAGGACAGACCAGGACAGACCAGAACAGAACACATAAGAACAGAACACAACAGAACAGAACATACCAGAACAGGCCAGAACAGACCAGAACAGAACACCTAAGAACAGGACATACCAGAACAGGCCAGAACAGACCAGAACAGACCAGAACAGACCAGAACAGAACACCTAAGAACAGAGGACACCAGAACAGAACATACCAGAACAGACCAGAACAGACCAGAACAGGCCAGAGTAGACCAGACCAGATCAAAACAGACCAGGACAAACCAGAACACATAAGAACAGAACATACCAGCACAGAACATACCAGAACAGACCAGAACAGATCAGAACAGATCAGGACAGACCAGGACAAACCAGAACACATAAGAACAGAACATACCAGAACAGGTCAAAACAGACCAGAACAGACCTGAACAGAAGATGCCAGAACGGAACATACCAGAACAGGCCAGAATAGACCAGACCAGGCCAAAACATACCAGAACAGACCAGAACAGACCAGCACAGACCAGAACAGATCAGAACAGACCGGGACAGACCGGAACAGAGCATACCAGACCACGACAGACCAGAACACGTAAGAACAGAACATACCAGAACAGGCCAGAACAGAACACATAAGAACAGAACATACCAGAACAAGCCAGGACAGAACAGAACAGAACACATAAGAACAGAACACACCAGAACAGAACATATCAGAACAGGCCGGAATAGACCAGACCAGATCAAAACAGACCAGGACAAACCAGAACACATAAGATCAGAACAGACCAGAACAGGCCAGAACAGAACATACCAGAACAAGCCAGGACAGAACAGAACAGAACACATAAGAACAGAACACACCAGAACAGAACATACCAGAACAGGCCGGAATAGACCAGACCAGATCAGAACAGACCGGGACAGACCGGATCAGAACACCTAAGAACAGAACATACCAGAACAGACCAGAACAGACCAGAACAGATCAGGACAGACCAGGACAGACCAGAACAGAACACATAAGAACAGAACACACCACAACAGAACATACCAGAACAGGTCAGAACAGATCAAAACAGACCAGGACAGACCAGAACAGAACACATAAGAACAGAACACACCAGAACAGAACATACCAGAACAGGCCAGAATAGTCCAGAACAGAACAGAACAGACCAGGACAGACCAGAACAGAACACACCAGAACAGAACATACCAGAACAGGCCAGAATAGACCAGACCAGATCAAAACAGACCAGAACAGGCCAGAACAGACCAGAACAGAACACGTAAGAACAGAAGACACCAGAACAGAACATACTAGAACAGGCCAGAACAGAACACATAAGAACAGAACACACCAGAACAGAACATACCAGAACAGGCCAGAACAGACCAGAACAGAATATACCAGAATAGGCCGGAATAGACCAGACCAGATCAGAACATACCAGAACAGGCCAGAATAGTCCAGAACAGAACAGAACAGATCAGGGCAGACCATGACAGACCAGAACAGACCAGAACAGAACACATAAGAACAGAACACACCAGAACAGGCCAGAACAGACCAGAACAGAATATACCAGAATAGGCCGGAATAGACCAGACCAGATCAGAACATACCAGAACAGGTCAGAACAGACCAGAACAGATCAGGACAGACCAGGACAGACCAGAACAGAACACATAAGAACAGAACACACCACAACAGAACATACCAGAACAGGTCAGAACAGACCAGAACAGATCAGGACAGACCAGGACAGACCAGAACAGAACACATAAGAACAGAACACACCACAACAGAACATACCAGAACAGGTCAGAACAGATCAAAACAGACCAGGACAGACCAGAACAGAACACATAAGAACAGAACACACCAGAACAGAACATACCAGAACAGGCCAGAATAGTCCAGAACAGAACAGAACAGATCAGGACAGACCAGGACAGACCAGAACAGAACACATAAGAACAGAACACACCAGAACAGAACATACCAGAACAGGCCAGAACAGACCAGAACAGAACACCTAAGAACAGAACATATCAGAACAGGCCAGAACAGACCAGAACAGACCAGAACAGAACACCTAAGAACAGAAGACACCAGAACAGAACATACCAGAACAGGCCAGAATAGACCAGAACAGACCGGAACAGACCAGAACAGACCAGAACAGACCTGAACAGATCAGGAGAGACCAGGACAGACCAGAACAGAACACATAAGAACAGAACACACCACAACAGAAGATACCAGAACAGGCCAGAACAGAACACATAAGAACAGAACATACCAGAACAGACCAGAACAGAACACATAAGAACAGAACATACCAGAACAGGTCAAAACAGAACATACCAGAACAAGCCAGGACAGAACAGAACAGAACACGTAAGAACAGAACACACCAGAACAGAACATACCAGAACAGGCCGGAATAGACCAGACCAGATCAGAACAGACTGGGACAGACCAGATCAGAACACCTAAGAGCAGAACATACCAGAACAGGCCAGAACAGACCAGAACAGACCAGAACAGACCAGAACAGAACACCTAAGAACAGAACACACCAGAACAGAACAGACCAGAACAGAACACATAAGAACAGAACATACCAGAATAGGTCAAAACAGAACATACCAGAACAAGCCAGGACAGAACAGAACAGAATACCTAAGAACAGAACACACCAGAACAGAACAGACCAGAACAGACCAGAACAGAACACCTAAGAACAGAACACACCAGAACAGAACAGACCAGAACAGACCAGAACAGAACACCTAAGAACAGAACACACCAGAACAGAACATACCATAACAGACCAGGACAGACCAGATCATACCAGAACAGATCAAAACAGACCAGAACAGACCTGAACAGAAAATACCAGAACAGGCCAGGATGGACCAGACCAGATCAAAACAGACCAGGACTGACCAGAACAGAACATACCAGAACAGGCCAGAACAGACCAGAACAGATCAGAACAGACCGGGACAGACCCGAACAGAGCATACCAGACCACGACAGACCAGAACACATAAGAACAGAACATACCAGAACAGGCCAGAACAGACCAGAACAGATCAGAACACACCAGAACAGAACAGACCAGAACAGACCAGAACAGAACACCTAAGAACAGAACACACCAGAACAGAACATACCATAACAGACCAGGACAGACCAGAACATACCAGAACAGATCAAAACAGACCAGAACAGACCTGAACAGAAAATACCAGAACAGGCCAGGATGGACCAGACCAGATCAAAACAGACCAGGACTGACCAGAACAGAACATACCAGAACAGGCCAGAACAGACCAGAACAGACCGGGACAGACCAGAACAGAGCATACCAGACCACGACAGACCAGAACACATAAGAACAGAACATACCAGAACAGGCCAGAATAGACCAGACCAGGCCAAAACATACCAGAACAGACCAGAACAGACCAGAACAGATCAGAACAGACCACGACAGACCAGAACAGAACACCTAAGAACAGAACACAACAGAACAGGCCAGAACACACCAGAACAGATCAGAACAGACCGGGACAGACCGGAACAGAGCATACCAGACCACGACAGACCAGAACACGTAAGAACAGAACATACCAGAACAGGCCGGAATAGACCAGACCAGATCAGAACAGACCGGGACAGACCAGATCAGAACACCTAAGAACAGAACATACCAGAACAGGCCAGAACAGACCAGAACAGACCAGAACAGAACACCTAAGAACAGAACACACCAGAACAGAACATACCAGAACAGGCCAAAATAGACCAGACCAGATCAAAACAGACCAGGACAGACCAGAACAGAACATACCAGAACAGGTCAGAACAGATCAGAACAGACCAGGACAGACCAGAACAGAACACCTAAGAACAGAAGACACCAGAACAGGCCAGAGTAGACCAGACCAGATCAGAACAGATCAGGACAGACCAGAACAGAACACACCAGAACAGAACATACCAGAACAGGCCAGAACAGAACACCTAAGAACAGAACACACCAGAACAGAACATACCATAACAGACCAGGACAGACCAGAACATACCAGAACAGATCAAAACAGACCAGAACAGAAGATACCAGAACAGGCCAGGATAGACCAGACCAGATCAAAACAGACCAGGACTGACCAGAACAGAACATACCAGAACGGGCCAGAACAGACCAGAACAGATCAGAACATACCGGGACAGACCAGAACAGAGCATACCAGACCACGACACACCAGAACACATAAGAACAGAACATACCAGCACAGAACATACCAGAACAGGCCAGAACAGGACACATAAGAACAGAACACACCAGAACAGAACATACCAGAACAGGCCAGAACAGAACACATAAGAACAGAACATACCAGAACAGGCCAGAACAGAACATACCAGAACAGGCCAGAATAGACCAGACCAGATCAAAACAGACCAGGACAAACCAGAACACATAAGATCAGAACAGACCAGAACAGAATATACCAGAACAGGCCAGAACACACCAGAACAGAACATACCAGAACATGCCAGAATAGACCAGACCAGATCAAAACAGACCAGGACAAACCAGAACACATAAGATCAGAACAGACCAGAACAGAATATACCAGAACAGGCCAGAACACACCAGAACAGAACATACCAGAACAGGCCGGAATAGACCAGACCAGATCAGAACAGACCGGGACAGACCGGATCAGAACACCTAAGAACAGAACATACCAGAACAGACCAGAACAGACCAGAACAGATCAGGACAGACCAGGACAGACCAGAACAGAACACATAAGAACAGAACACACCACAACAGAACATACCAGAACAGGTCAGAACAGATCAAAACAGACCAGGACAGACCAGAACAGAACACATAAGAACAGAACACACCAGAACAGAACATACCAGAACAGGCCAGAATAGTCCAGAACAGAACAGAACAGAACAGATCAGGACAGCCCAGGACAGACCAGAACAGAACACATAAGAACAGAACACACCACAACAGAACATACCAGAACAGGTCAGAACAGATCAAAACAGACCAGGACAGACCAGAACAGAACACATAAGAACAGAACACACCAGAACAGAACATACCAGAATAGTCCAGAACAGAACAGAACAGAACAGATCAGGACAGACCAGGACAGACCAGAACAGAACACATAAGAACAGAACACCTAAGAACAGAGGACACCAGAACAGAACATACCAGAACAGACCAGAACAGACCAGAACAGGCCAGAGTAGACCAGACCAGATCAAAACAGACCAGGACAAACCAGAACACATAAGAACAGAACATACCAGCACAGAACATACCAGAACAGACCAGAACAGATCAGAACAGATCAGGACAGACCAGGACAGACCAGAACAGGCCAGAACAGAACACATAAGAACAGAACATACCAGAACAGGTCAAAACAGACCAGAACAGACCTGAACAGAAGATGCCAGAACGGAACATACCAGAACAGGCCAGAATAGACCAGACCAGGCCAAAACATACCAGAACAGACCAGAACAGACCAGCACAGACCAGAACAGATCAGAACAGACCGGGACAGACCGGAACAGAGCATACCAGACCACGACAGACCAGAACACGTAAGAACAGAACATACCAGAACAGGCCAGAACAGAACACATAAGAACAGAACATACCAGAACAAGCCAGGACAGAACAGAACAGAACACATAAGAACAGAACACACCAGAACAGAACATACCAGAACAGGCCGGAATAGACCAGACCAGATCAAAACAGACCAGGACAAACCAGAACACATAAGATCAGAACAGACCAGAACAGGCCAGAACAGAACATACCAGAACAAGCCAGGACAGAACAGAACAGAACACATAAGAACAGAACACACCAGAACAGAACATACCAGAACAGGCCGGAATAGACCAGACCAGATCAGAACAGACCGGGACAGACCGGATCAGAACACCTAAGAACAGAACATACCAGAACAGACCAGAACAGACCAGAACAGATCAGGACAGACCAGGACAGACCAGAACAGAACACATAAGAACAGAACACACCACAACAGAACATACCAGAACAGGTCAGAACAGATCAAAACAGACCAGGACAGACCAGAACAGAACACATAAGAACAGAACACACCAGAACAGAACATACCAGAACAGGCCAGAATAGTCCAGAACAGAACAGAACAGATCAGGACAGACCAGGACAGACCAGAACAGAACACATAAGAACAGAACACACCAGAACAGAACATACCAGAACAGGCCAGAACAGACCAGAACAGAACACCTAAGAACAGAACATACCAGAACAGGCCAGAACAGACCAGAACAGACCAGAACAGAACACCTAAGAACAGAAGACACCAGAACAGAACATACCAGAACAGGCCAGAATAGACCAGAACAGACCGGAACAGACCAGAACAGACCAGAACAGACCTGAACAGATCAGGACAGACCAGGACAGACCAGAACAGAACACATAAGAACAGAACACACCAGAACAGAACATACCAGAACAGGCCAGAACAGACCAGAACAGAACACCTAAGAACAGAACATACCAGAACAGGCCAGAACAGACCAGAACAGACCAGAACAGAACACCTAAGAACAGAAGACACCAGAACAGAACATACCAGAACAGGCCAGAATAGACCAGAACAGACCGGAACAGACCAGAACAGACCAGAACAGACCTGAACAGATCAGGACAGACCAGGACAGACCAGAACAGAACACATAAGAACAGAACACACCACAACAGAAGATACCAGAACAGGCCAGAACAGAACACATAAGAACAGAACATACCAGAACAGACCAGAACAGAACACATAAGAACAGAACATACCAGAACAGGTCAAAACAGAACATACCAGAACAAGCCAGGACAGAACAGAACAGAACACGTAAGAACAGAACACACCAGAACAGAACATACCAGAACAGGCCGGAATAGACCAGACCAGATCAGAACAGACTGGGACAGACCAGATCAGAACACCTAAGAGCAGAACATACCAGAACAGGCCAGAACAGACCAGAACAGACCAGAACAGAACACCTAAGAACAGAACACACCAGAACAGAACAGACCAGAACAGAACACATAAGAACAGAACATACCAGAATAGGTCAAAACAGAACATACCAGAACAAGCCAGGACAGAACAGAACAGAATACCTAAGAACAGAACACACCAGAACAGAACAGACCAGAACAGACCAGAACAGAACACCTAAGAACAGAACACACCAGAACAGAACAGACCAGAACAGACCAGAACAGAACACCTAAGAACAGAACACACCAGAACAGAACATACCATAACAGACCAGGACAGACCAGATCATACCAGAACAGATCAAAACAGACCAGAACAGACCTGAACAGAAAATACCAGAACAGGCCAGGATGGACCAGACCAGATCAAAACAGACCAGGACTGACCAGAACAGAACATACCAGAACAGGCCAGAACAGACCAGAACAGATCAGAACAGACCGGGACAGACCCGAACAGAGCATACCAGACCACGACAGACCAGAACACATAAGAACAGAACATACCAGAACAGGCCAGAATAGACCAGAACAGATCAGAACAGACCAGGACAGACCAGAACAGAACACCTAAGAACAGAACACAACAGAACAGGCCAGAACACATCAGAACAGATCAGAACAGACCGGGACAGACCGGAACAGAGCATACCAGACCACGACAGACCAGAACACGTAAGAACAGAGCATACCAGAACAGGCCAGAACAGAACACATAAGAACAGAACATACCAGAACAAGCCAGGACAGAACAGAACAGAACACATAAGAACAGAACACACCAGAACAGAACATACCAGAACAGGCCGGAATAGACCAGAACAGACCAGAACAGAACACCTAAGAACAGAAGACACCAGAACAGAACATACTAGAACAGGCCAGAACAGAACACATGAGAACAGAACACACCAGAACAGAACATACCAGAACAGGCCAGAATAGACCAGACCAGAACAGAACACATAAGAACAGAACACACCAGAACAGAACATACCAGAACAGGCCAGAACAGACCAGAACAGACCAGAACAGAACACCTAAGAACAGAAGACACCAGAACAGAACACCTAAGAACAGAAGACACCAGAACAGAACATACCAGAACAGGCCAGAATAGATCAGAACAGACCAGGACAGACCAGAACAGAACACCTAAGAACAGAAGACACCAGAACAGGCCAGAGTAGACCAGACCAGATCAGAACAGATCAGGACAGACCAGAACAGAACACACCAGAACACAACATACCAGAACAGGCCAGAATAGCCCAGACCAGAACAGAACACATAAGAACAGAACACACCAGAACAGAACATACCAGAACAGGCCAGAACACACCAGAACAGAACACGTAAGAACAGAAGACACCAGAACAGAACATACTAGAACAGGCCAGAACAGAACACACCAGAACAGAACATACCAGAACAGGCCAGAACAGATCAGAACAGACCAGAACAGAACACCTAAGAACAGAAGACACCAGAACAGGCCAGAGTAGACCAGACCAGATCAGAACAGATCAGGACAGACCAGAACAGAACACACCAGAACAGAACATACCAGAACATGCCAGAATAGACCAGACCAGATCAAAACAGACCAGGACAAACCAGAACACATAAGATCAGAACAGACCAGAACAGGCCAGGACAGACCAGAACAGAACACGTAAGAACAGAAGACACCAGAACAGAACATACTAGAACAGGCCAGAACAGAACACATAAGAACAGAACACACCAGAACAGAACATACCAGAACAGGCCAGAACAGACCAGAACAGAATATACCAGAATAGGCCGGAATAGACCAGACCAGATCAGAACATACCAGAACAGGCCAGAATAGACCAGAACAGACCAGAACAGAACAGAACAGATCAGGACAGACCAGGGCAGACCAGAACAGAACACACCAGAACAGAACATACCAGAACAGGCCAGAATAGACCAGACCAGATCAAAACAGACCAGGACAAACCAGAACACATAAGATCAGAACAGACCAGAACAGAATATACCAGAACAGGCCAGAACACACCAGAACAGAACATACCAGAACATGCCAGAATAGACCAGACCAGATCAAAACAGACCAGGACAAACCAGAACACATAAGATCAGAACAGACCAGAACAGAATATACCAGAACAGGCCAGAACACACCAGAACAGAACATACCAGAACAGGCCGGAATAGACCAGACCAGATCAGAACAGACCGGGACAGACCGGATCAGAACACCTAAGAACAGAACATACCAGAACAGACCAGAACAGACCAGAACAGATCAGGACAGACCAGGACAGACCAGAACAGAACACATAAGAACAGAACACACCACAACAGAACATACCAGAACAGGTCAGAACAGATCAAAACAGACCAGGACAGACCAGAACAGAACACATAAGAACAGAACACACCAGAACAGAACATACCAGAACAGGCCAGAATAGTCCAGAACAGAACAGAACAGAACAGATCAGGACAGACCAGGACAGACCAGAACAGAACACATAAGAACAGAACACACCACAACAGAACATACCAGAACAGGTCAGAACAGATCAAAACAGACCAGGACAGACCAGAACAGAACACATAAGAACAGAACACACCAGAACAGAACATACCAGAACAGGCCAGAATAGTCCAGAACAGAATAGAACAGAACAGATCAGGACAGACCAGGACAGACCAGAACAGAACACATAAGAACAGAACACACCAGAACAGGCCGGAATAGACCAGACCAGATCAGAACAGACCGGGACAGACCAGATCAGAACACCTAAGAGCAGAACATACCAGAACAGGCCAGAACAGACCAGAACAGACCAGAACAGACCAGAACAGACCAGAACAGAATACCTAAGAACAGAACACACCAGAACAGAACAGACCAGAACAGACCAGAACAGAACACCTAAGAACAGAACACACCAGAACAGAACATACCATAACAGACCAGGACAGACCAGAACATACCAGAACAGATCAAAACAGACCAGAACAGACCTGAACAGAAAATACCAGAACAGGCCAGGATGGACCAGACCAGATCAAAACAGACCAGGACTGACCAGAACAGAACATACCAGAACAGGCCAGAACAGACCAGAACAGATCAGAACAGACCGGGACAGACCAGAACAGAGCATACCAGACCACGACAGACCAGAACACATAAGAACAGAACATACCAGAACAGGCCAGAATAGACCAGACCAGGCCAAAACATACCAGAACAGACCAGAACAGACCAGAACAGATCAGAACAGACCACGACAGACCAGAACAGAACACCTAAGAACAGAACACAACAGAACAGGCCAGAACACACCAGAACAGATCAGAACAGACCGGGACAGACCGGAACAGAGCATACCAGACCACGACAGACCAGAACACGTAAGAACAGAACATACCAGAACAGGCCGGAATAGACCAGACCAGATCAGAACAGACCGGGACAGACCAGATCAGAACACCTAAGAACAGAACATACCAGAACAGGCCAGAACAGACCAGAACAGACCAGAACAGAACACCTAAGAACAGAACACACCAGAACAGAACATACCAGAACAGGCCAAAATAGACCAGACCAGATCAAAACAGACCAGGACAGACCAGAACAGAACATACCAGAACAGGTCAGAACAGATCAGAACAGACCAGGACAGACCAGAACAGAACACCTAAGAACAGAAGACACCAGAACAGGCCAGAGTAGACCAGACCAGATCAGAACAGATCAGGACAGACCAGAACAGAACACACCAGAACAGAACATACCAGAACAGGCCAGAACAGAACACCTAAGAACAGAACACACCAGAACAGAACATACCATAACAGACCAGGACAGACCAGAACATACCAGAACAGATCAAAACAGACCAGAACAGAAGATACCAGAACAGGCCAGGATAGACCAGACCAGATCAAAACAGACCAGGACTGACCAGAACAGAACATACCAGAACGGGCCAGAACAGACCAGAACAGATCAGAACATACCGGGACAGACCAGAACAGAGCATACCAGACCACGACACACCAGAACACATAAGAACAGAACATACCAGCACAGAACATACCAGAACAGGCCAGAACAGGACACATAAGAACAGAACACACCAGAACAGAACATACCAGAACAGGCCAGAACAGAACACATAAGAACAGAACATACCAGAACAGGCCAGAACAGAACATACCAGAACAGGCCAGAACAGAACACATAAGAACAGAACATACCAGAACAGACCAGGACAGACCAGATCATACCAGAACAGATCAAAACAGACCAGAACAGACCTGAACAGAAAATACCAGAACAGGCCAGGATGGACCAGACCAGATCAAAACAGACCAGGACTGACCAGAACAGAACATACCAGAACAGGCCAGGACAGACCAGATCATACCAGAACAGATCAAAACAGACCAGAACAGACCTGAACAGAAAATACCAGAACAGGCCAGGATGGACCAGACCACATCAAAACAGACCAGGACTGACCAGAACAGAACATACCAGAACAGGCCAGAACAGACCAGAACAGATCAGAACAGACCGGGACAGACCCGAACAGAGCATACCAGACCACGACAGACCAGAACACATAAGAACAGAACATACCAGAACAGGCCAGAATAGACCAGAACAGATCAGAACAGACCAGGACAGACCAGAACAGAACACCTAAGAACAGAACACAACAGAACAGGCCAGAACACATCAGAACAGATCAGAACAGACCGGGACAGACCGGAACAGAGCATACCAGACCACGACAGACCAGAACACGTAAGAACAGAGCATACCAGAACAGGCCAGAACAGAACACATAAGAACAGAACATACCAGAACAGAACATACCAGAACAGGCCAGAATAGACCAGACCAGAACAGAACACATAAGAACAGAACACACCAGAACAGAACATACCAGAACAGGCCAGAACAGACCAGAACAGACCAGAACAGAACACCTAAGAACAGAAGACACCAGAACAGAACATACCAGAACAGGCCAGAATAGATCAGAACAGACCAGGACAGACCAGAACAGAACACCTAAGAACAGAAGACACCAGAACAGGCCAGAGTAGACCAGACCAGATCAGAACAGATCAGGACAGACCAGAACAGAACACACCAGAACAGAACATACCAGAACAGGCCAGAATAGCCCAGACCAGAACAGAACACATAAGAACAGAACACACCAGAACAGAACATACCAGAACAGGCCAGAACACACCAGAACAGAACACGTAAGAACAGAAGACACCAGAACAGAACATACTAGAACAGGCCAGAACAGAACACACCAGAACAGAACATACCAGAACAGGCCAGAACAGATCAGAACAGACCAGGACAGACCAGAACAGAACACCTAAGAACAGAAGACACCAGAACAGGCCAGAGTAGACCAGACCAGATCAGAACAGATCAGGACAGACCAGAACAGAACACACCAGAACAGAACATACCAGAACAGGCCAGAATAGACCAGACCAGATCAAAACAGACCAGGACAAACCAGAACACATAAGATCAGAACAGACCAGAACAGAATATACCAGAACAGGCCAGAACACACCAGAACAGAACATACCAGAACATGCCAGAATAGACCAGACCAGATCAAAACAGACCAGGACAAACCAGAACACATAAGATCAGAACAGACCAGAACAGGCCAGGACAGACCAGAACAGAACACGTAAGAACAGAAGACACCAGAACAGAACATACTAGAACAGGCCAGAACAGAACACATAAGAACAGAACACACCAGAACAGAACATACCAGAACAGGCCAGAACAGACCAGAACAGAATATACCAGAATAGGCCGGAATAGACCAGACCAGATCAGAACATACCAGAACAGGCCAGAATAGACCAGAACAGACCAGAACAGACCAGAACAGATCAGGACAGACCAGGGCAGACCAGAACAGAACACACCAGAACAGAACATACCAGAACAGGCCAGAATAGACCAGACCAGATCAAAACAGACCAGGACAAACCAGAACACATAAGATCAGAACAGACCAGAACAGAATATACCAGAACAGGCCAGAACACACCAGAACAGAACATACCAGAACATGCCAGAATAGACCAGACCAGATCAAAACAGACCAGGACAAACCAGAACACATAAGATCAGAACAGACCAGAACAGAATATACCAGAACAGGCCAGAACACACCAGAACAGAACATACCAGAACAGGCCGGAATAGACCAGACCAGATCAGAACAGACCGGGACAGACCGGATCAGAACACCTAAGAACAGAACATACCAGAACAGACCAGAACAGACCAGAACAGATCAGGACAGACCAGGACAGACCAGAACAGAACACATAAGAACAGAACACACCACAACAGAACATACCAGAACAGGTCAGAACAGATCAAAACAGACCAGGACAGACCAGAACAGAACACATAAGAACAGAACACACCAGAACAGAACATACCAGAACAGGCCAGAATAGTCCAGAACAGAACAGAACAGAACAGATCAGGACAGACCAGGACAGACCAGAACAGAACACATAAGAACAGAACACACCACAACAGAACATACCAGAACAGGTCAGAACAGATCAAAACAGACCAGGACAGACCAGAACAGAACACATAAGAACAGAACACACCAGAACAGAACATACCAGAACAGGCCAGAATAGTCCAGAACAGAACAGAACAGAACAGATCAGGACAGACCAGGACAGACCAGAACAGAACACATAAGAACAGAACACACCAGAACAGAACATACCAGAACAGGCCAGAACAGACCAGAACAGGACATACCAGAACAGGCCAGAACAGACCAGAACAGACCAGAACAGACCAGAACAGAACACCTAAGAACAGAGGACACCAGAACAGAACATACCAGAACAGACCAGAACAGACCAGAACAGGCCAGAGTAGACCAGACCAGATCAAAACAGACCAGGACAAACCAGAACACATAAGAACAGAACATACCAGCACAGAACATACCAGAACAGACCAGAACAGATCAGAACAGATCAGGACAGACCAGGACAGACCAGAACAGGCCAGAACAGAACACATAAGAACAGAACATACCAGAACAGGTCAAAACAGACCAGAACAGACCTGAACAGAAGATGCCAGAACAGAACATACCAGAACAGGCCAGAATAGACCAGACCAGGCCAAAACATACCAGAACAGACCAGAACAGACCAGCACAGACCAGAACAGATCAGAACAGACCGGGACAGACCGGAACAGAGCATACCAGACCACGACAGACCAGAACACGTAAGAACAGAACATACCAGAACAGGCCAGAGTAGACCAGACCAGATCAGAACAGACCGGGACAGACCCGAACAGAGCATACCAGACCACGACAGACCAGAACACATAAGAACAGAACATACCAGAACAGGCCAGGATGGACCAGACCAGATCAAAACAGACCAGGACTGACCAGAACAGAACATACCAGAACAGGCCAGAACAGACCAGAACAGATCAGAACAGACCGGGACAGACCCGAACAGAGCATACCAGACCACGACAGACCAGAACACGTAAGAACAGAGCATATCAGAACAGGCCAGAACAGAACACATAAGAACAGAACATACCAGAACAAGCCAGGACAGAACAGAACAGAACACATAAGAACAGAACACACCAGAACAGAACATACCAGAACAGGCCGGAATAGACCAGAACAGACCAGAACAGAACACCTAAGAACAGAAGACACCAGAACAGAACATACTAGAACAGGCCAGAACAGAACACATGAGAACAGAACACACCAGAACAGAACATACCAGAACAGGCCAGAATAGACCAGACCAGAACAGAACACATAAGAACAGAACACACCAGAACAGAACATACCAGAACAGGCCAGAACAGACCAGAACAGACCAGAACAGAACACCTAAGAACAGAAGACACCAGAACAGAACACCTAAGAACAGAAGACACCAGAACAGAACATACCAGAACAGGCCAGAATAGATCAGAACAGACCAGGACAGACCAGAACAGAACACCTAAGAACAGAAGACACCAGAACAGGCCAGAGTAGACCAGACCAGATCAGAACAGATCAGGACAGACCAGAACAGAACACACCAGAACAGAACATACCAGAACAGGCCAGAATAGCCCAGACCAGAACAGAACACATAAGAACAGAACACACCAGAACAGAACATACCAGAACAGGCCAGAACACACCAGAACAGAACACGTAAGAACAGAACATACTAGAACAGGCCAGAACAGAACACACCAGAACAGAACATACCAGAACAGGCCAGAACAGATCAGAACAGACCAGGACAGACCAGAACAGAACACCTAAGAACAGAAGACACCAGAACAGGCCAGAGTAGACCAGACCAGATCAGAACAGATCAGGACAGACCAGAACAGAACACACCAGAACAGAACATACCAGAACAGGCCAGAATAGACCAGACCAGATCAAAACAGACCAGGACAAACCAGAACACATAAGATCAGAACAGACCAGAACAGGCCAGGACAGACCAGAACAGAACACGTAAGAACAGAAGACACCAGAACAGAACATACTAGAACAGGCCAGAACAGAACACATAAGAACAGAATACACCAGAACAGAACATACCAGAACAGGCCAGAACAGACCAGAACAGAATATACCAGAATAGGCCGGAATAGACCAGACCAGATCAGAACATACCAGAACAGGCCAGAATAGACCAGAACAGACCAGAACAGACCAGAACAGATCAGGACAGACCAGGGCAGACCAGAACAGAACACACCAGAACAGAACATACCAGAACAGGCCAGAATAGACCAGACCAGATCAAAACAGACCAGGACAAACCAGAACACATAAGATCAGAACAGACCAGAACAGAATATACCAGAACAGGCCAGAACACACCAGAACAGAACATACCAGAACATGCCAGAATAGACCAGACCAGATCAAAACAGACCAGGACAAACCAGAACACATAAGATCAGAACAGACCAGAACAGAATATACCAGAACAGGCCAGAACACACCAGAACAGAACATACCAGAACAGGCCGGAATAGACCAGACCAGATCAGAACAGACCGGGACAGACCGGATCAGAACACCTAAGAACAGAACATACCAGAACAGACCAGAACAGACCAGAACAGATCAGGACAGACCAGGACAGACCAGAACAGAACACATAAGAACAGAACACACCACAACAGAACATACCAGAACAGGTCAGAACAGATCAAAACAGACCAGGACAGACCAGAACAGAACACATAAGAACAGAACACACCAGAACAGAACATACCAGAACAGGCCAGAATAGTCCAGAACAGAACAGAACAGAACAGATCAGGACAGACCAGGACAGACCAGAACAGAACACATAAGAACAGAACACACCACAACAGAACATACCAGAACAGGTCAGAACAGATCAAAACAGACCAGGACAGACCAGAACAGAACACATAAGAACAGAACACACCAGAACAGAACATACCAGAACAGGCCAGAATAGTCCAGAACAGAACAGAACAGAACAGATCAGGACAGACCAGGACAGACCAGAACAGAACACATAAGAACAGAACACACCAGAACAGAACATACCAGAACAGGCCAGAACAGACCAGAACAGGACATACCAGAACAGGCCAGAACAGACCAGAACAGACCAGAACAGACCAGAACAGAACACCTAAGAACAGAGGACACCAGAACAGAACATACCAGAACAGACCAGAACAGACCAGAACAGGCCAGAGTAGACCAGACCAGATCAAAACAGACCAGGACAAACCAGAACACATAAGAACAGAACATACCAGCACAGAACATACCAGAACAGACCAGAACAGATCAGAACAGATCAGGACAGACCAGGACAGACCAGAACAGGCCAGAACAGAACACATAAGAACAGAACATACCAGAACAGGTCAAAACAGACCAGAACAGACCTGAACAGAAGATGCCAGAACAGAACATACCAGAACAGGCCAGAATAGACCAGACCAGGCCAAAACATACCAGAACAGACCAGAACAGACCAGCACAGACCAGAACAGATCAGAACAGACCGGGACAGACCGGAACAGAGCATACCAGACCACGACAGACCAGAACACGTAAGAACAGAACATACCAGAACAGGCCAGAGTAGACCAGACCAGATCAGAACAGACCGGGACAGACCCGAACAGAGCATACCAGACCACGACAGACCAGAACACATAAGAACAGAACATACCAGAACAGGCCAGGATGGACCAGACCAGATCAAAACAGACCAGGACTGACCAGAACAGAACATACCAGAACAGGCCAGAACAGACCAGAACAGATCAGAACAGACCGGGACAGACCCGAACAGAGCATACCAGACCACGACAGACCAGAACACGTAAGAACAGAGCATATCAGAACAGGCCAGAACAGAACACATAAGAACAGAACATACCAGAACAAGCCAGGACAGAACAGAACAGAACACATAAGAACAGAACACACCAGAACAGAACATACCAGAACAGGCCGGAATAGACCAGAACAGACCAGAACAGAACACCTAAGAACAGAAGACACCAGAACAGAACATACTAGAACAGGCCAGAACAGAACACATGAGAACAGAACACACCAGAACAGAACATACCAGAACAGGCCAGAATAGACCAGACCAGAACAGAACACATAAGAACAGAACACACCAGAACAGAACATACCAGAACAGGCCAGAACAGACCAGAACAGACCAGAACAGAACACCTAAGAACAGAAGACACCAGAACAGAACACCTAAGAACAGAAGACACCAGAACAGAACATACCAGAACAGGCCAGAATAGATCAGAACAGACCAGGACAGACCAGAACAGAACACCTAAGAACAGAAGACACCAGAACAGGCCAGAGTAGACCAGACCAGATCAGAACAGATCAGGACAGACCAGAACAGAACACACCAGAACAGAACATACCAGAACAGGCCAGAACAGAACACATAAGAACAGAACACACCAGAACAGAACATACCAGAACAGGCCAGAACAGACCAGAACAGAATATACCAGAATAGGCCGGAATAGACCGGACCAGATCAGAACATACCAGAACAGGCCAGAATAGACCAGAACAGACCAGAACAGACCAGAACAGATCAGGACAGACCAGGGCAGACCAGAACAGAACACACCAGAACAGAACATACCAGAACAGGCCAGAATAGACCAGACCAGATCAAAACAGACCAGGACAAACCAGAACACATAAGATCAGAACAGACCAGAACAGAATATACCAGAACAGGCCAGAACACACCAGAACAGAACATACCAGAACATGCCAGAATAGACCAGACCAGATCAAAACAGACCAGGACAAACCAGAACACATAAGATCAGAACAGACCAGAACAGAATATACCAGAACAGGCCAGAACACACCAGAACAGAACATACCAGAACAGGCCGGAATAGACCAGACCAGATCAGAACAGACCGGGACAGACCGGATCAGAACACCTAAGAACAGAACATACCAGAACAGACCAGAACAGACCAGAACAGATCAGGACAGACCAGGACAGACCAGAACAGAACACATAAGAACAGAACACACCAGAACAGAACATACCAGAACAGGCCAGAATAGTCCAGAACAGAACAGAACAGAACAGATCAGGACAGACCAGGACAGACCAGAACAGAACACATAAGAACAGAACACACCAGAACAGAACATACCAGAACAGGCCAGAACAGACCAGAACAGGACATACCAGAACAGGCCAGAACAGACCAGAACAGACCAGAACAGACCAGAACAGAACACCTAAGAACAGAGGACACCAGAACAGAACATACCAGAACAGACCAGAACAGACCAGAACAGGCCAGAGTAGACCAGACCAGATCAAAACAGACCAGGACAAACCAGAACACATAAGAACAGAACATACCAGCACAGAACATACCAGAACAGACCAGAACAGATCAGAACAGATCAGGACAGACCAGGACAGACCAGAACAGGCCAGAACAGAACACATAAGAACAGAACATACCAGAACAGGTCAAAACAGACCAGAACAGACCTGAACAGAAGATGCCAGAACAGAACATACCAGAACAGGCCAGAATAGACCAGACCAGGCCAAAACATACCAGAACAGACCAGAACAGACCAGCACAGACCAGAACAGATCAGAACAGACCGGGACAGACCGGAACAGAGCATACCAGACCACGACAGACCAGAACACGTAAGAACAGAACATACCAGAACAGGCCAGAACAGAACACATAAGAACAGAACATCCCAGAACAAGCCAGGACAGAACAGAACAGAACACATAAGAACAGAACACACCAGAACAGAACATACCAGAACAGGCCGGAATAGACCAGACCAGATCAAAACAGACCAGGACAAACCAGAACACATAAGATCAGAACAGACCAGAACAGGCCAGAACAGAACATACCAGAACAAGCCAGGACAGAACAGAACAGAACACATAAGAACAGAACACACCAGAACAGAACATACCAGAACAGGCCGGAATAGACCAGACCAGATCAGAACAGACCGGGACAGACCGGATCAGAACACCTAAGAACAGAACATACCAGAACAGACCAGAACAGACCAGAACAGATCAGGACAGACCAGGACAGACCAGAACAGAACACATAAGAACAGAACACACCACAACAGAACATACCAGAACAGGTCAGAACAGATCAAAACAGACCAGGACAGACCAGAACAGAACACATAAGAACAGAACACACCAGAACAGAACATACCAGAACAGGCCAGAATAGTCCAGAACAGAACAGAACAGATCAGGACAGACCAGGACAGACCAGAACAGAACACATAAGAACAGAACACACCAGAACAGAACATACCAGAACAGGCCAGAACAGACCAGAACAGAACACCTAAGAACAGAACATACCAGAACAGGCCAGAACAGACCAGAACAGACCAGAACAGAACACCTAAGAACAGAAGACACCAGAACAGAACATACCAGAACAGGCCAGAATAGACCAGAACAGACCGGAACAGACCAGAACAGACCAGAACAGACCTGAACAGATCAGGACAGACCAGGACAGACCAGAACAGAACACATAAGAACAGAACATACCAGAACAGACCAGAACAGAACACATAAGAACAGAACATACCAGAACAGGTCAAAACAGAACATACCAGAACAAGCCAGGACAGAACAGAACAGAACACGTAAGAACAGAACACACCAGAACAGAACATACCAGAACAGGCCGGAATAGACCAGACCAGATCAGAACAGACCGGGACAGACCGGATCAGAACACCTAAGAACAGAACATACCAGAACAGACCAGAACAGACCAGAACAGATCAGGACAGACCAGGACAGACCAGAACAGAACACATAAGAACAGAACACACCACAACAGAACATACCAGAACAGGTCAGAACAGATCAAAACAGACCAGGACAGACCAGAACAGAACACATAAGAACAGAACACACCAGAACAGAACATACCAGAACAGGCCAGAATAGTCCAGAACAGAACAGAACAGATCAGGACAGACCAGGACAGACCAGAACAGAACACATAAGAACAGAACACACCAGAACAGAACATACCAGAACAGGCCAGAACAGACCAGAACAGAACACCTAAGAACAGAACATACCAGAACAGGCCAGAACAGACCAGAACAGACCAGAACAGAACACCTAAGAACAGAAGACACCAGAACAGAACATACCAGAACAGGCCAGAATAGACCAGAACAGACCGGAACAGACCAGAACAGACCAGAACAGACCTGAACAGATCAGGACAGACCAGGACAGACCAGAACAGAACACATAAGAACAGAACATACCAGAACAGACCAGAACAGAACACATAAGAACAGAACATACCAGAACAGGTCAAAACAGAACATACCAGAACAAGCCAGGACAGAACAGAACAGAACACGTAAGAACAGAACACACCAGAACAGAACATACCAGAACAGGCCGGAATAGACCAGACCAGATCAGAACAGACTGGGACAGACCAGATCAGAACACCTAAGAGCAGAACATACCAGAACAGGCCAGAACAGACGAGAACAGACCAGAACAGAACACCTAAGAACAGAACACACCAGAACAGAACATACCATAACAGACCAGGACAGACCAGAACATACCAGAACAGATCAAAACAGACCAGAACAGACCTGAACAGAAAATACCAGAAGAGGCCAGGATGGACCAGACCAGATCAAAACAGACCAGGACTGACCAGAACAGAACATACCAGAACAGGCCAGAATAGACCAGAACAGGCCAGAACAGACGAGAACAGACCAGAACAGAACACCTAAGAACAGAACACACCAGAACAGAACATACCATAACAGACCAGGACAGACCAGAACATACCAGAACAGATCAAAACAGACCAGAACAGACCTGAACAGAAAATACCAGAACAGGCCAGGATGGACCAGACCAGATCAAAACAGACCAGGACTGACCAGAACAGAACATACCAGAACAGGCCAGAACAGACCAGAACAGATCAGAACAGAACATACCAGAACAGGCCAGAATAGACCAGACCAGGCCAAAACATACCAGAACAGACCAGAACAGACCAGAACAGATCAGAACAGACCAGGACAGACCAGAACAGAACACCTAAGAACAGAACACAACAGAACAGGCCAGAACACGCCAGAACAGATCAGAACAGACCGGGACAGACCGGAACAGAGCATACCAGACCACGACAGACCAGAACACGTAAGAACAGAACATACCAGAACAGGCCGGAATAGACCAGACCAGATCAGAACAGACCGGGACAGACCAGATCAGAACACCTAAGAGCAGAACATACCAGAACAGGCCAGAACAGACCAGAACAGACCAGAACAGACCGGGACAGACCAGAACAGAGCATACCAGAACAGGCCAGAACAGACCAGAACAGATCAGAGCAGACCGGGACAGACCGGGACAGAGCATACCAGAACAGAACATACCAGAACGGGCCAGAGTAGACCAGACCAGATCAAAACAGACCAGGACAAACCAGAACACATAAGAACAGAACATATCAGCACAGAACATACCAGAACAGACGAGAACAGATCACGTCAGACCAGGACCGACCAGAACAGAACACATAAGAACAGAACACACCAGAACAGAACATACCAGAACAGGCCAGAACAGACCAGAACAGAATATACCAGAATAGGCCGGAATAGACCAGACCAGATCAGAACATACCAGAACAGAACACACCAGAAAAGAACATACCAGAACAGGCCAGGATAGACCAGACCAGATCAAAACAGACCAGGACAGACCAGAACAGAACACATAAGAACAGAACGCACCAGAACAGAACATGCCAGAACAGGCCAGAACAGACCAGGACAGACCAGGACAGACCAGAACAGAACACACCAGAACAGAACATACCAGAACAGGCCCGAATAGACCAGACCAGATCAAAACAGACCAGGACAAACCAGAACACATAAGATCAGAACAGACCAGAACAGAACATACCAGAACAGGTCAGAACAGATCAAAACAGACCAGGACAGACCAGAACAGACCTGAACAGAAGATACCAAAACAGGCCAGGATAGACCAGACCAGATCAAAACAGACCAGGACAAACCAGAACACATAAGAACAGAACATATCAGCACAGAACATACCAGAACAGACCAGAACAGATCACGTCAGACCAGGACCGACCAGAACAGAACACATAAGAACAGAACACACCAGAACAGAACATACCAGAACAGGCCAGAACAGACCAGAACAGAATATACCAGAATAGGCCGGAATAGACCAGACCAGATCAGAACATACCAGAACAGAACACACCAGAAAAGAACATACCAGAACAGGCCAGGATAGACCAGACCAGATCAAAACAGACCAGGACAGACCAGAACAGAACACATAAGAACAGAACGCACCAGAACAGAACATGCCAGAACAGGCCAGAACAGACCAGAACAGATCAGAGCAGACCGGGACAGACCGGGACAGAGCATACCAGAACAGAACACACCAGAAAAGAACATACCAGAACAGGCCCGAATAGACCGGACCAGATCAAAACAGACCAGGACAAACCAGAACACATAAGATCAGAACAGACCAGAACAGAACATACCAGAACAGGTCAGAACAGATCAAAACAGACCAGGACAGACCAGAACAGACCTGAACAGAAGATACCAAAACAGGCCAGGATAGACCAGACCAGATCAAAACAGACCAGGACAAACCAGAACACATAAGAACAGAACATATCAGCACAGAACATACCAGAACAGACCAGAACAGATCACGTCAGACCAGGACCGACCAGAACAGAACACATAAGAACAGAACACACCAGAACAGAACATACCAGAACAGGCCAGAATAGTCCAGAACAGAACAGAACAGAACAGATCAGGACAGACCAGGACAGACCACAACAGAACACCTAAGAACAGAACACACCAGAACAGAACATACCAGAACAGGCCAGAACAGACCAGAACAGACCAGAACAGATCAGAACAGACCAGAACAGAACACATAAGAACAGAACACACCAGAACAGAACATACCAGAACAGGCCAGAACAGACCAGAACAGAATATACCAGAATAGGCCGGAATAGACCAGACCAGATCAGAACATACCAGAACAGGCCCGAATAGACCAGACCAGATCAAAACAGACCAGGACAAACCAGAACACATAAGATCAGAACAGACCAGAACAGAACATACCAGAACAGAACATACCAGAACAGGTCAGAACAGATCAAAACAGACCAGAACAGACCAGAACAGAACACATAAGAACAGAACACACCACAACAGAACATATCATAACAGACCAGGACAGACCCGGACAGACCAGAACAGAACACACCAGAACAGAACATACCAGAACAGGCCAGAACAGACCAGAACAGACCAGAACAGACCAGAACAGAACACACCAGAACAGAACATACCAGAACAGGCCAGAATAGAGCAGACCAGATCAAAACAGACCAGGACAAACCAAAACACATAAGATCAGAACAGACCAGAACAGGCCAGAACACACCAGAACAGAACATACCAGAACAGGTCAGAACAGATCAGAACAGACCAGGACAGACCAGAACAGAACACCTAAGAACAGAAGACACCAGAACAGAACATACCAGAACAGGCCAGAATAGACCAGACCAGATCAAAACAGACCAGGACAGACCAGAACAGAACACCTAAGAACAGAACACACCAGAACAGAACATACCAGAACAGGCCAGAACAGACCAGAACAGACCAGAACAGATCAGAACAGACCAGAACAGACCCGGACAGACCAGAACAGAACACATAAGAACAGAACACACCACAACAGAACATACCATAACAGACCAGGACAGACCAGAACATACCAGAACAGATCAAACCAGACCAGAACAGACCTGAACAGAAGATACCAGAACAGGCAAGGATAGACCAGACCAGATCAAAACAGACCAGGACAGACCAGAACAGAACATACCAGAACAGGCCAGAACAGACCAGAACAGACCAGAACAGATCAGAACAGACCGGGACAGACCAGAACAGAGCATACCAGACCACGACAGACCAGAACACATAAGAACAGAACATACCAGAACAGGCCAGAACAAGCCAGGACAGAACAGAACAGAACACATAAGAACAGAACACACCAGAACAGAACATACCAGAACAGGCCGGAATAGACCAGACCAGATCAGAACAGACCAGGATTGACCAGAACAGAACATACCAGAACAGGCCAGAACAGACCAGAACAGATCAGAACAGACCGGGACAGACCAGAACAGAGCATACCAGACCACGACAGACCAGAACACATAAGAACAGAACATACCAGAACAGGCCAGAATAGACCAGACCAGGCCAAAACATACCAGAACAGACCAGAACAGACCAGAACAGATCAGAACAGACCACGACAGACCAGAACAGAACACCTAAGAACAGAACACAACAGAACAGGCCAGAACACACCAGAACAGATCAGAACAGACCGGGACAGACCGGAACAGAGCATACCAGACCACGACAGACCAGAACACGTAAGAACAGAACATACCAGAACAGGCCGGAATAGACCAGACCAGATCAGAACAGACCGGGACAGACCAGATCAGAACACCTAAGAACAGAACATACCAGAACAGGCCAGAACAGACCAGAACAGAACACCTAAGAACAGAACACACCAGAACAGAACATACCAGAACAGGCCAGAATAGACCAGACCAGATCAAAACAGACCAGGACAAACCAGAACACATAAGATCAGAACAGACCAGAACAGAATATACCAGAACAGGCCAGAACACACCAGAACAGAACATACCAGAACATGCCAGAATAGACCAGACCAGATCAAAACAGACCAGGACAAACCAGAACACATAAGATCAGAACAGACCAGAACAGAATATACCAGAACAAGCCAGGACAGAACAGAACAGAACACATAAGAACAGAACACACCAGAACAGAACATACCAGAACAGGCCGGAATAGACCAGACCAGATCAGAACAGACCGGGACAGACCGGATCAGAACACCTAAGAACAGAACATACCAGAACAGACCAGAACAGACCAGAACAGATCAGGACAGACCAGGACAGACCAGAACAGAACACATAAGAACAGAACACACCACAACAGAACATACCAGAACAGGTCAGAACAGATCAAAACAGACCAGGACAGACCAGAACAGAACACATAAGAACAGAACACACCAGAACAGAACATACCAGAACAGGCCAGAATAGTCCAGAACAGAACAGAACAGACCAGGACAGACCAGAACAGAACACACCAGAACAGAACATACCAGAACAGGCCAGAATAGACCAGACCAGATCAAAACAGACCAGAACAGGCCAGGACAGACCAGAACAGAACACGTAAGAACAGAAGACACCAGAACAGAACATACTAGAACAGGCCAGAACAGAACACATAAGAACAGAACACACCAGAACAGAACATACCAGAACAGGCCAGAACAGACCAGAACAGAATATACCAGAATAGGCCGGAATAGACCAGACCAGATCAGAACATACCAGAACAGGCCAGAATAGTCCAGAACAGAACAGAACAGATCAGGGCAGACCATGACAGACCAGAACAGACCAGAACAGAACACATAAGAACAGAACACACCAGAACAGGCCAAAATAGACCAGACCAGATCAAAACAGACCAGGACAGACCAGAACAGAACAGACCAGAACAGAATATACCAGAATAGGCCGGAATAGACCAGACCAGATCAGAACATACCAGAACAGGCCAGAATAGACCAGAACAGACCAGAACAGATCAGGACAGACCAGGACAGACCAGAACAGAACACATAAGAACAGAACACACCAGAACAGAACATACCAGAACAGGCCAGAACAGACCAGAACAGAACACGCCAGAACAGAACATACCAGAACAGGCCAGAATAGACCAGACCAGATCAAAACAGACCAGGACAGACCAGAACACATAAGATCAGAACAGACCGGAACAAAATATACCAGAACAGGCCAGAACACACCAGAACAGAACATACCAGAACAGGTCAGAACAGATCAGAACAGACCAGGACAGACCAGAACAGAACACCTAAGAACAGAAGACACCAGAACAGGCCAGAGTAGACCAGACCAGATCAGAACAGATCAGGACAGACCAGAACAGAACACACCAGAACAGAACATACCAGAACAGGCCAGAATAGACCAGACCAGATCAAAACAGACCAGGACAAACCAGAACACATAAGATCAGAACAGACCAGAACAGAATATACCAGAACAGGCCAGAACACACCAGAACAGAACATACCAGAACATGCCAGAATAGACCAGACCAGATCAAAACAGACCAGGACAAACCAGAACACATAAGATCAGAACAGACCAGAACAGGCCAGGACAGACCAGAACAGAACACGTAAGAACAGAAGACACCAGAACAGAACATACTAGAACAGGCCAGAACAGAACACATAAGAACAGAACACACCAGAACAGAACATACCAGAACAGGCCAAAACAGACCAGAACAGAATATACCAGAATAGGCCGGAATAGACCAGACCAGATCAGAACATACCAGAACAGGCCAGAATAGACCAGAACAGACCAGAACAGACCAGAACAGATCAGGACAGACCAGGACAGACCAGAACAGAACACATAAGAACAGAACATACCAGAACAGGCCGGAATAGACCAGACCAGATCAAAACAGACCAGGACAAACCAGAACACATAAGATCAGAACTGACCAGAACAGAATATACCAGAACAGGCCAGAACACACCAGAACAGAACATACCAGAACATGCCAGAATAGACCAGACCAGATCAAAACAGACCAGGACAAACCAGAACACATAAGATCAGAACAGACCAGAACAGAATATACCAGAACAGGCCAGAACACACCAGAACAGAACATACCAGAACAGGCCGGAATAGACCAGACCAGATCAGAACAGACCGGGACAGACCGGATCAGAACACCTAAGAACAGAACATACCAGAACAGACCAGAACAGACCAGAACAGATCAGGACAGACCAGGACAGACCAGAACAGAACACATAAGAACAGAACACACCACAACAGAACATACCAGAACAGGTCAGAACAGATCAAAACAGACCAGGACAGACCAGAACAGAACACATAAGAACAGAACACACCAGAACAGAACATACCAGAACAGGCCAGAATAGTCCAGAACAGAACAGAACAGAACAGATCAGGACAGACCAGGACAGACCAGAACAGAACACATAAGAACAGAACACACCACAACAGAACATACCAGAACAGGTCAAAACAGATCAAAACAGACCAGGACAGACCAGAACAGAACACATAAGAACAGAACACACCAGAACAGAACATACCAGAACAGGCCAGAATAGTCCAGAACAGAACAGAACAGAACAGATCAGGACAGACCAGGACAGACCAGAACAGAACACATAAGAACAGAACACACCAGAACAGAACATACCAGAACAGGCCAGAACAGACCAGAACAGAACACCTAAGAACAGGACATACCAGAACAGGCCAGAACAGACCAGAACAGACCAGAACAGACCAGAACAGAACACCTAAGAACAGAGGACACCAGAACAGAACATACCAGAACAGACCAGAACAGACCAGAACAGGCCAGAGTAGACCAGACCAGATCAAAACAGACCAGGACAAACCAGAACACATAAGAACAGAACATACCAGCACAGAACATACCAGAACAGACCAGAACAGATCAGAACAGATCAGGACAGACCAGGACAGACCAGAACAGGCCAGAACAGAACACATAAGAACAGAACATACCAGAACAGGTCAAAACAGACCAGAACAGACCTGAACAGAAGATGCCAGAACGGAACATACCAGAACAGGCCAGAATAGACCAGACCAGGCCAAAACATACCAGAACAGACCAGAACAGACCAGCACAGACCAGAACAGATCAGAACAGACCGGGACAGACCGGAACAGAGCATACCAGACCACGACAGACCAGAACACGTAAGAACAGAACATACCAGAACAGGCCAGAACAGAACACATAAGAACAGAACATACCAGAACAAGCCAGGACAGAACAGAACAGAACACATAAGAACAGAACACACCAGAACAGAACATATCAGAACAGGCCGGAATAGACCAGACCAGATCAAAACAGACCAGGACAAACCAGAACACATAAGATCAGAACAGACCAGAACAGGCCAGAACAGAACATACCAGAACAAGCCAGGACAGAACAGAACAGAACACATAAGAACAGAACACACCAGAACAGAACATACCAGAACAGGCCGGAATAGACCAGACCAGATCAGAACAGACCGGGACAGACCGGATCAGAACACCTAAGAACAGAACATACCAGAACAGACCAGAACAGACCAGAACAGATCAGGACAGACCAGGACAGACCAGAACAGAACACATAAGAACAGAACACACCACAACAGAACATACCAGAACAGGTCAGAACAGATCAAAACAGACCAGGACAGACCAGAACAGAACACATAAGAACAGAACACACCAGAACAGAACATACCAGAACAGGCCAGAATAGTCCAGAACAGAACAGAACAGACCAGGACAGACCAGAACAGAACACACCAGAACAGAACATACCAGAACAGGCCAGAATAGACCAGACCAGATCAAAACAGACCAGAACAGGCCAGGACAGACCAGAACAGAACACGTAAGAACAGAAGACACCAGAACAGAACATACTAGAACAGGCCAGAACAGAACACATAAGAACAGAACACACCAGAACAGAACATACCAGAACAGGCCAGAACAGACCAGAACAGAATATACCAGAATAGGCCGGAATAGACCAGACCAGATCAGAACATACCAGAACAGGCCAGAATAGTCCAGAACAGAACAGAACAGATCAGGGCAGACCATGACAGACCAGAACAGACCAGAACAGAACACATAAGAACAGAACACACCAGAACAGGCCAGAACAGATCAGAACAGAATATACCAGAATAGGCCGGAATAGACCAGACCAGATCAGAACATACCAGAACAGGCCAGAACAGACCAGAACAGATCAGGACAGACCAGGACAGACCAGAACAGAACACATAAGAACAGAACACACCACAACAGAACATACCAGAACAGGTCAGAACAGATCAAAACAGACCAGGACAGACCAGAACAGAACACATAAGAACAGAACACACCAGAACAGAACATACCAGAACAGGCCAGAATAGTCCAGAACAGAACAGAACAGAACAGAACAGATCAGGACAGCCCAGGACAGACCAGAACAGAACACATAAGAACAGAACACACCACAACAGAACATACCAGAACAGGTCAGAACAGATCAAAACAGACCAGGACAGACCAGAACAGAACACATAAGAACAGAACACACCAGAACAGAACATACCAGAACAGGCCAGAATAGTCCAGAACAGAACAGAACAGAACAGATCAGGACAGACCAGGACAGACCAGGACAGACCAGAACAGAACACATAAGAACAGAACACCTAAGAACAGAGGACACCAGAACAGAACATACCAGAACAGACCAGAACAGACCAGAACAGGCCAGAGTAGACCAGACCAGATCAAAACAGACCAGGACAAACCAGAACACATAAGAACAGAACATACCAGCACAGAACATACCAGAACAGACCAGAACAGATCAGAACAGATCAGGACAGACCAGGACAGACCAGAACAGGCCAGAACAGAACACATAAGAACAGAACATACCAGAACAGGTCAAAACAGACCAGAACAGACCTGAACAGAAGATGCCAGAACGGAACATACCAGAACAGGCCAGAATAGACCAGACCAGGCCAAAACATACCAGAACAGACCAGAACAGACCAGCACAGACCAGCACAGACCAGAACAGATCAGAACAGACCGGGACAGACCGGAACAGAGCATACCAGACCACGACAGACCAGAACACGTAAGAACAGAACATACCAGAACAGGCCAGAACAGAACACATAAGAACAGAACATACCAGAACAAGCCAGGACAGAACAGAACAGAACACATAAGAACAGAACACACCAGAACAGAACATACCAGAACAGGCCGGAATAGACCAGACCAGATCAAAACAGACCAGGACAAACCAGAACACATAAGATCAGAACAGACCAGAACAGGCCAGAACAGAACATACCAGAACAAGCCAGGACAGAACAGAACAGAACACATAAGAACAGAACACACCAGAACAGAACATACCAGAACAGGCCGGAATAGACCAGACCAGATCAGAACAGACCGGGACAGACCGGATCAGAACACCTAAGAACAGAACATACCAGAACAGACCAGAACAGACCAGAACAGATCAGGACAGACCAGGACAGACCAGAACAGAACACATAAGAACAGAACACACCACAACAGAACATACCAGAACAGGTCAGAACAGATCAAAACAGACCAGGACAGACCAGAACAGAACACATAAGAACAGAACACACCAGAACAGAACATACCAGAACAGGCCAGAATAGTCCAGAACAGAACATACCAGAACAGGCCGGAATAGACCAGACCAGATCAGAACAGACCGGGACAGACCGGATCAGAACACCTAAGAACAGAACATACCAGAACAGACCAGAACAGACCAGAACAGATCAGGACAGACCAGGACAGACCAGAACAGAACACATAAGAACAGAACACACCACAACAGAACATACCAGAACAGGTCAGAACAGATCAAAACAGACCAGGACAGACCAGAACAGAACACATAAGAACAGAACACACCAGAACAGAACATACCAGAACAGGCCAGAATAGTCCAGAACAGAACAGAACAGACCAGGACAGACCAGAACAGAACACACCAGAACAGAACATACCAGAACAGGCCAGAATAGACCAGACCAGATCAAAACAGACCAGAACAGGCCAGGACAGACCAGAACAGAACACGTAAGAACAGAAGACACCAGAACAGAACATACTAGAACAGGCCAGAACAGAACACATAAGAACAGAACACACCAGAACAGAACATACCAGAACAGGCCAGAACAGACCAGAACAGAATATACCAGAATAGGCCGGAATAGACCAGACCAGATCAGAACATACCAGAACAGGCCAGAATAGTCCAGAACAGAACAGAACAGATCAGGGCAGACCATGACAGACCAGAACAGACCAGAACAGAACACATAAGAACAGAACACACCAGAACAGGCCAGAACAGACCAGAACAGAATATACCAGAATAGGCCGGAATAGACCAGACCAGATCAGAACATACCAGAACAGGCCAGAACAGACCAGAACAGATCAGGACAGACCAGGACAGACCAGAACAGAACACATAAGAACAGAACACACCACAACAGAACATACCAGAACAGGTCAGAACAGATCAAAACAGACCAGGACAGACCAGAACAGAACACATAAGAACAGAACACACCAGAACAGAACATACCAGAACAGGCCAGAATAGTCCAGAACAGAACAGAACAGAACAGAACAGATCAGGACAGCCCAGGACAGACCAGAACAGAACACATAAGAACAGAACACACCACAACAGAACATACCAGAACAGGTCAGAACAGATCAAAACAGACCAGGACAGACCAGAACAGAACACATAAGAACAGAACACACCAGAACAGAACATACCAGAACAGGCCAGAATAGTCCAGAACAGAACAGAACAGAACAGATCAGGACAGACCAGGACAGACCAGGACAGACCAGAACAGAACACATAAGAACAGAACACCTAAGAACAGAGGACACCAGAACAGAACATACCAGAACAGACCAGAACAGACCAGAACAGGCCAGAGTAGACCAGACCAGATCAAAACAGACCAGGACAAACCAGAACACATAAGAACAGAACATACCAGCACAGAACATACCAGAACAGACCAGAACAGATCAGAACAGATCAGGACAGACCAGGACAGACCAGAACAGGCCAGAACAGAACACATAAGAACAGAACATACCAGAACAGGTCAAAACAGACCAGAACAGACCTGAACAGAAGATGCCAGAACGGAACATACCAGAACAGGCCAGAATAGACCAGACCAGGCCAAAACATACCAGAACAGACCAGAACAGACCAGCACAGACCAGCACAGACCAGAACAGATCAGAACAGACCGGGACAGACCGGAACAGAGCATACCAGACCACGACAGACCAGAACACGTAAGAACAGAACATACCAGAACAGGCCAGAACAGAACACATAAGAACAGAACATACCAGAACAAGCCAGGACAGAACAGAACAGAACACATAAGAACAGAACACACCAGAACAGAACATACCAGAACAGGCCGGAATAGACCAGACCAGATCAAAACAGACCAGGACAAACCAGAACACATAAGATCAGAACAGACCAGAACAGGCCAGAACAGAACATACCAGAACAAGCCAGGACAGAACAGAACAGAACACATAAGAACAGAACACACCAGAACAGAACATACCAGAACAGGCCGGAATAGACCAGACCAGATCAGAACAGACCGGGACAGACCGGATCAGAACACCTAAGAACAGAACATACCAGAACAGACCAGAACAGACCAGAACAGATCAGGACAGACCAGGACAGACCAGAACAGAACACATAAGAACAGAACACACCACAACAGAACATACCAGAACAGGTCAGAACAGATCAAAACAGACCAGGACAGACCAGAACAGAACACATAAGAACAGAACACACCAGAACAGAACATACCAGAACAGGCCAGAATAGTCCAGAACAGAACAGAACAGAACAGATCAGGACAGCCCAGGACAGACCAGAACAGAACACATAAGAACAGAACACACCACAACAGAACATACCAGAACAGGTCAGAACAGATCAAAACAGACCAGGACAGACCAGAACAGAACACATAAGAACAGAACACACCAGAACAGAACATACCAGAACAGGCCAGAATAGTCCAGAACAGAACAGAACAGAACAGATCAGGACAGACCAGGACAGACCAGAACAGAACACATAAGAACAGAACACCTAAGAACAGAGGACACCAGAACAGAACATACCAGAACAGACCAGAACAGACCAGAACAGGCCAGAGTAGACCAGACCAGATCAAAACAGACCAGGACAAACCAGAACACATAAGAACAGAACATACCAGCACAGAACATACCAGAACAGACCAGAACAGATCAGAACAGATCAGGACAGACCAGGACAGACCAGAACAGGCCAGAACAGAACACATAAGAACAGAACATACCAGAACAGGTCAAAACAGACCAGAACAGACCTGAACAGAAGATGCCAGAACGGAACATACCAGAACAGGCCAGAATAGACCAGACCAGGCCAAAACATACCAGAACAGACCAGAACAGACCAGCACAGACCAGAACAGATCAGAACAGACCGGGACAGACCGGAACAGAGCATACCAGACCACGACAGACCAGAACACGTAAGAACAGAACATACCAGAACAGGCCAGAACAGAACACATAAGAACAGAACATACCAGAACAAGCCAGGACAGAACAGAACAGAACACATAAGAACAGAACACACCAGAACAGAACATACCAGAACAGGCCGGAATAGACCAGACCAGATCAAAACAGACCAGGACAAACCAGAACACATAAGATCAGAACAGACCAGAACAGGCCAGAACAGAACATACCAGAACAAGCCAGGACAGAACAGAACAGAACACATAAGAACAGAACACACCAGAACAGAACATACCAGAACAGGCCGGAATAGACCAGACCAGATCAGAACAGACCGGGACAGACCGGATCAGAACACCTAAGAACAGAACATACCAGAACAGACCAGAACAGACCAGAACAGATCAGGACAGACCAGGACAGACCAGAACAGAACACATAAGAACAGAACACACCACAACAGAACATACCAGAACAGGTCAGAACAGATCAAAACAGACCAGGACAGACCAGAACAGAACACATAAGAACAGAACACACCAGAACAGAACATACCAGAACAGGCCAGAATAGTCCAGAACAGAACAGAACAGATCAGGACAGACCAGGACAGACCAGAACAGAACACATAAGAACAGAACACACCAGAACAGAACATACCAGAACAGGCCAGAACAGACCAGAACAGAACACCTAAGAACAGAACATACCAGAACAGGCCAGAACAGACCAGAACAGACCAGAACAGAACACCTAAGAACAGAAGACACCAGAACAGAACATACCAGAACAGGCCAGAATAGACCAGAACAGACCGGAACAGACCAGAACAGACCAGAACAGACCTGAACAGATCAGGACAGAACAGGACAGACCAGAACAGAACACATAAGAACAGAACACACCAGAACAGAACATACCAGAACAGGCCAGAACAGACCAGAACAGAACACCTAAGAACAGAACATACCAGAACAGGCCAGAACAGACCAGAACAGACCAGAACAGAACACCTAAGAACAGAAGACACCAGAACAGAACATACCAGAACAGGCCAGAATAGACCAGAACAGACCGGAACAGACCAGAACAGACCAGAACAGACCTGAACAGATCAGGACAGACCAGGACAGACCAGAACAGAACACATAAGAACAGAACACACCACAACAGAAGATACCAGAACAGGCCAGAACAGAACACATAAGAACAGAACATACCAGAACAGACCAGAACAGAACACATAAGAACAGAACATACCAGAACAGGTCAAAACAGAACATACCAGAACAAGCCAGGACAGAACAGAACAGAACACGTAAGAACAGAACACACCAGAACAGAACATACCAGAACAGGCCGGAATAGACCAGACCAGATCAGAACAGACTGGGACAGACCAGATCAGAACACCTAAGAGCAGAACATACCAGAACAGGCCAGAACAGACCAGAACAGACCAGAACAGAACACCTAAGAACAGAACACACCAGAACAGAACAGACCAGAACAGAACACATAAGAACAGAACATACCAGAATAGGTCAAAACAGAACATACCAGAACAAGCCAGGACAGAACAGAACAGAATACCTAAGAACAGAACACACCAGAACAGAACAGACCAGAACAGACCAGAACAGAACACCTAAGAACAGAACACACCAGAACAGAACAGACCAGAACAGACCAGAACAGAACACCTAAGAACAGAACACACCAGAACAGAACATACCATAACAGACCAGGACAGACCAGATCATACCAGAACAGATCAAAACAGACCAGAACAGACCTGAACAGAAAATACCAGAACAGGCCAGGATGGACCAGACCAGATCAAAACAGACCAGGACTGACCAGAACAGAACATACCAGAACAGGCCAGAACAGACCAGAACAGATCAGAACAGACCGGGACAGACCCGAACAGAGCATACCAGACCACGACAGACCAGAACACATAAGAACAGAACATACCAGAACAGGCCAGAATAGACCAGAACAGATCAGAACAGACCAGGACAGACCAGAACAGAACACCTAAGAACAGAACACAACAGAACAGGCCAGAACACATCAGAACAGATCAGAACAGACCGGGACAGACCGGAACAGAGCATACCAGACCACGACAGACCAGAACACGTAAGAACAGAGCATACCAGAACAGGCCAGAACAGAACACATAAGAACAGAACATACCAGAACAAGCCAGGACAGAACAGAAAAGAACACATAAGAACAGAACACACCAGAACAGAACATACCAGAACAGGCCGGAATAGACCAGAACAGACCAGAACAGAACACCTAAGAACAGAAGACACCAGAACAGAACATACTAGAACAGGCCAGAACAGAACACATGAGAACAGAACACACCAGAACAGAACATACCAGAACAGGCCAGAATAGACCAGACCAGAACAGAACACATAAGAACAGAACACACCAGAACAGAACATACCAGAACAGGCCAGAACAGACCAGAACAGACCAGAACAGAACACCTAAGAACAGAAGACACCAGAACAGAACACCTAAGAACAGAAGACACCAGAACAGAACATACCAGAACAGGCCAGAATAGATCAGAACAGACCAGGACAGACCAGAACAGAACACCTAAGAACAGAAGACACCAGAACAGGCCAGAGTAGACCAGACCAGATCAGAACAGATCAGGACAGACCAGAACAGAACACACCAGAACAGAACATACCAGAACAGGCCAGAATAGCCCAGACCAGAACAGAACACATAAGAACAGAACACACCAGAACAGAACATACCAGAACAGGCCAGAACACACCAGAACAGAACACGTAAGAACAGAAGACACCAGAACAGAACATACTAGAACAGGCCAGAACAGAACACACCAGAACAGAACATACCAGAACAGGCCAGAACAGATCAGAACAGACCAGAACAGAACACCTAAGAACAGAAGACACCAGAACAGGCCAGAGTAGACCAGACCAGATCAGAACAGATCAGGACAGACCAGAACAGAACACACCAGAACAGAACATACCAGAACATGCCAGAATAGACCAGACCAGATCAAAACAGACCAGGACAAACCAGAACACATAAGATCAGAACAGACCAGAACAGGCCAGGACAGACCAGAACAGAACACGTAAGAACAGAAGACACCAGAACAGAACATACTAGAACAGGCCAGAACAGAACACATAAGAACAGAACACACCAGAACAGAACATACCAGAACAGGCCAGAACAGACCAGAACAGAATATACCAGAATAGGCCGGAATAGACCAGACCAGATCAGAACATACCAGAACAGGCCAGAATAGACCAGAACAGACCAGAACAGAACAGAACAGATCAGGACAGACCAGGGCAGACCAGAACAGAACACACCAGAACAGAACATACCAGAACAGGCCAGAATAGACCAGACCAGATCAAAACAGACCAGGACAAACCAGAACACATAAGATCAGAACAGACCAGAACAGAATATACCAGAACAGGCCAGAACACACCAGAACAGAACATACCAGAACATGCCAGAATAGACCAGACCAGATCAAAACAGACCAGGACAAACCAGAACACATAAGATCAGAACAGACCAGAACAGAATATACCAGAACAGGCCAGAACACACCAGAACAGAACATACCAGAACAGGCCGGAATAGACCAGACCAGATCAGAACAGACCGGGACAGACCGGATCAGAACACCTAAGAACAGAACATACCAGAACAGACCAGAACAGACCAGAACAGACCAGAACAGATCAGGACAGAACAGGTCAGAACAGATCAAAACAGACCAGGACAGACCAGAACAGAACACATAAGAACAGAACACACCAGAACAGAACATACCAGAACAGGCCAGAATAGTCCAGAACAGAACAGAACAGAACAGATCAGGACAGACCAGGACAGACCAGAACAGAACACATAAGAACAGAACACACCACAACAGAACATACCAGAACAGGTCAGAACAGATCTAAACAGACCAGGACAGACCAGAACAGAACACATAAGAACAGAACACACCAGAACAGAACATACCAGAACAGGCCAGAATAGTCCAGAACAGAACAGAACAGAACAGATCAGGACAGACCAGGACAGACCAGAACAGAACACATAAGAACAGAACACACCAGAACAGGCCGGAATAGACGAGACCAGATCAGAACAGACCGGGACAGACCAGATCAGAACACCTAAGAGCAGAACATACCAGAACAGGCCAGAACAGACCAGAACAGACCAGAACAGACCAGAACAGACCAGAACAGAATACCTAAGAACAGAACACACCAGAACAGAACAGACCAGAACAGACCAGAACAGAACACCTAAGAACAGAACACACCAGAACAGAACATACCATAACAGACCAGGACAGACCAGAACATACCAGAACAGATCAAAACAGACCAGAACAGACCTGAACAGAAAATACCAGAACAGGCCAGGATGGACCAGACCAGATCAAAACAGACCAGGACTGACCAGAACAGAACATACCAGAACAGGCCAGAACAGACCAGAACAGATCAGAACAGACCGGGACAGACCAGAACAGAGCATACCAGACCACGACAGACCAGAACACATAAGAACAGAACATACCAGAACAGGCCAGAATAGACCAGACCAGGCCAAAACATACCAGAACAGACCAGAACAGACCAGAACAGATCAGAACAGACCACGACAGACCAGAACAGAACACCTAAGAACAGAACACAACAGAACAGGCCAGAACACACCAGAACAGATCAGAACAGACCGGGACAGACCGGGACAGAGCATACCAGACCACGACAGACCAGAACACGTAAGAACAGAACATACCAGAACAGGCCGGAATAGACCAGACCAGATCAGAACAGACCGGGACAGACCAGATCAGAACACCTAAGAACAGAACATACCAGAACAGGCCAGAACAGACCAGAACAGACCAGAACAGAACACCTAAGAACAGAACACACCAGAACAGAACATACCAGAACAGGCCAAAATAGACCAGACCAGATCAAAACAGACCAGGACAGACCAGAACAGAACATACCAGAACAGGTCAGAACAGATCAGAACAGACCAGAACAGGCCAGAACAGAACACATAAGAACAGAACACACCACAACAGAACATACCAGAACAGGTCAGAACAGATCAAAACAGACCAGGACAGACCAGAACAGAACACATAAGAACAGAACACACCAGAACAGAACATACCAGAACAGGCCAGAATAGTCCAGAACAGAACAGAACAGAACAGATCAGGACAGACCAGGACAGACCAGAACAGAACACATAAGAACAGAACACACCACAACAGAACATACCAGAACAGGTCAGAACAGATCAAAACAGACCAGGACAGACCAGAACAGAACACATAAGAACAGAACACACCAGAACAGAACATACCAGAACAGGCCAGAATAGTCCAGAACAGAACAGAACAGAACAGATCAGGACAGACCAGGACAGACCAGAACAGAACACATAAAAACAGAACACACCAGAACAGAACATACCAGAACAGGCCAGAACAGACCAGAACAGGACATACCAGAACAGGCCAGAACAGACCAGGACAGACCAGGGCAGACCAGAACAGAACACACCAGAACAGAACATACCAGAACAGGCCAGAATAGACCAGACCAGATCAAAACAGACCAGGACAAACCAGAACACATAAGATCAGAACAGACCAGAACAGAATATACCAGAACAGGCCAGAACACACCAGAACAGAACATACCAGAACAGGCCAGAATAGTCCAGAACAGAACAGAACAGAACAGATCAGGACAGACCAGGACAGACCAGAACAGAACACATAAGAACAGAACACACCACAACAGAACATACCAGAACAGGTCAGAACAGATCAAAACAGACCAGGACAGACCAGAACAGAACACATAAGAACAGAACACACCAGAACAGAACATACCAGAACAGGCCAGAATAGTCCAGAACAGAACAGAACAGAACAGATCAGGACAGACCAGGACAGACCAGAACAGAACACATAAGAACAGAACACACCAGAACAGGCCGGAATAGACGAGACCAGATCAGAACAGACCGGGACAGACCAGATCAGAACACCTAAGAGCAGAACATACCAGAACAGGCCAGAACAGACCAGAACAGACCAGAACAGACCAGAACAGACCAGAACAGAATACCTAAGAACAGAACACACCAGAACAGAACAGACCAGAACAGACCAGAACAGAACACCTAAGAACAGAACACACCAGAACAGAACATACCATAACAGACCAGGACAGACCAGAACATACCAGAACAGATCAAAACAGACCAGAACAGACCTGAACAGAAAATACCAGAACAGGCCAGGATGGACCAGACCAGATCAAAACAGACCAGGACTGACCAGAACAGAACATACCAGAACAGGCCAGAACAGACCAGAACAGATCAGAACAGACCGGGACAGACCAGAACAGAGCATACCAGACCACGACAGACCAGAACACATAAGAACAGAACATACCAGAACAGGCCAGAATAGACCAGACCAGGCCAAAACATACCAGAACAGACCAGAACAGACCAGAACAGATCAGAACAGACCACGACAGACCAGAACAGAACACCTAAGAACAGAACACAACAGAACAGGCCAGAACACACCAGAACAGATCAGAACAGACCGGGACAGACCGGGACAGAGCATACCAGACCACGACAGACCAGAACACGTAAGAACAGAACATACCAGAACAGGCCGGAATAGACCAGACCAGATCAGAACAGACCGGGACAGACCAGATCAGAACACCTAAGAACAGAACATACCAGAACAGGCCAGAACAGACCAGAACAGACCAGAACAGAACACCTAAGAACAGAACACACCAGAACAGAACATACCAGAACAGGCCAAAATAGACCAGACCAGATCAAAACAGACCAGGACAGACCAGAACAGAACATACCAGAACAGGTCAGAACAGATCAGAACAGACCAGGACAGACCAGGACAGACCAGAACAGAACACCTAAGAACAGAAGACACCAGAACAGGCCAGAGTAGACCAGACCAGATCAGAACAGATCAGGACAGACCAGAACAGAACACACCAGAACAGAACATACCAGAACAGGCCAGAACAGAACACCTAAGAACAGAACACACCAGAACAGAACATACCATAACAGACCAGGACAGACCAGAACATACCAGAACAGATCAAAACAGACCAGAACAGAAGATACCAGAACAGGCCAGGATAGACCAGACCAGATCAAAACAGACCAGGACTGACCAGAACAGAACATACCAGAACGGGCCAGAACAGACCAGAACAGATCAGAACATACCGGGACAGACCAGAACAGAGCATACCAGACCACGACACACCAGAACACATAAGAACAGAACATACCAGCACAGAACATACCAGAACAGGCCAGAACAGGACACATAAGAACAGAACACACCAGAACAGAACATACCAGAACAGGCCAGAACAGAACACATAAGAACAGAACATACCAGAACAGGCCAGAACAGAACATACCAGAACAGGCCAGAACAGAACACATAAGAACAGAACATACCAGAACAGGTCAAAACAGAACATACCAGAACAAGCCAGGACAGAACAGAACAGAACACATAAGAACAGAACAGACCGGGACAGACCAGATCAGAACACCTAAGAGCAGAACATACCAGAACAGGCCAGAACAGACCAGAACAGACCAGAACAGAACACCTAAGAACAGAACACACCAGAACAGAACAGACCAGAACAGACCAGAACAGAACACCTAAGAACAGAACACACCAGAACAGAACATACCATAACAGACCAGGACAGACCAGATCATACCAGAACAGATCAAAACAGACCAGAACAGACCTGAACAGAAAATACCAGAACAGGCCAGGATGGACCAGACCAGATCAAAACAGACCAGGACTGACCAGAACAGAACATACCAGAACAGGCCAGGACAGACCAGATCATACCAGAACAGATCAAAACAGACCAGAACAGACCTGAACAGAAAATACCAGAACAGGCCAGGATGGACCAGACCAGATCAAAACAGACCAGGACTGACCAGAACAGAACATACCAGAACAGGCCAGAACAGACCAGAACAGATCAGAACAGACCGGGACAGACCCGAACAGAGCATACCAGACCACGACAGACCAGAACACATAAGAACAGAACATACCAGAACAGGCCAGAATAGACCAGAACAGATCAGAACAGACCAGGACAGACCAGAACAGAACACCTAAGAACAGAACACAACAGAACAGGCCAGAACACATCAGAACAGATCAGAACAGACCGGGACAGACCGGAACAGAGCATACCAGACCACGACAGACCAGAACACGTAAGAACAGAGCATACCAGAACAGGCCAGAACAGAACACATAAGAACAGAACATACCAGAACAGAACATACCAGAACAGGCCAGAATAGACCAGACCAGAACAGAACACATAAGAACAGAACACACCAGAACAGAACATACCAGAACAGGCCAGAACAGACCAGAACAGACCAGAACAGAACACCTAAGAACAGAAGACACCAGAACAGAACATACCAGAACAGGCCAGAATAGATCAGAACAGACCAGGACAGACCAGAACAGAACACCTAAGAACAGAAGACACCAGAACAGGCCAGAGTAGACCAGACCAGATCAGAACAGATCAGGACAGACCAGAACAGAACACACCAGAACAGAACATACCAGAACAGGCCAGAATAGCCCAGACCAGAACAGAACACATAAGAACAGAACACACCAGAACAGAACATACCAGAACAGGCCAGAACACACCAGAACAGAACACGTAAGAACAGAAGACACCAGAACAGAACATACTAGAACAGGCCAGAACAGAACACACCAGAACAGAACAGGCCAGAACAGATCAGAACAGACCAGGACAGACCAGAACAGAACACCTAAGAACAGAAGACACCAGAACAGGCCAGAGTAGACCAGACCAGATCAGAACAGACCGGGACAGACCCGAACAGAGCATACCAGACCACGACAGACCAGAACACATAAGAACAGAACATACCAGAACAGGCCAGAATAGACCAGAACAGATCAGAACAGACCAGGACAGACCAGAACAGAACACCTAAGAACAGAACACAACAGAACAGGCCAGAACACATCAGAACAGATCAGAACAGACCGGGACAGACCGGAACAGAGCATACCAGACCACGACAGACCAGAACACGTAAGAACAGAGCATACCAGAACAGGCCAGAGTAGACCAGACCAGATCAGAACAGACCGGGACAGACCCGAACAGAGCATACCAGACCACGACAGACCAGAACACATAAGAACAGAACATACCAGAACAGGCCAGGATGGACCAGACCAGATCAAAACAGACCAGGACTGACCAGAACAGAACATACCAGAACAGGCCAGAACAGACCAGAACAGATCAGAACAGACCGGGACAGACCCGAACAGAGCATACCAGACCACGACAGACCAGAACACATAAGAACAGAACATACCAGAACAGGCCAGAATAGACCAGAACAGATCAGAACAGACCAGGACAGACCAGAACAGAACACCTAAGAACAGAACACAACAGAACAGGCCAGAACACATCAGAACAGATCAGAACAGACCGGGACAGACCGGAACAGAGCATACCAGACCACGACAGACCAGAACACGTAAGAACAGAGCATATCAGAACAGGCCAGAACAGAACACATAAGAACAGAACATACCAGAACAAGCCAGGACAGAACAGAACAGAACACATAAGAACAGAACACACCAGAACAGAACATACCAGAACAGGCCGGAATAGACCAGAACAGACCAGAACAGAACACCTAAGAACAGAAGACACCAGAACAGAACATACTAGAACAGGCCAGAACAGAACACATGAGAACAGAACACACCAGAACAGAACATACCAGAACAGGCCAGAATAGACCAGACCAGAACAGAACACATAAGAACAGAACACACCAGAACAGAACATACCAGAACAGGCCAGAACAGACCAGAACAGACCAGAACAGAACACCTAAGAACAGAAGACACCAGAACAGGCCAGAGTAGACCAGACCAGATCAGAACAGATCAGGACAGACCAGAACAGAACACACCAGAACAGAACATACCAGAACAGGCCAGAATAGCCCAGACCAGAACAGAACACATAAGAACAGAAGACACCAGAACAGAACATACTAGAACAGGCCAGAACAGAACACACCAGAACAGAACATACCAGAACAGGCCAGAACAGATCAGAACAGACCAGGACAGACCAGAACAGAACACCTAAGAACAGAAGACACCAGAACAGGCCAGAGTAGACCAGACCAGATCAGAACAGATCAGGACAGACCAGAACAGAACACACCAGAACAGAACATACCAGAACAGGCCAGAATAGACCAGACCAGATCAAAACAGACCAGGACAAACCAGAACACATAAGATCAGAACAGACCAGAACAGAATATACCAGAACAGGCCAGAACACACCAGAACAGAACATACCAGAACATGCCAGAATAGACCAGACCAGATCAAAACAGACCAGGACAAACCAGAACACATAAGATCAGAACAGACCAGAACAGGCTAGGACAGACCAGAACAGAACACGTAAGAACAGAAGACACCAGAACAGAACATACTAGAACAGGCCAGAACAGAACACATAAGAACAGAACACACCAGAACAGAACATACCAGAACAGGCCAGAACAGACCAGAACAGAATATACCAGAATAGGCCGGAATAGACCAGACCAGATCAGAACATACCAGAACAGGCCAGAATAGACCAGAACAGACCAGAACAGACCAGAACAGATCAGGACAGACCAGGGCAGACCAGAACAGAACACACCAGAACAGAACATACCAGAACAGGCCAGAATAGACCAGACCAGATCAAAACAGACCAGGACAAACCAGAACACATAAGATCAGAACAGACCAGAACAGAATATACCAGAACAGGCCAGAACACACCAGAACAGAACATACCAGAACATGCCAGAATAGACCAGACCAGATCAAAACAGACCAGGACAAACCAGAACACATAAGATCAGAACAGACCAGAACAGAATATACCAGAACAGGCCAGAACACACCAGAACAGAACATACCAGAACAGGCCGGAATAGACCAGACCAGATCAGAACAGACCGGGACAGACCGGATCAGAACACCTAAGAACAGAACATACCAGAACAGACCAGAACAGACCAGAACAGATCAGGACAGACCAGGACAGACCAGAACAGAACACATAAGAACAGAACACACCACAACAGAACATACCAGAACAGGTCAGAACAGATCAAAACAGACCAGGACAGACCAGAACAGAACACATAAGAACAGAACACACCAGAACAGAACATACCAGAACAGGCCAGAATAGTCCAGAACAGAACAGAACAGAACAGATCAGGACAGACCAGGACAGACCAGAACAGAACACATAAGAACAGAACACACCACAACAGAACATACCAGAACAGGTCAGAACAGATCAAAACAGACCAGGACAGACCAGAACAGAACACATAAGAACAGAACACACCAGAACAGAACATACCAGAACAGGCCAGAATAGTCCAGAACAGAACAGAACAGAACAGATCAGGACAGACCAGGACAGACCAGAACAGAACACATAAAAACAGAACACACCAGAACAGAACATACCAGAACAGGCCAGAACAGACCAGAACAGGACATACCAGAACAGGCCAGAACAGACCAGAACAGACCAGAACAGACCAGAACAGAACACCTAAGAACAGAGGACACCAGAACAGAACATACCAGAACAGACCAGAACAGACCAGAACAGGCCAGAGTAGACCAGACCAGATCAAAACAGACCAGGACAAACCAGAACACATAAGAACAGAACATACCAGCACAGAACATACCAGAACAGACCAGAACAGATCAGAACAGATCAGGACAGACCAGGACAGACCAGAACAGGCCAGAACAGAACACATAAGAACAGAACATACCAGAACAGGTCAAAACAGACCAGAACAGACCTGAACAGAAGATGTCAGAACAGAACATACCAGAACAGGCCAGAATAGACCAGACCAGGCCAAAACATACCAGAACAGACCAGAACAGACCAGCACAGACCAGAACAGATCAGAACAGACCGGGACAGACCGGAACAGAGCATACCAGACCACGACAGACCAGAACACGTAAGAACAGAACATACCAGAACAGGCCAGAGTAGACCAGACCAGATCAGAACAGACCGGGACAGACCCGAACAGAGCATACCAGACCACGACAGACCAGAACACATAAGAACAGAACATACCAGAACAGGCCAGGATGGACCAGACCAGATCAAAACAGACCAGGACTGACCAGAACAGAACATACCAGAACAGGCCAGAACAGACCAGAACAGATCAGAACAGACCGGGACAGACCCGAACAGAGCATACCAGACCACGACAGACCAGAACACGTAAGAACAGAGCATATCAGAACAGGCCAGAACAGAACACATAAGAACAGAACATACCAGAACAAGCCAGGACAGAACAGAACAGAACACATAAGAACAGAACACACCAGAACAGAACATACCAGAACAGGCCGGAATAGACCAGAACAGACCAGAACAGAACACCTAAGAACAGAAGACACCAGAACAGAACATACTAGAACAGGCCAGAACAGAACACATGAGAACAGAACACACCAGAACAGAACATACCAGAACAGGCCAGAATAGACCAGACCAGAACAGAACACATAAGAACAGAACACACCAGAACAGAACATACCAGAACAGGCCAGAACAGACCAGAACAGACCAGAACAGAACACCTAAGAACAGAAGACACCAGAACAGAACACCTAAGAACAGAAGACACCAGAACAGAACATACCAGAACAGGCCAGAATAGATCAGAACAGACCAGGACAGACCAGAACAGAACACCTAAGAACAGAAGACACCAGAACAGGCCAGAGTAGACCAGACCAGATCAGAACAGATCAGGACAGACCAGAACAGAACACACCAGAACAGAACATACCAGAACAGGCCAGAATAGCCCAGACCAGAACAGAACACATAAGAACAGAACACACCAGAACAGAACATACCAGAACAGGCCAGAACACACCAGAACAGAACACGTAAGAACAGAACATACTAGAACAGGCCAGAACAGAACACACCAGAACAGAACATACCAGAACAGGCCAGAACAGATCAGAACAGACCAGGACAGACCAGAACAGAACACCTAAGAACAGAAGACACCAGAACAGGCCAGAGTAGACCAGACCAGATCAGAACAGATCAGGACAGACCAGAACAGAACACACCAGAACAGAACATACCAGAACAGGCCAGAATAGACCAGACCAGATCAAAACAGACCAGGACAAACCAGAACACATAAGATCAGAACAGACCAGAACAGAATATACCAGAACAGGCCAGAACACACCAGAACAGAACATACCAGAACATGCCAGAATAGACCAGACCAGATCAAAACAGACCAGGACAAACCAGAACACATAAGATCAGAACAGACCAGAACAGGCCAGGACAGACCAGAACAGAACACGTAAGAACAGAAGACACCAGAACAGAACATACTAGAACAGGCCAGAACAGAACACATAAGAACAGAACACACCAGAACAGAACATACCAGAACAGGCCAGAACAGACCAGAACAGAATATACCAGAATAGGCCGGAATAGACCAGACCAGATCAGAACATACCAGAACAGGCCAGAATAGACCAGAACAGACCAGAACAGACCAGAACAGATCAGGACAGACCAGGGCAGACCAGAACAGAACACACCAGAACAGAACATACCAGAACAGGCCAGAATAGACCAGACCAGATCAAAACAGACCAGGACAAACCAGAACACATAAGATCAGAACAGACCAGAACAGAATATACCAGAACAGGCCAGAACACACCAGAACAGAACATACCAGAACATGCCAGAATAGACCAGACCAGATCAAAACAGACCAGGACAAACCAGAACACATAAGATCAGAACAGACCAGAACAGAATATACCAGAACAGGCCAGAACACACCAGAACAGAACATACCAGAACAGGCCGGAATAGACCAGACCAGATCAGAACAGACCGGGACAGACCGGATCAGAACACCTAAGAACAGAACATACCAGAACAGACCAGAACAGACCAGAACAGATCAGGACAGACCAGGACAGACCAGAACAGAACACATAAGAACAGAACACACCACAACAGAACATACCAGAACAGGTCAGAACAGATCAAAACAGACCAGGACAGACCAGAACAGAACACATAAGAACAGAACACACCAGAACAGAACATACCAGAACAGGCCAGAATAGTCCAGAACAGAACAGAACAGAACAGATCAGGACAGACCAGGACAGACCAGAACAGAACACATAAGAACAGAACACACCACAACAGAACATACCAGAACAGGTCAGAACAGATCAAAACAGACCAGGACAGACCAGAACAGAACACATAAGAACAGAACACACCAGAACAGAACATACCAGAACAGGCCAGAATAGTCCAGAACAGAACAGAACAGAACAGATCAGGACAGACCAGGACAGACCAGAACAGAACACATAAGAACAGAACACACCAGAACAGAACATACCAGAACAGGCCAGAACAGACCAGAACAGGACATACCAGAACAGGCCAGAACAGACCAGAACAGACCAGAACAGACCAGAACAGAACACCTAAGAACAGAGGACACCAGAACAGAACATACCAGAACAGACCAGAACAGACCAGAACAGGCCAGAGTAGACCAGACCAGATCAAAACAGACCAGGACAAACCAGAACACATAAGAACAGAACATACCAGCACAGAACATACCAGAACAGACCAGAACAGATCAGAACAGATCAGGACAGACCAGGACAGACCAGAACAGGCCAGAACAGAACACATAAGAACAGAACATACCAGAACAGGTCAAAACAGACCAGAACAGACCTGAACAGAAGATGCCAGAACAGAACATACCAGAACAGGCCAGAATAGACCAGACCAGGCCAAAACATACCAGAACAGACCAGAACAGACCAGCACAGACCAGAACAGATCAGAACAGACCGGGACAGACCGGAACAGAGCATACCAGACCACGACAGACCAGAACACGTAAGAACAGAACATACCAGAACAGGCCAGAACAGAACACATAAGAACAGAACATCCCAGAACAAGCCAGGACAGAACAGAACAGAACACATAAGAACAGAACACACCAGAACAGAACATACCAGAACAGGCCGGAATAGACCAGACCAGATCAAAACAGACCAGGACAAACCAGAACACATAAGATCAGAACAGACCAGAACAGGCCAGAACAGAACATACCAGAACAAGCCAGGACAGAACAGAACAGAACACATAAGAACAGAACACACCAGAACAGAACATACCAGAACAGGCCGGAATAGACCAGACCAGATCAGAACAGACCGGGACAGACCGGATCAGAACACCTAAGAACAGAACATACCAGAACAGACCAGAACAGACCAGAACAGATCAGGACAGACCAGGACAGACCAGAACAGAACACATAAGAACAGAACACACCACAACAGAACATACCAGAACAGGTCAGAACAGATCAAAACAGACCAGGACAGACCAGAACAGAACACATAAGAACAGAACACACCAGAACAGAACATACCAGAACAGGCCAGAATAGTCCAGAACAGAACAGAACAGATCAGGACAGACCAGGACAGACCAGAACAGAACACATAAGAACAGAACACACCAGAACAGAACATACCAGAACAGGCCAGAATAGACCAGAACAGACCGGAACAGACCAGAACAGACCAGAACAGACCTGAACAGATCAGGACAGACCAGGACAGACCAGGACAGAACACATAAGAACAGAACATACCAGAACAGACCAGAACAGAACACATAAGAACAGAACAGACCAGAACAGACCAGAACAGATCAGGACAGACCAGGACAGACCAGAACAGAACACATAAGAACAGAACACACCACAACAGAACATACCAGAACAGGTCAGAACAGATCAAAACAGACCAGGACAGACCAGAACAGAACACATAAGAACAGAACACACCAGAACAGAACAGGCCAGAACAGACCAGAACAGAACACCTAAGAACAGAACATACCAGAACAGGCCAGAACAGACCAGAACAGACCAGAACAGAACACCTAAGAACAGAAGACACCAGAACAGAACATACCAGAACAGGCCAGAATAGACCAGAACAGACCGGAACAGACCAGAACAGACCAGAACAGACCTGAACAGATCAGGACAGACCAGGACAGACCAGAACAGAACACATAAGAACAGAACATACCAGAACAGGTCAAAACAGAACATACCAGAACAAGCCAGGACAGAACAGAACAGAACACGTAAGAACAGAACACACCAGAACAGAACATACCAGAACAGGCCGGAATAGACCAGACCAGATCAGAACAGACTGGGACAGACCAGATCAGAACACCTAAGAGCAGAACATACCAGAACAGGCCAGAACAGACGAGAACAGACCAGAACAGAACACCTAAGAACAGAACACACCAGAACAGAACATACCATAACAGACCAGGACAGACCAGAACATACCAGAACAGATCAAAACAGACCAGAACAGACCTGAACAGAAAATACCAGAACAGGCCAGGATGGACCAGACCAGATCAAAACAGACCAGGACTGACCAGAACAGAACATACCAGAACAGGCCAGAATAGACCAGAACAGGCCAGAACAGACCAGAACAGAATAGAACAGAACACCTAAGAACAGAACACACCAGAACAGAACAGACCAGAACAGAACACCTAAGAACAGAACACACCAGAACAGAACATACCATAACAGACCAGGACAGACCAGAACATACCAGAACAGATCAAAACAGACCAGAACAGACCTGAACAGAAAATACCAGAACAGGCCAGGATGGACCAGACCAGATCAAAACAGACCAGGACTGACCAGAACAGAACATACCAGAACAGGCCAGAACAGACCAGAACAGATCAGAACAGAACATACCAGAACAGGCCAGAATAGACCAGACCAGGCCAAAACATACCAGAACAGACCAGAACAGACCAGAACAGATCAGAACAGACCAGGACAGACCAGAACAGAACACCTAAGAACAGAACACAACAGAACAGGCCAGAACACGCCAGAACAGATCAGAACAGACCGGGACAGACCGGAACAGAGCATACCAGACCACGACAGACCAGAACACGTAAGAACAGAACATACCAGAACAGGCCGGAATAGACCAGACCAGATCAGAACAGACCGGGACAGACCAGATCAGAACACCTAAGAGCAGAACATACCAGAACAGGCCAGAACAGACCAGAACAGACCAGAACAGACCGGGACAGACCAGAACAGAGCATACCAGAACAGGCCAGAACAGACCAGAACAGATCAGAGCAGACCGGGACAGACCGGGACAGAGCATACCAGAACAGAACATACCAGAACGGGCCAGAGTAGACCAGACCAGATCAAAACAGACCAGGACAAACCAGAACACATAAGAACAGAACATATCAGCACAGAACATACCAGAACAGACGAGAACAGATCACGTCAGACCAGGACCGACCAGAACAGAACACATAAGAACAGAACACACCAGAACAGAACATACCAGAACAGGCCAGAACAGACCAGAACAGAATATACCAGAATAGGCCGGAATAGACCAGACCAGATCAGAACATACCAGAACAGAACACACCAGAAAAGAACATACCAGAACAGGCCAGGATAGACCAGACCAGATCAAAACAGACCAGGACAGACCAGAACAGAACACATAAGAACAGAACATACCAGAACAGGTCAAAACAGAACATACCAGAACAAGCCAGGACAGAACAGAACAGAACACGTAAGAACAGAACACACCAGAACAGAACATACCAGAACAGGCCGGAATAGACCAGACCAGATCAGAACAGACTGGGACAGACCAGATCAGAACACCTAAGAGCAGAACATACCAGAACAGGCCAGAACAGACGAGAACAGACCAGAACAGAACACCTAAGAACAGAACACACCAGAACAGAACATACCATAACAGACCAGGACAGACCAGAACATACCAGAACAGATCAAAACAGACCAGAACAGACCTGAACAGAAAATACCAGAACAGGCCAGGATGGACCAGACCAGATCAAAACAGACCAGGACTGACCAGAACAGAACATACCAGAACAGGCCAGAATAGACCAGAACAGGCCAGAACAGACCAGAACAGAATAGAACAGAACACCTAAGAACAGAACACACCAGAACAGAACAGACCAGAACAGAACACCTAAGAACAGAACACACCAGAACAGAACATACCATAACAGACCAGGACAGACCAGAACATACCAGAACAGATCAAAACAGACCAGAACAGACCTGAACAGAAAATACCAGAACAGGCCAGGATGGACCAGACCAGATCAAAACAGACCAGGACTGACCAGAACAGAACATACCAGAACAGGCCAGAACAGACCAGAACAGATCAGAACAGAACATACCAGAACAGGCCAGAATAGACCAGACCAGGCCAAAACATACCAGAACAGACCAGAACAGACCAGAACAGATCAGAACAGACCAGGACAGACCAGAACAGAACACCTAAGAACAGAACACAACAGAACAGGCCAGAACACGCCAGAACAGATCAGAACAGACCGGGACAGACCGGAACAGAGCATACCAGACCACGACAGACCAGAACACGTAAGAACAGAACATACCAGAACAGGCCGGAATAGACCAGACCAGATCAGAACAGACCGGGACAGACCAGATCAGAACACCTAAGAGCAGAACATACCAGAACAGGCCAGAACAGACCAGAACAGACCAGAACAGACCGGGACAGACCAGAACAGAGCATACCAGAACAGGCCAGAACAGACCAGAACAGATCAGAGCAGACCGGGACAGACCGGGACAGAGCATACCAGAACAGAACATACCAGAACGGGCCAGAGTAGACCAGACCAGATCAAAACAGACCAGGACAAACCAGAACACATAAGAACAGAACATATCAGCACAGAACATACCAGAACAGACGAGAACAGATCACGTCAGACCAGGACCGACCAGAACAGAACACATAAGAACAGAACACACCAGAACAGAACATACCAGAACAGGCCAGAACAGACCAGAACAGAATATACCAGAATAGGCCGGAATAGACCAGACCAGATCAGAACATACCAGAACAGAACACACCAGAAAAGAACATACCAGAACAGGCCAGGATAGACCAGACCAGATCAAAACAGACCAGGACAGACCAGAACAGAACACATAAGAACAGAACGCACCAGAACAGAACATGCCAGAACAGGCCAGAACAGACCAGGACAGACCAGGACAGACCAGAACAGAACACACCAGAACAGAACATACCAGAACAGGCCCGAATAGACCAGACCAGATCAAAACAGACCAGGACAAACCAGAACACATAAGATCAGAACAGACCAGAACAGAACATACCAGAACAGGTCAGAACAGATCAAAACAGACCAGGACAGACCAGAACAGACCTGAACAGAAGATACCAAAACAGGCCAGGATAGACCAGACCAGATCAAAACAGACCAGGACAAACCAGAACACATAAGAACAGAACATATCAGCACAGAACATACCAGAACAGACCAGAACAGATCACGTCAGACCAGGACCGACCAGAACAGAACACATAAGAACAGAACACACCAGAACAGAACATACCAGAACAGGCCAGAACAGACCAGAACAGAATATACCAGAATAGGCCGGAATAGACCAGACCAGATCAGAACATACCAGAACAGAACACACCAGAAAAGAACATACCAGAACAGGCCAGGATAGACCAGACCAGATCAAAACAGACCAGGACAGACCAGAACAGAACACATAAGAACAGAACGCACCAGAACAGAACATGCCAGAACAGGCCAGAACAGACCAGAACAGATCAGAGCAGACCGGGACAGACCGGGACAGAGCATACCAGAACAGAACACACCAGAAAAGAACATACCAGAACAGGCCCGAATAGACCGGACCAGATCAAAACAGACCAGGACAAACCAGAACACATAAGATCAGAACAGACCAGAACAGAACATACCAGAACAGGTCAGAACAGATCAAAACAGACCAGGACAGACCAGAACAGACCTGAACAGAAGATACCAAAACAGGCCAGGATAGACCAGACCAGATCAAAACAGACCAGGACAAACCAGAACACATAAGAACAGAACATATCAGCACAGAACATACCAGAACAGACCAGAACAGATCACGTCAGACCAGGACCGACCAGAACAGAACACATAAGAACAGAACACACCAGAACAGAACATACCAGAACAGGCCAGAATAGTCCAGAACAGAACAGAACAGAACAGATCAGGACAGACCAGGATAGACCACAACAGAACACCTAAGAACAGAACACACCAGAACAGAACATACCAGAACAGGCCAGAACAGACCAGAACAGACCAGAACAGATCAGAACAGACCAGAACAGAACACATAAGAACAGAACACACCAGAACAGAACATACCAGAACAGGCCAGAACAGACCAGAACAGAATATACCAGAATAGGCCGGAATAGACCAGACCAGATCAGAACATACCAGAACAGGCCCGAATAGACCAGACCAGATCAAAACAGACCAGGACAAACCAGAACACATAAGATCAGAACAGACCAGAACAGAACATACCAGAACAGAACATACCAGAACAGGTCAGAACAGATCAAAACAGACCAGAACAGACCAGAACAGAACACATAAGAACAGAACACACCACAACAGAACATATCATAACAGACCAGGACAGACCCGGACAGACCAGAACAGAACACACCAGAACAGAACATACCAGAACAGGCCAGAACAGACCAGAACAGACCAGAACAGAACACATAAGAACAGAACACACCACAACAGAACATACCAGAACAGGCCAGAATAGACCAGACCAGATCAAAACAGACCAGGACAGACCAGAACAGAACACACCAGAACAGAACATACCAGAACAGGCCAGAATAGAGCAGACCAGATCAAAACAGACCAGGACAAACCAAAACACATAAGATCAGAACAGACCAGAACAGGCCAGAACACACCAGAACAGAACATACCAGAACAGGTCAGAACAGATCAGAACAGACCAGGACAAACCAAAACACATAAGATCAGAACAGACCAGAACAGGCCAGAACACACCAGAACAGAACATACCAGAACAGGTCAGAACAGATCAGAACAGACCAGGACAGACCAGAACAGAACACCTAAGAACAGAAGACACCAGAACAGAACATACCAGAACAGGCCAGAACAGACCAGAACAGACCAGAACAGATCAGAACAGACCAGAACAGACCCGGACAGACCAGAACAGAACACATAAGAACAGAACACACCACAACAGAACATACCATAACAGACCAGGACAGACCAGAACATACCAGAACAGATCAAACCAGACCAGAACAGACCTGAACAGAAGATACCAGAACAGGCAAGGATAGACCAGACCAGATCAAAACAGACCAGGACAGACCAGAACAGAACATACCAGAACAGGCCAGAACAGACCAGAACAGACCAGAACAGATCAGAACAGACCGGGACAGACCAGAACAGAGCATACCAGACCACGACAGACCAGAACACATAAGAACAGAACATACCAGAACAGGCCAGAACAAGCCAGGACAGAACAGAACAGAACACATAAGAACAGAACACACCAGAACAGAACATACCAGAACAGGCCGGAATAGACCAGACCAGATCAGAACAGACCAGGATTGACCAGAACAGAACATACCAGAACAGGCCAGAATAGACCAGACCAGGCCAAAACATACCAGAACAGACCAGAACAGACCAGCACAGACCAGAACAGATCAGAACAGACCGGGACAGACCGGAACAGAGCATACCAGACCACGACAGACCAGAACACGTAAGAACAGAACATACCAGAACAGGCCAGAACAGAACACATAAGAACAGAACAGACCAGAACAGGCCAGAGCAGAACATACCAGAACAAGCCAGGACAGAACAGAACAGAACACATAAGAACAGAACACACCAGAACAGAACATACCAGAACAGGCCGGAATAGACCAGACCAGATCAGAACAGACCGGGACAGACCAGATCAGAACACCTAAGAGCAGACCAGAACACCTAAGAACAGAACACACCAGAACAGAACATACCAGAACAGGCCAAAATAGACCAGACCAGACCAGAACACATAAGAACAGAACATACCGGCACAGAACATACCAGAACAGACCAGAACAGATCAGAACAGATCAGGACAGACCAGGACAGACCAGAACAGGCCAGAACAGAACACATAAGAACAGAACATACCAGAACAGGTCAAAACATACCAGAACAGACCAGAACAGAACACACAAGAAAAGAACATACCAGAACAGGCCCGAATAGACCAGACCAGATCAAAACAGACCAGGACAAACCAGAACGCATAAGATCAGAACAGACCAGAACAGAACATACCAGAACAGAACATACCAGAACAGGTCAGAACAGATCAAAACAGACCAGAACAGACCAGAACAGAACACATAAGAACAGAACACACCACAACAGAACATACCATAACAGACCAGGACAGACCAGAACAGAACATACCAGAACAGGCCAGAACAGACCAGAACAGACCAGAACAGATCAGAACAGACCGGGACAGACCAGAACAGAGCATACCAGACCACGACAGACCAGAACACATAAGAACAGAACATACCAGAACAGGCCAGAACAAGCCAGGACAGAACAGAACAGAACACATAAGAACAGAACACACCAGAACAGAACATACCAGAACAGGCCGGAATAGACCAGACCAGATCAGAACAGACCAGGATTGACCAGAACAGAACATACCAGAACAGGCCAGAATAGACCAGACCAGGCCAAAACATACCAGAACAGACCAGAACAGACCAGCACAGACCAGAACAGGCCAGAACAAGCCAGGACAGAACAGAACAGAACACATAAGAACAGAACACACCAGAACAGAACATACCAGAACAGGCCGGAATAGACCAGACCAGATCAGAACAGACCAGGATTGACCAGAACAGAACATACCAGAACAGGCCAGAATAGACCAGACCAGGCCAAAACATACCAGAACAGACCAGAACAGACCAGCACAGACCAGAACAGATCAGAACAGACCGGGACAGACCGGAACAGAGCATACCAGACCACGACAGACCAGAACACGTAAGAACAGAACATACCTGAACAGGCCAGAACAGAACACATAAGAACAGAACAGACCAGAACAGGCCAGAGCAGAACATACCAGAACAAGCCAGGACAGAACAGAACAGAACACATAAGAACAGAACACACCAGAACAGAACATACCAGAACAGGCCGGAATAGACCAGACCAGATCAGAACAGACCGGGACAGACCAGATCAGAACACCTAAGAGCAGACCAGAACACCTAAGAACAGAACACACCAGAACAGAACATACCAGAACAGGCCAAAATAGACCAGACCAGACCAGAACACATAAGAACAGAACATACCAGCACAGAACATACCAGAACAGACCAGAACAGATCAGAACAGATCAGGACAGACCAGGACAGACCAGAACAGGCCAGAACAGAACACATAAGAACAGAACATACCAGAACAGGTCAAAACATACCAGAACAGACCAGAACAGAACACACAAGAAAAGAACATACCAGAACAGGCCCGAATAGACCAGACCAGATCAAAACAGACCAGGACAAACCAGAACGCATAAGATCAGAACAGACCAGAACAGAACATACCAGAACAGAACACATAAGAACAGAACACACCACAACAGAACATACCATAACAGACCAGGACAGACCAGAACAGAACATACCAGAACAGGCCAGAATAGAGCAGACCAGATCAAAACAGACCAGGACAAACCAAAACACATAAGATCAGAACAGACCAGAACAGGCCAGAACACACCAGAACAGAACATACCAGAACAGGTCAGAACAGATCAGAACAGACCAGGACAGACCAGAACAGAACACCTAAGAACAGAAGACACCAGAACAGAACATACCAGAACAGGCCAGAATAGACCAGACCAGATCAAAACAGACCAGGACAGACCAGAACAGAACACCTAAGAACAGAACACACCAGAACAGAACATACCAGAACAGGCCAGAACAGACCAGAACAGACCAGAACAGATCAGAACAGACCAGAACAGACCCGGACAGACCAGAACAGAACACATAAGAACAGAACACACCACAACAGAACATACCATAACAGACCAGGACAGACCAGAACATACCAGAACAGATCAAACCAGACCAGAACAGACCTGAACAGAAGATACCAGAACAGGCAAGGATAGACCAGACCAGATCAAAACAGACCAGGACAGACCAGAACAGAACATACCAGAACAGGCCAGAACAGACCAGAACAGACCAGAACAGATCAGAACAGACCGGGACAGACCAGAACAGAGCATACCAGACCACGACAGACCAGAACACATAAGAACAGAACATACCAGAACAGGCCAGAACAAGCCAGGACAGAACAGAACAGAACACATAAGAACAGAACACACCAGAACAGAACATACCAGAACAGGCCGGAATAGACCAGACCAGATCAGAACAGACCAGGATTGACCAGAACAGAACATACCAGAACAGGCCAGAATAGACCAGACCAGGCCAAAACATACCAGAACAGACCAGAACAGACCAGCACAGACCAGAACAGATCAGAACAGACCGGGACAGACCGGAACAGAGCATACCAGACCACGACAGACCAGAACACGTAAGAACAGAACATACCAGAACAGGCCAGAACAGAACACATAAGAACAGAACAGACCAGAACAGGCCAGAGCAGAACATACCAGAACAAGCCAGGACAGAACAGAACAGAACACATAAGAACAGAACACACCAGAACAGAACATACCAGAACAGGCCGGAATAGACCAGACCAGATCAGAACAGACCGGGACAGACCAGATCAGAACACCTAAGAGCAGACCAGAACACCTAAGAACAGAACACACCAGAACAGAACATACCAGAACAGGCCAAAATAGACCAGACCAGACCAGAACACATAAGAACAGAACATACCAGCACAGAACATACCAGAACAGACCAGAACAGATCAGAACAGATCAGGACAGACCAGGACAGACCAGAACAGGCCAGAACAGAACACATAAGAACAGAACATACCAGAACAGGTCAAAACATACCAGAACAGACCAGAACAGAACACACAAGAAAAGAACATACCAGAACAGGCCCGAATAGACCAGACCAGATCAAAACAGACCAGGACAAACCAGAACGCATAAGATCAGAACAGACCAGAACAGAACATACCAGAACAGAACATACCAGAACAGGTCAGAACAGATCAAAACAGACCAGAACAGACCAGAACAGAACACATAAGAACAGAACACACCACAACAGAACATACCATAACAGACCAGGACAGACCAGAACAGAACATACCAGAACAGGCCAGAATAGAGCAGACCAGATCAAAACAGACCAGGACAAACCAAAACACATAAGATCAGAACAGACCAGAACAGGCCAGAACAGAACATACCAGAACAAGCCAGGACAGAACAGAACAGAACACATAAGAACAGAACACACCAGAACAGAACATACCAGAACAGGCCGGAATAGACCAGACCAGATCAGAACAGACCGGGACAGACCAGATCAGAACACCTAAGAACAGAACATACCAGAACAGACCAGAACAGACCAGAACAGACCAGAACAGATCAGGACAGAGCAGGACAGACCAGAACAGAACACATAAGAACAGAACACACCACAACAGAACATACCAGAACAGGTCAGAACAGATCAAAACAGACCAGGACAGACCAGAACAGAACACATAAGAACAGAACACACCAGAACAGAACATACCAGAACAGGCCAGAATAGTCCAGAACAGAACAGAACAGAACAGATCAGGACAGACCAGGACAGACCAGAACAGAACACATAAGAACAGAACACACCAGAACAGAACATACCAGAACAGGCCAGAACAGACCAGAACAGAACACCTAAGAACAGAACATACCAGAACAGGCCAGAACAGACCAGAACAGGCCAGAACAGAACACATAAAAACAGAACATACCAGAACAGGTCAAAACAGACCAGAACAGACCTGAGCAGAAGATGCCAGAACAGAACATACCAGAACAGGCCAGAATACACCAGACCAGGCCAAAACATACCAGAACAGACCAGAACAGACCAGAACAGACCAGAACAGACCAGAACAGATCAGAACAGACCGGGACAGACCGGAACAGAGCATACCAGACCACGACAGACCAGAACACGTAAGAACAGAACATACCAGAACAGGCCAGAACAGAACACATAAGAACAGAACAGACCAGAACAGGCCAGAACAGAACATACCAGAACAAGCCAGGACAGAACAGAACAGAACACATAAGAACAGAACACACCAGAACAGAACATACCAGAACAGGCCGGAATAGACCAGACCAGATCAGAATAGACCGGGACAGACCAGATCAGAACACCTAAGAGCAGAACATACCAGAACAGACCAGAACAGAACACCTAAGAACAGAACACAGCAGAACAGAACAGACCAGAACAGACCAGAACAGAATACCTAAGAACAGAACACACCAGAACAGAACATACCATAACAGACCAGGACAGACCAGAACAGATCAGAACAGACCGGGACAGACCAGAACAGAGCATACCAAAACAGGCCAGGACAGACCAGAACAGATCAGAACAGACCGGGACAGAGCATACCAGACCACGACAGACCAGAACACATAAGAACAGAACATACCAGCACAGAACATACCAGAACAGGCCAGAACAGACCAGAACAGAACATACCAGAACAGACCTGAACACAAGATACCAAAACAGGCCAGGATAGACCAGACCAGATCAAAACAGACCAGGACAAACCAGAATACATAAGAACAGAACATACCAGCACAGAACATACCAGAACAGGCCAGAAAAGACCAGAACAGATCAGGACAGACCAGGACCGACCAGAACAGAACACATAAGAACAGAACACACCAGAACAGAACATACCAGAACAGCCCAGAATAGTCCAGAACAGAACAGATCAGGACAGACCAGGACAGACCAGAACAGAACACATAAGAACAGAACACACCAGAACAGAACATACCAGAACAGGCCAAAATAGACCAGACCAGATCAAAACAGACCAGGACAGACCAGAACAGACCAGAACAGAACACATAAGAACAGAACACACCAGAACAAAACATACCAGAACAGGCCAGAACAGACCAGAACAGAACACATAAGAACAGAACACACCAGAACAGAACATACCAGAACAGGCCAGAACAAACCAGAACAGAATATACCAGAATAGGCCGGAATAGACCAGACCAGATCAGAACATTCCAGAACAGGCCAGAATAGACCAGAACAGACCAGAACAGATCAGGACAGACCAGGACAGACCAGAACAGAACACATAAGAACAGAACACACCAGAACAAAACATACCAGAACAGGCCAGAACAGACCAGAACAGAACATACCAGAACAGGCCGGAATAGACCAGACCAGATCAGAACAGACCGGGACAGACCAGATCAGAACACCTAAGAGCAGAACATACCAGAACAGGCCAGAACAGACCAGAACAGACCAGAACAGACCAGAACAGAACACCTAAGAACAGAACACACCAGAACAGAACAGACCAGAACAGACCAGAACAGAACACCTAAGAACAGAACATACCATAACAGACCAGGACAGACCAGAACATACCAGAACACATCAAAACAGACCAGAACAGACCTGAACAGAAAATACCAGAACAGGCCAGGATGGACCAGACCAGATCAAAACAGACCAGGACTGACCAGAACAGAACATACCAGAACAGGCCAGAACAGACCAGAACCGATCAGAACAGACCGGGACAGACCCGAACAGAGCATACCAGACCACGACAGACCAGAACACATAAGAACAGAACATACCAGAACAGGCCAGAAGAGAACATACCAGAACAGGCCAGAACAGAACACATAAGAACAGAACATACCAGAACAGGTCAAAACAGAACATACCAGAACAAGCCAGGACAGAACAGAACAGAACACATAAGAACAGAACACACCAGAACAGAACATACCAGAACAGGCCAGAACACACCAGAACAGATCAGAACAGACCGGGACAGACCGGAACAGAGCATACCGGACCACGACAGACCAGAACACGTAAGAACAGAACATACCAGAACAGGCCAGAACAGAACACATAAGAACAGAACATACCAGAACAAGCCAGGACAGAACAGAACAGAACACATAAGAACAGAACACACCAGAACAGAACATACCAGAACAGGCCGGAATAGACCAGACCAGATCAGAACAGACCGGGACAGACCAGATCAGAACACCTAAGAACAGAACATACCAGAACAGGCCAGAACAGACCAGAACAGACCAGAACAGAACACCTAAGAACAGAACACACCAGAACAGAACATACCAGAACAGGCCAAAATAGACCAGACCAGATCAAAACAGACCAGGACAGACCAGAACACATAAGAACAGAACATACCAGCACAGAACATACCAGAACAGACCAGAACAGATCAGAACAGATCAGGACAGATCAGGACAGACCAGGACAGACCAGAACAGGCCAGAACAGAACACATAAGAACAGAACATACCAGAACAGGTCAAAACAGACCAGAACAGACCTGAACAGAACACACCAGAACAGAACATACCAGAACAGGCCAGAACAGACCAGAACAGAACACCTAAGAACAGAACACACCAGAACAGAACAGACCAGAACAGAACACCTAAGAACAGAACACACCAGAACAGAACATACCATAACAGACCAGGACAGACCAGAACATACCAGAACAGATCAAAACAGACCAGAACAGACCTGAACAGAACATACCAGAACAGGCCGGAATAGACCAGACCAGATCAGAACACCTAAAAGCAGAACATACCAGAACAGACCAGAACAGAACACCTAAGAACAGAACACAGCAGAACAGAACAGACCAGAACAGACCAGAACAGAATACCTAAGAACAGAACACACCAGAACAGAACATACCATAACAGACCAGGACAGACCAGAACAGATCAGAACAGACCGGGACAGACCAGAACAGAGCATACCAAAACAGGCCAGAACAGACCAGAACAGATCAGAACAGACCGGGACAGAGCATACCAGACCACGACAGACCAGATCACATAAGAACAGAACATACCAGCACAGAACATACCAGAACAGGCCAGAACAGACCAGAACAGAACATACCAGAACAGACCTGAACAGAAGATACCAAAACAGGCCAGGATAGACCAGACCAGATCAAAACAGACCAGGACAAACCAGAATACATAAGAACAGAACATACCAGCACAGAACATACCAGAACAGGCCAGAAAAGACCAGAACAGATCAGGACAGACCAGGACCGACCAGAACAGAACACATAAGAACAGAACACACCAGAACAGAACATACCAGAACAGGCCAGAATAGTCCAGAACAGAACAGATCAGGACAGACCAGGACAGACCAGAACAGAACACATAAGAACAGAACACACCAGAACAGAACATACCAGAACAGGCCAAAATAGACCAGACCAGATCAAAACAGACCAGGACAGACCAGAACAGAACACACCAGAACAGAACATACCAGAACAGGCCAGAATAGACCAGACCAGATCAAAACAGACCAGAACAGGCCAGGACAGACCAGAACAGAACACGTAAGAACAGAAGACACCAGAACAGAACATACTAGAACAGGCCAGAACAGAACACATAAGAACAGAACACACCAGAACAGAACAGACCAGAACAGAATATACCAGAATAGGCCGGAATAGACCAGACCAGATCAGAACATTCCAGAACAGGCCAGAATAGACCAGAAAAGACCAGAACAGATCAGGACAGACCAGGACCGACCAGAACAGAACACATAAGAACAGAACACACCAGAACAGAACATACCAGAACAGGCCAGAATAGTCCAGAACAGAACAGATCAGGACAGACCAGGACAGACCAGAACAGAACACATAAGAACAGAACACACCAGAACAGAACATACCAGAACAGGCCAAAATAGACCAGACCAGATCAAAACAGACCAGGACAGACCAGAACAGAACACACCAGAACAGAACATACCAGAACAGGCCAGAATAGACCAGACCAGATCAAAACAGACCAGAACAGGCCAGGACAGACCAGAACAGAACACGTAAGAACAGAAGACACCAGAACAGAACATACTAGAACAGGCCAGAACAGAACACATAAGAACAGAACACACCAGAACAGAACATACCAGAACAGGCCAGAACAGAACACATAAGAACAGAACAGACCAGAACAGGCCAGAACAGAACATACCAGAACAAGCCAGGACAGAACAGAACAGAACACATAAGAACAGAACACACCAGAACAGAACATACCAGAACAGGCCGGAATAGACCAGACCAGATCAGAATAGACCGGGACAGACCAGATCAGAACACCTAAGAGCAGAACATACCAGAACAGACCAGAACAGAACACCTAAGAACAGAACACAGCAGAACAGAACAGACCAGAACAGACCAGAACAGAATACCTAAGAACAGAACACACCAGAACAGAACATACCATAACAGACCAGGACAGACCAGAACAGATCAGAACAGACCGGGACAGACCAGAACAGAGCATACCAAAACAGGCCAGGACAGACCAGAACAGATCAGAACAGACCGGGACAGAGCATACCAGACCACGACAGACCAGAACACATAAGAACAGAACATACCAGCACAGAACATACCAGAACAGGCCAGAACAGACCAGAACAGAACATACCAGAACAGACCTGAACACAAGATACCAAAACAGGCCAGGATAGACCAGACCAGATCAAAACAGACCAGGACAAACCAGAATACATAAGAACAGAACATACCAGCACAGAACATACCAGAACAGGCCAGAAAAGACCAGAACAGATCAGGACAGACCAGGACCGACCAGAACAGAACACATAAGAACAGAACACACCAGAACAGAACATACCAGAACAGCCCAGAATAGTCCAGAACAGAACAGATCAGGACAGACCAGGACAGACCAGAACAGAACACATAAGAACAGAACACACCAGAACAGAACATACCAGAACAGGCCAAAATAGACCAGACCAGATCAAAACAGACCAGGACAGACCAGAACAGACCAGAACAGAACACATAAGAACAGAACACACCAGAACAAAACATACCAGAACAGGCCAGAACAGACCAGAACAGAACATACCAGAACAGGCCGGAATAGACCAGACCAGACCAGAACACACCAGAACAGAACATACCAGAACAGGCCAGAATAGACCAGACCAGATCAAAACAGACCAGAACAGGCCAGGACAGACCAGAACAGAACACGTAAGAACAGAAGACACCAGAACAGAACATACTAGAACAGGCCAGAACAGAACACATAAGAACAGAACACACCAGAACAGAACATACCAGAACAGGCCAGAACAAACCAGAACAGAATATACCAGAATAGGCCGGAATAGACCAGACCAGATCAGAACATTCCAGAACAGGCCAGAATAGACCAGAACAGACCAGAACAGATCAGGACAGACCAGGACAGACCAGAACAGAACACATAAGAACAGAACACACCAGAACAAAACATACCAGAACAGGCCAGAACAGACCAGAACAGAACATACCAGAACAGGCCGGAATAGACCAGACCAGATCAGAACAGACCGGGACAGACCAGATCAGAACACCTAAGAGCAGAACATACCAGAACAGGCCAGAACAGACCAGAACAGACCAGAACAGACCAGAACAGAACACCTAAGAACAGAACACACCAGAACAGAACAGACCAGAACAGACCAGAACAGAACACCTAAGAACAGAACATACCATAACAGACCAGGACAGACCAGAACATACCAGAACAGATCAAAACAGACCAGAACAGACCTGAACAGAAAATACCAGAACAGGCCAGGATGGACCAGACCAGATCAAAACAGACCAGGACTGACCAGAACAGAACATACCAGAACAGGCCAGAACAGACCAGAACCGATCAGAACAGACCGGGACAGACCCGAACAGAGCATACCAGACCACGACAGACCAGAACACATAAGAACAGAACATACCAGAACAGGCCAGAAGAGAACATACCAGAACAGGCCAGAACAGAACACATAAGAACAGAACATACCAGAACAGGTCAAAACAGAACATACCAGAACAAGCCAGGACAGAACAGAACAGAACACATAAGAACAGAACACACCAGAACAGAACATACCAGAACAGGCCAGAACACACCAGAACAGATCAGAACAGACCGGGACAGACCGGAACAGAGCATACCGGACCACGACAGACCAGAACACGTAAGAACAGAACATACCAGAACAGGCCAGAACAGAACACATAAGAACAGAACATACCAGAACAAGCCAGGACAGAACAGAACAGAACACATAAGAACAGAACACACCAGAACAGAACATACCAGAACAGGCCGGAATAGACCAGACCAGATCAGAACAGACCGGGACAGACCAGATCAGAACACCTAAGAACAGAACATACCAGAACAGGCCAGAACAGACCAGAACAGACCAGAACAGAACACCTAAGAACAGAACACACCAGAACAGAACATACCAGAACAGGCCAAAATAGACCAGACCAGATCAAAACAGACCAGGACAGACCAGAACACATAAGAACAGAACATACCAGCACAGAACATACCAGAACAGACCAGAACAGATCAGAACAGATCAGGACAGATCAGGACAGACCAGGACAGACCAGAACAGGCCAGAACAGAACACATAAGAACAGAACATACCAGAACAGGTCAAAACAGACCAGAACAGACCTGAACAGAACACACCAGAACAGAACATACCAGAACAGGCCAGAACAGACCAGAACAGAACACCTAAGAACAGAACACACCAGAACAGAACAGACCAGAACAGAACACCTAAGAACAGAACACACCAGAACAGAACATACCATAACAGACCAGGACAGACCAGAACATACCAGAACAGATCAAAACAGACCAGAACAGACCTGAACAGAACATACCAGAACAGGCCGGAATAGACCAGACCAGATCAGAACACCTAAGAGCAGAACATACCAGAACAGACCAGAACAGAACACCTAAGAACAGAACACAGCAGAACAGAACAGACCAGAACAGACCAGAACAGAATACCTAAGAACAGAACACACCAGAACAGAACATACCATAACAGACCAGGACAGACCAGAACAGATCAGAACAGACCGGGACAGACCAGAACAGAGCATACCAAAACAGGCCAGAACAGACCAGAACAGATCAGAACAGACCGGGACAGAGCATACCAGACCACGACAGACCAGAACACATAAGAACAGAACATACCAGCACAGAACATACCAGAACAGGCCAGAACAGACCAGAACAGAACATACCAGAACAGACCTGAACAGAAGATACCAAAACAGGCCAGGATAGACCAGACCAGATCAAAACAGACCAGGACAAACCAGAATACATAAGAACAGAACATACCAGCACAGAACATACCAGAACAGGCCAGAAAAGACCAGAACAGATCAGGACAGACCAGGACCGACCAGAACAGAACACATAAGAACAGAACACACCAGAACAGAACATACCAGAACAGGCCAGAATAGTCCAGAACAGAACAGATCAGGACAGACCAGGACAGACCAGAACAGAACACATAAGAACAGAAGACACCAGAACAGAACATACTAGAACAGGCCAGAACAGAACACATAAGAACAGAACACACCAGAACAGAACATACCAGAACAGGCCAGAATAGTCCAGAACAGAACAGATCAGGACAGACCAGGACAGACCAGAACAGAACACATAAGAACAGAACACACCAGAACAGAACATACCAGAACAGGCCAAAATAGACCAGACCAGATCAAAACAGACCAGGACAGACCAGAACAGAACACACCAGAACAGAACATACCAGAACAGGCCAGAATAGACCAGACCAGATCAAAACAGACCAGAACAGGCCAGGACAGACCAGAACAGAACACGTAAGAACAGAAGACACCAGAACAGAACATACTAGAACAGGCCAGAACAGAACACATAAGAACAGAACACACCAGAACAGAACATACCAGAACAGGCCAGAACAGACCAGAACAGAATATACCAGAATAGGCCGGAATAGACCAGACCAGATCAGAACATTCCAGAACAGGCCAGAATAGACCAGAACAGACCAGAACAGATCAGGACAGACCGGGACAGACCAGATCAGAACACAAGAACAGAACATACCAGAACAGACCTGAACAGAAGATACCAGAACAGGCCAGGACACACCAGAACAGAATATACCAGAATAGGCCGGAACAGACCAGAACAGATCAGGACAGACCAGGACAGACCAGAACAGAACACATAAGAACAGAACACACCAGAACAGAACAGGCCAGAATAGACCAGACCATATCAAAACAGACCAGGACAGATCAGAACAGAACACCTAAGAACAGAAGACACCAGAACAGAACATACCAGAACAGGCCAGAATAGACCAGACCAGATCAAAACAGACCAGGACAGACCAGAACAGAACACCTAAGAACAGAACACACCAGAACAGAACATACCAGAACAGGCCAGAACAGACCAGAACAGACCAGAACAGGTCAGAACAGGCCAGAACAGAACATACCAGAACAAGCCAGGACAGAACAGAACAGAACACATAAGAACAGAACACACCAGAACAGAACATACCAGAACAGGCCGGAATAGACCAGACCAGATCAGAACAGACCGGGACAGACCAGATCAGAACACCTAAGAATAGAACATACCAGAACATACCAGAACAGGCCAGAACAGACCAGAACAGACCAGAACAGACCAGAACAGACCAGAACAGACCAGAACAGACCAGAACAGAACATACCAGAACAGGCCAGAACAGGCCAGAACAGACCAGAACAGACCAGAACACATAAGAACAGAACACACCACAACAGAACATACCAGAACAGACCAGGACAGACCAGAACATACCAGAACAGATCAAAACAGACCAGAACAGACCTGAACAGAAGATACCAGAACAGGCCAGGAGAGACCAGGCCAGGATAGACCAGACCAGGACAGACCAGAACAGACCTGAACAGACCAGAACAGACCAGAACAGACCAGAGTAGACCAGACCAGATCAGAACAGACCAGGACAGACCAGAACAGAACACACCAGAACAGAACATACCAGAACAGGCCAGAATAGACCAGACCAGATCAAAACAGACCAGGACAAACCAGAACACATAAGAACAGAACATACCAGCACAGAACATACCAGAACAGATCAGGACAGACCAGGACAGACCAGAACAGAACACATAAGAACAGAACACACCAGAACAGAATATACCAGAACAGGCCAGAACAGACCAGAACAGACCAGAACAGATCAGAACAGACCAGAACAGAACATACCAGAACAGACCTGAACAGAAGATACCAGAATAGGCCAGGACAGACCAGAACAGAACATACTAGAACAGGCCAGAACAGAACACATAAGAACAGAACACACCAGAACAGAACAGGCCAGAATAGACCAGACCAGATCAAAACAGACCAGGACAGACCAGAACAGAACACCTAAGAACAGAAGACACTAGAACAGAACATACCAGAACAGGCCAGAAGAGACCAGAACAGATCAGGACAGACCAGGACCGACCAGAACAGAACATACCAGAACAGGCCAGAATAGTCCAGAACAGAACAGATCAGGACAGACCAGGACAGACCAGAACAGAACACATAAGAACAGAACACACCAGAACAGAACATACCAGAACAGGCCAAAATAGACCAGACCAGATCAAAACAGACCAGGACAGACCAGAACAGAACACACCAGAACAGAACATACCGGAACAGGCCAGAATAGACCAGACCAGATCAAAACAGACCAGAACAGGCCAGGACAGACCAGAACAGAACACGTAAGAACAGAAGACACCAGAACAGAACATACTAGAACAGGCCAGAACAGAACACATAAGAACAGAACACACCAGAACAGAACATTCCAGAACAGGCCAGAACAGACCAGAACAGAATATACCAGAATAGGCCGGAACAGACCAGAACAGATCAGGACAGACCAGGACAGACCAGAACAGAACACATAAGAACAGAACACACCAGAACAGAACATACCAGAACAGGCCAGAACAGACCAGAACAGAACACCTAAGAACAGAACATACCAGAACAGGCCAGAACAGACCAGAACAGACCAGAACAGAACACCTAAGAACAGAGGACACCAGAACAGAACATACCAGAACAGACCAGAACAGACCAGAACAGGCCAGAGTAGACCAGACCAGATCAAAACAGACCAGGACAAACCAGAACACATAAGAACAGAACATACCAGCACAGAACATACTAGAACAGACCAAAATAGACCAGACCAGATCAAAACAGACCAGGACAGACCAGAACAGAACACACCAGAACAGAACACACCAGAACAGAACATACCAGAACAGGCCAAAATAGACCAGACCAGATCAAAACAGACCAGGACAGACCAGAACAGAACACACCAGAACAGAACATACCAGAACAGGCCAGAATAGACCAGACCAGATCAAAACAGACCAGAACAGGCCAGGACAGACCAGAACAGAACACGTAAGAACAGAAGACACCAGAACAGAACATACTAGAACAGGCCAGAACAGAACACATAAGAACAGAACACACCAGAACAGAACATACCAGAACAGGCCAGAACAAACCAGAACAGAATATACCAGAATAGGCCGGAATAGACCAGACCAGATCAGAACATTCCAGAACAGGCCAGAATAGACCAGAACAGACCAGAACAGATCAGGACAGACCAGGACAGACCAGAACAGAACACATAAGAACAGAACACACCAGAACAAAACATACCAGAACAGGCCAGAACAGACCAGAACAGAACATACCAGAACAGGCCGGAATAGACCAGACCAGATCAGAACAGACCGGGACAGACCAGATCAGAACACCTAAGAGCAGAACATACCAGAACAGGCCAGAACAGACCAGAACAGACCAGAACAGACCAGAACAGAACACCTAAGAACAGAACACACCAGAACAGAACAGACCAGAACAGAACACCTAAGAACAGAACATACCATAACAGACCAGGACAGACCAGAACATACCAGAACAGATCAAAACAGACCAGAACAGACCTGAACAGAAAATACCAGAACAGGCCAGGATGGACCAGACCAGATCAAAACAGACCAGGACTGACCAGAACAGAACATACCAGAACAGGCCAGAACAGACCAGAACAGATCAGAACAGACCGGGACAGACCCGAACAGAGCATACCAGACCACGACAGACCAGAACACATAAGAACAGAACATACCAGAACAGGCCAGAAGAGAACATACCAGAACAGGCCAGAACAGAACACATAAGAACAGAACATACCAGAACAGGTCAAAACAGAACATACCAGAACAAGCCAGGACAGAACAGAACAGAACACATAAGACCAGAACACACCAGAACAGAACATACCAGAACAGGCCAGAACACACCAGAACAGATCAGAACAGACCGGGACAGACCGGAACAGAGCATACCGGACCACGACAGACCAGAACACGTAAGAACAGAACATACCAGAACAGGCCAGAACAGAACACATAAGAACAGAACATACCAGAACAAGCCAGGACAGAACAGAACAGAACACATAAGAACAGAACACACCAGAACAGAACATACCAGAACAGGCCGGAATAGACCAGACCAGATCAGAACAGACCGGGACAGACCAGATCAGAACACCTAAGAACAGAACATACCAGAACAGGCCAGAACAGACCAGAACAGACCAGAACAGAACACCTAAGAACAGAACACACCAGAACAGAACATACCAGAACAGGCCAGAACAGACCAGAACAGACCAGAACAGATCAGAACAGACCAGAACAGACCCGGACAGACCAGAACAGAACACATAAGAACAGAACACACCACAACAGAACATACCATAACAGACCAGGACAGACCAGAACATACCAGAACAGATCAAACCAGACCAGAACAGACCTGAACAGAAGATACCAGAACAGGCAAGGATAGACCAGACCAGATCAAAACAGACCAGGACAGAACAGAACAGAACATACCAGAACAGGCCAGAACAGACCAGAACAGATCAGAACAGACCGGGACAGACCAGAACAGAGCATACCAGACCACGACAGACCAGAACACATAAGAACAGAACACACCAGAACAGGCCAGAACAAGCCAGGACAGAACAGAACAGAACACATAAGAACAGAACACACCAGAACAGAACATACCAGAACAGGCCGGAATAGACCAGACCAGATCAGAACAGACCAGGACTGACCAGAACAGAACATACCAGAACAGGCCAGAATAGACCAGACCAGGCCAAAACATACCAGAACAGACCAGAACAGACCAGCACAGACCAGAACAGATCAGAACAGACCGGGACAGACCGGAACAGAGCGTACCAGACCACGACAGACCAGAACACGTAAGAACAGAACATACCAGAACATACCAGAACAGGCCAGTACAGAACACATAAGAACAGAACAGACCAGAACAGGCCAGAACAGAACATACCAGAACAAGCCAGGACAGAACAGAACAGAACACCTAAGAACAGAACACACCAGAACAGGCCAGAACACACCAGAAAAGATCGGAACAGACCGGGACAGACCGGAACAGAGCATACCAGACCACGACAGACCAGAACATATAAGAACAGAACATACCGGATCAGGCCAGAACAGAACACATAAGAACAGAACATACCAGAACAAGCCAGGACAGAACAGAACAGAACACATAAGAACAGAACACACCAGAACAGAACATACCAGAACAGGCCGGAATAGACCAGACCAGATCAGAACAGACCGGGACAGATCAGAACAGACCGGGACAGACCGGAACAGAGCATACCAGACCACGACAGACCAGAACACGTAAGAACAGAACATACCAGAACAGGCCAGAACAGAACACATAAGAACAGAACAGACCAGAACAGGCCAGAACAGAACATACCAGAACAGGCCAGAATAGACCAGACCAGATCAAAACAGACCAGGACAAACCAGAACACATAAGATCAGAACAGACCAGAACATACCAGAACAAGCCAGGACAGAACAGAACAGAACACATAAGAACAGAACACACCAGAACAGAACATACCAGAACAGGCCGGAATAGACCAGACCAGATCAGAACAGACCGGGACAGACCGGATCAGAACACCTAAGAACAGAACATACCAGAACAGGCCAGAACAGACCAGAACAGAACATACCAGAACAGGCAAGAATAGACCAGACCAGATCAAAACAGACCAGGACAAACCAGAATACATAAGATCAGAACAGACCAGAACAGGCCAGAACAGAACATACCAGAACAAGCCAGGACAGAACAGAACAGAACACATAAGAACAGAACACACCAGAACAGAACATACCAGAACAGGCCGGAATAGACCAGACCAGATCAGAACAGACCGGGACAGACCAGATCAGAACACCTAAGAACAGAACATACCAGAACAGACCAGAACAGACCAGAACAGACCAGAACAGATCAGGACAGAGCAGGACAGACCAGAACAGAACACATAAGAACAGAACACACCACAACAGAACATACCAGAACAGGTCAGAACAGATCAAAACAGACCAGGACAGACCAGAACAGAACACATAAGAACAGAACACACCAGAACAGAACATACCAGAACAGGCCAGAATAGTCCAGAACAGAACAGAACAGAACAGATCAGGACAGACCAGGACAGACCAGGACAGACCAGAACAGAACACATAAGAACAGAACACACCAGAACAGAACATACCAGAACAGGCCAGAACAGACCAGAACAGAACACCTAAGAACAGAACATACCAGAACAGGCCAGAACAGACCAGAACAGACCAGAACAGAACACCTAAGAACAGAGGACACCAGAACAGAACATACCAGAACAGACCAGAACAGACCAGAACAGGCCAGAGTAGACCAGACCAGATCAAAACAGACCAGGACAAACCAGAAGCCAGAAACCAGAAACCAGAACAGAACACAGCAGAACAGAACAGACCAGAACAGACCAGAACAGAATACCTAAGAACAGAACACACCAGAACAGAACATACCATAACAGACCAGGACAGACCAGAACAGATCAGAACAGACCGGGACAGACCAGAACAGAGCATACCAAAACAGGCCAGAACAGACCAGAACAGATCAGAACAGACCGGGACAGAGCATACCAGACCACGACAGACCAGAACACATAAGAACAGAACATACCAGCACAGAACATACCAGAACAGGCCAGAACAGACCAGAACAGATCAGGACAGACCAGGACCGACCAGAACAGAACACATAAGAACAGAACACACCAGAACAGAACATACCAGAACAGGCCAGAATAGTCCAGAACAGAACAGATCAGGACAGACCAGAACAGAACACATAAGAACAGAACACACCAGAACAGAACATACCAGAACAGGCCAAAATAGACCAGACCAGATCAAAACAGACCAGGACAGACCAGAACAGAACACACCAGAACAGAACATACCAGAACAGGCCAGAATAGACCAGACCAGATCAAAACAGACCAGAACAGGCCAGGACAGACCAGAACAGAACACGTAAGAACAGAAGATACCAGAACAGAACATACTAGAACAGGCCAGAACAGAACACACCAGAACAGAACAGACCAGAACAGACCAGAACAGAACACCTAAGAACAGAACATACCATAACAGACCAGGACAGACCAGAACATACCAGAACAGATCAAAACAGACCAGAACAGACCTGAACAGAAAATACCAGAACAGGCCAGAACAGGCCAGAACAAACCAGAACAGAATATACCAGAATAGGCCGGAATAGACCAGACCAGATCAGAACATTCCAGAACAGGCCAGAATAGACCAGAACAGATCAGGACAGACCACGACAGACCAGAACAGAACACCTAAGAACAGAACACAACAGAACAGGCCAGAACACACCAGACCAGAACAGAACACATAAGAACAGAACACACCAGAACAAAACATACCAGAACAGGCCAGAACAGACCAGAACAGAACATACCAGAACAGGCCGGAATAGACCAGAACAGATCAGAACAGACCGGGACAGACCAGATCAGAACACCTAAGAGCAGAACATACCAGAACAGGCCAGAACAGACCAGAACAGACCAGAACAGACCAGAACAGAACACCTAAGAACAGAACACACCAGAACAGAACAGACCAGAACAGACCAGAACAGAACACCTAAGAACAGAACATACCATAACAGACCACGACAGACCAGAACACATAAGAACAGAACATACCAGAACAGGCCAGAAGAGAACATACCAGAACAGGCCAGAACAGAACACATAAGAACAGAACATACCAGAACAGGTCAAAACAGAACATACCAGAACAAGCCAGGACAGAACAGAACAGAACACATAAGAACAGAACACACCAGAACAGAACATACCAGAACAGGCCAGAACACACCAGAACAGACCAGAACAGACCGGGACAGACCGGAACAGAGCATACCGGACCACGACAGACCAGAACACGTAAGAACAGAACATACCAGAACAGGCCAGAACAGAACACATAAGAACAGAACATACCAGAACAAGCCAGGACAGAACAGAACAGAACACATAAGAACAGAACACACCAGAACAGAACATACCAGAACAGGCCGGAATAGACCAGACCAGATCAGAACAGACCGGGACAGACCAGATCAGAACACCTAAGAACAGAACATACCAGAACAGGCCAGAACAGACCAGAACAGACCAGAACAGACCAGAACAGAACACCTAAGAACAGAACACACCAGAACAGAACATACCAGAACAGGCCAGAACAGACCAGAACAGAACACCTAAGAACAGAACACACCAGAACAGAACAGACCAGAACAGAACACCTAAGAACAGAACACACCAGAACAGAACATACCATAACAGACCAGGACAGACCAGAACATACCAGAACAGATCAAAACAGACCAGAACAGACCTGAACAGAACATACCAGAACAGGCCGGAATAGACCAGACCAGATCAGAATAGACCGGGACAGACCAGAACAGAACACCTAAGAACAGAACACACCAGAACAGAACACCTAAGAACAGAACACACCAGAACAGAACATACCATAACAGACCAGGACAGACCAGAACATACCAGAACAGATCAAAACAGACCAGAACAGACCTGAACAGAACATACCAGAACAGGCCGGAATAGACCAGACCAGATCAGAATAGACCGGGACAGACCAGATCAGAACACCTAAGAGCAGAACATACCAGAACAGACCAGAACAGAACACCTAAGAACAGAACACAGCAGAACAGAACAGACCAGAACAGACCAGAACAGAATACCTAAGAACAGAACACACCAGAACAGAACATACCATAACAGACCAGGACAGACCAGAACAGATCAGAACAGACCGGGACAGACCAGAACAGAGCATACCAAAACAGGCCAGAACAGACCAGAACAGATCAGAACAGACCGGGACAGAGCATACCAGACCACGACAGACCAGAACACATAAGAACAGAACATACCAGCACAGAACATACCAGAACAGGCCAGAACAGACCAGAACAGAAGATACCAGAACAGACCTGAACAGAAGATACCAAAACAGGCCAGAACAGAACATACCAGAACAGGCCAGAATAGACCAGACCAGATCAAAACAGACCAGAACAGGCCAGGACAGACCAGAACAGAACACGTAAGAACAGAAGACACCAGAACAGAACATACTAGAACAGGCCAGAACAGAACACATAAGAACAGAACACACCAGAACAGAACATACCAGAACAGGCCAGAACAGACCAGAACAGAATATACCAGAATAGGCCGGAATAGACCAGACCAGATCAGAACATTTCAGAACAGGCCAGAATAGACCAGAACAGACCAGAACAGATCAGGACAGACCAGGACAGACCAGAACAGAACACATAAGAACAGAACACACCAGAACAAAACATACCAGAACAGGCCAGAACAGACCAGAACAGAACATACCAGAACAGGCCGGAATAGACCAGACCAGATCAGAACAGACCGGGACAGACCAGATCAGAACACCTAAGAGCAGAACATACCAGAACAGGCCAGAACAGACCAGAACAGACCAGAACAGACCAGAACAGAACACCTAAGAACAGAACACACCAGAACAGAACAGACCAGAACAGACCAGAACAGAACACCTAAGAACAGAACATACCATAACAGACCAGGACAGACCAGAACATACCAGAACAGATCAAAACAGACCAGAACAGACCTGAACAGAAAATACCAGAACAGGCCAGGATGGACCAGACCAGATCAAAACAGACCAGGACTGACCAGAAAAGATCGGAACAGACCGGGACAGACCGGAACAGAGCGTACCAGACCACGACAGACCAGAACACGTAAGAACAGAACATACCAGAACATACCAGAACAGGCCAGTACAGAACACATAAGAACAGAACAGACCAGAACAGGCCAGAACAGAACATACCAGAACAAGCCAGGACAGAACAGAACAGAACACCTAAGAACAGAACACACCAGAACAGGCCAGAACACACCAGAAAAGATCGGAACAGACCGGGACAGACCGGAACAGAGCATACCAGACCACGACAGACCAGAACATATAAGAACAGAACATACCGGATCAGGCCAGAACAGAACACATAAGAACAGAACATACCAGAACAAGCCAGGACAGAACAGAACAGAACACATAAGAACAGAACACACCAGAACAGAACATACCAGAACAGGCCGGAATAGACCAGACCAGATCAGAACAGACCGGGACAGATCAGAACAGACCGGGACAGACCGGAACAGAGCATACCAGACCACGACAGACCAGAACACGTAAGAACAGAACATACCAGAACAGGCCAGAACAGAACACATAAGAACAGAACAGACCAGAACAGGCCAGAACAGAACATACCAGAACAGGCCAGAATAGACCAGACCAGATCAAAACAGACCAGGACAAACCAGAACACATAAGATCAGAACAGACCAGAACATACCAGAACAAGCCAGGACAGAACAGAAGAGAACACATAAGAACAGAACACACCAGAACAGAACATACCAGAACAGGCCGGAATAGACCAGACCAGATCAGAACAGACCGGGACAGACCGGATCAGAACACCTAAGAACAGAACATACCAGAACAGGCCAGAACAGACCAGAACAGAACATACCAGAACAGGCAAGAATAGACCAGACCAGATCAAAACAGACCAGGACAAACCAGAATACATAAGATCAGAACAGACCAGAACAGGCCAGAACAGAACATACCAGAACAAGCCAGGACAGAACAGAACAGAACACATAAGAACAGAACACACCAGAACAGAACATACCAGAACAGGCCGGAATAGACCAGACCAGATCAGAACAGACCGGGACAGACCAGATCAGAACACCTAAGAACAGAACATACCAGAACAGACCAGAACAGACCAGAACAGACCAGAACAGATCAGGACAGAGCAGGACAGACCAGAACAGAACACATAAGAACAGAACACACCACAACAGAACATACCAGAACAGGTCAGAACAGATCAAAACAGACCAGGACAGACCAGAACAGAACACATAAGAACAGAACACACCAGAACAGAACATACCAGAACAGGCCAGAATAGTCCAGAACAGAACAGAACAGAACAGATCAGGACAGACCAGGACAGACCAGGACAGACCAGAACAGAACACATAAGAACAGAACACACCAGAACAGAACATACCAGAACAGGCCAGAACAGACCAGAACAGAACACCTAAGAACAGAACATACCAGAACAGGCCAGAACAGACCAGAACAGACCAGAACAGAACACCTAAGAACAGAGGACACCAGAACAGAACATACCAGAACAGACCAGAACAGACCAGAACAGGCCAGAGTAGACCAGACCAGATCAAAACAGACCAGGACAAACCAGAAGCCAGAAACCAGAAACCAGAACAGAACACAGCAGAACAGAACAGACCAGAACAGACCAGAACAGAATACCTAAGAACAGAACACACCAGAACAGAACATACCATAACAGACCAGGACAGACCAGAACAGATCAGAACAGACCGGGACAGACCAGAACAGAGCATACCAAAACAGGCCAGAACAGACCAGAACAGATCAGAACAGACCGGGACAGAGCATACCAGACCACGACAGACCAGAACACATAAGAACAGAACATACCAGCACAGAACATACCAGAACAGGCCAGAACAGACCAGAACAGAACATACCAGAACAGACCTGAACACAAGATACCAAAACAGGCCAGGATAGACCAGACCAGATCAAAACAGACCAGGACAAACCAGAATACATAAGAACAGAACATACCAGCACAGAACATACCAGAACAGGCCAGAAAAGACCAGAACAGATCAGGACAGACCAGGACCGACCAGAACAGAACACATAAGAACAGAACACACCAGAACAGAACATACCAGAACAGGCCAGAATAGTCCAGAACAGAACAGATCAGGACAGACCAGAACAGAACACATAAGAACAGAACACACCAGAACAGAACATACCAGAACAGGCCAAAATAGACCAGACCAGATCAAAACAGACCAGGACAGACCAGAACAGAACACACCAGAACAGAACATACCAGAACAGGCCAGAATAGACCAGACCAGATCAAAACAGACCAGAACAGGCCAGGACAGACCAGAACAGAACACGTAAGAACAGAAGATACCAGAACAGAACATACTAGAACAGGCCAGAACAGAACACACCAGAACAGAACAGACCAGAACAGACCAGAACAGAACACCTAAGAACAGAACATACCATAACAGGCCAGAATAGACCAGAACAGACCAGAACAGATCAGGACAGACCACGACAGACCAGAACAGAACACCTAAGAACAGAACACAACAGAACAGGCCAGAACACACCAGACCAGAACAGAACACATAAGAACAGAACACACCAGAACAAAACATACCAGAACAGGCCAGAACAGACCAGAACAGAACATACCAGAACAGGCCGGAATAGACCAGACCAGATCAGAACAGACCGGGACAGACCAGATCAGAACACCTAAGAGCAGAACATACCAGAACAGGCCAGAACAGACCAGAACAGACCAGAACAGACCAGAACAGAACACCTAAGAACAGAACACACCAGAACAGAACAGACCAGAACAGACCAGAACAGAACACCTAAGAACAGAACATACCATAACAGACCAGGACAGACCAGAACATACCAGAACAGATCAAAACAGACCAGAACAGACCTGAACAGAAAATACCAGAACAGGCCAGGATGGACCAGACCAGATCAAAACAGACCAGGACTGACCAGAACAGAACATACCAGAACAGGCCAGAACAGACCAGAACAGATCAGAACAGACCGGGACAGACCCGAACAGAGCATACCAGACCACGACAGACCAGAACACATAAGAACAGAACATACCAGAACAGGCCAGAAGAGAACATACCAGAACAGGCCAGAACAGAACACATAAGAACAGAACATACCAGAACAGGTCAAAACAGAACATACCAGAACAAGCCAGGACAGAACAGAACAGAACACATAAGAACAGAACACACCAGAACAGAACATACCAGAACAGGCCAGAACAGACCAGAACAGAATATACCAGAATAGGCCGGAATAGACCAGACCAGATCAGAACATTCCAGAACAGGCCAGAATAGACCAGAACAGACCAGAACAGATCAGGACAGACCAGGACAGACCAGAACAGAACACATAAGAACAGAACACACCAGAACAAAACATACCAGAACAGACCAGAACAGACCAGAACAGACCAGAACAGAACACCTAAGAACAGAACACACCAGAACAGAACAGACCAGAACAGACCAGAACAGAACACCTAAGAACAGAACATACCATAACAGACCAGGACAGACCAGAACATACCAGAACAGATCAAAACAGACCAGAACAGACCTGAACAGAAAATACCAGAACAGGCCAGGATGGACCAGACCAGATCAAAACAGACCAGGACTGACCAGAAAAGATCGGAACAGACCGGGACAGACCGGAACAGAGCGTACCAGACCACGACAGACCAGAACACGTAAGAACAGAACATACCAGAAGATACCAGAACAGGCCAGTACAGAACACATAAGAACAGAACAGACCAGAACAGGCCAGAACAGAACATACCAGAACAAGCCAGGACAGAACAGAACAGAACACCTAAGAACAGAACACACCAGAACAGGCCAGAACACACCAGAAAAGATCGGAACAGACCGGGACAGACCGGAACAGAGCATACCAGACCACGACAGACCAGAACATATAAGAACAGAACATACCGGATCAGGCCAGAACAGAACACATAAGAACAGAACATACCAGAACAAGCCAGGACAGAACAGAACAGAACACATAAGAACAGAACACACCAGAACAGAACATACCAGAACAGGCCGGAATAGACCAGACCAGATCAGAACAGACCGGGACAGATCAGAACAGACCGGGACAGACCGGAACAGAGCATACCAGACCACGACAGACCAGAACACGTAAGAACAGAACATACCAGAACAGGCCAGAACAGAACACATAAGAACAGAACAGACCAGAACAGGCCAGAACAGAACATACCAGAACAGGCCAGAATAGACCAGACCAGATCAAAACAGACCAGGACAAACCAGAACACATAAGATCAGAACAGACCAGAACATACCAGAACAAGCCAGGACAGAACAGAAGAGAACACATAAGAACAGAACACACCAGAACAGAACATACCAGAACAGGCCGGAATAGACCAGACCAGATCAGAACAGACCGGGACAGACCGGATCAGAACACCTAAGAACAGAACATACCAGAACAGGCCAGAACAGACCAGAACAGAACATACCAGAACAGGCAAGAATAGACCAGACCAGATCAAAACAGACCAGGACAAACCAGAATACATAAGATCAGAACAGACCAGAACAGGCCAGAACAGAACATACCAGAACAAGCCAGGACAGAACAGAACAGAACACATAAGAACAGAACACACCAGAACAGAACATACCAGAACAGGCCGGAATAGACCAGACCAGATCAGAACAGACCGGGACAGACCAGATCAGAACACCTAAGAACAGAACATACCAGAACAGACCAGAACAGACCAGAACAGACCAGAACAGATCAGGACAGAGCAGGACAGACCAGAACAGAACACATAAGAACAGAACACACCACAACAGAACATACCAGAACAGGTCAGAACAGATCAAAACAGACCAGGACAGACCAGAACAGAACACATAAGAACAGAACACACCAGAACAGAACATACCAGAACAGGCCAGAATAGTCCAGAACAGAACAGAACAGAACAGATCAGGACAGACCAGGACAGACCAGGACAGACCAGAACAGAACACATAAGAACAGAACACACCAGAACAGAACATACCAGAACAGGCCAGAACAGACCAGAACAGAACACCTAAGAACAGAACATACCAGAACAGGCCAGAACAGACCAGAACAGACCAGAACAGAACACCTAAGAACAGAGGACACCAGAACAGAACATACCAGAACAGACCAGAACAGACCAGAACAGGCCAGAGTAGACCAGACCAGATCAAAACAGACCAGGACAAACCAGAAGCCAGAAACCAGAAACCAGAACAGAACACAGCAGAACAGAACAGACCAGAACAGACCAGAACAGAATACCTAAGAACAGAACACACCAGAACAGAACATACCATAACAGACCAGGACAGACCAGAACAGATCAGAACAGACCGGGACAGACCAGAACAGAGCATACCAAAACAGGCCAGAACAGACCAGAACAGATCAGAACAGACCGGGACAGAGCATACCAGACCACGACAGACCAGAACACATAAGAACAGAACATACCAGAACAGGCCAGAACAGACCAGAACAGAACATACCAGAACAGACCTGAACACAAGATACCAAAACAGGCCAGGATAGACCAGACCAGATCAAAACAGACCAGGACAAACCAGAATACATAAGAACAGAACATACCAGCACAGAACATACCAGAACAGGCCAGAAAAGACCAGAACAGATCAGGACAGACCAGGACCGACCAGAACAGAACACATAAGAACAGAACACACCAGAACAGAACATACCAGAACAGGCCAGAATAGTCCAGAACAGAACAGATCAGGACAGACCAGAACAGAACACATAAGAACAGAACACACCAGAACAGAACATACCAGAACAGGCCAAAATAGACCAGACCAGATCAAAACAGACCAGGACAGACCAGAACAGAACACACCAGAACAGAACATACCAGAACAGGCCAGAATAGACCAGACCAGATCAAAACAGACCAGAACAGGCCAGGACAGACCAGAACAGAACACGTAAGAACAGAAGATACCAGAACAGAACATACTAGAACAGGCCAGAACAGAACACACCAGAACAGAACAGACCAGAACAGACCAGAACAGAACACCTAAGAACAGAACATACCATAACAGGCCAGAATAGACCAGAACAGACCAGAACAGATCAGGACAGACCACGACAGACCAGAACAGAACACCTAAGAACAGAACACAACAGAACAGGCCAGAACACACCAGACCAGAACAGAACACATAAGAACAGAACACACCAGAACAAAACATACCAGAACAGGCCAGAACAGACCAGAACAGAACATACCAGAACAGGCCGGAATAGACCAGACCAGATCAGAACAGACCGGGACAGACCAGATCAGAACACCTAAGAGCAGAACATACCAGAACAGGCCAGAACAGACCAGAACAGACCAGAACAGACCAGAACAGAACACCTAAGAACAGAACACACCAGAACAGAACAGACCAGAACAGACCAGAACAGAACATACCATAACAGACCAGGACAGACCAGAACATACCAGAACAGATCAAAACAGACCAGAACAGACCTGAACAGAAAATACCAGAACAGGCCAGGATGGACCAGACCAGATCAAAACAGACCAGGACTGACCAGAACAGAACATACCAGAACAGGCCAGAACAGACCAGAACAGATCAGAACAGACCGGGACAGACCCGAACAGAGCATACCAGACCACGACAGACCAGAACACATAAGAACAGAACATACCAGAACAGGCCAGAAGAGAACATACCAGAACAGGCCAGAACAGAACACATAAGAACAGAACATACCAGAACAGGTCAAAACAGAACATACCAGAACAAGCCAGGACAGAACAGAACAGAACACATAAGAACAGAACACACCAGAACAGAACATACCAGAACAGGCCAGAACACACCAGAACAGATCAGAACAGACCGGGACAGACCGGAACAGAGCATACCGGACCACGACAGACCAGAACACGTAAGAACAGAACATACCAGAACAGGCCAGAACAGAACACATAAGAACAGAACATACCAGAACAAGCCAGGACAGAACAGAACAGAACACATAAGAACAGAACACACCAGAACAGAACATACCAGAACAGGCCGGAATAGACCAGACCAGATCAGAAGAGACCGGGACAGACCAGATCAGAACACCTAAGAACAGAACATACCAGAACAGGCCAGAACAGACCAGAACAGACCAGAACAGAACACCTAAGAACAGAACACACCAGAACAGAACATACCAGAACAGGCCAAAATAGACCAGACCAGATCAAAACAGACCAGGACAGACCAGAACACATAAGAACAGAACATACCAGCACAGAACATACCAGAACAGACCAGAACAGATCAGAACAGATCAGGACAGATCAGGACAGACCAGGACAGACCAGAACAGGCCAGAACAGAACACATAAGAACAGAACATACCAGAACAGGTCAAAACAGACCAGAACACACCAGAACAGAACATACCAGAACAGGCCAGAACAGACCAGAACAGAACACCTAAGAACAGAACACACCAGAACAGAACACCTAAGAACAGAACACACCAGAACAGAACATACCATAACAGACCAGGACAGACCAGAACATACCAGAACAGATCAAAACAGACCAGAACAGACCTGAACAGAACATACCAGAACAGGCCGGAATAGACCAGACCAGATCAGAATAGACCGGGACAGACCAGATCAGAACACCTAAGAGCAGAACATACCAGAACAGACCAGAACAGAACACAGCAGAACAGAACAGACCAGAACAGACCAGAACAGAATACCTAAGAACAGAACACACCAGAACAGAACATACCATAACAGACCAGGACAGACCAGAACAGATCAGAACAGACCGGGACAGACCAGAACAGAGCATACCAAAACAGGCCAGAACAGACCAGAACAGATCAGAACAGACCGGGACAGAGCATACCAGACCACGACAGACCAGAACACATAAGAACAGAACATACCAGCACAGAACATACCAGAACAGGCCAGAGCAGACCAGAACAGAAGATACCAGAACAGACCTGAACAGAAGATACCAAAACAGGCCAGAACAGAACATACCAGAACAGGCCAGAATAGACCAGACCAGATCAAAACAGACCAGAACAGGCCAGGACAGACCAGAACAGAACACGTAAGAACAGAAGACACCAGAACAGAACATACTAGAACAGGCCAGAACAGAACACATAAGAACAGAACACACCAGAACAGAACATACCAGAACAGGCCAGAACAGACCAGAACAGAATATACCAGAATAGGCCGGAATAGACCAGACCAGATCAGAACATTCCAGAACAGGCCAGAATAGACCAGAACAGACCAGAACAGATCAGGACAGACCAGGACAGACCAGAACAGAACACATAAGAACAGAACACACCAGAACAAAACATACCAGAACAGGCCAGAACAGACCAGAACAGAACATACCAGAACAGGCCGGAATAGACCAGACCAGATCAGAACAGACCGGGACAGACCAGATCAGAACACCTAAGAGCAGAACATACCAGAACAGGCCAGAACAGACCAGAACAGACCAGAACAGACCAGAACAGAACACCTAAGAACAGAACACACCAGAACAGAACAGACCAGAACAGACCAGAACAGAACACCTAAGAACAGAACATACCATAACAGACCAGGACAGACCAGAACATACCAGAACAGATCAAAACAGACCAGAACAGACCTGAACAGAAAATACCAGAACAGGCCAGGATGGACCAGACCAGATCAAAACAGACCAGGACTGACCAGAACAGAACATACCAGAACAGGCCAGAACAGACCAGAACAGACCAGAACAGATCAGAACAGACCAGAACAGAACACATAAGAACAGAACACACCAGAACAGAACATACCAGAACAGGCCAGAACAGACCAGAACAGACCAGAACAGACCAGAACAGAACACCTAAGAACAGAACACACCAGAACAGACCAGAACAGACCAGAACAGAACACCTAAGAACAGAACATACCATAACAGACCAGGACAGACCAGAACATACCAGAACAGATCAAAACAGACCAGAACAGACCTGAACAGAAAATACCAGAACAGGCCAGGATGGACCAGACCAGATCAAAACAGACCAGGACTGACCAGAACAGAACATACCAGAACAGGCCAGAACAGACCAGAACAGACCAGAACAGATCAGAACAGACCAGAACAGAACACATAAGAACAGAACACACCAGAACAGAACATACCAGAACAGGCCAGAACAGACCAGAACAGAATATACCAGAATAGGCCGGAATAGACCAGACCAGATCAGAACATACCAGAACAGGCCCGAATAGACCAGACCAGATCAAAACAGACCAGGACAAACCAGAACACATAAGATCAGAACAGACCAGAACAGAACATACCAGAACAGAACATACCAGAACAGGTCAGAACAGATCAAAACAGACCAGAACAGACCAGAACAGAACACATAAGAACAGAACACACCACAACAGAACATACCATAACAGACCAGGACAGACCAGAACAGACCAGGACAGACCAGAACAGAACACACCAGAACAGAACATACCAGAACAGGCCAGAGTAGACCAGACCAGATCAAAACAGACCAGGACAGACCAGAACAGAACACCTAAGAACAGAACACACCAGAACAGAACATACCAGAACAGGCCAGAATAGAGCAGACCAGATCAAAACAGACCAGGACAAACCAAAACACATAAGATCAGAACAGACCAGAACAGGCCAGAACACACCAGAACAGAACATACCAGAACAGGTCAGAACAGATCAGAACAGACCAGGACAGACCAGAACAGAACACCTAAGAACAGAAGACACCAGAACAGAACATACCAGAACAGGCCAGAATAGACCAGACCAGATCAAAACAGACCAGGACAGACCAGAACAGAACACCTAAGAACAGAACACACCAGAACAGAACATACCAGAACAGGCCAGAACAGACCAGAACAGACCAGAACAGATCAGAACAGACCAGAACAGACCCGGACAGACCAGAACAGAACACATAAGAACAGAACACACCACAACAGAACATACCATAACAGACCAGGACAGACCAGAACATACCAGAACAGATCAAATCAGACCAGAACAGACCTGAACAGAAGATACCAGAACAGGCAAGGATAGACCAGACCAGATCAAAACAGACCAGGACAGACCAGAACAGAACATACCAGAACAGGCCAGAACAGACCAGAACAGAACATACCAGAACAGGCAAGAATAGACCAGACCAGATCAAAACAGACCAGGACAAACCAGAACACATAAGATCAGAACAGACCAGAACAGGCCAGAACAGAACATACCAGAACAAGCCAGGACAGAACAGAACAGAACACATAAGAACAGAACACACCAGAACAGAACATACCAGAACAGGCCGGAATAGACCAGACCAGATCAGAACAGACCGGGACAGACCAGATCAGAACACCTAAGAACAGAACATACCAGAACAGACCAGAACAGACCAGAACAGACCAGAACAGATCAGGACAGAGCAGGACAGACCAGAACAGAACACATAAGAACAGAACACACCACAACAGAACATACCAGAACAGGTCAGAACAGATCAAAACAGACCAGGACAGACCAGAACAGAACACATAAGAACAGAACACACCAGAACAGAACATACCAGAACAGGCCAGAATAGTCCAGAACAGAACAGAACAGAACAGATCAGGACAGACCAGGACAGACCAGAACAGAACACATAAGAACAGAACACACCAGAACAGAACATACCAGAACAGGCCAGAACAGACCAGAACAGAACACCTAAGAACAGAACATACCAGAACAGGCCAGAACAGAACACATAAAAACAGAACATACCAGAACAGGTCAAAACAGACCAGAACAGACCTGAACAGAAGATGCCAGAACAGAACATACCAGAACAGGCCAGAATACACCAGACCAGGCCAAAACATACCAGAACAGACCAGAACAGACCAGAACAGACCAGAACAGATCAGAACAGACCGGGACAGACCGGAACAGAGCATACCAGACCACGACAGACCAGAACACGTAAGAACAGAACATACCAGAACAGGCCAGAACAGAACACATAAGAACAGAACAGACCAGAACAGGCCAGAACAGAACATACCAGAACAAGCCAGGACAGAACAGAACAGAACACATAAGAACAGAACACACCAGAACAGAACATACCATAACAGACCAGGACAGACCAGAACAGATCAGAACAGACCGGGACAGACCAGAACAGAGCATACCAAAACAGGCCAGAACAGACCAGAACAGACCAGAACAGAACACCTAAGAACAGAACACACCAGAACAGAACATACCAGAACAGGCCAAAATAGACCAGACCAGATCAAAACAGACCAGGACAGACCAGAACACATAAGAACAGAACATACCAGCACAGAACATACCAGAACAGACCAGAACAGATCAGAACAGATCAGGACAGATCAGGACAGACCAGGACAGACCAGAACAGGCCAGAACAGAACACATAAGAACAGAACATACCAGAACAGGTCAAAACAGACCAGGACAGACCAGAACAGAACACACAAGAAAAGAACATACCAGAACAGGCCCGAATAGACCAGACCAGATCAAAACAGACCAGGACAAACCAGAACGCATAAGATCAGAACAGACCAGAACAGAACATACCAGAACAGAACATACCAGAACAGGTCAGAACAGATCAAAACAGACCAGAACAGACCAGAACAGAACACATAAGAACAGAACACACCACAACAGAACATACCATAACAGACCAGGACAGACCAGAACAGACCAGGACAGACCAGAACAGAACACACCAGAACAGAACATACCAGAACAGGCCAGAGTAGACCAGACCAGATCAAAACAGACCAGGACAGACCAGAACAGAACACACCAGAACAGAACATACCAGAACATACCAGAACAGGCCAGAACAGACCAGAACAGACCAGAAGATATCAGAACAGACCAGAACAGACCCGGACAGACCAGAACAGAACACACCAGAACAGAACATACCAGAACAGGCCAGAACAGACCAGAACAGACCAGAACAGAACACATAAGAACAGAACACACCACAACAGAACATACCAGAACAGGCCAGAATAGACCAGACCAGATCAAAACAGACCAGGACAGACCAGAACACGTAAGAACAGAACATACCAGAACAGGCCAGAACAGAACACATAAGAACAGAACAGACCAGAACAGGCCAGAACAGAACATACCAGAACAAGCCAGGACAGAACAGAACAGAACACATAAGAACAGAACACACCAGAACAGAACATACCAGAACAGGCCGGAATAGACCAGACCAGATCAGAACAGACCGGGACAGACCGGATCAGAACACCTAAGAACAGAACATACCAGAACAGGCCAGAACAGACCAGAACAGGCCAGAATAGACCAGACCAGATCAAAACAGACCAGGACAAACCAGAACACATAAGATCAGAACAGACCAGAACATACCAGAACAAGCCAGGACAGAACAGAACAGAACACATAAGAACAGAACACACCAGAACAGAACATACCAGAACAGGCAAGAATAGACCAGACCAGATCAAAACAGACCAGGACAAACCAGAATACATAAGATCAGAACAGACCAGAACAGGCCAGAACAGAACATACCAGAACAAGCCAGGACAGAACAGAACAGAACACATAAGAACAGAACACACTAGAACAGAACGTACCAGAACAGGCCGGAATAGACCAGACCAGATCAGAACAGACCGCGACAGACCAGATCAGAACACCTAAGAACAGAACATACCAGAACAGACCAGAACAGACCAGAACAGACCAGAACAGATCAGGACAGAGCAGGACAGACCAGAACAGAACACATAAGAACAGAACACACCACAACAGAACATACCAGAACAGGTCAGAACAGATCAAAACAGACCAGGACAGACCAGAACAGAACACATAAGAACAGAACACACCAGAACAGAACATACCAGAACAGGCCAGAATAGTCCAGAACAGAACAGAACAGATCAGGACAGACCAGGACAGACCAGAACAGAACACATAAGAACAGAACACACCAGAACAGAACATACCAGAACAGGCCAGAACAGACCAGAACAGAACACCTAAGAACAGAACATACCAGAACAGGCCAGAACAGACCAGAACAGGCCAGAACAGAACACATAAAAACAGAACATACCAGAACAGGTCAAAACAGACCAGAACAGACCTGAACAGAAGATGCCAGAACAGAACATACCAGAACAGGCCAGAATACACCAGACCAGGCCAAAACATACCAGAACAGACCAGAACAGACCAGAACAGACCAGAACAGATCAGAACAGACCGGGACAGACCGGAACAGAGCATACCAGACCACGACAGACCAGAACACGTAAGAACAGAACATACCAGAACAGGCCAGAACAGAACACATAAGAACAGAACATACCAGAACAGGTCAAAACAGACCAGAACACACCAGAACAGAACATACCAGAACAGGCCAGAACAGACCAGAACAGAACACCTAAGAACAGAACACACCAGAACAGAACAGACCAGAACAGAACACCTAAGAACAGAACACACCAGAACAGAACATACCATAACAGACCAGGACAGACCAGAACATACCAGAACAGATCAAAACAGACCAGAACAGACCTGAACAGAACATACCAGAACAGGCCGGAATAGACCAGACCAGATCAGAATAGACCGGGACAGACCAGATCAGAACACCTAAGAGCAGAACATACCAGAACAGACCAGAACAGAACACCTAAGAACAGAACACAGCAGAACAGAACAGACCAGAACAGACCAGAACAGAATACCTAAGAACAGAACACACCAGAACAGAACATACCATAACAGACCAGGACAGACCAGAACAGATCAGAACAGACCGGGACAGACCAGAACAGAGCATACCAAAACAGGCCAGAACAGACCAGAACAGATCAGAACAGACCGGGACAGAGCATACCAGACCACGACAGACCAGAACACATAAGAACAGAACATACCAGCACAGAACATACCAGAACAGGCCAGAACAGACCAGAACAGAAGATACCAGAACAGACCTGAACAGAAGATACCAAAACAGGCCAGAACAGAACATACCAGAACAGGCCAGAATAGACCAGACCAGATCAAAACAGACCAGAACAGGCCAGGACAGACCAGAACAGAACACGTAAGAACAGAAGACACCAGAACAGAACATACTAGAACAGGCCAGAACAGAACACATAAGAACAGAACACACCAGAACAGAACATACCAGAACAGGCCAGAACAGACCAGAACAGAATATACCAGAATAGGCCGGAATAGACCAGACCAGATCAGAACATTCCAGAACAGGCCAGAATAGACCAGAACAGACCAGAACAGATCAGGACAGACCAGGACAGACCAGAACAGAACACATAAGAACAGAACACACCAGAACAAAACATACCAGAACAGGCCAGAACAGACCAGAACAGAACATACCAGAACAGGCCGGAATAGACCAGACCAGATCAGAACAGACCGGGACAGACCAGATCAGAACACCTAAGAGCAGAACATACCAGAACAGGCCAGAACAGACCAGAACAGACCAGAACAGACCAGAACAGAACACCTAAGAACAGAACACACCAGAACAGAACAGACCAGAACAGACCAGAACAGAACACCTAAGAACAGAACATACCATAACAGACCAGGACAGACCAGAACATACCAGAACAGATCAAAACAGACCAGAACAGACCTGAACAGAAAATACCAGAACAGGCCAGGATGGACCAGACCAGATCAAAACAGACCAGGACTGACCAGAACAGAACATACCAGAACAGGCCAGAACAGACCAGAACAGACCAGAACAGATCAGAACAGACCAGAACAGAACACATAAGAACAGAACACACCAGAACAGAACATACCAGAACAGGCCAGAACAGACCAGAACAGACCAGAACAGACCAGAACAGAACACCTAAGAACAGAACACACCAGAACAGACCAGAACAGACCAGAACAGAACACCTAAGAACAGAACATACCATAACAGACCAGGACAGACCAGAACATACCAGAACAGATCAAAACAGACCAGAACAGACCTGAACAGAAAATACCAGAACAGGCCAGGATGGACCAGACCAGATCAAAACAGACCAGGACTGACCAGAACAGAACATACCAGAACAGGCCAGAACAGACCAGAACAGACCAGAACAGATCAGAACAGACCAGAACAGAACACATAAGAACAGAACACACCAGAACAGAACATACCAGAACAGGCCAGAACAGACCAGAACAGAATATACCAGAATAGGCCGGAATAGACCAGACCAGATCAGAACATACCAGAACAGGCCCGAATAGACCAGACCAGATCAAAACAGACCAGGACAAACCAGAACACATAAGATCAGAACAGACCAGAACAGAACATACCAGAACAGAACATACCAGAACAGGTCAGAACAGATCAAAACAGACCAGAACAGACCAGAACAGAACACATAAGAACAGAACACACCACAACAGAACATACCATAACAGACCAGGACAGACCAGAACAGACCAGGACAGACCAGAACAGAACACACCAGAACAGAACATACCAGAACAGGCCAGAGTAGACCAGACCAGATCAAAACAGACCAGGACAGACCAGAACAGAACACCTAAGAACAGAACACACCAGAACAGAACATACCAGAACAGGCCAGAATAGAGCAGACCAGATCAAAACAGACCAGGACAAACCAAAACACATAAGATCAGAACAGACCAGAACAGGCCAGAACACACCAGAACAGAACATACCAGAACAGGTCAGAACAGATCAGAACAGACCAGGACAGACCAGAACAGAACACCTAAGAACAGAAGACACCAGAACAGAACATACCAGAACAGGCCAGAATAGACCAGACCAGATCAAAACAGACCAGGACAGACCAGAACAGAACACCTAAGAACAGAACACACCAGAACAGAACATACCAGAACAGGCCAGAACAGACCAGAACAGACCAGAACAGATCAGAACAGACCAGAACAGACCCGGACAGACCAGAACAGAACACATAAGAACAGAACACACCACAACAGAACATACCATAACAGACCAGGACAGACCAGAACATACCAGAACAGATCAAATCAGACCAGAACAGACCTGAACAGAAGATACCAGAACAGGCAAGGATAGACCAGACCAGATCAAAACAGACCAGGACAGACCAGAACAGAACATACCAGAACAGGCCAGAACAGACCAGAACAGAACATACCAGAACAGGCAAGAATAGACCAGACCAGGACAAACCAGAACACATAAGATCAGAACAGACCAGAACAGGCCAGAACAGAACATACCAGAACAAGCCAGGACAGAACAGAACAGAACACATAAGAACAGAACACACCAGAACAGAACATACCAGAACAGGCCGGAATAGACCAGACCAGATCAGAACAGACCGGGACAGACCAGATCAGAACACCTAAGAACAGAACATACCAGAACAGACCAGAACAGACCAGAACAGACCAGAACAGATCAGGACAGAGCAGGACAGACCAGAACAGAACACATAAGAACAGAACACACCACAACAGAACATACCAGAACAGGTCAGAACAGATCAAAACAGACCAGGACAGACCAGAACAGAACACATAAGAACAGAACACACCAGAACAGAACATACCAGAACAGGCCAGAATAGTCCAGAACAGAACAGAACAGAACAGATCAGGACAGACCAGGACAGACCAGAACAGAACACATAAGAACAGAACACACCAGAACAGAACATACCAGAACAGGCCAGAACAGACCAGAACAGAACACCTAAGAACAGAACATACCAGAACAGGCCAGAACAGAACACATAAAAACAGAACATACCAGAACAGGTCAAAACAGACCAGAACAGACCTGAACAGAAGATGCCAGAACAGAACATACCAGAACAGGCCAGAATACACCAGACCAGGCCAAAACATACCAGAACAGACCAGAACAGACCAGAACAGACCAGAACAGATCAGAACAGACCGGGACAGACCGGAACAGAGCATACCAGACCACGACAGACCAGAACACGTAAGAACAGAACATACCAGAACAGGCCAGAACAGAACACATAAGAACAGAACAGACCAGAACAGGCCAGAACAGAACATACCAGAACAAGCCAGGACAGAACAGAACAGAACACATAAGAACAGAACACACCAGAACAGAACATACCATAACAGACCAGGACAGACCAGAACAGATCAGAACAGACCGGGACAGACCAGAACAGAGCATACCAAAACAGGCCAGAACAGACCAGAACAGACCAGAACAGAACACCTAAGAACAGAACACACCAGAACAGAACATACCAGAACAGGCCAAAATAGACCAGACCAGATCAAAACAGACCAGGACAGACCAGAACACATAAGAACAGAACATACCAGCACAGAACATACCAGAACAGACCAGAACAGATCAGAACAGATCAGGACAGATCAGGACAGACCAGGACAGACCAGAACAGGCCAGAACAGAACACATAAGAACAGAACATACCAGAACAGGTCAAAACAGACCAGGACAGACCAGAACAGAACACACAAGAAAAGAACATACCAGAACAGGCCCGAATAGACCAGACCAGATCAAAACAGACCAGGACAAACCAGAACGCATAAGATCAGAACAGACCAGAACAGAACATACCAGAACAGAACATACCAGAACAGGTCAGAACAGATCAAAACAGACCAGAACAGACCAGAACAGAACACATAAGAACAGAACACACCACAACAGAACATACCATAACAGACCAGGACAGACCAGAACAGACCAGGACAGACCAGAACAGAACACACCAGAACAGAACATACCAGAACAGGCCAGAGTAGACCAGACCAGATCAAAACAGACCAGGACAGACCAGAACAGAACACACCAGAACAGAACATACCAGAACATACCAGAACAGGCCAGAACAGACCAGAACAGACCAGAAGATATCAGAACAGACCAGAACAGACCCGGACAGACCAGAACAGAACACACCAGAACAGAACATACCAGAACAGGCCAGAACAGACCAGAACAGACCAGAACAGAACACATAAGAACAGAACACACCACAACAGAACATACCAGAACAGGCCAGAATAGACCAGACCAGATCAAAACAGACCAGGACAGACCAGAACACGTAAGAACAGAACATACCAGAACAGGCCAGAACAGAACACATAAGAACAGAACAGACCAGAACAGGCCAGAACAGAACATACCAGAACAAGCCAGGACAGAACAGAACAGAACACATAAGAACAGAACACACCAGAACAGAACATACCAGAACAGGCCGGAATAGACCAGACCAGATCAGAACAGACCGGGACAGACCGGATCAGAACACCTAAGAACAGAACATACCAGAACAGGCCAGAACAGACCAGAACAGGCCAGAATAGACCAGACCAGATCAAAACAGACCAGGACAAACCAGAACACATAAGATCAGAACAGACCAGAACATACCAGAACAAGCCAGGACAGAACAGAACAGAACACATAAGAACAGAACACACCAGAACAGAACATACCAGAACAGGCAAGAATAGACCAGACCAGATCAAAACAGACCAGGACAAACCAGAATACATAAGATCAGAACAGACCAGAACAGGCCAGAACAGAACATACCAGAACAAGCCAGGACAGAACAGAACAGAACACATAAGAACAGAACACACTAGAACAGAACGTACCAGAACAGGCCGGAATAGACCAGACCAGATCAGAACAGACCGCGACAGACCAGATCAGAACACCTAAGAACAGAACATACCAGAACAGACCAGAACAGATCAGGACAGAGCAGGACAGACCAGAACAGAACACATAAGAACAGAACACACCACAACAGAACATACCAGAACAGGTCAGAACAGATCAAAACAGACCAGGACAGACCAGAACAGAACACATAAGAACAGAACACACCAGAACAGAACATACCAGAACAGGCCAGAATAGTCCAGAACAGAACAGAACAGATCAGGACAGACCAGGACAGACCAGAACAGAACACATAAGAACAGAACACACCAGAACAGAACATACCAGAACAGGCCAGAACAGACCAGAACAGAACACCTAAGAACAGAACATACCAGAACAGGCCAGAACAGACCAGAACAGGCCAGAACAGAACACATAAAAACAGAACATACCAGAACAGGTCAAAACAGACCAGAACAGACCTGAACAGAAGATGCCAGAACAGAACATACCAGAACAGGCCAGAATACACCAGACCAGGCCAAAACATACCAGAACAGACCAGAACAGACCAGAACAGACCAGAACAGATCAGAACAGACCGGGACAGACCGGAACAGAGCATACCAGACCACGACAGACCAGAACACGTAAGAACAGAACATACCAGAACAGGCCAGAACAGAACATACCAGAACAGGTCAAAACAGACCAGAACACACCAGAACAGAACATACCAGAACAGGCCAGAACAGACCAGAACAGAACACCTAAGAACAGAACACACCAGAACAGAACAGACCAGAACAGAACACCTAAGAACAGAACACACCAGAACAGAACATACCATAACAGACCAGGACAGACCAGAACATACCAGAACAGATCAAAACAGACCAGAACAGACCTGAACAGAACATACCAGAACAGGCCGGAATAGACCAGACCAGATCAGAATAGACCGGGACAGACCAGATCAGAACACCTAAGAGCAGAACATACCAGAACAGACCAGAACAGAACACCTAAGAACAGAACACAGCAGAACAGAACAGACCAGAACAGACCAGAACAGAATACCTAAGAACAGAACACACCAGAACAGAACATACCATAACAGACCAGGACAGACCAGAACAGATCAGAACAGACCGGGACAGACCAGAACAGAGCATACCAAAACAGGCCAGAACAGACCAGAACAGATCAGAACAGACCGGGACAGAGCATACCAGACCACGACAGACCAGAACACATAAGAACAGAACATACCAGCACAGAACATACCAGAACAGGCCAGAACAGACCAGAACAGAAGATACCAGAACAGACCTGAACAGAAGATACCAAAACAGGCCAGAACAGAACATACCAGAACAGGCCAGAATAGACCAGACCAGATCAAAACAGACCAGAACAGGCCAGGACAGACCAGAACAGAACACGTAAGAACAGAAGACACCAGAACAGAACATACTAGAACAGGCCAGAACAGAACACATAAGAACAGAACACACCAGAACAGAACATACCAGAACAGGCCAGAACAGACCAGAACAGAATATACCAGAATAGGCCGGAATAGACCAGACCAGATCAGAACATTCCAGAACAGGCCAGAATAGACCAGAACAGACCAGAACAGATCAGGACAGACCAGGACAGACCAGAACAGAACACATAAGAACAGAACACACCAGAACAAAACATACCAGAACAGGCCAGAACAGACCAGAACAGAACATACCAGAACAGGCCGGAATAGACCAGACCAGATCAGAACAGACCGGGACAGACCAGATCAGAACACCTAAGAGCAGAACATACCAGAACAGGCCAGAACAGACCAGAACAGACCAGAACAGACCAGAACAGAACACCTAAGAACAGAACACACCAGAACAGAACAGACCAGAACAGACCAGAACAGAACACCTAAGAACAGAACATACCATAACAGACCAGGACAGACCAGAACATACCAGAACAGATCAAAACAGACCAGAACAGACCTGAACAGAAAATACCAGAACAGGCCAGGATGGACCAGACCAGATCAAAACAGACCAGGACTGACCAGAACAGAACATACCAGAACAGGCCAGAACAGACCAGAACAGACCAGAACAGATCAGAACAGACCAGAACAGAACACATAAGAACAGAACACACCAGAACAGAACATACCAGAACAGGCCAGAACAGACCAGAACAGACCAGAACAGACCAGAACAGAACACCTAAGAACAGAACACACCAGAACAGACCAGAACAGACCAGAACAGAACACCTAAGAACAGAACATACCATAACAGACCAGGACAGACCAGAACATACCAGAACAGATCAAAACAGACCAGAACAGACCTGAACAGAAAATACCAGAACAGGCCAGGATGGACCAGACCAGATCAAAACAGACCAGGACTGACCAGAACAGAACATACCAGAACAGGCCAGAACAGACCAGAACAGACCAGAACAGATCAGAACAGACCAGAACAGAACACATAAGAACAGAACACACCAGAACAGAACATACCAGAACAGGCCAGAACAGACCAGAACAGAATATACCAGAATAGGCCGGAATAGACCAGACCAGATCAGAACATACCAGAACAGGCCCGAATAGACCAGACCAGATCAAAACAGACCAGGACAAACCAGAACACATAAGATCAGAACAGACCAGAACAGAACATACCAGAACAGAACATACCAGAACAGGTCAGAACAGATCAAAACAGACCAGAACAGACCAGAACAGAACACATAAGAACAGAACACACCACAACAGAACATACCATAACAGACCAGGACAGACCAGAACAGACCAGGACAGACCAGAACAGAACACACCAGAACAGAACATACCAGAACAGGCCAGAGTAGACCAGACCAGATCAAAACAGACCAGGACAGACCAGAACAGAACACCTAAGAACAGAACACACCAGAACAGAACATACCAGAACAGGCCAGAATAGAGCAGACCAGATCAAAACAGACCAGGACAAACCAAAACACATAAGATCAGAACAGACCAGAACAGGCCAGAACACACCAGAACAGAACATACCAGAACAGGTCAGAACAGATCAGAACAGACCAGGACAGACCAGAACAGAACACCTAAGAACAGAAGACACCAGAACAGAACATACCAGAACAGGCCAGAATAGACCAGACCAGATCAAAACAGACCAGGACAGACCAGAACAGAACACCTAAGAACAGAACACACCAGAACAGAACATACCAGAACAGGCCAGAACAGACCAGAACAGACCAGAACAGATCAGAACAGACCAGAACAGACCCGGACAGACCAGAACAGAACACATAAGAACAGAACACACCACAACAGAACATACCATAACAGACCAGGACAGACCAGAACATACCAGAACAGATCAAATCAGACCAGAACAGACCTGAACAGAAGATACCAGAACAGGCAAGGATAGACCAGACCAGATCAAAACAGACCAGGACAGACCAGAACAGAACATACCAGAACAGGCCAGAACAGACCAGAACAGAACATACCAGAACAGGCAAGAATAGACCAGACCAGGACAAACCAGAACACATAAGATCAGAACAGACCAGAACAGGCCAGAACAGAACATACCAGAACAAGCCAGGACAGAACAGAACAGAACACATAAGAACAGAACACACCAGAACAGAACATACCAGAACAGGCCGGAATAGACCAGACCAGATCAGAACAGACCGGGACAGACCAGATCAGAACACCTAAGAACAGAACATACCAGAACAGACCAGAACAGACCAGAACAGACCAGAACAGATCAGGACAGAGCAGGACAGACCAGAACAGAACACATAAGAACAGAACACACCACAACAGAACATACCAGAACAGGTCAGAACAGATCAAAACAGACCAGGACAGACCAGAACAGAACACATAAGAACAGAACACACCAGAACAGAACATACCAGAACAGGCCAGAATAGTCCAGAACAGAACAGAACAGAACAGATCAGGACAGACCAGGACAGACCAGAACAGAACACATAAGAACAGAACACACCAGAACAGAACATACCAGAACAGGCCAGAACAGACCAGAACAGAACACCTAAGAACAGAACATACCAGAACAGGCCAGAACAGACCAGAACAGGCCAGAACAGAACACATAAAAACAGAACATACCAGAACAGGTCAAAACAGACCAGAACAGACCTGAACAGAAGATGCCAGAACAGAACATACCAGAACAGGCCAGAATACACCAGACCAGGCCAAAACATACCAGAACAGAACAGAACAGACCAGAACAGACCAGAACAGATCAGAACAGACCGGGACAGACCGGAACAGAGCATACCAGACCACGACAGACCAGAACACGTAAGAACAGAACATACCAGAACAGGCCAGAACAGAACACATAAGAACAGAACAGACCAGAACAGGCCAGAACAGAACATACCAGAACAAGCCAGGACAGAACAGAACAGAACACATAAGAACAGAACACACCAGAACAGAACATACCATAACAGACCAGGACAGACCAGAACAGATCAGAACAGACCGGGACAGACCAGAACAGAGCATACCAAAACAGGCCAGAACAGACCAGAACAGACCAGAACAGAACACCTAAGAACAGAACACACCAGAACAGAACATACCAGAACAGGCCAAAATAGACCAGACCAGATCAAAACAGACCAGGACAGACCAGAACACATAAGAACAGAACATACCAGCACAGAACATACCAGAACAGACCAGAACAGATCAGAACAGATCAGGACAGATCAGGACAGACCAGGACAGACCAGAACAGGCCAGAACAGAACACATAAGAACAGAACATACCAGAACAGGTCAAAACAGACCAGGACAGACCAGAACAGAACACACAAGAAAAGAACATACCAGAACAGGCCCGAATAGACCAGACCAGATCAAAACAGACCAGGACAAACCAGAACGCATAAGATCAGAACAGACCAGAACAGAACATACCAGAACAGAACATACCAGAACAGGTCAGAACAGATCAAAACAGACCAGAACAGACCAGAACAGAACACATAAGAACAGAACACACCACAACAGAACATACCATAACAGACCAGGACAGACCAGAACAGACCAGGACAGACCAGAACAGAACACACCAGAACAGAACATACCAGAACAGGCCAGAGTAGACCAGACCAGATCAAAACAGACCAGGACAGACCAGAACAGAACACACCAGAACAGAACATACCAGAACATACCAGAACAGGCCAGAACAGGCCAGAACAGACCAGAACAGACCAGAAGATATCAGAACAGACCAGAACAGACCCGGACAGACCAGAACAGAACACACCAGAACAGAACATACCAGAACAGGCCAGAACAGACCAGAACAGACCAGAACAGAACACATAAGAACAGAACACACCACAACAGAACATACCAGAACAGGCCAGAATAGACCAGACCAGATCAAAACAGACCAGGACAGACCAGAACACGTAAGAACAGAACATACCAGAACAGGCCAGAACAGAACACATAAGAACAGAACAGACCAGAACAGGCCAGAACAGAACATACCAGAACAAGCCAGGACAGAACAGAACAGAACACATAAGAACAGAACACACCAGAACAGAACATACCAGAACAGGCCGGAATAGACCAGACCAGATCAGAACAGACCGGGACAGACCGGATCAGAACACCTAAGAACAGAACATACCAGAACAGGCCAGAACAGACCAGAACAGGCCAGAATAGACCAGACCAGATCAAAACAGACCAGGACAAACCAGAACACATAAGATCAGAACAGACCAGAACATACCAGAACAAGCCAGGACAGAACAGAACAGAACACATAAGAACAGAACACACCAGAACAGAACATACCAGAACAGGCAAGAATAGACCAGACCAGATCAAAACAGACCAGGACAAACCAGAATACATAAGATCAGAACAGACCAGAACAGGCCAGAACAGAACATACCAGAACAAGCCAGGACAGAACAGAACAGAACACATAAGAACAGAACACACCAGAACAGAACGTACCAGAACAGGCCGGAATAGACCAGACCAGATCAGAACAGACCGGGACAGACCAGATCAGAACACCTAAGAACAGAACATACCAGAACAGACCAGAACAGACCAGAACAGACCAGAACAGATCAGGACAGAGCAGGACAGACCAGAACAGAACACATAAGAACAGAACACACCACAACAGAACATACCAGAACAGGTCAGAACAGATCAAAACAGACCAGGACAGACCAGAACAGAACACATAAGAACAGAACACACCAGAACAGAACATACCAGAACAGGCCAGAATAGTCCAGAACAGAACGGAACAGATCAGGACAGACCAGGACAGACCAGAACAGAACACATAAGAACAGAACACACCAGAACAGAACATACCAGAACAGGCCAGAACAGACCAGAACAGAACACCTAAGAACAGAACATACCAGAACAGGCCAGAACAGACCAGAACAGGCCAGAACAGAACACATAAAAACAGAACATACCAGAACAGGTCAAAACAGACCAGAACAGACCTGAACAGAAGATGCCAGAACAGAACATACCAGAACAGGCCAGAATACACCAGACCAGGCCAAAACATACCAGAACAGACCAGAACAGACCAGAACAGACCAGAACAGATCAGAACAGACCGGGACAGACCGGAACAGAGCATACCAGACCACGACAGACCAGAACACGTAAGAACAGAACATACCAGAACAGGCCAGAACAGAACACATAAGAACAGAACACATAAGAACAGAACAGACCAGAACAGGCCAGAACAGAACATACCAGAACAAGCCAGGACAGAACAGAACAGAACACATAAGAACAGAACACACCAGAACAGAACACACCAGAACAGAACATACCATAACAGACCAGGACAGACCAGAACAGATCAGAACAGACCGGGACAGACCAGAACAGAGCATACCAAAACAGGCCAGAACAGACCAGAACAGACCAGAACAGAACACCTAAGAACAGAACACACCAGAACAGAACATACCAGAACAGGCCAAAATAGACCAGACCAGATCAAAACAGACCAGGACAGACCAGAACACATAAGAACAGAACATACCAGCACAGAACATACCAGAACAGACCAGAACAGATCAGAACAGATCAGGACAGATCAGGACAGACCAGGACAGACCAGAACAGGCCAGAACAGAACACATAAGAACAGAACATACCAGAACAGGTCAAAACAGACCAGGACAGACCAGAACAGAACACACAAGAAAAGAACATACCAGAACAGGCCCGAATAGACCAGACCAGATCAAAACAGACCAGGACAAACCAGAACGCATAAGATCAGAACAGACCAGAACACAACATACCAGAACAGAACATACCAGAACATACCAGAACAGGTCAGAACAGATCAAAACAGACCAGAACAGACCAGAACAGAACACATAAGAACAGAACACACCAGAACAGAACATACCAGAACAGGCCAGAACAGACCAGAACAGAACACGCCAGAACAGAACATACCAGAACAGGCCAGAATAGACCAGACCAGATCAAAAGAGACCAGGACAGACCAGAACACATAAGATCAGAACAGACCGGAACAAAATATACCAGAACAGGCCAGAACACACCAGAACAGAACATACCAGAACAGGTCAGAACAGACCAGAACAGACCAGAAGATATCAGAACAGACCAGAACAGAACACCTAAGAACAGAGGACACCAGAACAGAACATAGCAGAACAGACCAGAACAGGCCAGAACAGGCCAGAATAGACCAGATCAGATCAAAACCGACCAGGACAGACCAGAACAGAACGCCTAAGAACAGGACACACCAGAACAGAACATAGCAGAACAGACCAGAACAGGCCAGAACAGGCCAGAATAGACCAGATCAGATCAAAACCGACCAGGACAGACCAGAACAGAACGCCTAAGAACAGGACACACCAGAACAGAACATACCAGAACAGGCCAGAATAGACCAGACCAGGCCAAAACATACCAGAACAGAACACACCAGAACAGAACATACCAGAACAGGCCAGAGTAGACCAGACCAGATCAAAACAGACCAGGACAAACCAGAACACATAAGAACAGAACATACCAGCACAGAACATACTAGAACAGACCAGAACAGATCAGAACAGATCAGGACAGACCAGGACAGACCAGAACAGGCCAGAACAGAACACATAAAAACAGAACATACCAGAACAGGTCAAAACAGACCAGAACAGACCTGAACAGAAGATGCCAGAATAGAACATACCAGAACAGGCCAGAATACACCAGACCAGATCAGAATAGACCGGGACAGACCAGATCAGAACACCTAAGAGCAGAACATACCAGAACAGACCAGAACAGAACACCTAAGAACAGAACACAGCAGAACAGAACAGACCAGAACAGACCAGAACAGAATACCTAAGAACAGAACACACCAGAACAGAACATACCATAACAGACCAGGACAGACCAGAACAGATCAGAACAGACCGGGACAGACCAGAACAGAGCATACCAAAACAGGCCAGAACAGACCAGAACAGACCAGAACAGAACACCTAAGAACAGAACACACCAGAACAGAACATACCAGAACAGGCCAAAATAGACCAGACCAGATCAAAACAGACCAGGACAGACCAGAACACATAATAAGAACAGAACATACCAGCACAGAACATACCAGAACAGACCAGAACAGATCAGAACAGATCAGGACAGATCAGGACAGACCAGGACAGACCAGAACAGGCCAGAACAGAACACATAAGAACAGAACATACCAGAACAGGTCAAAACAGACCAGGACAGACCAGAACAGAACACACAAGAAAAGAACATACCAGAACAGGCCCGAATAGACCAGACCAGATCAAAACAGACCAGGACAAACCAGAACGCATAAGATCAGAACAGACCAGAACACAACATACCAGAACAGAACATACCAGAACATACCAGAACAGGTCAGAACAGATCAAAACAGACCAGAACAGACCAGAACAGAACACATAAGAACAGAACACACCACAACAGAACATACCATAACAGACCAGGACAGACCAGAACAGACCAGGACAGACCAGAACAGAACACACCAGAACAGAACATACCAGAACAGGCCAGAGTAGACCAGACCAGATCAAAACAGACCAGGACAGACCAGAACAGAACACACCAGAACAGAACATACCAGAACATACCAGAACAGGCCAGAACAGACCAGAACAGACCAGAAGATATCAGAACAGACCAGAACAGACCCGGACAGACCAGAACAGAACACACCAGAACAGAACATACCAGAACAGGCCAGAACAGACCAGAACAGACCAGAACAGAACACATAAGAACAGAACACACCACAACAGAACATACCAGAACAGGCCAGAATAGACCAGACCAGATCAAAACAGACCAGGACAGACCAGAACACGTAAGAACAGAACATACCAGAACAGGCCAGAACAGAACACATAAGAACAGAACAGACCAGAACAGGCCAGAACAGAACATACCAGAACAAGCCAGGACAGAACAGAACAGAACACATAAGAACAGAACACACCAGAACAGAACATACCAGAACAGGCCGGAATAGACCAGACCAGATCAGAACAGACCGGGACAGACCGGATCAGAACACCTAAGAACAGAACATACCAGAACAGGCCAGAACAGACCAGAACAGAACATACCAGAACAGGCCAGAATAGACCAGACCAGATCAAAACAGACCAGGACAAACCAGAACACATAAGATCAGAACAGACCAGAACATACCAGAACAAGCCAGGACAGAACAGAACAGAACACATAAGAACAGAACACACCAGAACAAAACATACCAGAACAGGCCGGAATAGACCAGACCAGATCAGAACAGACCGGGACAGACCGGATCAGAACACCTAAGAACAGAACATACCAGAACAGGCCAGAACAGACCAGAACAGAACATACCAGAACAGGCAAGAATAGACCAGACCAGATCAAAACAGACCAGGACAAACCAGAATACATAAGATCAGAACAGACCAGAACAGGCCAGAACAGAACATACCAGAACAAGCCAGGACAGAACAGAACAGAACACATAAGAACAGAACACACCAGAACAGAACATACCAGAACAGGCCGGAATAGACCAGACCAGATCAGAACAGACCGGGACAGACCAGATCAGAACACCTAAGAACAGAACATACCAGAACAGACCAGAACAGACCAGAACAGACCAGAACAGATCAGAACAGACCGGGACAGACCAGAACAGAGCATACCAAAACAGGCCAGAACAGACCAGAACAGACCAGAACAGAACACCTAAGAACAGAACACACCAGAACAGAACATACCAGAACAGGCCAAAATAGACCAGACCAGATCAAAACAGACCAGGACAGACCAGAACACATAAGAACAGAACATACCAGCACAGAACATACCAGAACAGACCAGAACAGATCAGAACAGATCAGGACAGATCAGGACAGACCAGGACAGACCAGAACAGGCCAGAACAGAACACATAAGAACAGAACATACCAGAACAGGTCAAAACAGACCAGGACAGACCAGAACAGAACACACAAGAAAAGAACATACCAGAACAGGCCCGAATAGACCAGACCAGATCAAAACAGACCAGGACAAACCAGAACGCATAAGATCAGAACAGACCAGAACACAACATACCAGAACAGAACATACCAGAACATACCAGAACAGGTCAGAACAGATCAAAACAGACCAGAACAGACCAGAACAGAACACATAAGAACAGAACACACCAGAACAGAACATACCAGAACAGGCCAGAACAGACCAGAACAGAACACGCCAGAACAGAACATACCAGAACAGGCCAGAATAGACCAGACCAGATCAAAAGAGACCAGGACAGACCAGAACACATAAGATCAGAACAGACCGGAACAAAATATACCAGAACAGGCCAGAACACACCAGAACAGAACATACCAGAACAGGTCAGAACAGACCAGAACAGACCAGAAGATATCAGAACAGACCAGAACAGAACACCTAAGAACAGAGGACACCAGAACAGAACATAGCAGAACAGACCAGAACAGGCCAGAACAGGCCAGAATAGACCAGATCAGATCAAAACCGACCAGGACAGACCAGAACAGAACGCCTAAGAACAGGACACACCAGAACAGAACATAGCAGAACAGACCAGAACAGGCCAGAACAGGCCAGAATAGACCAGATCAGATCAAAACCGACCAGGACAGACCAGAACAGAACGCCTAAGAACAGGACACACCAGAACAGAACATACCAGAACAGGCCAGAATAGACCAGACCAGGCCAAAACATACCAGAACAGAACACACCAGAACAGAACATACCAGAACAGGCCAGAGTAGACCAGACCAGATCAAAACAGACCAGGACAAACCAGAACACATAAGAACAGAACATACCAGCACAGAACATACTAGAACAGACCAGAACAGATCAGAACAGATCAGGACAGACCAGGACAGACCAGAACAGGCCAGAACAGAACACATAAAAACAGAACATACCAGAACAGGTCAAAACAGACCAGAACAGACCTGAACAGAAGATGCCAGAATAGAACATACCAGAACAGGCCAGAATACACCAGACCAGATCAGAATAGACCGGGACAGACCAGATCAGAACACCTAAGAGCAGAACATACCAGAACAGACCAGAACAGAACACCTAAGAACAGAACACAGCAGAACAGAACAGACCAGAACAGACCAGAACAGAATACCTAAGAACAGAACACACCAGAACAGAACATACCATAACAGACCAGGACAGACCAGAACAGATCAGAACAGACCGGGACAGACCAGAACAGAGCATACCAAAACAGGCCAGAACAGACCAGAACAGACCAGAACAGAACACCTAAGAACAGAACACACCAGAACAGAACATACCAGAACAGGCCAAAATAGACCAGACCAGATCAAAACAGACCAGGACAGACCAGAACACATAATAAGAACAGAACATACCAGCACAGAACATACCAGAACAGACCAGAACAGATCAGAACAGATCAGGACAGATCAGGACAGACCAGGACAGACCAGAACAGGCCAGAACAGAACACATAAGAACAGAACATACCAGAACAGGTCAAAACAGACCAGGACAGACCAGAACAGAACACACAAGAAAAGAACATACCAGAACAGGCCCGAATAGACCAGACCAGATCAAAACAGACCAGGACAAACCAGAACGCATAAGATCAGAACAGACCAGAACACAACATACCAGAACAGAACATACCAGAACATACCAGAACAGGTCAGAACAGATCAAAACAGACCAGAACAGACCAGAACAGAACACATAAGAACAGAACACACCACAACAGAACATACCATAACAGACCAGGACAGACCAGAACAGACCAGGACAGACCAGAACAGAACACACCAGAACAGAACATACCAGAACAGGCCAGAGTAGACCAGACCAGATCAAAACAGACCAGGACAGACCAGAACAGAACACACCAGAACAGAACATACCAGAACATACCAGAACAGGCCAGAACAGACCAGAACAGACCAGAAGATATCAGAACAGACCAGAACAGACCCGGACAGACCAGAACAGAACACACCAGAACAGAACATACCAGAACAGGCCAGAACAGACCAGAACAGACCAGAACAGAACACATAAGAACAGAACACACCACAACAGAACATACCAGAACAGGCCAGAATAGACCAGACCAGATCAAAACAGACCAGGACAGACCAGAACACGTAAGAACAGAACATACCAGAACAGGCCAGAACAGAACACATAAGAACAGAACAGACCAGAACAGGCCAGAACAGAACATACCAGAACAAGCCAGGACAGAACAGAACAGAACACATAAGAACAGAACACACCAGAACAGAACATACCAGAACAGGCCGGAATAGACCAGACCAGATCAGAACAGACCGGGACAGACCGGATCAGAACACCTAAGAACAGAACATACCAGAACAGGCCAGAACAGACCAGAACAGAACATACCAGAACAGGCCAGAATAGACCAGACCAGATCAAAACAGACCAGGACAAACCAGAACACATAAGATCAGAACAGACCAGAACATACCAGAACAAGCCAGGACAGAACAGAACAGAACACATAAGAACAGAACACACCAGAACAAAACATACCAGAACAGGCCGGAATAGACCAGACCAGATCAGAACAGACCGGGACAGACCGGATCAGAACACCTAAGAACAGAACATACCAGAACAGGCCAGAACAGACCAGAACAGAACATACCAGAACAGGCAAGAATAGACCAGACCAGATCAAAACAGACCAGGACAAACCAGAATACATAAGATCAGAACAGACCAGAACAGGCCAGAACAGAACATACCAGAACAAGCCAGGACAGAACAGAACAGAACACATAAGAACAGAACACACCAGAACAGAACATACCAGAACAGGCCGGAATAGACCAGACCAGATCAGAACAGACCGGGACAGACCAGATCAGAACACCTAAGAACAGAACATACCAGAACAGACCAGAACAGACCAGAACAGACCAGAACAGATCAGGACAGAGCAGGACAGACCAGAACAGAACACATAAGAACAGAACACACCACAACAGAACATACCAGAACAGGTCAGAACAGATCAAAACAGACCAGGACAGACCAGAACAGAACACATAAGAACAGAACACACCAGAACAGAACATACCAGAACAGGCCAGAATAGTCCAGAACAGAACAGAACAGAACAGATCAGGGCAGACCAGGACAGACCAGAACAGAACACATAAGAACAGAACACACCAGAACAGAACATACCAGAACAGGCCAGAACAGACCAGAACAGAACACCTAAGAACAGAACATACCAGAACAGGCCAGAACAGACCAGAACAGGCCAGAACAGAACACATAAAAACAGAACATACCAGAACAGGTCAAAACAGACCAGAACAGACCTGAACAGAAGATGCCAGAACAGAACATACCAGAACAGGCCAGAATACACCAGACCAGGCCAAAACATACCAGAACAGACCAGAACAGACCAGAACAGACCAGAACAGATCAGAACAGACCGGGACAGACCGGAACAGAGCATACCAGACCACGACAGACCAGAACACGTAAGAACAGAACATACCAGAACAGGCCAGAACAGAACACATAAGAACAGAACAGACCAGAACAGGCCAGAACAGAACATACCAGAACAAGCCAGGACAGAACAGAACAGAACACATAAGAACAGAACACACCAGAACAGAACATACCAGAACAGGCCGGAATAGACCAGACCAGATCAGAATAGACCGGGACAGACCAGATCAGAACACCTAAGAGCAGAACATACCAGAACAGACCAGAACAGAACACCTAAGAACAGAACACAGCAGAACAGAACAGACCAGAACAGACCAGAACAGAATACCTAAGAACAGAACACACCAGAACAGAACATACCATAACAGACCAGGACAGACCAGAACAGATCAGAACAGACCGGGACAGACCAGAACAGAGCATACCAAAACAGGCCAGAACAGACCAGAACAGATCAGAACAGACCGGGACAGAGCATACCAGACCACGACAGACCAGAACACATAAGAACAGAACATACCAGCACAGAACATACCAGAACAGGCCAGAACAGACCAGAACAGAACATACCAGAACAGACCTGAACACAAGATACCAAAACAGGCCAGGATAGACCAGACCAGATGAAAACAGACCAGGACAAACCAGAATACATAAGAACAGAACATACCAGAACAGGCCAGAAAAGACCAGAACAGATCAGGACAGACCAGGACCGACCAGAACAGAACACATAAGAACAGAACACACCAGAACAGAACATACCAGAACAGGCCAAAATAGACCAGACCAGATCAAAACAGACCAGGACAGACCAGAACAGAACACACCAGAACAGAACATACCAGAACAGGCCAGAATAGACCAGACCAGATCAAAACAGATCAGGACAGAGCAGGACAGACCAGAACAGAACACATAAGAACAGAACACACCACAACAGAACATACCAGAACAGGTCAGAACAGATCAAAACAGACCAGGACAGACCAGAACAGAACACATAAGAACAGAACACACCAGAACAGAACATACCAGAACAGGCCAGAATAGTCCAGAACAGAACAGAACAGATCAGGACAGACCAGGACAGACCAGAACAGAACACATAAGAACAGAACACACCAGAACAGAACATACCAGAACAGGCCAGAACAGACCAGAACAGAACACCTAAGAACAGAACATACCAGAACAGGCCAGAACAGACCAGAACAGGCCAGAACAGAACACATAAAAACAGAACATACCAGAACAGGTCAAAACAGACCAGAACAGACCTGAACAGAAGATGCCAGAACAGAACATACCAGAACAGGCCAGAATACACCAGACCAGGCCAAAACATACCAGAACAGACCAGAACAGACCAGAACAGACCAGAACAGATCAGAACAGACCGGGACAGACCGGAACAGAGCATACCAGACCACGACAGACCAGAACACGTAAGAACAGAACATACCAGAACAGGCCAGAACAGAACACATAAGAACAGAACAGACCAGAACAGGCCAGAACAGAACATACCAGAACAAGCCAGGACAGAACAGAACAGAACACATAAGAACAGAACACACCAGAACAGAACATACCATAACAGACCAGGACAGACCAGAACAGATCAGAACAGACCGGGACAGACCAGAACAGAGCATACCAAAACAGGCCAGAACAGACCAGAACAGACCAGAACAGAACACCTAAGAACAGAACACACCAGAACAGAACATACCAGAACAGGCCAAAATAGACCAGACCAGATCAAAACAGACCAGGACAGACCAGAACACATAAGAACAGAACATACCAGCACAGAACATACCAGAACAGACCAGAACAGATCAGAACAGATCAGGACAGATCAGGACAGACCAGGACAGACCAGAACAGGCCAGAACAGAACACATAAGAACAGAACATACCAGAACAGGCCAGAACAGACCAGAACAGACCAGAACAGAACACCTAAGAACAGAGGACACCAGAACAGAACATAGCAGAACAGACCAGAACAGGCCAGAACAGGCCAGAATAGACCAGATCAGATCAAAACCGACCAGGACAGACCAGAACAGAACGCCTAAGAACAGGACACACCAGAACAGAACATACCAGAACAGGCCAGAATAGACCAGACCAGGCCAAAACATACCAGAACAGAACACACCAGAACAGAACATACCAGAACAGGCCAGAGTAGACCAGACCAGATCAAAACAGACCAGGACAAACCAGAACACATAAGAACAGAACATACCAGCACAGAACATACTAGAACAGACCAGAACAGATCAGAACAGATCAGGACAGACCAGGACAGACCAGAACAGGCCAGAACAGAACACATAAAAACAGAACATACCAGAACAGGTCAAAACAGACCAGAACAGACCTGAACAGAAGATGCCAGAATAGAACATACCAGAACAGGCCAGAATACACCAGACCAGATCAGAATAGACCGGGACAGACCAGATCAGAACACCTAAGAGCAGAACATACCAGAACAGACCAGAACAGAACACCTAAGAACAGAACACAGCAGAACAGAACAGACCAGAACAGACCAGAACAGAATACCTAAGAACAGAACACACCAGAACAGAACATACCATAACAGACCAGGACAGACCAGAACAGATCAGAACAGACCGGGACAGACCAGAACAGAGCATACCAAAACAGGCCAGAACAGACCAGAACAGACCAGAACAGAACACCTAAGAACAGAACACACCAGAACAGAACATACCAGAACAGGCCAAAATAGACCAGACCAGATCAAAACAGACCAGGACAGACCAGAACACATAATAAGAACAGAACATACCAGCACAGAACATACCAGAACAGACCAGAACAGATCAGAACAGATCAGGACAGATCAGGACAGACCAGGACAGACCAGAACAGGCCAGAACAGAACACATAAGAACAGAACATACCAGAACAGGTCAAAACAGACCAGGACAGACCAGAACAGAACACACAAGAAAAGAACATACCAGAACAGGCCCGAATAGACCAGACCAGATCAAAACAGACCAGGACAAACCAGAACGCATAAGATCAGAACAGACCAGAACACAACATACCAGAACAGAACATACCAGAACAGGTCAGAACAGATCAAAACAGACCAGAACAGACCAGAACAGAACACATAAGAACAGAACACACCACAACAGAACATACCATAACAGACCAGGACAGACCAGAACAGACCAGGACAGACCAGAACAGAACACACCAGAACAGAACATACCAGAACAGGCCAGAGTAGACCAGACCAGATCAAAACAGACCAGGACAGACCAGAACAGAACACACCAGAACAGAACATACCAGAACATACCAGAACAGGCCAGAACAGACCAGAACAGACCAGAAGATATCAGAACAGACCAGAACAGAACACACCAGAACAGAACATACCAGAACAGGCCAGAACAGACCAGAACAGACCAGAACAGAACACATAAGAACAGAACACACCACAACAGAACATACCAGAACAGGCCAGAATAGACCAGACCAGATCAAAACAGACCAGGACAGACCAGAACACGTAAGAACAGAACATACCAGAACAGGCCAGAACAGAACACATAAGAACAGAACAGACCAGAACAGGCCAGAACAGAACATACCAGAACAAGCCAGGACAGAACAGAACAGAACACATAAGAACAGAACACACCAGAACAGAACATACCAGAACAGGCCGGAATAGACCAGACCAGATCAGAACAGACCGGGACAGACCGGATCAGAACACCTAAGAACAGAACATACCAGAACAGGCCAGAACAGACCAGAACAGAACATACCAGAACAGGCCAGAATAGACCAGACCAGATCAAAACAGACCAGGACAAACCAGAACACATAAGATCAGAACAGACCAGAACATACCAGAACAAGCCAGGACAGAACAGAACAGAACACATAAGAACAGAACACACCAGAACAGAACATACCAGAACAGGCCGGAATAGACCAGACCAGATCAGAACAGACCGGGACAGACCGGATCAGAACACCTAAGAACAGAACATACCAGAACAGGCCAGAACAGACCAGAACAGAACATACCAGAACAGGCCGGAATAGACCAGACCAGATCAGAACAGACCGGGACAGACCAGATCAGAACACCTAAGAACAGAACATACCAGAACAGACCAGAACAGACCAGAACAGACCAGAACAGATCAGGACAGAGCAGGACAGACCAGAACAGAACACATAAGAACAGAACACACCACAACAGAACATACCAGAACAGGTCAGAACAGATCAAAACAGACCAGGACAGACCAGAACAGAACACATAAGAACAGAACACACCAGAACAGAACATACCAGAACAGGCCAGAATAGTCCAGAACAGAACAGAACAGAACAGATCAGGACAGACCAGGACAGACCAGAACAGAACACATAAGAACAGAACACACCAGAACAGAACATACCAGAACAGGCCAGAACAGACCAGAACAGAACACCTAAGAACAGAACATACCAGAACAGGCCAGAACAGACCAGAACAGGCCAGAACAGAACACATAAAAACAGAACATACCAGAACAGGTCAAAACAGACCAGAACAGACCTGAACAGAAGATGCCAGAACAGAACATACCAGAACAGGCCAGAATACACCAGACCAGGCCAAAACATACCAGAACAGACCAGAACAGACCAGAACAGACCAGAACAGATCAGAACAGACCGGGACAGACCGGAACAGAGCATACCAGACCACGACAGACCAGAACACGTAAGAACAGAACATACCAGAACAGGCCAGAACAGAACACATAAGAACAGAACAGACCAGAACAGGCCAGAACAGAACATACCAGAACAAGCCAGGACAGAACAGAACAGAACACATAAGAACAGAACACACCAGAACAGAACATACCAGAACAGGCCGGAATAGACCAGACCAGATCAGAATAGACCGGGACAGACCAGATCAGAACACCTAAGAGCAGAACATACCAGAACAGACCAGAACAGAACACCTAAGAACAGAACACAGCAGAACAGAACAGACCAGAACAGACCAGAACAGAATACCTAAGAACAGAACACACCAGAACAGAACATACCATAACAGACCAGGACAGACCAGAACAGATCAGAACAGACCGGGACAGACCAGAACAGAGCATACCAAAACAGGCCAGAACAGAACACATAAGAACAGAACATACCAACACAGAACATACCAGAACAGGCCAGAATAGACCAGACCAGATCAGAATAGACCGGGACAGACCAGATCAGAACACCTAAGAGCAGAACATACCAGAACAGACCAGAACAGAACACCTAAGAACAGAACACAGCAGAACAGAACAGACCAGAACAGACCAGAACAGAATACCTAAGAACAGAACACACCAGAACAGAACATACCATAACAGACCAGGACAGACCAGAACAGATCAGAACAGACCGGGACAGACCAGAACAGAGCATACCAAAACAGGCCAGAACAGAACACATAAGAACAGAACATACCAACACAGAACATACCAGAACAGGCCAGAACAGACCAGAACAGAACATACCAGAACAGACCTGAACACAAGATACCAAAACAGGCCAGGATAGACCAGACCAGATGAAAACAGACCAGGACAAACCAGAATACATAAGAACAGAACATACCAGAACAGGCCAGAAAAGACCAGAACAGATCAGGACAGACCAGGACCGACCAGAACAGAACACATAAGAACAGAACACACCAGAACAGAACATACCAGAACAGGCCAAAATAGACCAGACCAGATCAAAACAGACCAGGACAGACCAGAACAGAACACACCAGAACAGAACATACCAGAACAGGCCAGAATAGACCAGACCAGATCAAAACAGATCAGGACAGAGCAGGACAGACCAGAACAGAACACATAAGAACAGAACACACCACAACAGAACATACCAGAACAGGTCAGAACAGATCAAAACAGACCAGGACAGACCAGAACAGAACACATAAGAACAGAACACACCAGAACAGAACATACCAGAACAGGCCAGAATAGTCCAGAACAGAACAGATCAGGACAGACCAGGACAGACCAGAACAGAACACATAAGAACAGAACACACCAGAACAGAACATACCAGAACAGGCCAGAACAGACCAGAACAGAACACCTAAGAACAGAACATACCAGAACAGGCCAGAACAGACCAGAACAGGCCAGAACAGAACACATAAAAACAGAACATACCAGAACAGGTCAAAACAGACCAGAACAGACCTGAACAGAAGATGCCAGAACAGAACATACCAGAACAGGCCAGAATACACCAGACCAGGCCAAAACATACCAGAACAGACCAGAACAGACCAGAACAGACCAGAACAGATCAGAACAGACCGGGACAGACCGGAACAGAGCATACCAGACCACGACAGACCAGAACACGTAAGAACAGAACATACCAGAACAGGCCAGAACAGAACACATAAGAACAGAACAGACCAGAACAGGCCAGAACAGAACATACCAGAACAAGCCAGGACAGAACAGAACAGAACACATAAGAACAGAACACACCAGAACAGAACATACCATAACAGACCAGGACAGACCAGAACAGATCAGAACAGACCGGGACAGACCAGAACAGAGCATACCAAAACAGGCCAGAACAGACCAGAACAGACCAGAACAGAACACCTAAGAACAGAACACACCAGAACAGAACATACCAGAACAGGCCAAAATAGACCAGACCAGATCAAAACAGACCAGGACAGACCAGAACACATAAGAACAGAACATACCAGCACAGAACATACCAGAACAGACCAGAACAGATCAGAACAGATCAGGACAGATCAGGACAGACCAGGACAGACCAGAACAGGCCAGAACAGAACACATAAGAACAGAACATACCAGAACAGGCCAGAACAGACCAGAACAGACCAGAACAGAACACCTAAGAACAGAGGACACCAGAACAGAACATAGCAGAACAGACCAGAACAGGCCAGAACAGGCCAGAATAGACCAGATCAGATCAAAACCGACCAGGACAGACCAGAACAGAACGCCTAAGAACAGGACACACCAGAACAGAACATACCAGAACAGGCCAGAATAGACCAGACCAGGCCAAAACATACCAGAACAGAACACACCAGAACAGAACATACCAGAACAGGCCAGAGTAGACCAGACCAGATCAAAACAGACCAGGACAAACCAGAACACATAAGAACAGAACATACCAGCACAGAACATACTAGAACAGACCAGAACAGATCAGAACAGATCAGGACAGACCAGGACAGACCAGAACAGGCCAGAACAGAACACATAAAAACAGAACATACCAGAACAGGTCAAAACAGACCAGAACAGACCTGAACAGAAGATGCCAGAATAGAACATACCAGAACAGGCCAGAATACACCAGACCAGATCAGAATAGACCGGGACAGACCAGATCAGAACACCTAAGAGCAGAACATACCAGAACAGACCAGAACAGAACACCTAAGAACAGAACACAGCAGAACAGAACAGACCAGAACAGACCAGAACAGAATACCTAAGAACAGAACACACCAGAACAGAACATACCATAACAGACCAGGACGGACCAGAACAGATCAGAACAGACCGGGACAGACCAGAACAGAGCATACCAAAACAGGCCAGAACAGACCAGAACAGACCAGAACAGAACACCTAAGAACAGAACACACCAGAACAGAACATACCAGAACAGGCCAAAATAGACCAGACCAGATCAAAACAGACCAGGACAGACCAGAACACATAATAAGAACAGAACATACCAGCACAGAACATACCAGAACAGACCAGAACAGATCAGAACAGATCAGGACAGATCAGGACAGACCAGGACAGACCAGAACAGGCCAGAACAGAACACATAAGAACAGAACATACCAGAACAGGTCAAAACAGACCAGGACAGACCAGAACAGAACACACAAGAAAAGAACATACCAGAACAGGCCCGAATAGACCAGACCAGATCAAAACAGACCAGGACAAACCAGAACGCATAAGATCAGAACAGACCAGAACACAACATACCAGAACAGAACATACCAGAACAGGTCAGAACAGATCAAAACAGACCAGAACAGACCAGAACAGAACACATAAGAACAGAACACACCACAACAGAACATACCATAACAGACCAGGACAGACCAGAACAGACCAGGACAGACCAGAACAGAACACACCAGAACAGAACATACCAGAACAGGCCAGAGTAGACCAGACCAGATCAAAACAGACCAGGACAGACCAGAACAGAACACACCAGAACAGAACATACCAGAACATACCAGAACAGGCCAGAACAGACCAGAACAGACCAGAAGATATCAGAACAGACCAGAACAGACCCGGACAGACCAGAACAGAACACACCAGAACAGAACATACCAGAACAGGCCAGAACAGACCAGAACAGACCAGAACAGAACACATAAGAACAGAACACACCACAACAGAACATACCAGAACAGGCCAGAATAGACCAGACCAGATCAAAACAGACCAGGACAGACCAGAACACGTAAGAACAGAACATACCAGAACAGGCCAGAACAGAACACATAAGAACAGAACAGACCAGAACAGGCCAGAACAGAACATACCAGAACAAGCCAGGACAGAACAGAACAGAACACATAAGAACAGAACACACCAGAACAGAACATACCAGAACAGGCCGGAATAGACCAGACCAGATCAGAACAGACCGGGACAGACCGGATCAGAACACCTAAGAACAGAACATACCAGAACAGGCCAGAACAGACCAGAACAGAACATACCAGAACAGGCCAGAATAGACCAGACCAGATCAAAACAGACCAGGACAAACCAGAACACATAAGATCAGAACAGACCAGAACATACCAGAACAAGCCAGGACAGAACAGAACAGAACACATAAGAACAGAACACACCAGAACAGAACATACCAGAACAGGCCGGAATAGACCAGACCAGATCAGAACAGACCGGGACAGACCGGATCAGAACACCTAAGAACAGAACATACCAGAACAGGCCAGAACAGACCAGAACAGAACATACCAGAACAGGCAAGAATAGACCAGACCAGATCAAAACAGACCAGGACAAACCAGAATACATAAGATCAGAACAGACCAGAACAGGCCAGAACAGAACATACCAGAACAAGCCAGGACAGAACAGAACAGAACACATAAGAACAGAACACACCAGAACAGAACATACCAGAACAGGCCGGAATAGACCAGACCAGATCAGAACAGACCGGGACAGACCAGATCAGAACACCTAAGAACAGAACATACCAGAACAGACCAGAACAGACCAGAACAGACCAGAACAGATCAGGACAGAGCAGGACAGACCAGAACAGAACACATAAGAACAGAACACACCACAACAGAACATACCAGAACAGGTCAGAACAGATCAAAACAGACCAGGACAGACCAGAACAGAACACATAAGAACAGAACACACCAGAACAGAACATACCAGAACAGGCCAGAATAGTCCAGAACAGAACAGAACAGAAGAGATCAGGACAGACCAGGACAGACCAGAACAGAACACATAAGAACAGAACACACCAGAACAGAACATACCAGAACAGGCCAGAACAGACCAGAACAGAACACCTAAGAACAGAACATACCAGAACAGGCCAGAACAGACCAGAACAGGCCAGAACAGAACACATAAAAACAGAACATACCAGAACAGGTCAAAACAGACCAGAACAGACCTGAACAGAAGATGCCAGAACAGAACATACCAGAACAGGCCAGAATACACCAGACCAGGCCAAAACATACCAGAACAGACCAGAACAGACCAGAACAGACCAGAACAGATCAGAACAGACCGGGACAGACCGGAACAGAGCATACCAGACCACGACAGACCAGAACACGTAAGAACAGAACATACCAGAACAGGCCAGAACAGAACACATAAGAACAGAACAGACCAGAACAGGCCAGAACAGAACATACCAGAACAAGCCAGGACAGAACAGAACAGAACACATAAGAACAGAACACACCAGAACAGAACATACCAGAACAGGCCGGAATAGACCAGACCAGATCAGAATAGACCGGGACAGACCAGATCAGAACACCTAAGAGCAGAACATACCAGAACAGACCAGAACAGAACACCTAAGAACAGAACACAGCAGAACAGAACAGACCAGAACAGACCAGAACAGAATACCTAAGAACAGAACACACCAGAACAGAACATACCATAACAGACCAGGACAGACCAGAACAGATCAGAACAGACCGGGACAGACCAGAACAGAGCATACCAAAACAGGCCAGAACAGACCAGAACAGATCAGAACAGACCGGGACAGAGCATACCAGACCACGACAGACCAGAACACATAAGAACAGAACATACCAGCACAGAACATACCAGAACAGGCCAGAACAGACCAGAACAGAACATACCAGAACAGACCTGAACACAAGATACCAAAACAGGCCAGGATAGACCAGACCAGATGAGAACAGACCAGGACAAACCAGAATACATAAGAACAGAACATACCAGAACAGGCCAGAAAAGACCAGAACAGATCAGGACAGACCAGGACCGACCAGAACAGAACACATAAGAACAGAACACACCAGAACAGAACATACCAGAACAGGCCAGAATAGTCCAGAACAGAACAGATCAGGACAGACCAGGACAGACCAGAACAGAACACATAAGAACAGAACACACCAGAACAGAACATACCAGAACAGGCCAAAATAGACCAGACCAGATCAAAACAGACCAGGACAGACCAGAACAGAACACACCAGAACAGAACATACCAGAACAGGCCAGAATAGACCAGACCAGATCAAAACAGACCAGAACAGGCCAGGACAGACCAGAACAGAACACGTAAGAACAGAAGACACCAGAACAGAACATACTAGAACAGGCCAGAACAGAACACATAAGAACAGAACACACCAGAACAGAACATACCAGAACAGGCCAGAACAAACCAGAACAGAATATACCAGAATAGGCCGGAATAGACCAGACCAGATCAGAACATTCCAGAACAGGCCAGAATAGACCAGAACAGACCAGAACAGATCAGGACAGACCAGGACAGACCAGAACAGAACACATAAGAACAGAACACACCAGAACAAAACATACCAGAACAGGCCAGAACAGACCAGAACAGAACATACCAGAACAGGCCGGAATAGACCAGACCAGATCAGAACAGACCGGGACAGACCAGATCAGAACACCTAAGAGCAGAACACACCAGAACAGAACAGACCAGAACAGACCAGAACAGAACACCTAAGAACAGAACATACCAGAACAGACCAGAACAGACCAGAACAGACCAGAACAGATCAGGACAGAGCAGGACAGACCAGAACAGAACACATAAGAACAGAACACACCACAACAGAACATACCAGAACAGGTCAGAACAGACCAGAACAGACCAGAACAGACCAGAACAGAACACCTAAGAACAGAACACACCAGAACAGAACAGACCAGAACAGACCAGAACAGAACACCTAAGAACAGAACATACCAGAACAGACCAGAACAGACCAGAACAGACCAGAACAGATCAGGACAGAGCAGGACAGACCAGAACAGAACACATAAGAACAGAACACACCACAACAGAACATACCAGAACAGGTCAGAACAGATCAAAACAGACCAGGACAGACCAGAACAGAACACATAAGAACAGAACACACCAGAACAGGCCAGAATAGTCCAGAACAGAACAGAACAGAACAGATCAGGACAGACCAGGACAGACCAGAACAGAACACATAAGAACAGAACACACCAGAACAGAACATACCAGAACAGGCCAGAACAGACCAGAACAGAACACCTAAGAACAGAACATACCAGAACAGGCCAGAACAGACCAGAACAGAACACATAAAAACAGAACATACCAGAACAGGTCAAAACAGACCAGAACAGACCTGAACAGAAGATGCCAGAACAGAACATACCAGAACAGGCCAGAATACACCAGACCAGGCCAAAACATACCAGAACAGACCAGAACAGACCAGAACAGACCAGAACAGATCAGAACAGACCGGGACAGACCGGAACAGAGCATACCAGACCACGACAGACCAGAACACGTAAGAACAGAACATACCAGAACAGGCCAGAACAGAACACATAAGACCAGAACAGACCAGAACAGGCCAGAACAGAACATACCAGAACAAGCCAGGACAGAACAGAACAGAACACATAAGAACAGAACACACCAGAACAGAACATACCATAACAGACCAGGACAGACCAGAACAGATCAGAACAGACCGGGACAGACCAGAACAGAGCATACCAAAACAGGCCAGAACAGACCAGAACAGACCAGAACAGAACACCTAAGAACAGAACACACCAGAACAGAACATACCAGAACAGGCCAAAATAGACCAGACCAGATCAAAACAGACCAGGACAGACCAGAACACATAAGAACAGAACATACCAGCACAGAACATACCAGAACAGACCAGAACAGATCAGAACAGATCAGGACAGATCAGGACAGACCAGGACAGACCAGAACAGGCCAGAACAGAACACATAAGAACAGAACATACCAGAACAGGTCAAAACAGACCAGGACAGACCAGAACAGAACACACAAGAAAAGAACATACCAGAACAGGCCCGAATAGACCAGACCAGATCAAAACAGACCAGGACAAACCAGAACGCATAAGATCAGAACAGACCAGAACAGAACATACCAGAACAGAACATACCAGAACAGGTCAGAACAGATCAAAACAGACCAGAACAGACCAGAACAGAACACATAAGAACAGAACACACCACAACAGAACATACCATAACAGACCAGGACAGACCAGAACAGACCAGGACAGACCAGAACAGAACACACCAGAACAGAACATACCAGAACAGGCCAGAGTAGACCAGACCAGATCAAAACAGACCAGGACAGACCAGAACAGAACACCTAAGAACAGAACACACCAGAACAGAACATACCAGAACATACCAGAACAGGCCAGAACAGACCAGAACAGACCAGAAGATATCAGAACAGACCAGAACAGACCCGGACAGACCAGAACAGAACACACCAGAACAGAACATACCAGAACAGGCCAGAACAGACCAGAACAGACCAGAACAGAACACATAAGAACAGAACACACCACAACAGAACATACCAGAACAGGCCAGAATAGACCAGACCAGATCAAAACAGACCAGGACAGACCAGAACACGTAAGAACAGAACATACCAGAACAGGCCAGAACAGAACACATAAGAACAGAACAGACCAGAACAGGCCAGAACAGAACATACCAGAACAAGCCAGGACAGAACAGAACAGAACACATAAGAACAGAACACACCAGAACAGAACATACCAGAACAGGCCGGAATAGACCAGACCAGATCAGAACAGACCGGGACAGACCGGATCAGAACACCTAAGAACAGAACATACCAGAACAGGCCAGAACAGACCAGAACAGGCCAGAATAGACCAGACCAGATCAAAACAGACCAGGACAAACCAGAACACATAAGATCAGAACAGACCAGAACATACCAGAACAAGCCAGGACAGAACAGAACAGAACACATAAGAACAGAACACACCAGAACAGAACATACCAGAACAGGCCGGAATAGACCAGACCAGATCAGAACAGACCGGGACAGACCGGATCAGAACACCTAAGAACAGAACATACCAGAACAGGCCAGAACAGACCAGAACAGAACATACCAGAACAGGCAAGAATAGACCAGACCAGATCAAAACAGACCAGGACAAACCAGAATACATAAGATCAGAACAGACCAGAACAGGCCAGAACAGAACATACCAGAACAAGCCAGGACAGAACAGAACAGAACACATAAGAACAGAACACACCAGAACAGAACATACCAGAACAGGCAAGAATAGACCAGACCAGATCAGAACAGACCGGGACAGACCAGATCAGAACACCTAAGAACAGAACATACCATAACAGACCAGGACAGACCAGAACATACCAGAACAGATCAAAACAGACCAGAACAGACCTGAACAGAAAATACCAGAACAGGCCAGGATGGACCAGACCAGATCAAAACAGACCAGGACTGACCAGAACAGAACATACCAGAACAGGCCAGAACAGACCAGAACAGATCAGAACAGACCGGGACAGACCCGAACAGAGCATACCAGACCACGACAGACCAGAACACATAAGAACAGAACACATAAGAACAGAACATACCAGAACAGGCCAGAAGAGAACATACCAGAACAGGCCAGAACAGAACACATAAGAACAGAACATACCAGAACAGGTCAAAACAGAACATACCAGAACAAGCCAGAACAGAACAGAACAGAACACATAAGAACAGAACACACCAGAACAGAACATACCAGAACAGGCCAGAACACACCAGAACAGATCAGAACAGACCGGGACAGACCGGAACAGAGCATACCGGACCACGACAGACCAGAACACGTAAGAACAGAACATACCAGAACAGGCCAGAACAGAACACATAAGAACAGAACATACCAGAACAAGCCAGGACAGAACAGAACAGAACACATAAGAACAGAACACACCAGAACAGAACATACCAGAACAGGCCGGAATAGACCAGACCAGATCAGAACAGACCGGGACAGACCAGATCAGAACACCTAAGAACAGAACATACCAGAACAGGCCAGAACAGACCAGAACAGACCAGAACAGAACACCTAAGAACAGAACACACCAGAACAGAACATACCAGAACAGGCCAAAATAGACCAGACCAGATCAAAACAGACCAGGACAGACCAGAACACATAAGAACAGAACATACCAGCACAGAACATACCAGAACAGACCAGAACAGATCAGAACAGATCAGGACAGATCAGGACAGACCAGGACAGACCAGAACAGGCCAGAACAGAACACATAAGAACAGAACATACCAGAACAGGTCAAAACAGACCAGAACAGACCTGAACAGACCAGAACAGAACACGTAAGAACAGAACACACCAGAACAGAACATACCAGAACAGGCCAGAACAGACCAGAACAGAATATACCAGAATAGGCCGGAATAGACCAGACCAGATCAGAACATTCCAGAACAGGCCAGAATAGACCAGAAAAGACCAGAACAGATCAGGACAGACCAGGACCGACCAGAACAGAACACATAAGAACAGAACACACCAGAACAGAACATACTAGAACAGGCCAGAACAGAACACATAAGAACAGAACACACCAGAACAGAACATACCAGAACAGGCCAGAACAGACCAGAACAGAATATACCAGAATAGGCCGGAATAGACCAGACCAGAACAGAACATACCAGAACAGGCCAGAATAGTCCAGAACAGAACAGATCAGGACAGATCAGGACAGACCAGAACAGAACACATAAGAACAGAACACACCAGAACAGAACATACCAGAACAGGCCAAAATAGACCAGACCAGATCAAAACAGACCAGGACAGACCAGAACAGAACACACCAGAACAGAACATACCAGAACAGGCCAGAATAGACCAGACCAGATCAAAACAGACCAGAACAGGCCAGGACAGACCAGAACAGAACACGTAAGAACAGAAGACACCAGAACAGAACATAGTAGAACAGGCCAGAACAGAACACATAAGAACAGAACACACCAGAACAGAACATACCAGAACAGGCCAGAACAGACCAGAACAGAATATACCAGAATAGGCCGGAATAGACCAGACCAGATCAGAACATTCCAGAACAGGCCAGAATAGACCAGAACAGACCAGAACAGATCAGGACAGACCGGGACAGACCGGATCAGAACACCTAAGAACAGAACATACCAGAACAGGCCAGAACAGACCAGAACAGAACATACCAGAACAGGCCAGAATAGACCAGACCAGATCAAAACAGACCAGGACAAACCAGAACACATAAGATCAGAACAGACCAGAACATACCAGAACAAGCCAGGACAGAACAGAACAGAACACATAAGAACAGAACACACCAGAACAGAACATACCAGAACAGGCCGGAATAGACCAGACCAGATCAGAACAGACCGGGACAGACCGGATCAGAACACCTAAGAACAGAACATACCAGAACAGGCCAGAACAGACCAGAACAGAACATACCAGAACAGGCAAGAATAGACCAGACCAGATCAAAACAGACCAGGACAAACCAGAATACATAAGATCAGAACAGACCAGAACAGGCCAGAACAGAACATACCAGAACAAGCCAGGACAGAACAGAACAGAACACATAAGAACAGAACACACCAGAACAGAACATACCAGAACAGGCCGGAATAGACCAGACCAGATCAGAACAGACCGGGACAGACCAGATCAGAACACCTAAGAACAGAACATACCAGAACAGACCAGAACAGACCAGAACAGACCAGAACAGATCAGGACAGAGCAGGACAGACCAGAACAGAACACATAAGAACAGAACACACCACAACAGAACATACCAGAACAGGTCAGAACAGATCAAAACAGACCAGGACAGACCAGAACAGAACACATAAGAACAGAACACACCAGAACAGGCCAGAATAGTCCAGAACAGAACAGAACAGAACAGATCAGGACAGACCAGGACAGACCAGAACAGAACACATAAGAACAGAACACACCAGAACAGAACATACCAGAACAGGCCAGAACAGACCAGAACAGAACACCTAAGAACAGAACATACCAGAACAGGCCAGAACAGACCAGAACAGGCCAGAACAGAACACATAAAAACAGAACATACCAGAACAGGTCAAAACAGACCAGAACAGACCTGAACAGAAGATGCCAGAACAGAACATACCAGAACAGGCCAGAATACACCAGACCAGGCCAAAACATACCAGAACAGACCAGAACAGACCAGAACAGACCAGAACAGATCAGAACAGACCGGGACAGACCGGAACAGAGCATACCAGACCACGACAGACCAGAACACGTAAGAACAGAACATACCAGAACAGGCCAGAACAGAACACATAAGAACAGAACAGACCAGAACAGGCCAGAACAGAACATACCAGAACAAGCCAGGACAGAACAGAACAGAACACATAAGAACAGAACACACCAGAACAGAACATACCATAACAGACCAGGACAGACCAGAACAGATCAGAACAGACCGGGACAGACCAGAACAGAGCATACCAAAACAGGCCAGAACAGACCAGAACAGACCAGAACAGAACACCTAAGAACAGAACACACCAGAACAGAACATACCAGAACAGGCCAAAATAGACCAGACCAGATCAAAACAGACCAGGACAGACCAGAACACATAAGAACAGAACATACCAGCACAGAACATACCAGAACAGACCAGAACAGATCAGAACAGATCAGGACAGATCAGGACAGACCAGGACAGACCAGAACAGGCCAGAACAGAACACATAAGAACAGAACATACCAGAACAGGTCAAAACAGACCAGGACAGACCAGAACAGAACACACAAGAAAAGAACATACCAGAACAGGCCCGAATAGACCAGACCAGATCAAAACAGACAAGGACAAACCAGAACGCATAAGATCAGAACAGACCAGAACAGAACATACCAGAACAGAACATACCAGAACAGGTCAGAACAGATCAAAACAGACCAGAACAGACCAGAACAGAACACATAAGAACAGAACACACCACAACAGAACATACCATAACAGACCAGGACAGACCAGAACAGACCAGGACAGACCAGAACAGAACACACCAGAACAGAACATACCAGAACAGGCCAGAGTAGACCAGACCAGATCAAAACAGACCAGGACAGACCAGAACAGAACACCTAAGAACAGAACACACCAGAACAGAACATACCAGAACATACCAGAACAGGCCAGAACAGACCAGAACAGACCAGAAGATATCAGAACAGACCAGAACAGACCCGGACAGACCAGAACAGAACACACCAGAACAGAACATACCAGAACAGGCCAGAACAGACCAGAACAGACCAGAACATACCAGAACAGATCAAACCAGACCAGAACAGACCTGAACAGAAGATACCAGAACAGGCAAGGATAGACCAGACCAGATCAAAACAGACCAGGACAGACCAGAACAGAACATACCAGAACAGGTCAGAACAGACCAGAACAGACCCGGACAGACCAGAACAGAACACATAAGAACAGAACACACCACAACAGAACATACCATAACAGACCAGGACAGACCAGAACATACCAGAACAGATCAAACCAGACCAGAACAGACCTGAACAGAAGATACCAGAACAGGCAAGGATAGACCAGACCAGATCAAAACAGACCAGGACAGACCAGAACAGAACATACCAGAACAGGCCAGAACAGACCAGAACAGATCAGAACAGACCGGGACAGACCAGAACAGAGCATACCAGACCACGACAGACCAGAACACATAAGAACAGAACATACCAGAACAGGCCAGAACAAGCCAGGACAGAACAGAACAGAACACATAAGAACAGAACACACCAGAACAGAACATACCAGAACAGGCCGGAATAGACCAGACCAGATCAGAACAGACCAGGACTGACCAGAACAGAACATACCAGAACAGGCCAGAATAGACCAGACCAGGCCAAAACATACCAGAACAGACCAGAACAGACCAGCACAGACCAGAACAGATCAGAACAGACCGGGACAGACCGGAACAGAGCGTACCAGACCACGACAGACCAGAACACGTAAGAACAGAACATACCAGAACAGGCCAGTACAGAACACATAAGAACAGAACAGACCAGAACAGGCCAGAACAGAACATACCAGAACAAGCCAGGACAGAACAGAACAGAACACCTAAGAACAGAACACACCAGAACAGGCCAGAACACACCAGAAAAGATCGGAACAGACCGGGACAGACCGGAACAGAGCATACCAGACCACGACAGACCAGAACATATAAGAACAGAACATACCAGATCAGGCCAGAACAGAACACATAAGAACAGAACATACCAGAACAAGCCAGGACAGAACATACCAGAACAAGCCAGGACAGAACAGAACAGAACACATAAGAACAGAACACACCAGAACAGAACATACCAGAACAGGCCGGAATAGACCAGACCAGATCAGAACAGACCGGGACAGACCGGATCAGAACACCTAAGAACAGAACATACCAGAACAGGCCAGAACAGACCAGAACAGAACATACCAGAACAGGCCAGAATAGACCAGACCAGATCAAAACAGACCAGGACAAACCAGAACACATAAGATCAGAACAGACCAGAACATACCAGAACAAGCCAGGACAGAACAGAACAGAACACATAAGAACAGAACACACCAGAACAGAACATACCAGAACAAGCCAGGACAGAACAGAACAGAACACATAAGAACAGAACACACCAGAACAGAACATACCAGAACAGGCCGGAATAGACCAGACCAGATCAGAACAGACCGGGACAGACCGGATCAGAACACCTAAGAACAGAACATACCAGAACAGGCAAGAATAGACCAGACCAGATCAAAACAGACCAGGACAAACCAGAATACATAAGATCAGAACAGACCAGAACAGGCCAGAACAGAACATACCAGCACAAGCCAGGACAGAACAGAACAGAACACATAAGAACAGAACACACCAGAACAGAACATACCAGAACAGGCCGGAATAGACCAGACCAGATCAGAACAGACCGGGACAGACCAGATCAGAACACCTAAGAACAGAACATACCAGAACAGACCAGAACAGACCAGAACAGACCAGAACAGACCAGAACAGATCAGGACAGAGCAGGACAGACCAGAACACAACACATAAGAACAGAACACACCACAACAGAACATACCAGAACAGGTCAGAACAGATCAAAACAGACCAGGACAGACCAGAACAGAACACATAAGAACAGAACACACCAGAACAGAACATACCAGAACAGGCCAGAATAGTCCAGAACAGAACAGAACAGAACAGATCAGGACAGACCAGGACAGACCAGAACAGAACACATAAGAACAGAACACACCAGAACAGAACATACCAGAACAGGCCAGAACAGACCAGAACAGAACACCTAAGAACAGAACATACCAGAACAGACCAGAACAGACCAGAACAGACCAGAACAGACCAGAACAGACCAGAACAGACCTGAACAGAAGATGCCAGAACAGAACATACCAGAACAGGCCAGAATACACCAGACCAGGCCAAAACATACCAGAACAGACCAGAACAGACCAGAACAGACCAGAACAGATCAGAACAGACCGGGACAGACCGGAACAGAGCATACCAGACCACGACAGACCAGAACACGTAAGAACAGAACATACCAGAACAGGCCAGAACAGAACACATAAGAACAGAACAGACCAGAACAGGCCAGAACAGAACATACCAGAACAAGCCAGGACAGAACAGAACAGAACACATAAGAACAGAACACACCAGAACAGAACATACCAGAACAGGCCGGAATAGACCAGACCAGATCAGAATAGACCGGGACAGACCAGATCAGAACACCTAAGAGCAGAACATACCAGAACAGACCAGAACAGAACACCTAAGAACAGAACACAGCAGAACAGAACAGACCAGAACAGACCAGAACAGAATACCTAAGAACAGAACACACCAGAACAGAACATACCATAACAGACCAGGACAGACCAGAACAGATCAGAACAGACCGGGACAGACCAGAACAGAGCATACCAAAACAGGCCAGAACAGACCAGAACAGATCAGAACAGACCGGGACAGAGCATACCAGACCACGACAGACCAGAACACATAAGAACAGAACATACCAGCACAGAACATACCAGAACAGGCCAGAACAGACCAGAACAGAACATACCAGAACAGACCTGAACACAAGATACCAAAACAGGCCAGGATAGACCAGACCAGATCAAAACAGACCAGGACAAACCAGAATACATAAGAACAGAACATACCAGAACAGGCCAGAAAAGACCAGAACAGATCAGGACAGACCAGGACCGACCAGAACAGAACACATAAGAACAGAACACACCAGAACAGAACATACCAGAACAGGCCAGAATAGTCCAGAACAGAACAGATCAGGACAGACCAGGACAGACCAGAACAGAACACATAAGAACAGAACACACCAGAACAGAACATACCAGAACAGGCCAAAATAGACCAGACCAGATCAAAACAGACCAGGACAGACCAGAACAGAACACACCAGAACAGAACATACCAGAACAGGCCAGAATAGACCAGACCAGATCAAAACAGACCAGAACAGGCCAGGACAGACCAGAACAGAACACGTAAGAACAGAAGACACCAGAACAGAACATACTAGAACAGGCCAGAACAGAACACATAAGAACAGAACACACCAGAACAGAACATACCAGAACAGGCCAGAACAAACCAGAACAGAATATACCAGAATAGGCCGGAATAGACCAGACCAGATCAGAACATTCCAGAACAGGCCAGAATAGACCAGAACAGACCAGAACAGATCAGGACAGACCAGGACAGACCAGAACAGAACACATAAGAACAGAACACACCAGAACAAAACATACCAGAACAGGCCAGAACAGACCAGAACAGAACATACCAGAACAGGCCGGAATAGACCAGACCAGATCAGAACAGACCGGGACAGACCAGATCAGAACACCTAAGAGCAGAACATACCAGAACAGGCCAGAACAGACCAGAACAGACCAGAACAGACCAGAACAGAACACCTAAGAACAGAACACACCAGAACAGAACAGACCAGAACAGACCAGAACAGAACACCTAAGAACAGAACATACCATAACAGACCAGGACAGACCAGAACATACCAGAACAGATCAAAACAGACCAGAACAGACCTGAACAGAAAATACCAGAACAGGCCAGGATGGACCAGACCAGATCAAAACAGACCAGGACTGACCAGAACAGAACATACCAGAACAGGCCAGAACAGACCAGAACAGATCAGAACAGACCGGGACAGACCCGAACAGAGCATACCAGACCACGACAGACCAGACCACGACAGACCAGAACACATAAGAACAGAACATACCAGAACAGGCCAGAAGAGAACATACCAGAACAGGCCAGAACAGAACACATAAGAACAGAACATACCAGAACAGGTCAAAACAGAACATACCAGAACAAGCCAGGACAGAACAGAACAGAACACATAAGAACAGAACACACCAGAACAGAACATACCAGAACAGGCCAGAACACACCAGAACAGATCAGAACAGACCGGGACAGACCGGAACAGAGCATACCGGACCACGACAGACCAGAACACGTAAGAACAGAACATACCAGAACAGGCCAGAACAGAACACATAAGAACAGAACATACCAGAACAAGCCAGGACAGAACAGAACAGAACACATAAGAACAGAACACACCAGAACAGAACATACCAGAACAGGCCGGAATAGACCAGACCAGATCAGAACAGACCGGGACAGACCAGATCAGAACACCTAAGAACAGAACATACCAGAGCAGGCCAGAACAGACCAGAACAGACCAGAACAGAAAACCTAAGAACAGAACACACCAGAACAGAACATACCAGAACAGGCCAAAATAGACCAGACCAGATCAAAACAGACCAGGACAGACCAGAACACATAAGAACAGAACATACCAGCACAGAACATACCAGAACAGACCAGAACAGATCAGAACAGATCAGGACAGATCAGGACAGACCAGGACAGACCAGAACAGGCCAGAACAGAACACATAAGAACAGAACATACCAGAACAGGTCAAAACAGACCAGAACAGACCTGAACAGAACACACCAGAACAGAACATACCAGAACAGGCCAGAACAGACCAGAACAGAACACCTAAGAACAGAACACACCAGAACAGAACAGACCAGAACAGAACACCTAAGAACAGAACACACCAGAACAGAACATACCATAACAGACCAGGACAGACCAGAACATACCAGAACAGATCAAAACAGACCAGAACAGACCTGAACAGAACATACCAGAACAGGCCGGAATAGACCAGACCAGATCAGAATAGACCGGGACAGACCAGATCAGAACACCTAAGAGCAGAACATACCAGAACAGACCAGAACAGAACACCTAAGAACAGAACACAGCAGAACAGAACAGACCAGAACAGACCAGGACAGACCAGAACAGATCAGAACAGACCGGGACAGACCAGAACAGAGCATACCAAAACAGGCCAGAACAGACCAGAACAGATCAGAACAGACCGGGACAGAGCATACCAGACCACGACAGACCAGAACACATAAGAACAGAACATACCAGAACAGGCCAGAATAGACCAGACCAGATCAAAACAGACCAGAACAGGCCAGGACAGACCAGAACAGAACACGTAAGAACAGAACACACCAGAACAGAACATACCAGAACAGGCCAGAACAGACCAGAACAGAATATACCAGAATAGGCCGGAATAGACCAGACCAGATCAGAACATTCCAGAACAGGCCAGAATAGACCAGAAAAGACCAGAACAGATCAGGACAGACCAGGACCGACCAGAACAGAACACATAAGAACAGAACACACCAGAACAGAACATACTAGAACAGGCCAGAACAGAACACATAAGAACAGAACACACCAGAACAGAACATACCAGAACAGGCCAGAACAGACCAGAACAGAATATACCAGAATAGGCCGGAATAGACCAGACCAGATCAGAACATTCCAGAACAGGCCAGAATAGACCAGAAAAGACCAGAACAGATCAGGACAGACCAGGACCGACCAGAACAGAACACATAAGAACAGAACACACCAGAACAGAACATACCAGAACAGGCCAGAATAGTCCAGAACAGAACAGATCAGGACAGACCAGGACAGACCAGAACAGAACACATAAGAACAGAACACACCAGAACAGAACATACCAGAACAGGCCAAAATAGACCAGACCAGATCAAAACAGACCAGGACAGACCAGAACAGAACACACCAGAACAGAACATACCAGAACAGGCCAGAATAGACCAGACCAGATCAAAACAGACCAGAACAGGCCAGGACAGACCAGAACAGAACACGTAAGAACAGAAGACACCAGAACAGAACATACTAGAACAGGCCAGAACAGAACACATAAGAACAGAACACACCAGAACAGAACATACCAGAACAGGCCAGAACAGACCAGAACAGAATATACCAGAATAGGCCGGAATAGACCAGACCAGATCAGAACATTCCAGAACAGGCCAGAATAGACCAGAACAGACCAGAACAGATCAGGACAGACCGGGACAGACCGGATCAGAACACCTAAGAACAGAACATACCAGAACAGGCCAGAACAGACCAGAACAGAACATACCAGAACAGGCCAGAATAGACCAGACCAGATCAAAACAGACCAGGACAAACCAGAACACATAAGATCAGAACAGACCAGAACATACCAGAACAAGCCAGGACAGAACAGAACAGAACACATAAGAACAGAACACACCAGAACAGAACATACCAGAACAGGCCGGAATAGACCAGACCAGATCAGAACAGACCGGGACAGACCGGATCAGAACACCTAAGAACAGAACATACCAGAACAGGCCAGAACAGACCAGAACAGAACATACCAGAACAGGCAAGAATAGACCAGACTAGATCAAAACAGACCAGGACAAACCAGAATACATAAGATCAGAACAGACCAGAACAGGCCAGAACAGAACATACCAGAACAAGCCAGGACAGAACAGAACAGAACACATAAGAACAGAACACACCAGAACAGAACATACCAGAACAGGCCGGAATAGACCAGACCAGATCAGAACAGACCGGGACAGACCAGATCAGAACACCTAAGAACAGAACATACCAGAACAGGCCAGAACAGACCAGAACAGAACATACCAGAACAGGCCAGAATAGACCAGACCAGATCAAAACAGACCAGGACAAACCAGAACACATAAGATCAGAACAGACCAGAACATACCAGAACAAGCCAGGACAGAACAGAACAGAACACATAAGAACAGAACACACCAGAACAGAACATACCAGAACAGGCCGGAATAGACCAGACCAGATCAGAACAGACCGGGACAGACCGGATCAGAACACCTAAGAACAGAACATACCAGAACAGGCCAGAACAGACCAGAACAGAACATACCAGAACAGGCAAGAATAGACCAGACCAGATCAAAACAGACCAGGACAAACCAGAATACATAAGATCAGAACAGACCAGAACAGGCCAGAACAGAACATACCAGAACAAGCCAGAACAGAACAGAACAGAACACATAAGAACAGAACACACCAGAACAGAACATACCAGAACAGGCCGGAATAGACCAGACCAGATCAGAACAGACCGGGACAGACCAGATCAGAACACCTAAGAACAGAACATACCAGAACAGACCAGAACAGACCAGAACAGACCAGAACAGATCAGGACAGAGCAGGACAGACCAGAACAGAACACATAAGAACAGAACACATAAGAACAGAACACACCACAACAGAACATACCAGAACAGGTCAGAACAGATCAAAACAGACCAGGACAGACCAGAACAGAACACATAAGAACAGAACACACCAGAACAGAACATACCAGAACAGGCCAGAATAGTCCAGAACAGAACAGAACAGAACAGATCAGGACAGACCAGGACAGACCAGAACAGAACACATAAGAACAGAACACACCAGAACAGAACATACCAGAACAGGCCAGAACAGACCAGAACAGAACACCTAAGAACAGAACATACCAGAACAGGCCAGAACAGAACACATAAAAACAGAACATACCAGAACAGGTCAAAACAGACCAGAACAGACCTGAACAGAAGATGCCAGAACAGAACATACCAGAACAGGCCAGAATACACCAGACCAGGCCAAAACATACCAGAACAGACCAGAACAGACCAGAACAGACCAGAACAGATCAGAACAGACCGGGACAGACCGGAACAGAGCATACCAGACCACGACAGACCAGAACACGTAAGAACAGAACATACCAGAACAGGCCAGAACAGAACACATAAGAACAGAACAGACCAGAACAGGCCAGAACAGAACATACCAGAACAAGCCAGGACAGAACAGAACAGAACACATAAGAACAGAACACACCAGAACAGAACATACCAGAACAGGCCGGAATAGACCAGACCAGATCAGAATAGACCGGGACAGACCAGATCAGAACACCTAAGAGCAGAACATACCAGAACAGACCAGAACAGAACACCTAAGAACAGAACACAGCAGAACAGAACAGACCAGAACAGACCAGAACAGAATACCTAAGAACAGAACACACCAGAACAGAACATACCATAACAGACCAGGACAGACCAGAACAGATCAGAACAGACCGGGACAGACCAGAACAGAGCATACCAAAACAGGCCAGAACAGACCAGAACAGATCAGAACAGACCGGGACAGAGCATACCAGACCACGACAGACCAGAACACATAAGAACAGAACATACCAGCACAGAACATACCAGAACAGGCCAGAACAGACCAGAACAGAACATACCAGAACAGACCTGAACACAAGATACCAAAACAGGCCAGGATAGACCAGACCAGATGAGAACAGACCAGGACAAACCAGAATACATAAGAACAGAACATACCAGAACAGGCCAGAAAAGACCAGAACAGATCAGGACAGACCAGGACCGACCAGAACAGAACACATAAGAACAGAACACACCAGAACAGAACATACCAGAACAGGCCAGAATAGTCCAGAACAGAACAGATCAGGACAGACCAGGACAGACCAGAACAGAACACATAAGAACAGAACACACCAGAACAGAACATACCAGAACAGGCCAAAATAGACCAGACCAGATCAAAACAGACCAGGACAGACCAGAACAGAACACACCAGAACAGAACATACCAGAACAGGCCAGAATAGACCAGACCAGATCAAAACAGACCAGAACAGGCCAGGACAGACCAGAACAGAACACGTAAGAACAGAAGACACCAGAACAGAACATACTAGAACAGGCCAGAACAGAACACATAAGAACAGAACACACCAGAACAGAACATACCAGAACAGGCCAGAACAAACCAGAACAGAATATACCAGAATAGGCCGGAATAGACCAGACCAGATCAGAACATTCCAGAACAGGCCAGAATAGACCAGAACAGACCAGAACAGATCAGGACAGACCAGGACAGACCAGAACAGAACACATAAGAACAGAACACACCAGAACAAAACATACCAGAACAGGCCAGAACAGACCAGAACAGAACATACCAGAACAGGCCGGAATAGACCAGACCAGATCAGAACAGACCGGGACAGACCAGATCAGAACACCTAAGAGCAGAACATACCAGAACAGGCCAGAACAGACCAGAACAGACCAGAACAGACCAGAACAGAACACACCAGAACAGAACAGACCAGAACAGACCAGAACAGAACACCTAAGAACAGAACATACCAGAACAGACCAGAACAGACCAGAACAGACCAGAACAGATCAGGACAGAGCAGGACAGACCAGAACAGAACACATAAGAACAGAACACACCACAACAGAACATACCAGAACAGGTCAGAACAGATCAAAACAGACCAGGACAGACCAGAACAGAACACATAAGAACAGAACACACCAGAACAGGCCAGAATAGTCCAGAACAGAACAGAACAGAACAGATCAGGACAGACCAGGACAGACCAGAACAGAACACATAAGAACAGAACACACCAGAACAGAACATACCAGAACAGGCCAGAACAGACCAGAACAGAACACCTAAGAACAGAACATACCAGAACAGGCCAGAACAGACCAGAACAGAACACATAAAAACAGAACATACCAGAACAGGTCAAAACAGACCAGAACAGACCTGAACAGAAGATGCCAGAACAGAACATACCAGAACAGGCCAGAATACACCAGACCAGGCCAAAACATACCAGAACAGACCAGAACAGACCAGAACAGACCAGAACAGATCAGAACAGACCGGGACAGACCGGAACAGAGCATACCAGACCACGACAGACCAGAACACGTAAGAACAGAACATACCAGAACAGGCCAGAACAGAACACATAAGAACAGAACAGACCAGAACAGGCCAGAACAGAACATACCAGAACAAGCCAGGACAGAACAGAACAGAACACATAAGAACAGAACACACCAGAACAGAACATACCATAACAGACCAGGACAGACCAGAACAGATCAGAACAGACCGGGACAGACCAGAACAGAGCATACCAAAACAGGCCAGAACAGACCAGAACAGACCAGAACAGAACACCTAAGAACAGAACACACCAGAACAGAACATACCAGAACAGGCCAAAATAGACCAGACCAGATCAAAACAGACCAGGACAGACCAGAACACATAAGAACAGAACATACCAGCACAGAACATACCAGAACAGACCAGAACAGATCAGAACAGATCAGGACAGATCAGGACAGACCAGGACAGACCAGAACAGGCCAGAACAGAACACATAAGAACAGAACATACCAGAACAGGTCAAAACAGACCAGGACAGACCAGAACAGAACACACAAGAAAAGAACATACCAGAACAGGCCCGAATAGACCAGACCAGATCAAAACAGACCAGGACAAACCAGAACGCATAAGATCAGAACAGACCAGAACAGAACATACCAGAACAGAACATACCAGAACAGGTCAGAACAGATCAAAACAGACCAGAACAGACCAGAACAGAACACATAAGAACAGAACACACCACAACAGAACATACCATAACAGACCAGGACAGACCAGAACAGACCAGGACAGACCAGAACAGAACACACCAGAACAGAACATACCAGAACAGGCCAGAGTAGACCAGACCAGATCAAAACAGACCAGGACAGACCAGAACAGAACACCTAAGAACAGAACACACCAGAACAGAACATACCAGAACATACCAGAACAGGCCAGAACAGACCAGAACAGACCAGAAGATATCAGAACAGACCAGAACAGACCCGGACAGACCAGAACAGAACACACCAGAACAGAACATACCAGAACAGGCCAGAACAGACCAGAACAGACCAGAACAGAACACATAAGAACAGAACACACCACAACAGAACATACCAGAACAGGCCAGAATAGACCAGACCAGATCAAAACAGACCAGGACAGACCAGAACACGTAAGAACAGAACATACCAGAACAGGCCAGAACAGAACACATAAGAACAGAACAGACCAGAACAGGCCAGAACAGAACATACCAGAACAAGCCAGGACAGAACAGAACAGAACACATAAGAACAGAACACACCAGAACAGAACATACCAGAACAGGCCGGAATAGACCAGACCAGATCAGAACAGACCGGGACAGACCGGATCAGAACACCTAAGAACAGAACATACCAGAACAGGCCAGAACAGACCAGAACAGGCCAGAATAGACCAGACCAGATCAAAACAGACCAGGACAAACCAGAACACATAAGATCAGAACAGACCAGAACATACCAGAACAAGCCAGGACAGAACAGAACAGAACACATAAGAACAGAACACACCAGAACAGAACATACCAGAACAGGCCGGAATAGACCAGACCAGATCAGAACAGACCGGGACAGACCGGATCAGAACACCTAAGAACAGAACATACCAGAACAGGCCAGAACAGACCAGAACAGAACATACCAGAACAGGCAAGAATAGACCAGACCAGATCAAAACAGACCAGGACAAACCAGAATACATAAGATCAGAACAGACCAGAACAGGCCAGAACAGAACATACCAGAACAAGCCAGGACAGAACAGAACAGAACACATAAGAACAGAACACACCAGAACAGAACATACCAGAACAGGCAAGAATAGACCAGACCAGATCAGAACAGACCGGGACAGACCAGATCAGAACACCTAAGAACAGAACATACCATAACAGACCAGGACAGACCAGAACATACCAGAACAGATCAAAACAGACCAGAACAGACCTGAACAGAAAATACCAGAACAGGCCAGGATGGACCAGACCAGATCAAAACAGACCAGGACTGACCAGAACAGAACATACCAGAACAGGCCAGAACAGACCAGAACAGATCAGAACAGACCGGGACAGACCCGAACAGAGCATACCAGACCACGACAGACCAGAACACATAAGAACAGAACACATAAGAACAGAACATACCAGAACAGGCCAGAAGAGAACATACCAGAACAGGCCAGAACAGAACACATAAGAACAGAACATACCAGAACAGGTCAAAACAGAACATACCAGAACAAGCCAGAACAGAACAGAACAGAACACATAAGAACAGAACACACCAGAACAGAACATACCAGAACAGGCCAGAACACACCAGAACAGATCAGAACAGACCGGGACAGACCGGAACAGAGCATACCGGACCACGACAGACCAGAACACGTAAGAACAGAACATACCAGAACAGGCCAGAACAGAACACATAAGAACAGAACATACCAGAACAAGCCAGGACAGAACAGAACAGAACACATAAGAACAGAACACACCAGAACAGAACATACCAGAACAGGCCGGAATAGACCAGACCAGATCAGAACAGACCGGGACAGACCAGATCAGAACACCTAAGAACAGAACATATCAGAACAGGCCAGAACAGACCAGAACAGACCAGAACAGAACACCTAAGAACAGAACACACCAGAACAGAACATACCAGAACAGGCCAAAATAGACCAGACCAGATCAAAACAGACCAGGACAGACCAGAACACATAAGAACAGAACATACCAGCACAGAACATACCAGAACAGACCAGAACAGATCAGAACAGATCAGGACAGATCAGGACAGACCAGGACAGACCAGAACAGGCCAGAACAGAACACATAAGAACAGAACATACCAGAACAGGTCAAAACAGACCAGAACAGACCTGAACAGACCAGAACAGAACACGTAAGAACAGAACACACCAGAACAGAACATACCAGAACAGGCCAGAACAGACCAGAACAGAATATACCAGAATAGGCCGGAATAGACCAGACCAGATCAGAACATTCCAGAACAGGCCAGAATAGACCAGAAAAGACCAGAACAGATCAGGACAGACCAGGACCGACCAGAACAGAACACATAAGAACAGAACACACCAGAACAGAACATACTAGAACAGGCCAGAACAGAACACATAAGAACAGAACACACCAGAACAGAACATACCAGAACAGGCCAGAACAGACCAGAACAGAATATACCAGAATAGGCCGGAATAGACCAGACCAGAACAGAACATACCAGAACAGGCCAGAATAGTCCAGAACAGAACAGATCAGGACAGATCAGGACAGACCAGAACAGAACACATAAGAACAGAACACACCAGAACAGAACATACCAGAACAGGCCAAAATAGACCAGACCAGATCAAAACAGACCAGGACAGACCAGAACAGAACACACCAGAACAGAACATACCAGAACAGGCCAGAATAGACCAGACCAGATCAAAACAGACCAGAACAGGCCAGGACAGACCAGAACAGAACACGTAAGAACAGAAGACACCAGAACAGAACATACTAGAACAGGCCAGAACAGAACACATAAGAACAGAACACACCAGAACAGAACATACCAGAACAGGCCAGAACAGACCAGAACAGAATATACCAGAATAGGCCGGAATAGACCAGACCAGATCAGAACATTCCAGAACAGGCCAGAATAGACCAGAACAGACCAGAACAGATCAGGACAGACCGGGACAGACCGGATCAGAACACCTAAGAACAGAACATACCAGAACAGGCCAGAACAGACCAGAACAGAACATACCAGAACAGGCCAGAATAGACCAGACCAGATCAAAACAGACCAGGACAAACCAGAACACATAAGATCAGAACAGACCAGAACATACCAGAACAAGCCAGGACAGAACAGAACAGAACACATAAGAACAGAACACACCAGAACAGAACATACCAGAACAGGCCGGAATAGACCAGACCAGATCAGAACAGACCGGGACAGACCGGATCAGAACACCTAAGAACAGAACATACCAGAACAGGCCAGAACAGACCAGAACAGAACATACCAGAACAGGCAAGAATAGACCAGACCAGATCAAAACAGACCAGGACAAACCAGAATACATAAGATCAGAACAGACCAGAACAGGCCAGAACAGAACATACCAGAACAAGCCAGGACAGAACAGAACAGAACACATAAGAACAGAACACACCAGAACAGAACATACCAGAACAGGCCGGAATAGACCAGACCAGATCAGAACAGACCGGGACAGACCAGATCAGAACACCTAAGAACAGAACATACCAGAACAGACCAGAACAGACCAGAACAGACCAGAACAGATCAGGACAGAGCAGGACAGACCAGAACAGAACACATAAGAACAGAACACACCACAACAGAACATACCAGAACAGGTCAGAACAGATCAAAACAGACCAGGACAGACCAGAACAGAACACATAAGAACAGAACACACCAGAACAGGCCAGAATAGTCCAGAACAGAACAGAACAGAACAGATCAGGACAGACCAGGACAGACCAGAACAGAACACATAAGAACAGAACACACCAGAACAGAACATACCAGAACAGGCCAGAACAGACCAGAACAGAACACCTAAGAACAGAACATACCAGAACAGGCCAGAACAGACCAGAACAGGCCAGAACAGAACACATAAAAACAGAACATACCAGAACAGGTCAAAACAGACCAGAACAGACCTGAACAGAAGATGCCAGAACAGAACATACCAGAACAGGCCAGAATACACCAGACCAGGCCAAAACATACCAGAACAGACCAGAACAGACCAGAACAGACCAGAACAGATCAGAACGGACCGGGACAGACCGGAACAGAGCATACCAGACCACGACAGACCAGAACACGTAAGAACAGAACATACCAGAACAGGCCAGAACAGAACACATAAGAACAGAACAGACCAGAACAGGCCAGAACAGAACATACCAGAACAAGCCAGGACAGAACAGAACAGAACACATAAGAACAGAACACACCAGAACAGAACATACCATAACAGACCAGGACAGACCAGAACAGATCAGAACAGACCGGGACAGACCAGAACAGAGCATACCAAAACAGGCCAGAACAGACCAGAACAGACCAGAACAGAACACCTAAGAACAGAACACACCAGAACAGAACATACCAGAACAGGCCAAAATAGACCAGACCAGATCAAAACAGACCAGGACAGACCAGAACACATAAGAACAGAACATACCAGCACAGAACATACCAGAACAGACCAGAACAGATCAGAACAGATCAGGACAGATCAGGACAGACCAGGACAGACCAGAACAGGCCAGAACAGAACACATAAGAACAGAACATACCAGAACAGGTCAAAACAGACCAGGACAGACCAGAACAGAACACACAAGAAAAGAACATACCAGAACAGGCCCGAATAGACCAGACCAGATCAAAACAGACAAGGACAAACCAGAACGCATAAGATCAGAACAGACCAGAACAGAACATACCAGAACAGAACATACCAGAACAGGTCAGAACAGATCAAAACAGACCAGAACAGACCAGAACAGAACACATAAGAACAGAACACACCACAACAGAACATACCATAACAGACCAGGACAGACCAGAACAGACCAGGACAGACCAGAACAGAACACACCAGAACAGAACATACCAGAACAGGCCAGAGTAGACCAGACCAGATCAAAACAGACCAGGACAGACCAGAACAGAACACCTAAGAACAGAACACACCAGAACAGAACATACCAGAACATACCAGAACAGGCCAGAACAGACCAGAACAGACCAGAAGATATCAGAACAGACCAGAACAGACCCGGACAGACCAGAACAGAACACACCAGAACAGAACATACCAGAACAGGCCAGAACAGACCAGAACAGACCAGAACATACCAGAACAGATCAAACCAGACCAGAACAGACCTGAACAGAAGATACCAGAACAGGCAAGGATAGACCAGACCAGATCAAAACAGACCAGGACAGACCAGAACAGAACATACCAGAACAGGTCAGAACAGACCAGAACAGACCCGGACAGACCAGAACAGAACACATAAGAACAGAACACACCACAACAGAACATACCATAACAGACCAGGACAGACCAGAACATACCAGAACAGATCAAACCAGACCAGAACAGACCTGAACAGAAGATACCAGAACAGGCAAGGATAGACCAGACCAGATCAAAACAGACCAGGACAGACCAGAACAGAACATACCAGAACAGGCCAGAACAGACCAGAACAGATCAGAACAGACCGGGACAGACCAGAACAGAGCATACCAGACCACGACAGACCAGAACACATAAGAACAGAACATACCAGAACAGGCCAGAACAAGCCAGGACAGAACAGAACAGAACACATAAGAACAGAACACACCAGAACAGAACATACCAGAACAGGCCGGAATAGACCAGACCAGATCAGAACAGACCAGGACTGACCAGAACAGAACATACCAGAACAGGCCAGAATAGACCAGACCAGGCCAAAACATACCAGAACAGACCAGAACAGACCAGCACAGACCAGAACAGATCAGAACAGACCGGGACAGACCGGAACAGAGCGTACCAGACCACGACAGACCAGAACACGTAAGAACAGAACATACCAGAACAGGCCAGTACAGAACACATAAGAACAGAACAGACCAGAACAGGCCAGAACAGAACATACCAGAACAAGCCAGGACAGAACAGAACAGAACACCTAAGAACAGAACACACCAGAACAGGCCAGAACACACCAGAAAAGATCGGAACAGACCGGGACAGACCGGAACAGAGCATACCAGACCACGACAGACCAGAACATATAAGAACAGAACATACCAGATCAGGCCAGAACAGAACACATAAGAACAGAACATACCAGAACAAGCCAGGACAGAACAGAACAGAACACATAAGAACAGAACACACCAGAACAGAACATACCAGAACAGGCCGGAATAGACCAGACCAGATCAGAACAGACCGGGGCAGATCAGAACAGACCGGGACAGACCGGAACAGAGCATACCAGACCACGACAGACCAGAACACGTAAGAACAGAACATACCAGAACAGGCCAGAACAGAACACATAAGAACAGAACAGACCAGAACAGGCCAGAACAGAACATACCAGAACAAGCCAGGACAGAACAGAACAGAACACATAAGAACAGAACACACCAGAACAGAACATACCAGAACAGGCCGGAATAGACCAGACCAGATCAGAACAGACCGGGACAGACCGGATCAGAACACCTAAGAACAGAACATACCAGAACAGGCCAGAACAGACCAGAACAGAACATACCAGAACAGGCCAGAATAGACCAGACCAGATCAAAACAGACCAGGACAAACCAGAACACATAAGATCAGAACAGACCAGAACATACCAGAACAAGCCAGGACAGAACAGAACAGAACACATAAGAACAGAACACACCAGAACAGAACATACCAGAACAAGCCAGGACAGAACAGAACAGAACACATAAGAACAGAACACACCAGAACAGAACATACCAGAACAGGCCGGAATAGACCAGACCAGATCAGAACAGACCGGGACAGACCGGATCAGAACACCTAAGAACAGAACATACCAGAACAGGCAAGAATAGACCAGACCAGATCAAAACAGACCAGGACAAACCAGAATACATAAGATCAGAACAGACCAGAACAGGCCAGAACAGAACATACCAGCACAAGCCAGGACAGAACAGAACAGAACACATAAGAACAGAACACACCAGAACAGAACATACCAGAACAGGCCGGAATAGACCAGACCAGATCAGAACAGACCGGGACAGACCAGATCAGAACACCTAAGAACAGAACATACCAGAACAGACCAGAACAGACCAGAACAGACCAGAACAGACCAGAACAGATCAGGACAGAGCAGGACAGACCAGAACAGAACACATAAGAACAGAACACACCAGAACAGAACATACCAGAACAGGCCAGAATAGTCCAGAACAGAACAGAACAGAACAGATCAGGACAGACCAGGACAGACCAGAACAGAACACATAAGAACAGAACACACCAGAACAGAACATACCAGAACAGGCCAGAACAGACCAGAACAGAACACCTAAGAACAGAACATACCAGAACAGACCAGAACAGACCAGAACAGACCAGAACAGACCAGAACAGACCAGAACAGACCTGAACAGAAGATGCCAGAACAGAACATACCAGAACAGGCCAGAATACACCAGACCAGGCCAAAACATACCAGAACAGACCAGAACAGACCAGAACAGACCAGAACAGATCAGAACAGACCGGGACAGACCGGAACAGAGCATACCAGACCACGACAGACCAGAACACGTAAGAACAGAACATACCAGAACAGGCCAGAACAGAACACATAAGAACAGAACAGACCAGAACAGGCCAGAACAGAACATACCAGAACAAGCCAGGACAGAACAGAACAGAACACATAAGAACAGAACACACCAGAACAGAACATACCAGAACAGGCCGGAATAGACCAGACCAGATCAGAATAGACCGGGACAGACCAGATCAGAACACCTAAGAGCAGAACATACCAGAACAGACCAGAACAGAACACCTAAGAACAGAACACAGCAGAACAGAACAGACCAGAACAGACCAGAACAGAATACCTAAGAACAGAACACACCAGAACAGAACATACCATAACAGACCAGGACAGACCAGAACAGATCAGAACAGACCGGGACAGACCAGAACAGAGCATACCAAAACAGGCCAGAACAGACCAGAACAGATCAGAACAGACCGGGACAGAGCATACCAGACCACGACAGACCAGAACACATAAGAACAGAACATACCAGCACAGAACATACCAGAACAGGCCAGAACAGACCAGAACAGAACATACCAGAACAGACCTGAACACAAGATACCAAAACAGGCCAGGATAGACCAGACCAGATCAAAACAGACCAGGACAAACCAGAATACATAAGAACAGAACATACCAGAACAGGCCAGAAAAGACCAGAACAGATCAGGACAGACCAGGACCGACCAGAACAGAACACATAAGAACAGAACACACCAGAACAGAACATACCAGAACAGGCCAGAATAGTCCAGAACAGAACAGATCAGGACAGACCAGGACAGACCAGAACAGAACACATAAGAACAGAACACACCAGAACAGAACATACCAGAACAGGCCAAAATAGACCAGACCAGATCAAAACAGACCAGGACAGACCAGAACAGAACACACCAGAACAGAACATACCAGAACAGGCCAGAATAGACCAGACCAGATCAAAACAGACCAGAACAGGCCAGGACAGACCAGAACAGAACACGTAAGAACAGAAGACACCAGAACAGAACATACTAGAACAGGCCAGAACAGAACACATAAGAACAGAACACACCAGAACAGAACATACCAGAACAGGCCAGAACAAACCAGAACAGAATATACCAGAATAGGCCGGAATAGACCAGACCAGATCAGAACATTCCAGAACAGGCCAGAATAGACCAGAACAGACCAGAACAGATCAGGACAGACCAGGACAGACCAGAACAGAACACATAAGAACAGAACACACCAGAACAAAACATACCAGAACAGGCCAGAACAGACCAGAACAGAACATACCAGAACAGGCCGGAATAGACCAGACCAGATCAGAACAGACCGGGACAGACCAGATCAGAACACCTAAGAGCAGAACATACCAGAACAGGCCAGAACAGACCAGAACAGACCAGAACAGACCAGAACAGAACACCTAAGAACAGAACACACCAGAACAGAACAGACCAGAACAGACCAGAACAGAACACCTAAGAACAGAACATACCATAACAGACCAGGACAGACCAGAACATACCAGAACAGATCAAAACAGACCAGAACAGACCTGAACAGAAAATACCAGAACAGGCCAGGATGGACCAGACCAGATCAAAACAGACCAGGACTGACCAGAACAGAACATACCAGAACAGGCCAGAACAGACCAGAACAGATCAGAACAGACCGGGACAGACCCGAACAGAGCATACCAGACCACGACAGACCAGACCACGACAGACCAGAACACATAAGAACAGAACATACCAGAACAGGCCAGAAGAGAACATACCAGAACAGGCCAGAACAGAACACATAAGAACAGAACATACCAGAACAGGTCAAAACAGAACATACCAGAACAAGCCAGGACAGAACAGAACAGAACACATAAGAACAGAACACACCAGAACAGAACATACCAGAACAGGCCAGAACACACCAGAACAGATCAGAACAGACCGGGACAGACCGGAACAGAGCATACCGGACCACGACAGACCAGAACACGTAAGAACAGAACATACCAGAACAGGCCAGAACAGAACACATAAGAACAGAACATACCAGAACAAGCCAGGACAGAACAGAACAGAACACATAAGAACAGAACACACCAGAACAGAACATACCAGAACAGGCCGGAATAGACCAGACCAGATCAGAACAGACCGGGACAGACCAGATCAGAACACCTAAGAACAGAACATACCAGAGCAGGCCAGAACAGACCAGAACAGACCAGAACAGAAAACCTAAGAACAGAACACACCAGAACAGAACATACCAGAACAGGCCAAAATAGACCAGACCAGATCAAAACAGACCAGGACAGACCAGAACACATAAGAACAGAACATACCAGCACAGAACATACCAGAACAGACCAGAACAGATCAGAACAGATCAGGACAGATCAGGACAGACCAGGACAGACCAGAACAGGCCAGAACAGAACACATAAGAACAGAACATACCAGAACAGGTCAAAACAGACCAGAACAGACCTGAACAGAACACACCAGAACAGAACATACCAGAACAGGCCAGAACAGACCAGAACAGAACACCTAAGAACAGAACACACCAGAACAGAACAGACCAGAACAGAACACCTAAGAACAGAACACACCAGAACAGAACATACCATAACAGACCAGGACAGACCAGAACATACCAGAACAGATCAAAACAGACCAGAACAGACCTGAACAGAACATACCAGAACAGGCCGGAATAGACCAGACCAGATCAGAATAGACCGGGACAGACCAGATCAGAACACCTAAGAGCAGAACATACCAGAACAGACCAGAACAGAACACCTAAGAACAGAACACAGCAGAACAGAACAGACCAGAACAGACCAGGACAGACCAGAACAGATCAGAACAGACCGGGACAGACCAGAACAGAGCATACCAAAACAGGCCAGAACAGACCAGAACAGATCAGAACAGACCGGGACAGAGCATACCAGACCACGACAGACCAGAACACATAAGAACAGAACATACCAGAACAGGCCAGAATAGACCAGACCAGATCAAAACAGACCAGAACAGGCCAGGACAGACCAGAACAGAACACGTAAGAACAGAACACACCAGAACAGAACATACCAGAACAGGCCAGAACAGACCAGAACAGAATATACCAGAATAGGCCGGAATAGACCAGACCAGATCAGAACATTCCAGAACAGGCCAGAATAGACCAGAAAAGACCAGAACAGATCAGGACAGACCAGGACCGACCAGAACAGAACACATAAGAACAGAACACACCAGAACAGAACATACTAGAACAGGCCAGAACAGAACACATAAGAACAGAACACACCAGAACAGAACATACCAGAACAGGCCAGAACAGACCAGAACAGAATATACCAGAATAGGCCGGAATAGACCAGACCAGATCAGAACATTCCAGAACAGGCCAGAATAGACCAGAAAAGACCAGAACAGATCAGGACAGACCAGGACCGACCAGAACAGAACACATAAGAACAGAACACACCAGAACAGAACATACCAGAACAGGCCAGAATAGTCCAGAACAGAACAGATCAGGACAGACCAGGACAGACCAGAACAGAACACATAAGAACAGAACACACCAGAACAGAACATACCAGAACAGGCCAAAATAGACCAGACCAGATCAAAACAGACCAGGACAGACCAGAACAGAACACACCAGAACAGAACATACCAGAACAGGCCAGAATAGACCAGACCAGATCAAAACAGACCAGAACAGGCCAGGACAGACCAGAACAGAACACGTAAGAACAGAAGACACCAGAACAGAACATACTAGAACAGGCCAGAACAGAACACATAAGAACAGAACACACCAGAACAGAACATACCAGAACAGGCCAGAACAGACCAGAACAGAATATACCAGAATAGGCCGGAATAGACCAGACCAGATCAGAACATTCCAGAACAGGCCAGAATAGACCAGAACAGACCAGAACAGATCAGGACAGACCGGGACAGACCGGATCAGAACACCTAAGAACAGAACATACCAGAACAGGCCAGAACAGACCAGAACAGAACATACCAGAACAGGCCAGAATAGACCAGACCAGATCAAAACAGACCAGGACAAACCAGAACACATAAGATCAGAACAGACCAGAACATACCAGAACAAGCCAGGACAGAACAGAACAGAACACATAAGAACAGAACACACCAGAACAGAACATACCAGAACAGGCCGGAATAGACCAGACCAGATCAGAACAGACCGGGACAGACCGGATCAGAACACCTAAGAACAGAACATACCAGAACAGGCCAGAACAGACCAGAACAGAACATACCAGAACAGGCAAGAATAGACCAGACTAGATCAAAACAGACCAGGACAAACCAGAATACATAAGATCAGAACAGACCAGAACAGGCCAGAACAGAACATACCAGAACAAGCCAGGACAGAACAGAACAGAACACATAAGAACAGAACACACCAGAACAGAACATACCAGAACAGGCCGGAATAGACCAGACCAGATCAGAACAGACCGGGACAGACCAGATCAGAACACCTAAGAACAGAACATACCAGAACAGGCCAGAACAGACCAGAACAGAACATACCAGAACAGGCCAGAATAGACCAGACCAGATCAAAACAGACCAGGACAAACCAGAACACATAAGATCAGAACAGACCAGAACATACCAGAACAAGCCAGGACAGAACAGAACAGAACACATAAGAACAGAACACACCAGAACAGAACATACCAGAACAGGCCGGAATAGACCAGACCAGATCAGAACAGACCGGGACAGACCGGATCAGAACACCTAAGAACAGAACATACCAGAACAGGCCAGAACAGACCAGAACAGAACATACCAGAACAGGCAAGAATAGACCAGACCAGATCAAAACAGACCAGGACAAACCAGAATACATAAGATCAGAACAGACCAGAACAGGCCAGAACAGAACATACCAGAACAAGCCAGAACAGAACAGAACAGAACACATAAGAACAGAACACACCAGAACAGAACATACCAGAACAGGCCGGAATAGACCAGACCAGATCAGAACAGACCGGGACAGACCAGATCAGAACACCTAAGAACAGAACATACCAGAACAGACCAGAACAGACCAGAACAGACCAGAACAGATCAGGACAGAGCAGGACAGACCAGAACAGAACACATAAGAACAGAACACATAAGAACAGAACACACCACAACAGAACATACCAGAACAGGTCAGAACAGATCAAAACAGACCAGGACAGACCAGAACAGAACACATAAGAACAGAACACACCAGAACAGAACATACCAGAACAGGCCAGAATAGTCCAGAACAGAACAGAACAGAACAGATCAGGACAGACCAGGACAGACCAGAACAGAACACATAAGAACAGAACACACCAGAACAGAACATACCAGAACAGGCCAGAACAGACCAGAACAGAACACCTAAGAACAGAACATACCAGAACAGGCCAGAACAGAACACATAAAAACAGAACATACCAGAACAGGTCAAAACAGACCAGAACAGACCTGAACAGAAGATGCCAGAACAGAACATACCAGAACAGGCCAGAATACACCAGACCAGGCCAAAACATACCAGAACAGACCAGAACAGACCAGAACAGACCAGAACAGATCAGAACAGACCGGGACAGACCGGAACAGAGCATACCAGACCACGACAGACCAGAACACGTAAGAACAGAACATACCAGAACAGGCCAGAACAGAACACATAAGAACAGAACAGACCAGAACAGGCCAGAACAGAACATACCAGAACAAGCCAGGACAGAACAGAACAGAACACATAAGAACAGAACACACCAGAACAGAACATACCAGAACAGGCCGGAATAGACCAGACCAGATCAGAATAGACCGGGACAGACCAGATCAGAACACCTAAGAGCAGAACATACCAGAACAGACCAGAACAGAACACCTAAGAACAGAACACAGCAGAACAGAACAGACCAGAACAGACCAGAACAGAATACCTAAGAACAGAACACACCAGAACAGAACATACCATAACAGACCAGGACAGACCAGAACAGATCAGAACAGACCGGGACAGACCAGAACAGAGCATACCAAAACAGGCCAGAACAGACCAGAACAGATCAGAACAGACCGGGACAGAGCATACCAGACCACGACAGACCAGAACACATAAGAACAGAACATACCAGAACAGGCCAGAACAGACCAGAACAGAACACCTAAGAACAGAACACACCAGAACAGAACAGACCAGAACAGAACACCTAAGAACAGAACACACCAGAACAGAACATACCATAACAGACCAGGACAGACCAGAACATACCAGAACAGATCAAAACAGACCAGAACAGACCTGAACAGAACATACCAGAACAGATCAAAACAGACCAGAACAGACCTGAACAGAACATACCAGAACAGGCCGGAATAGACCAGACCAGATCAGAATAGACCGGGACAGACCAGATCAGAACACCTAAGAGCAGAACATACCAGAACAGACCAGAACAGAACACCTAAGAACAGAACACAGCAGAACAGAACAGACCAGAACAGACCAGAACAGAATACCTAAGAACAGAACACACCAGAACAGAACATACCATAACAGACCAGGACAGACCAGAACAGATCAGAACAGACCGGGACAGACCAGAACAGAGCATACCAAAACAGGCCAGAACAGACCAGAACAGATCAGAACAGACCGGGACAGAGCATACCAGACCACGACAGACCAGAACACATAAGAACAGAACATACCAGAACAGGCCAGAATAGACCAGACCAGATCAAAACAGACCAGAACAGGCCAGGACAGACCAGAACAGAACACGTAAGAACAGAACACACCAGAACAGAACATACCAGAACAGGCCAGAACAGACCAGAACAGAATATACCAGAATAGGCCGGAATAGACCAGACCAGATCAGAACATTCCAGAACAGGCCAGAATAGACCAGAAAAGACCAGAACAGATCAGGACAGACCAGGACCGACCAGAACAGAACACATAAGAACAGAACACACCAGAACAGAACATACTAGAACAGGCCAGAACAGAACACATAAGAACAGAACACACCAGAACAGAACATACCAGAACAGGCCAGAACAGACCAGAACAGAATATACCAGAATAGGCCGGAATAGACCAGACCAGATCAGAACATTCCAGAACAGGCCAGAATAGACCAGAAAAGACCAGAACAGATCAGGACAGACCAGGACCGACCAGAACAGAACACATAAGAACAGAACACACCAGAACAGAACATACCAGAACAGGCCAGAATAGTCCAGAACAGAACAGATCAGGACAGACCAGGACAGACCAGAACAGAACACATAAGAACAGAACACACCAGAACAGAACATACCAGAACAGGCCAAAATAGACCAGACCAGATCAAAACAGACCAGGACAGACCAGAACAGAACACAACAGAACAGAACATACCAGAACAGGCCAGAATAGACCAGACCAGATCAAAACAGACCAGAACAGGCCAGGACAGACCAGAACAGAACACGTAAGAACAGAAGACACCAGAACAGAACATACTAGAACAGGCCAGAACAGAACACATAAGAACAGAACACACCAGAACAGAACATACCAGAACAGGCCAGAACAGACCAGAACAGAATATACCAGAATAGGCCGGAATAGACCAGACCAGATCAGAACATTCCAGAACAGGCCAGAATAAACCAGAACAGACCAGAACAGATCAGGACAGACCGGGACAGACCGGATCAGAACACCTAAGAACAGAACATACCAGAACAGGCCAGAACAGACCAGAACAGAACATACCAGAACAGGCCAGAATAGACCAGACCAGATCAAAACAGACCAGGACAAACCAGAACACATAAGATCAGAACAGACCAGAACATACCAGAACAAGCCAGGACAGAACAGAACAGAACACATAAGAACAGAACACACCAGAACAGAACATACCAGAACAGGCCGGAATAGACCAGACCAGATCAGAACAGACCGGGACAGACCGGATCAGAACACCTAAGAACAGAACATACCAGAACAGGCCAGAACAGACCAGAACAGAACATACCAGAACAGGCAAGAATAGACCAGACCAGATCAAAACAGACCAGGACAAACCAGAATACATAAGATCAGAACAGACCAGAACAGGCCAGAACAGAACATACCAGAACAAGCCAGGACAGAACAGAACAGAACACATAAGAACAGAACACACCAGAACAGAACATACCAGAACAGGCCGGAATAGACCAGACCAGATCAGAACAGACCGGGACAGACCAGATCAGAACACCTAAGAACAGAACATACCAGAACAGACCAGAACAGACCAGAACAGACCAGAACAGACCAGAACAGACCAGAACAGACCCGGACAGACCAGAACAGAACACATAAGAACAGAACACACCGCAACAGAACATACCAGAACAGGTCAGAACAGATCAAAACAGACCAGGACAGACCAGAACAGAACACATAAGAACAGAACACACCAGAACAGAACATACCAGAACAGGCCAGAATAGTCCAGAACAGAACAGAACAGAACAGATCAGGACAGACCAGGACAGACCAGAACAGAACACATAAGAACAGAACACACCAGAACAGAACATACCAGAACAGGCCAGAACAGACCAGAACAGAACACCTAAGAACAGAACATACCAGAACAGGCCAGAACAGAACACATAAAAACAGAACATACCAGAACAGGTCAAAACAGACCAGAACAGACCTGAACAGAAGATGCCAGAACAGAACATACCAGAACAGGCCAGAATACACCAGACCAGGCCAAAACATACCAGAACAGACCAGAACAGACCAGAACAGACCAGAACAGATCAGAACAGACCGGGACAGACCGGAACAGAGCATACCAGACCACGACAGACCAGAACACGTAAGAACAGAACACACCACAACAGAACATACCAGAACAGGTCAGAACAGATCAAAACAGACCAGGACAGACCAGAACAGAACACATAAGAACAGAACACACCAGAACAGAACATACCAGAACAGGCCAGAATAGTCCAGAACAGAACAGAACAGAACAGATCAGGACAGACCAGAACAGAACACATAAGAACAGAACACACCAGAACAGAACATACCAGAACAGGCCAGAACAGACCAGAACAGAACACCTAAGAACAGAACATACCAGAACAGGCCAGAACAGACCAGAACAGGCCAGAACAGAACACATAAAAACAGAACATACCAGAACAGGTCAAAACAGACCAGAACAGACCTGAACAGAAGATGCCAGAACAGAACATACCAGAACAGGCCAGAATACACCAGACCAGGCCAAAACATACCAGAACAGACCAGAACAGACCAGAACAGACCAGAACAGATCAGAACAGACCGGGACAGACCGGAACAGAGCATACCAGACCACGACAGACCAGAACACGTAAGAACAGAACATACCAGAACAGGCCAGAACAGAACACATAAGAACAGAACAGACCAGAACAGGCCAGAACAGAACATACCAGAACAAGCCAGGACAGAACAGAACAGAACACATAAGAACAGAACACACCAGAACAGAACATACCAGAACAGGCCGGAATAGACCAGACCAGATCAGAATAGACCGGGACAGACCAGATCAGAACACCTAAGAGCAGAACATACCAGAACAGACCAGAACAGAACACCTAAGAACAGAACACAGCAGAACAGAACAGACCAGAACAGACCAGAACAGAATACCTAAGAACAGAACACACCAGAACAGAACATACCATAACAGACCAGGACAGACCAGAACAGATCAGAACAGACCGGGACAGACCAGAACAGAGCATACCAAAACAGGCCAGAACAGACCAGAACAGATCAGAACAGACCGGGACAGAGCATACCAGACCACGACAGACCAGAACACATAAGAACAGAACATACCAGCACAGAACATACCAGAACAGGCCAGAACAGACCAGAACAGAACATACCAGAACAGACCTGAACACAAGATACCAAAACAGGCCAGGATAGACCAGACCAGATCAAAACAGACCAGGACAAACCAGAATACATAAGAACAGAACATACCAGAACAGGCCAGAAAAGACCAGAACAGATCAGGACAGACCAGGACCGACCAGAACAGAACACATAAGAACAGAACACACCAGAACAGAACATACCAGAACAGGCCAGAATAGTCCAGAACAGAACAGATCAGGACAGACCAGGACAGACCAGAACAGAACACATAAGAACAGAACACACCAGAACAGAACATACCAGAACAGGCCAAAATAGACCAGACCAGATCAAAACAGACCAGGACAGACCAGAACAGAACACACCAGAACAGAACATACCAGAACAGGCCAGAATAGACCAGACCAGATCAAAACAGACCAGAACAGGCCAGGACAGACCAGAACAGAACACGTAAGAACAGAAGACACCAGAACAGAACATACTAGAACAGGCCAGAACAGAACACATAAGAACAGAACACACCAGAACAGAACATACCAGAACAGGCCAGAACAAACCAGAACAGAATATACCAGAATAGGCCGGAATAGACCAGACCAGATCAGAACATTCCAGAACAGGCCAGAATAGACCAGAACAGACCAGAACAGATCAGGACAGACCAGGACAGACCAGGACAGACCAGAACAGAACACATAAGAACAGAACACACCAGAACAAAACATACCAGAACAGGCCAGAACAGACCAGAACAGAACATACCAGAACAGGCCGGAATAGACCAGACCAGATCAGAACAGACCGGGACAGACCAGATCAGAACACCTAAGAACAGAACATACCAGAACAGGCCAGAACAGACCAGAACAGACCAGAACAGAACACCTAAGAACAGAACACACCAGAACAGAACATACCAGAACAGGCCAAAATAGACCAGACCAGATCAAAACAGACCAGGACAGACCAGAACACATAAGAACAGAACATACCAGCACAGAACATACCAGAACAGACCAGAACAGATCAGAACAGATCAGGACAGATCAGGACAGACCAGGACAGACCAGAACAGGCCAGAACAGAACACATAAGAACAGAACATACCAGAACAGGTCAAAACAGACCAGAACAGACCTGAACAGAACACACCAGAACAGAACATACCAGAACAGGCCAGAACAGACCAGAACAGAACACACCAGAACAGAACAGACCAGAACAGAACACCTAAGAACAGAACACACCAGAACAGAACATACCATAACAGACCAGGACAGACCAGAACATACCAGAACAGATCAAAACAGACCAGAACAGACCTGAACAGAACATACCAGAACAGGCCGGAATAGACCAGACCAGATCAGAATAGACCGGGACAGACCAGATCAGAACACCTAAGAGCAGAACATACCAGAACAGACCAGAACAGAACACCTAAGAACAGAACACAGCAGAACAGAACAGACCAGAACAGACCAGAACAGAATACCTAAGAACAGAACACACCAGAACAGAACATACCATAACAGACCAGGACAGACCAGAACAGATCAGAACAGACCGGGACAGACCAGAACAGAGCATACCAAAACAGGCCAGAACAGACCAGAACAGATCAGAACAGACCGGGACAGAGCATACCAGACCACGACAGACCAGAACACATAAGAACAGAACATACCAGAACAGGCCAGAATAGACCAGACCAGATCAAAACAGACCAGAACAGGCCAGGACAGACCAGAACAGAACACGTAAGAACAGAACACACCAGAACAGAACATACCAGAACAGGCCAGAACAGACCAGAACAGAATATACCAGAATAGGCCGGAATAGACCAGACCAGATCAGAACATTCCAGAACAGGCCAGAATAGACCAGAAAAGACCAGAACAGATCAGGACAGACCAGGACCGACCAGAACAGAACACATAAGAACAGAACACACCAGAACAGAACATACTAGAACAGGCCAGAACAGAACACATAAGAACAGAACACACCAGAACAGAACATACCAGAACAGGCCAGAACAGACCAGAACAGAATATACCAGAATAGGCCGGAATAGACCAGACCAGATCAGAACATTCCAGAACAGGCCAGAATAGACCAGAAAAGACCAGAACAGATCAGGACAGACCAGGACCGACCAGAACAGAACACATAAGAACAGAACACACCAGAACAGAACATACCAGAACAGGCCAGAATAGTCCAGAACAGAACAGATCAGGACAGACCAGGACAGACCAGAACAGAACACATAAGAACAGAACACACCAGAACAGAACATACCAGAACAGGCCAAAATAGACCAGACCAGATCAAAACAGACCAGGACAGACCAGAACAGAACACACCAGAACAGAACATACCAGAACAGGCCAGAATAGACCAGACCAGATCAAAACAGACCAGAACAGGCCAGGACAGACCAGAACAGAACACGTAAGAACAGAAGACACCAGAACAGAACATACTAGAACAGGCCAGAACAGAACACATAAGAACAGAACACACCAGAACAGAACATACCAGAACAGGCCAGAACAGACCAGAACAGAATATACCAGAATAGGCCGGAATAGACCAGACCAGATCAGAACATTCCAGAACAGGCCAGAATAGACCAGAACAGACCAGAACAGATCAGGACAGACCGGGACAGACCAGATCAGAACACAAGAACAGAACATACCAGAACAGACCTGAACAGAAGATACCAGAACAGGCCAGGACACACCAGAACAGAATATACCAGAATAGGCCGGAACAGACCAGAACAGATCAGGACAGACCAGGACAGACCAGAACAGAACACATAAGAACAGAACACACCAGAACAGAACAGGCCAGAATAGACCAGACCATATCAAAACAGACCAGGACAGATCAGAACAGAACACCTAAGAACAGAAGACACCAGAACAGAACATACCAGAACAGGCCAGAATAGTCCAGAACAGAACAGAACAGAACAGAACAGACCAGAACAGACCCGGACAGACCAGAACAGAACACATAAGAACAGAACACACCGCAACAGAACATACCAGAACAGGTCAGAACAGATCAAAACAGACCAGGACAGACCAGAACAGAACACATAAGAACAGAACACACCAGAACAGAACATACCAGAACAGGCCAGAATAGTCCAGAACAGAACAGAACAGAACAGATCAGGACAGACCAGGACAGACCAGAACAGAACACATAAGAACAGAACACACCAGAACAGAACATACCAGAACAGGCCAGAACAGACCAGAACAGAACACCTAAGAACAGAACATACCAGAACAGGCCAGAACAGAACACATAAAAACAGAACATACCAGAACAGGTCAAAACAGACCAGAACAGACCTGAACAGAAGATGCCAGAACAGAACATACCAGAACAGGCCAGAATACACCAGACCAGGCCAAAACATACCAGAACAGACCAGAACAGACCAGAACAGACCAGAACAGATCAGAACAGACCGGGACAGACCGGAACAGAGCATACCAGACCACGACAGACCAGAACACGTAAGAACAGAACACACCACAACAGAACATACCAGAACAGGTCAGAACAGATCAAAACAGACCAGGACAGACCAGAACAGAACACATAAGAACAGAACACACCAGAACAGAACATACCAGAACAGGCCAGAATAGTCCAGAACAGAACAGAACAGAACAGATCAGGACAGACCAGAACAGAACACATAAGAACAGAACACACCAGAACAGAACATACCAGAACAGGCCAGAACAGACCAGAACAGAACACCTAAGAACAGAACATACCAGAACAGGCCAGAACAGACCAGAACAGGCCAGAACAGAACACATAAAAACAGAACATACCAGAACAGGTCAAAACAGACCAGAACAGACCTGAACAGAAGATGCCAGAACAGAACATACCAGAACAGGCCAGAATACACCAGACCAGGCCAAAACATACCAGAACAGACCAGAACAGACCAGAACAGACCAGAACAGATCAGAACAGACCGGGACAGACCGGAACAGAGCATACCAGACCACGACAGACCAGAACACGTAAGAACAGAACATACCAGAACAGGCCAGAACAGAACACATAAGAACAGAACAGACCAGAACAGGCCAGAACAGAACATACCAGAACAAGCCAGGACAGAACAGAACAGAACACATAAGAACAGAACACACCAGAACAGAACATACCAGAACAGGCCGGAATAGACCAGACCAGATCAGAATAGACCGGGACAGACCAGATCAGAACACCTAAGAGCAGAACATACCAGAACAGACCAGAACAGAACACCTAAGAACAGAACACAGCAGAACAGAACAGACCAGAACAGACCAGAACAGAATACCTAAGAACAGAACACACCAGAACAGAACATACCATAACAGACCAGGACAGACCAGAACAGATCAGAACAGACCGGGACAGACCAGAACAGAGCATACCAAAACAGGCCAGAACAGACCAGAACAGATCAGAACAGACCGGGACAGAGCATACCAGACCACGACAGACCAGAACACATAAGAACAGAACATACCAGCACAGAACATACCAGAACAGGCCAGAACAGACCAGAACAGAACATACCAGAACAGACCTGAACACAAGATACCAAAACAGGCCAGGATAGACCAGACCAGATCAAAACAGACCAGGACAAACCAGAATACATAAGAACAGAACATACCAGAACAGGCCAGAAAAGACCAGAACAGATCAGGACAGACCAGGACCGACCAGAACAGAACACATAAGAACAGAACACACCAGAACAGAACATACCAGAACAGGCCAGAATAGTCCAGAACAGAACAGATCAGGACAGACCAGGACAGACCAGAACAGAACACATAAGAACAGAACACACCAGAACAGAACATACCAGAACAGGCCAAAATAGACCAGACCAGATCAAAACAGACCAGGACAGACCAGAACAGAACACACCAGAACAGAACATACCAGAACAGGCCAGAATAGACCAGACCAGATCAAAACAGACCAGAACAGGCCAGGACAGACCAGAACAGAACACGTAAGAACAGAAGACACCAGAACAGAACATACTAGAACAGGCCAGAACAGAACACATAAGAACAGAACACACCAGAACAGAACATACCAGAACAGGCCAGAACAAACCAGAACAGAATATACCAGAATAGGCCGGAATAGACCAGACCAGATCAGAACATTCCAGAACAGGCCAGAATAGACCAGAACAGACCAGAACAGATCAGGACAGACCAGGACAGACCAGGACAGACCAGAACAGAACACATAAGAACAGAACACACCAGAACAAAACATACCAGAACAGGCCAGAACAGACCAGAACAGAACATACCAGAACAGGCCGGAATAGACCAGACCAGATCAGAACAGACCGGGACAGACCAGATCAGAACACCTAAGAACAGAACATACCAGAACAGGCCAGAACAGACCAGAACAGACCAGAACAGAACACCTAAGAACAGAACACACCAGAACAGAACATACCAGAACAGGCCAAAATAGACCAGACCAGATCAAAACAGACCAGGACAGACCAGAACACATAAGAACAGAACATACCAGCACAGAACATACCAGAACAGACCAGAACAGATCAGAACAGATCAGGACAGATCAGGACAGACCAGGACAGACCAGAACAGGCCAGAACAGAACACATAAGAACAGAACATACCAGAACAGGTCAAAACAGACCAGAACAGACCTGAACAGAACACACCAGAACAGAACATACCAGAACAGGCCAGAACAGACCAGAACAGAACACACCAGAACAGAACAGACCAGAACAGAACACCTAAGAACAGAACACACCAGAACAGAACATACCATAACAGACCAGGACAGACCAGAACATACCAGAACAGATCAAAACAGACCAGAACAGACCTGAACAGAACATACCAGAACAGGCCGGAATAGACCAGACCAGATCAGAATAGACCGGGACAGACCAGATCAGAACACCTAAGAGCAGAACATACCAGAACAGACCAGAACAGAACACCTAAGAACAGAACACAGCAGAACAGAACAGACCAGAACAGACCAGAACAGAATACCTAAGAACAGAACACACCAGAACAGAACATACCATAACAGACCAGGACAGACCAGAACAGATCAGAACAGACCGGGACAGACCAGAACAGAGCATACCAAAACAGGCCAGAACAGACCAGAACAGATCAGAACAGACCGGGACAGAGCATACCAGACCACGACAGACCAGAACACATAAGAACAGAACATACCAGAACAGGCCAGAATAGACCAGACCAGATCAAAACAGACCAGAACAGGCCAGGACAGACCAGAACAGAACACGTAAGAACAGAACACACCAGAACAGAACATACCAGAACAGGCCAGAACAGACCAGAACAGAATATACCAGAATAGGCCGGAATAGACCAGACCAGATCAGAACATTCCAGAACAGGCCAGAATAGACCAGAAAAGACCAGAACAGATCAGGACAGACCAGGACCGACCAGAACAGAACACATAAGAACAGAACACACCAGAACAGAACATACTAGAACAGGCCAGAACAGAACACATAAGAACAGAACACACCAGAACAGAACATACCAGAACAGGCCAGAACAGACCAGAACAGAATATACCAGAATAGGCCGGAATAGACCAGACCAGATCAGAACATTCCAGAACAGGCCAGAATAGACCAGAAAAGACCAGAACAGATCAGGACAGACCAGGACCGACCAGAACAGAACACATAAGAACAGAACACACCAGAACAGAACATACCAGAACAGGCCAGAATAGTCCAGAACAGAACAGATCAGGACAGACCAGGACAGACCAGAACAGAACACATAAGAACAGAACACACCAGAACAGAACATACCAGAACAGGCCAAAATAGACCAGACCAGATCAAAACAGACCAGGACAGACCAGAACAGAACACACCAGAACAGAACATACCAGAACAGGCCAGAATAGACCAGACCAGATCAAAACAGACCAGAACAGGCCAGGACAGACCAGAACAGAACACGTAAGAACAGAAGACACCAGAACAGAACATACTAGAACAGGCCAGAACAGAACACATAAGAACAGAACACACCAGAACAGAACATACCAGAACAGGCCAGAACAGACCAGAACAGAATATACCAGAATAGGCCGGAATAGACCAGACCAGATCAGAACATTCCAGAACAGGCCAGAATAGACCAGAACAGACCAGAACAGATCAGGACAGACCGGGACAGACCAGATCAGAACACAAGAACAGAACATACCAGAACAGACCTGAACAGAAGATACCAGAACAGGCCAGGACACACCAGAACAGAATATACCAGAATAGGCCGGAACAGACCAGAACAGATCAGGACAGACCAGGACAGACCAGAACAGAACACATAAGAACAGAACACACCAGAACAGAACAGGCCAGAATAGACCAGACCATATCAAAACAGACCAGGACAGATCAGAACAGAACACCTAAGAACAGAAGACACCAGAACAGAACATACCAGAACAGGCCAGAATAGACCAGACCAGATCAAAACAGACCAGGACAGACCAGAACAGAACACCTAAGAACAGAACACACCAGAACAGAACATACCAGAACAGGCCAGAACAGACCAGAACAGACCAGAACAGATCAGAACAGGCCAGAACAGAACATACCAGAACAAGCCAGGACAGAACAGAACAGAACACATAAGAACAGAACACACCAGAACAGAACATACCAGAACAGGCCGGAATAGACCAGACCAGATCAGAACAGACCGGGACAGACCAGATCAGAACACCTAAGAATAGAACATACCAGAACAGGCCAGAACAGACCAGAACAGACCAGAACAGACCAGAACAGACCAGAACAGACCAGAACAGAACATACCAGAACAGGCCAGAACAGGCCAGAACAGACCAGAACAGACCAGAACACATAAGAACAGAACACACCACAACAGAACATACCAGAACAGACCAGGACAGACCAGAACATACCAGAACAGGTCAGAACAGATCAAAACAGACCAGAACAGACCAGAACAGAACACATAAGAACAGAACACACCACAACAGAACATACCATAACAGACCAGGACAGACCAGAACAGACCAGGACAGACCAGAACAGATCAGAACAGACCGGGACAGACCGGAACAGAGCATACCAGACCACGACAGACCAGAACACGTAAGAACAGAACATACCAGAACAGGCCAGAACAGAACACATAAGAACAGAACATACCAGAACAGGTCAAAATAGACCAGAACAGACCTGAACAGAAGATGCCAGAATAGAACATACCAGAACAGGCCAGAATACACCAGACCAGATCAGAATAGACCGGGACAGACCAGATCAGAACACCTAAGAGCAGAACATACCAGAACAGACCAGAACAGAACACCTAAGAACAGAACACAGCAGAACAGAACAGACCAGAACAGACCAGAACAGAATACCTAAGAACAGAACACACCAGAACAGAACATACCATAACAGACCAGGACAGACCAGAACAGATCAGAACAGACCGGGACAGACCAGAACAGAGCATACCAAAACAGGCCAGAACAGACCAGAACAGACCAGAACAGACCAGAACAGATCAGAACAGACCGGGACAGACCGGAACAGAGCATACCAGACCACGACAGACCAGAACACGTAAGAACAGAACATACCAGAACAGGCCAGAACAGAACACATAAGAACAGAACAGACCAGAACAGGCCAGAACAGAACATACCAGAACAAGCCAGGACAGAACAGAACAGAACACATAAGAACAGAACACACCAGAACAGAACATACCAGAACAGGCCGGAATAGACCAGACCAGATCAGAATAGACCGGGACAGACCAGATCAGAACACCTAAGAGCAGAACATACCAGAACAGACCAGAACAGAACACCTAAGAACAGAACACAGCAGAACAGAACAGACCAGAACAGACCAGAACAGAATACCTAAGAACAGAACACACCAGAACAGAACATACCATAACAGACCAGGACAGACCAGAACAGATCAGAACAGACCGGGACAGACCAGAACAGAGCATACCAAAACAGGCCAGAACAGACCAGAACAGATCAGAACAGACCGGGACAGAGCATACCAGACCACGACAGACCAGAACACATAAGAACAGAACATACCAGCACAGAACATACCAGAACAGGCCAGAACAGACCAGAACAGAACATACCAGAACAGACCTGAACACAAGATACCAAAACAGGCCAGGATAGACCAGACCAGATCAAAACAGACTAGGACAAACCAGAATACATAAGAACAGAACATACCAGAACAGGCCAGAAAAGACCAGAACAGATCAGGACAGACCAGGACCGACCAGAACAGAACACATAAGAACAGAACACACCAGAACAGAACATACCAGAACAGGCCAGAATAGTCCAGAACAGAACAGATCAGGACAGACCAGGACAGACCAGAACAGAACACATAAGAACAGAATACACCAGAACAGAACATACCAGAACAGGCCAAAATAGACCAGACCAGATCAAAACAGACCAGGACAGACCAGAACAGAACACACCAGAACAGAACATACCAGAACAGGCCAGAATAGACCAGACCAGATCAAAACAGACCAGAACAGGCCAGGACAGACCAGAACAGAACACGTAAGAACAGAAGACACCAGAACAGAACATACTAGAACAGGCCAGAAAAGAACACATAAGAACAGAACACACCAGAACAGAACATACCAGAACAGGCCAGAACAAACCAGAACAGAATATACCAGAATAGGCCGGAATAGACCAGACCAGATCAGAACATTCCAGAACAGGCCAGAATAGACCAGAACAGACCAGAACAGATCAGGACAGACCAGGACAGACCAGAACAGAACACATAAGAACAGAACACACCAGAACAAAACATACCAGAACAGGCCAGAACAGACCAGAACAGAACATACCAGAACAGGCCGGAATAGACCAGACCAGATCAGAACAGACCGGGACAGACCAGATCAGAACACCTAAGAGCAGAACATACAAGAACAGGCCAGAACAGACCAGAACAGACCAGAACAGACCAGAACAGAACACCTAAGAACAGAACACACCAGAACAGAACAGACCAGAACAGACCAGAACAGAACACCTAAGAACAGAACATACCGTAACAGACCAGGACAGACCAGAACATACCAGAACAGATCAAAACAGACCAGAACAGACCTGAACAGAAAATACCAGAACAGGCCAGGATGGACCAGACCAGATCAAAACAGACCAGGACTGACCAGAACAGAACATACCAGAACAGGCCAGAACAGACCAGAACAGATCAGAACAGACCGGGACAGACCCGAACAGAGCATACCAGACCACGACAGACCAGAACACATAAGAACAGAACATACCAGAACAGGCCAGAAGAGAACATACCAGAACAGGCCAGAACAGAACACATAAGAACAGAACATACCAGAACAGGTCAAAACAGAACATACCAGAACAAGCCAGGACAGAACAGAACAGAACACATAAGAACAGAACACACCAGAACAGAACATACCAGAACAGGCCAGAACACACCAGAACAGATCAGAACAGACCGGGACAGACCGGAACAGAGCATACCGGACCACGACAGACCAGAACACGTAAGAACAGAACATACCAGAACAGGCCAGAACAGAACACATAAGAACAGAACATACCAGAACAAGCCAGGACAGAACAGAACAGAACACATAAGAACAGAACACACCAGAACAGAACATACCAGAACAGGCCGGAATAGACCAGACCAGATCAGAACAGACCGGGACAGACCAGATCAGAACACCTAAGAACAGAACATACCAGAACAGGCCAGAACAGACCAGAACAGACCAGAACAGAACACCTAAGAACAGAACACACCAGAACAGAACATACCAGAACAGGCCAAAATAGACCAGACCAGATCAAAACAGACCAGGACAGACCAGAACACATAAGAACAGAACATACCAGCACAGAACATACCAGAACAGACCAGAACAGATCAGAACAGATCAGGACAGATCAGGACAGACCAGGACAGACCAGAACAGGCCAGAACAGAACACATAAGAACAGAACATACCAGAACAGGTCAAAACAGACCAGAACAGACCTGAACAGAACACACCAGAACAGAACATACCAGAACAGGCCAGAACAGACCAGAACAGAACACCTAAGAACAGAACACACCAGAACAGAACAGACCAGAACAGAACACCTAAGAACAGAACACACCAGAACAGAACATACCATAACAGACCAGGACAGACCAGAACATACCAGAACAGATCAAAACAGACCAGAACAGACCTGAACAGAACATACCAGAACAGGCCGGAATAGACCAGACCAGATCAGAATAGACCGGGACAGACCAGATCAGAACACCTAAGAGCAGAACATACCAGAACAGACCAGAACAGAACACCTAAGAACAGAACACAGCAGAACAGAACAGACCAGAACAGACCAGAACAGAATACCTAAGAACAGAACACACCAGAACAGAACATACCATAACAGACCAGGACAGACCAGAACAGATCAGAACAGACCGGGACAGACCAGAACAGAGCATACCAAAACAGGCCAGAACAGACCAGAACAGATCAGAACAGACCGGGACAGAGCATACCAGACCACGACAGACCAGAACACATAAGAACAGAACATACCAGCACAGAACATACCAGAACAGGCCAGAACAGACCAAAACAGAACATACCAGAACAGACCTGAACAGAAGATACCAAAACAGGCCAGGATAGACCAGACCAGATCAAAACAGACCAGGACAAACCAGAATACATAAGAACAGAACATACCAGCACAGAACATACCAGAACAGGCCAGAAAAGACCAGAACAGATCAGGACAGACCAGGACCGACCAGAACAGAACACATAAGAACAGAACACACCAGAACAGAACATACCAGAACAGGCCAGAATAGTCCAGAACAGAACAGATCAGGACAGACCAGGACAGACCAGAACAGAACACATAAGAACAGAACACACCAGAACAGAACATACCAGAACAGGCCAAAATAGACCAGACCAGATCAAAACAGACCAGGACAGACCAGAACAGAACACACCAGAACAGAACATACCAGAACAGGCCAGAATAGACCAGACCAGATCAAAACAGACCAGAACAGGCCAGGACAGACCAGAACAGAACACGTAAGAACAGAAGACACCAGAACAGAACATACCAGAACAGGTCAAAACAGAACATACCAGAACAAGCCAGGACAGAACAGAACAGAACACATAAGAACAGAACACACCAGAACAGAACATACCAGAACAGGCCAGAACACACCAGAACAGATCAGAACAGACCGGGACAGACCGGAACAGAGCATACCGGACCACGACAGACCAGAACACGTAAGAACAGAACATACCAGAACAGGCCAGAACAGAACACATAAGAACAGAACATACCAGAACAAGCCAGGACAGAACAGAACAGAACACATAAGAACAGAACACACCAGAACAGAACATACCAGAACAGGCCGGAATAGACCAGACCAGATCAGAACAGACCGGGACAGACCAGATCAGAACACCTAAGAACAGAACATACCAGAACAGGCCAGAACAGACCAGAACAGACCAGAACAGAACACCTAAGAACAGAACACACCAGAACAGAACATACCAGAACAGGCCAAAATAGACCAGACCAGATCAAAACAGACCAGGACAGACCAGAACACATAAGAACAGAACATACCAGCATAGAACATACCAGAACAGACCAGAACAGATCAGAACAGATCAGGACAGATCAGGACAGACCAGGACAGACCAGAACAGGCCAGAACAGAACACATAAGAACAGAACATACCAGAACAGGTCAAAACAGACCAGAACAGACCTGAACAGAACACACCAGAACAGAACATACCAGAACAGGCCAGAACAGACCAGAACAGAACACCTAAGAACAGAACACACCAGAACAGAACAGACCAGAACAGAACACCTAAGAACAGAACACACCAGAACAGAACATACCATAACAGACCAGGACAGACCAGAACATACCAGAACAGATCAAAACAGACCAGAACAGACCTGAACAGAACATACCAGAACAGGCCGGAATAGACCAGACCAGATCAGAATAGACCGGGACAGACCAGATCAGAACACCTAAGAGCAGAACATACCAGAACAGACCAGAACAGAACACCTAAGAACAGAACACAGCAGAACAGAACAGACCAGAACAGACCAGAACAGAATACCTAAGAACAGAACACACCAGAACAGAACATACCATAACAGACCAGGACAGACCAGAACAGATCAGAACAGACCGGGACAGACCAGAACAGAGCATACCAAAACAGGCCAGAACAGACCAGAACAGATCAGAACAGACCGGGACAGAGCATACCAGACCACGACAGACCAGAACACATAAGAACAGAACATACCAGCACAGAACATACCAGAACAGGCCAGAACAGACCAAAACAGAACATACCAGAACAGACCTGAACAGAAGATACCAAAACAGGCCAGGATAGACCAGACCAGATCAAAACAGACCAGGACAAACCAGAATACATAAGAACAGAACATACCAGCACAGAACATACCAGAACAGGCCAGAAAAGACCAGAACAGATCAGGACAGACCAGGACCGACCAGAACAGAACACATAAGAACAGAACACACCAGAACAGAACATACCAGAACAGGCCAGAATAGTCCAGAACAGAACAGATCAGGACAGACCAGGACAGACCAGAACAGAACACATAAGAACAGAACACACCAGAACAGAACATACCAGAACAGGCCAAAATAGACCAGACCAGATCAAAACAGACCAGGACAGACCAGAACAGAACACACCAGAACAGAACATACCAGAACAGGCCAGAATAGACCAGACCAGATCAAAACAGACCAGAACAGGCCAGGACAGACCAGAACAGAACACGTAAGAACAGAAGACACCAGAACAGAACATACTAGAACAGGCCAGAACAGAACACATAAGAACAGAACACACCAGAACAGAACATACCAGAACAGGCCAGAACAGACCAGAACAGAATATACCAGAATAGGCCGGAATAGACCAGACCAGATCAGAACATTCCAGAACAGGCCAGAATAGACCAGAAAAGACCAGAACAGATCAGAACAGACCGGGACAGACCAGATCAGAACACCTAAGAATAGAACATACCAGAACATACCAGAACAGGCCAGAACAGACCAGAACAGACCAGAACAGACCAGAACAGACCAGAACAGACCAGAACAGAACATACCAGAACAGGCCAGAACAGGCCAGAACAGACCAGAACAGACCAGAACACATAAGAACAGAACACACCACAACAGAACATACCAGAACAGACCAGGACAGACCAGAACATACCAGAACAGATCAAAACAGACCAGAACAGACCTGAACAGAACATACCAGAACAGGCCGGAATAGACCAGACCAGATCAGAATAGACCGGGACAGACCAGATCAGAACACCTAAGAGCAGAACATACCAGAACAGACCAGAACAGAACACCTAAGAACAGAACACAGCAGAACAGAACAGACCAGAACAGACCAGAACAGAATACCTAAGAACAGAACACACCAGAACAGAACATACCATAACAGACCAGGACAGACCAGAACAGATCAGAACAGACCGGGACAGACCAGAACAGAGCATACCAAAACAGGCCAGAACAGACCAGAACAGATCAGAACAGACCGGGACAGAGCATACCAGACCACGACAGACCAGAACACATAAGAACAGAACATACCAGCACAGAACATACCAGAACAGGCCAGAACAGACCAGAACAGAACATACCAGAACAGACCTGAACAGAAGATACCAAAACAGGCCAGGATAGACCAGACCAGATCAAAACAGACCAGGACAAACCAGAATACATAAGAACAGAACATACCAGCACAGAACATACCAGAACAGGCCAGAAAAGACCAGAACAGATCAGGACAGACCAGGACCGACCAGAACAGAACACATAAGAACAGAACACACCAGAACAGAACATACTAGAACAGGCCAGAACAGAACACATAAGAACAGAACACACCAGAACAGAACATACCAGAACAGGCCAGAACAGACCAGAACAGAATATACCAGAATAGGCCGGAATAGACCAGACCAGATCAGAACATTCCAGAACAGGCCAGAATAGACCAGAAAAGACCAGAACAGATCAGGACAGACCAGGACAGACCAGAACAGAACACATAAGAACAGAACACACCAGAACAGAACATACCAGAACAGGCCAAAATAGACCAGACCAGATCAAAACAGACCAGGACAGACCAGAACAGAACACACCAGAACAGAACATACCAGAACAGGCCAGAATAGACCAGACCAGATCAAAACAGACCAGAACAGGCCAGGACAGACCAGAACAGAACACGTAAGAACAGAAGACACCAGAACAGAACATACTAGAACAGGCCAGAACAGAACACATAAGAACAGAACACACCAGAACAGAACATACCAGAACAGGCCAGAACAGACCAGAACAGAATATACCAGAATAGGCCGGAATAGACCAGACCAGATCAGAACATTCCAGAACAGGCCAGAATAGACCAGAACAGACCAGAACAGATCAGGACAGACCGGGACAGACCAGATCAGAACACAAGAACAGAACATACCAGAACAGACCTGAACAGAAGATACCAGAACAGGCCAGGACACACCAGAACAGAATATACCAGAATAGGCCGGAATAGACCAGACCAGATCAGAACATTCCAGAACAGGCCAGAATAGACCAGAAAAGACCAGAACAGATCAGGACAGACCAGGACAGACCAGAACAGAACACATAAGAACAGAACACACCAGAACAGAACATACCAGAACAGGCCAAAATAGACCAGACCAGATCAAAACAGACCAGGACAGACCAGAACAGAACACACCAGAACAGAACATACCAGAACAGGCCAGAATAGACCAGACCAGATCAAAACAGACCAGAACAGGCCAGGACAGACCAGAACAGAACACGTAAGAACAGAAGACACCAGAACAGAACATACTAGAACAGGCGAGAACAGAACACATAAGAACAGAACACACCAGAACAGAACATACCAGAACAGGCCAGAACAGACCAGAACAGAATATACCAGAATAGGCCGGAATAGACCAGACCAGATCAGAACATTCCAGAACAGGCCAGAATAGACCAGAACAGACCAGAACAGATCAGGACAGACCGGGACAGACCAGATCAGAACACAAGAACAGAACATACCAGAACAGACCTGAACAGAAGATACCAGAACAGGCCAGGACACACCAGAACAGAATATACCAGAATAGGCCGGAACAGACCAGAACAGATCAGGACAGACCAGGACAGACCAGAACAGAACACATAAGAACAGAACACACCAGAACAGAACAGGCCAGAATAGACCAGACCATATCAAAACAGACCAGGACAGATCAGAACAGAACACCTAAGAACAGAAGACACCAGAACAGAACATACCAGAACAGGCCAGAATAGACCAGACCAGATCAAAACAGACCAGGACAGACCAGAACAGAACACCTAAGAACAGAACACACCAGAACAGAACATACCAGAACAGGCCAGAACAGACCAGAACAGACCAGAACAGATCAGAACAGGCCAGAACAGAACATACCAGAACAAGCCAGGACAGAACAGAACAGAACACATAAGAACAGAACACACCAGAACAGAACATACCAGAACAGGCCGGAATAGACCAGACCAGATCAGAACAGACCGGGACAGACCAGATCAGAACACCTAAGAATAGAACATACCAGAACATACCAGAACAGGCCAGAACAGACCAGAACAGACCAGAACAGACCAGAACAGACCAGAACAGACCAGAACAGAACATACCAGAACAGGCCAGAACAGGCCAGAACAGACCAGAACAGACCAGAACACATAAGAACAGAACACACCACAACAGAACATACCAGAACAGACCAGGACAGACCAGAACATACCAGAACAGATCAAAACAGACCAGAACAGACCTGAACAGAAGATACCAGAACAGGCCAGGAGAGACCAGGCCAGGATAGACCAGACCAGGACAGACCAGAACAGACCTGAACAGACCAGAACAGACCAGAACAGACCAGAGTAGACCAGACCAGATCAGAACAGACCAGGACAGACCAGAACAGAACACACCAGAACAGAACATACCAGAACAGGCCAGAATAGACCAGACCAGATCAAAACAGACCAGGACAAACCAGAACACATAAGAACAGAACATACCAGCACAGAACATACCAGAACAGATCAGGACAGACCAGGACAGACCAGAACAGAACACATCAGAACAGAACACATAAGAACAGAACACACCAGAACAGAACATTCCAGAACAGGCCAGAACAGACCAGAACAGAATATACCAGAATAGGCCGGAACAGACCAGAACAGATCAGGACAGACCAGGACAGACCAGAACAGAACACATAAGAACAGAACACACCAGAACAGAACAGGCCAGAATAGACCAGACCAGATCAAAACAGACCAGGACAGATCAGAACAGAACACCTAAGAACAGAAGACACCAGAACAGAACATACCAGAACAGGCCAGAATAGACCAGACCAGATCAAAACAGACCAGGACAGACCAGAACAGAACACCTAAGAACAGAACACACCAGAACAGAACATACCAGAACAGGCCAGAACAGACCAGAACAGACCAGAACAGATCAGAACAGGCCAGAACAGAACATACCAGAACAAGCCAGGACAGAACAGAACAGAACACATAAGAACAGAACACACCAGAACAGAACATACCAGAACAGGCCAGAATAGACCAGACCAGATCAAAACAGACCGGGACAGACCAGATCAGAACACCTAAGAATAGAACATACCAGAACATACCAGAACAGGCCAGAACAGACCAGAACAGACCAGAACAGACCAGAACAGACCAGAACAGACCAGAACAGAACATACCAGAACAGGCCAGAACAGGCCAGAACAGACCAGAACAGACCAGAACAGACCAGAACACATAAGAACAGAACACACCACAACAGAACATACCAGAACAGACCAGGACAGACCAGAACATACCAGAACAGATCAAACCAGACCAGAACAGACCTGAACAGAAGATACCAGAACAGGCCAGGAGAGACCAGGCCAGGATAGACCAGACCAGGACAGACCAGAACAGACCTGAACAGACCAGAACAGACCAGAACAGACCAGAGTAGACCAGACCAGATCAGAACAGACCAGGACAGACCAGAACAGAACACACCAGAACAGAACATACCAGAACAGGCCAGAATAGACCAGACCAGATCAAAACAGACCAGGACAAACCAGAACACATAAGAACAGAACATACCAGCACAGAACATACCAGAACAGATCAGGACAGACCAGGACAGACCAGAACAGAACACATAAGAACAGAACACACCAGAACAGAATATACCAGAACAGGCCAGAACAGACCAGAACAGACCAGAACAGATCAGAAGAGACCAGAACAGAACACATAAGAACAGAACATACCAGAACAGACCTGAACAGAAGATACCAGAATAGGCCAGGACAGACCAGAACAGAACATACTAGAACAGGCCAGAACAGAACACATAAGAACAGAACACACCAGAACAGAACAGGCCAGAATAGACCAGACCAGATCAAAACAGACCAGGACAGACCAGAACAGAACACCTAAGAACAGAAGACACTAGAACAGAACATACCAGAACAGGCCAGAACAGACCAGAACAGATCAGGACAGACCAGGACCGACCAGAACAGAACATACCAGAACAGGCCAGAATAGTCCAGAACAGAACAGATCAGGACAGACCAGGACAGACCAGGACAGACCAGAACAGAACACATAAGAACAGAACACACCAGAACAGAACATACCAGAACAGGCCAAAATAGACCAGACCAGATCAAAACAGACCAGGACAGACCAGAACAGAACACACCAGAACAGAACATACCGGAACAGGCCAGAATAGACCAGACCAGATCAAAACAGACCAGAACAGGCCAGGACAGACCAGAACAGAACACGTAAGAACAGAAGACACCAGAACAGAACATACTAGAACAGGCCAGAACAGAACACATAAGAACAGAACACACCAGAACAGAACATTCCAGAACAGGCCAGAACAGACCAGAACAGAATATACCAGAATAGGCCGGAACAGACCAGAACAGATCAGGACAGACCAGGACAGACTAGAACAGAACACATAAGAACAGAACACACCAGAACAGAACATACCAGAACAGGCCAGAACAGACCAGAACAGACCAGAACAGACCAGGACAGACCAGGACAGACCAGAACAGAACACACCAGAACAGAACATACCAGAACAGGCCAGAGTAGACCAGACCAGATCAGGACAGACCAGGACAGACCAGAACAGAACACACCAGAACAGGCCAGAATAGACCAGACCAGATCAAAACAGACCAGGACAAACCAGAACACATAAGAACAGAACATACCAGCACAGAACATACCAGAACAGACCAGAGCAGATGAGGACAGACCAGGACAGACCAGAACAGGCCAGAACAGGCCAGAACAGACCGGAACAGAATATACCAGAATAGGCCGGAATAGACCAGACCAGATCAGAACATACCAGAACAGGCCAGAACAGACCAGAACAGACCAGAACAGACCAGAACAGATCAGAACAGATCAGAACAGACCAGAACAGAACACATAAGAACAGAACATACCAGAACAGACCTGAACAGAAGATACCAGAACAGGCCAGGACAGACCAGAACAGAATATACCAGAATAGGCCGGAACAGACCAGAACAGATCAGGACAGACCAGGACAGACCAGAACAGAAGACACCAGAACAGAACATACCAGAACAGGCCAGAATAGACCAGACCAGATCAAAACAGACCAGGACAGACCAGAACAGAACACCTAAGAACAGAACACACCAGAACAGAACATACCAGAACAGATCAGAACAGGCCAGAACAGAACACATAAGAACAGAACATACCAGAACAAGCCAGGACAGAACAGAACAGAACACATAAGAACAGAACACACCAGAACAGAACATACCAGAACAGGCCGGAATAGACCAGACCAGATCAGAACAGACCGGGACAGACCAGATCAGAACACCTAAGAATAGAACATACCAGAACATACCAGAACAGGCTAGAACAGACCAGAACAGAACAGACCAGAACAGACCAGAACAGGCCAGAACAGACCAGAACAGACCAGAACACATAAGAACAGAACACACCACAACAGAACATACCAGAACATAGCAGAACAGAACACACCACAACAGAAGATACCAGAACATACCAGAACAGATCAAAACAGACCAGAACAGACCTGAACAGAAGATACCAGAACAGGCCAGGATAGACCAGGCCAGGATAGACCAGACCAGGACAGACCAGAACAGACCAGAACAGACCAGAACAGACCAGAACAGACCAGAACAGACCAGAACAGACCAGAACAGAATATACCAGAATAGGCCGGAATAGTCCAGAACAGAACAGATCAGGACAGACCAGAACAGAACACATAAGAACAGAACACACCAGAGCAGACCAGAACAGGCCACAATGGACCAGACCACGTTTCGAGCGTGTGTAAAGCGGTGTTTTCCTCTGCACCGCACATAAAACAGCCTGGTGTTTCCTCGGCCCAGATGTCGTAAAGATAATTCCCGAATACTCCGTGCCCGGAGAGTATCTGGGTGGTGCGGTATGTCAGGACTCCGTGGTTCCTGTCCATCCATTCGTCCAGCCGGGGAAGAACAGATTGAATTACCCGGTATCTTCTAGCTCTGCCTGTCAAGAGCTGGTCTCGCCACTTGGTTCTTGCTGCCTGCAGGAAAGATTGTCTTATCTCCTTCCGCACCTTGAAGGAGGGGAGAGCTCCCTCCTCTTCACGAGCTTGACATATCGCCTTGTACGTCCTTGTCTCGGCCTCCGCCTGGAGGTCAAATGGAATCGAGCCAGCCAGGACCGTGGCTACCTCGAACGATATGTCTTTGTACCCCCTAATGGTCCTTATGGCCATCTTGCGTTGCATGCTTCGAAGGAGCTCTTTTCTTCTCCACTCTCCACCGGGATTGGCTGCCCATATAGCGGCACCATACAGCGCAATACTCCGGATAACTCCTGAGTACAGGCATCTGACGGCTTTGCTGGGCCCTTTGATGTTAGGGAGCAGCAAGCTAAGGCGGTTTACTACCTTTTCCACTCTGGGAGCGAGGGTTTCCAGGTGCTTGATGCCGCGCCACCGGCCGTCCAGTGTTAGCCCCAGGTATTTCATTTGAGCGCCGACTGGGATAAAGGTGTCATCCAGGCAGAACCACTCCTGAGGGGGGTTTCTGGATAGCGGTAGGGCATGAAACCAGATGGCATCGGTTTTATTCACCCCTACCTTGAGGCCCAGCCTCTTGATGGAAGAGGTGACACACGCTGCCCCCAATTCTGCAAGACAGAGGGTTCTCGCCCACTCTCTGTCCCCTGCAATGAGGAGGGTATCATCCGCGTAGCATACAACGTCTACACCCAGGGGGAGGCCCGTGCGGAGTGTGGCGTTGTATACCAGGTTCCACAGCAGTGGACCGAGGACTGACCCTTGTGGGACTCCTCGGTTGACCTTTCGGCTGAACAATGCACCTCCTGGGCCGGGATAGGTTATTAGTCTATCCTGAAGGTAGTTCCTGACAATTGGTAATAGGGGACTTGGTGGAAATTCAGCGCTTCCATTATGGCCGACCATGGCAGTGAGTTAAAGGCATTGGAGATATCAAGAGACACCGCCAGCATGACTCCGCCTGCATCGATAACCTCCTCAGCTGCTCTCTTCCCTTTCGATATGGCGTCCACCGTGGACATGTCCTTTCGGAAGCCAAACTGGCTTTCCGAAAGATCCGGGCCTATCGAGGAGAGGTGGTCCACCAATCTAGCGGCTACTACTCTTTCGAGGAGCTTTCCCAGTTCGTCGAGAAGACAAATGGGCCTATATGCCGAGGGGCTTCCTGGTTCCTTGCCCGGCTTCGGGATGAGGATCGCTAGGGATCTCTTCCAAATCCTTGGGAATCTCGCTGCCGCTAGGCACGCCGAGAAGATTTTAATGATCCGAGGCCCTATGATGTTAAGAGCTCGGGCCCAGATACGCCCTGTGGTGCCATCGGGGTCCGGGGCCCCCGATCTGGTTCTCATTTTGGTAACAGCCATCTTTAGTTCTTCCATGGATAGTGGAATATCGAATTCGGGTTGTACCGCGTTCCCGTTGGCCCTCCAGGGTTGGAGGTCAATACCAGACGGGAAGAGAGTTTCTACAACCCCCTCCAAAAGTTCCGGTTCCATGGTTTCCGTCAATGGGTGACGCCAGGGACGTATTTTCCCCATGGCTAGTCGATATCCCGGGCCCCAAGGGTTGCCAGTAAGATCCTTCACCAGAGCGGCCCTGGATCTGGCTTTGGATTTCAGGATGGCGCTTTGCAGGGCTTTTACTGCCTCTCTGTATACCCGATATAGGTGGGCTTCCCTCTCGGGATCATGGTTGCCGCGGCGGCGCGCTCGAGTGTATGACCTCCGCTTGGCGTTGCAGGAAATCCTGAGGTCCGCAGTGTCTTGTGTCCACCAGTGGACAGCTCCTTTCTGCCGACCTCCCTTGGAACGGGGCATGGCTGTGTCGCAGGCCATGGTTATCGCTGCGGTGATACTTTGCGCGTCACGGTCCGTATCTTTGGGAGGGCCGGGCGGATTCTTCAGCCAGTCGACCGTGAGGACTGCGGCGTCGAAGATGTCTTCGTCCAGCTTTTGGGACACCCATCTTCGAGCAGTCCTCGTCCGGTTGTTTGGGCACCCAGTGTGGCAATCTCCACTGGAGGAGATCTCCATGGAGATATAGCGATGATCGCTCAAGGTCTCCGTATCCTGTATGACCTCCCAGTTGTAGACTCTACCTTCTCCCAGTGCGTTGACCCATGTCAAGTCGACTATCGAGCCGCCTCCTCTTCTGACGCATGTAAGGGCGGAGCCTTGATTGAGCAGTCTTAGGCCCAGGTTTGCTGCTCAGTTCAGGACTGCTTCCCCTCTTGCATCCGTCTTTGTGCCACCCCAAACCACAGACTTTGCGTTAAAGTCTCCCACGATGATAGTGGGGCGGGGGTTTCCGGAGACAATGCCGCCAACTTCAGCCAGTAGGGCCTCGAATTGAGGCATGTTCCATCTTAGGGGAGCGTACAGGGCAATCAGGCTGACCTGGCCCCAGTCAACCATTACAAATGGATAGGGATGTCCGTGGATGATTGGCACACGATGACCACTATACCCTCATCGTCGCTTGCCCATGTAGGGATGTCTGGAACCCAGTAGGGTTCCGAGACGAGGGCTATGCCTATCGACCATTCGGCCATTGTTTGGATGAGGAGATCTTGAGCTCTGGCCGAGTGATTGATGTTCCCCTGGAGAACTTTGGCACGGGCCCGCGAGTCCATTATGCGGGGGATGCACCCATGGCCTCCTCCTGGCCGGTAGCATCTTCGGAAGGAAGCCTCACTTGATTGGAGTCCGTTTGTCTCGTGTTGAGAGGCATCATAGCTTCTGCCAGGGGTGGGTCTCCAGGGCATGAAGGGGGATTTCCCGCGTTCCTTCTACGCAGTCTCCTGATTGTAGGAGGGTTACACCCTTTTGTTCCCATGCGGTGATCGCTTGGTGCTCCGAGGTCGTTGCAGATCGGGCACTTCGGTGCTGCTTGGCAGGCTTTGGCCCTGTGACCTTCACTTCCACAATTGTAGCAGCGGTTGCTACGATCTGCTGAAGACGGGCAGAGTTGCTTCACGTCCCCGTTTCCAGACATTTATAGCACTGGAGGGGGCGTTTCGGGAATACTTGGACTCTAGCTGAGGTCCAACCAACCTTTATGCGTCCTAGGTCTGCGAGTTTTGCGGCCGCCTGGATCGGACACCGAACCCAGACAGATCCTAGACCTTTCGGGGAGAATTTAACTTCTAGACCAGGCCAGGCCAAGACAGACCAGAACAGAACACACCAGAACAGAACATACCAGAACAGGCCAGAACACACCAGAACAGAACATACCAGAACAGACCAGAACAGACCAGAACAGACCAGGACAGACCAGGACAGACCAGAACAGGCCAGAACAGACCAGAACAGAACAGAACAGAACAGAACAGAACAGAACACATAAGAACAGAACATACCAGAACAAGCCAGAACAGACCAGAACAGGCCGGAACAGAACATACCAGAACAGGCCAGACCAGAACAGACCAGAATAGGCCAGATCAGACCAGAACAGGCCAGAACACACCAGAACTGACCAGAACAAAACAGACCAGGACAGAGCAGAACAGAACAGAACACGACAGAACAGGACAGAATAGAGCAGATCAGAACAGATCAGAACAGACCAGGACAGACCAGAACAGAACAAACCAGCACAGACCAGGACATACCAGAACAGGGTAGAACAGAACATACCAGGACAGACCAGAACAGACCAGAACTGAACAGAACATACCAAGACAGAACAGAACAGAACACACCCAAACAGAACAGTAAGGATGAGTGTGGGATTGCCCCAATGACCGATCCTCTGAGACCCTCAACCCTCCTGATGCCGGAGCATCATGTGCTAAGGTCATCTCATTGTCTCGGACAGCAGAGTCAATCCCTTTGAACAGTTCTGATAACCTGTCCTCGGGGGCACGTATCATGTGCCCCATGTCCTAGTACTCCCTCATGAATGTTGTGTACAGTGAGCTGTACGGGTTGTTAGCTGAGAGACGTCTCCTGAGCCTGATGAGACATCGTTGAGCAGTGTACTTGGATTCGCCTAGAGCAGTCGGAGAGGATTTTAGAGGAATCCTTACAATGAAACGTCCTGTTTCGTCTCTTGAGTGCGTTGTCTTGAAATCATCTTCACAGGCTTGCTCGTCTGGAGTGAGCTTGGTCGAAGAAGGTTGAACTTCCACTTGAATCCAGAACTTGGTGAGCAAGTCTTAAATCTCCTGATCTGATGGGTTGATCGTTGTGGAATGAGTGCCTTTCTTGATGAGCTGCTTCAGGAACTGGTCCGAGCACTATCCAGCCAAAGATGGTTGAAAGGGCAATTGGCAGTGAGTTTGAGCTTTCCTTAATGCCTGGCCTGATGATCTGGCCGTAGGCGTCTGCCCCAATGATCATGTCCACTGGTCTTGTTGTGGTGAACTCTTGATCTGCCAATTGTAGGTTAGAAAGGTGATCCCATTCTTAAGTGTGAGCAGGCGCTGATGGCAGGACTCTTGTCAGCTTGTTCAGCACATGTGCAATAATGTCCACACACTATGCTGAGTGAACAGATCTGAGCGGGACAGTGACGATACCTTGGGTGAGTATCAACTTTTTTTTTTATCGTGGGGAAATCCTCATGGACACCCCGCCGCCCTGGTGGGGGCGACGGGGTGGTGCCGGACTCTTACCGGCTAAAAACCCACGGTGGCCATCCTCCGCGTTTACTGGGGCGACACCGGGAACTCTGGTCAAACACGACCGGTGCCGCCCCGCGCCCGCTCCCTAAGGGGGGCTCGTCTCGTGGTGGGGGAGTGGCCATCGCCTCTCCCGTTTTCACGAGAGAGGGAGGCGTCTCCCACTACCCGCGAGGAGACACGGCTCTCCGCACTCTCTCGCCAACGGCGAAGGAGGAGGGAACCGTGCCTCCCGCACTACCAGTACCTCCTGGGCCGGACGTGCGACCATGACACGCCCCGCCACGCCTCGGGGCCGCTTTACGGAGGTGACAGAGCCACCACTCTGCCGCCTCGCGGCCCCTTGGCACATGCCCGCCCCACCGGCAGGGAAACTCCACCGGCGGGTCCGAGCCACCAAACTTAGTTGGGGGGAACTGCGTCCCCCCGTGCGGGGGGCGGCGGGGCGGGCCCTCCCCAGACGGAAGGGGTCCGTCCTCTCCCGCCGCCGCTGCGCCTCCTCCTTTTGGGAGAGCACTTCCCTCGCAAAAAGCGAGGAAGGCCCTCCACGACCTCTCACTGCCGAGGATCTGTCGGATGACCGTCGGTAGCGAGAGGCCCCTCCCAATATACCGGACCAAGACACGGCGCTGCCCCCCCCCCCCCCCCAAGCCCTATAATGCTGTAGGCTTTGAAAATGTTTGAAAATGACCGTTGGGTCAGTGAATGAAGAATCTGGTTTGCTGGGATAGTCAAGTAGGCGTGTGTTTATGCGTAACAAAATAGCTTTATTTAAAATATTGATGAGCGCAAATGAAGCTTGATGAGGTGAGACGTGCACTGTTAATGAGCTGAGCGAGATGAGCAACACAAGAACTGTCGATTAACTTAAACTTAACTAATGATAATGAGCACCTATTCACTAAATTATACTTGAGCTTAAATGAGCCACTGCAGTGGATATAATGCTACATGAGCTCGGGAAGTTAATAATGGCGATCGACTAGAAGAACAGGAGCGTCCAGGGAAAACCCTGGCGCCCCCAGGGATGAGTTCAGGATGCGAAGAACCCTGGTCAAAACTATGAGCGTTATTGGTTCGGTGAGCTCCGAGCCCTCTGTCGCTGCTGCAGGCGGATATCGATCTTAGATAATAGATGATCGATGCTGGCAGACCTGCTGCCAGCCAATGAGCTCGACGTAATTACTGAACATTCCGCCCGCCATCAGCAACAGTGTTGATGATTAAGTTCTTCGTTCTTGAGCTTGATTCTTCTTGCGTCTTGATGTTGAGCGATAATGATGATGATGGCAAGACAGCGAGCTTGGAGACTGGTCTCGTGAGCGTTGTAGTTGCTGTCTTGAGTGAGACAACCCTGGTGAATCCGTCTTTACCAGGGTGAAGGGCAATCACTCTGGCAAGTGGCCACTTGGAAGGTGGAAACCGTTCATCGGTTATAAGCACAAGTGAGCCCACAGAAATTTGATTAGATGGCTGATGCCACTTGGAGATGGCCTTATGTTGCTGGAGATAACTGGTCGCCCAAGTTGACCAGAATCGCTGTAACTGTTGTTGGATGAGCTGCCATCGATCCAATCTTGAGCTTTTCAGGTCAATGAGCGAAGGTTCAGGCAGTGTATTGAGTGCCTGGCCAATGAGAAAGTGACCTGGAGTGAGCACTGATAGATCCTCAGGATCTTCTGTGAGAGCTTCCAAGGGACGAGAGTTGAGCACTGCCTCAATTTGTACCAGAAGAGTCGTAAATTCTTCAAAAGTGAGAACAGTATCGTTGAGCCTTGAGAGATGATGTTTGCTTGATTTCACTGCAGTTTCCCACTTTTCTCCCATGTGGGGAGCTGCAGGAGGATTGAATCGCCAGGTGATTTGATCTCGAGCAAATGAGTGAGCGAGTTGTGAGCATTCTTGAGTACCTTGAGTGAAGAGCTTCTTGATCTCGGCTGCTGCTCCAGTGAAATTGGTGCCACAATCACTGGAGAGCGTTTGGCAAATCTCACGACGTCCGATGAATCGTCTGAACGCAGCGAGAAATGACTCGGATGAGTAATCGCTGACCGCCTCTAGGTAAACAGCTGATGTGGTGAAGCAGACGAAAACACAAAGCCAGCCCTTTGTCGTTTTCGCTCCTCTGCCTTTCCACGTCTTGAGCGTGATGGGACCAGCATAATCCAGTCCGCTATGAGTAAAGGGTGGAGCAGGAGTTACTCGGATGGATGGAAGCTGGCCCATGAGTTGTTGAGCTCGAATGCTTCGGTGACGGGCACACTTCATGCACTTGAGAATGAATGTGCGAACAGGCTGTCTTCCTCCAAGAATCCAGTAGTGCTGCCTGATGAGTGCAAGAGTTATTTGAGTACCACCATGTAGAGTGCGTTGATGAGCATCAGAGATAATGAGCTGGGTGAGCTTTGACAACGGTGGCAGAATTGCAGGATGTTTGCTACCAGGCTCAAGGATGGAGTTTTTGAGCCTCCCTCCAACTCGGATTATGCCTTGTGCGTCGAGGAAGGCAGTTAATCGGCTGAAGGGATGTCCTCGAGGCCACGGTGTCATTGATGAGAGCAACTTGAGCTCAGATGAAACATACATGGTTTGAGTGACTTTGATCCAGAATGAGAATGCCTTGTTGAGATCTCCTGAGCTGAGTTCGTTCTTGAGCGATGAGTTGGGCACCTTTTTGAGTATTCAATGAACTCTGAAGCACAGTGATGTGATTCGATAGAGGCGAGTGAGCGATGAGTACCGATCAATGAGATCCCAACAAGAAGTTGATCGAACTACCGAGGTCAACGCCAACCCTGGTCGTTCTTCTAGATGAATAGCTGGATCAAGTCTGAAAGTTTGAGCCAGGACTGTTTAGATTTGAGCAACCATGGTGGGCCAGACCACCATAGATGATGAGCCTTGAGCTGGTTTGTCTTTGCCAGGAACGAATCTCCAGCGGCCGTCTGGAGTAAGATCTTGTATTGTCGACACTCTGTTCCTGACAAAATCTTTCCAGCGTGACGGATGAGAATGTATCCACGTGAGTGCGACAGATGAGTCGGTCCATAAATAGATTGGAGCTTGAGGAAGGTTGAGTGTTTTCTGGCAGTATGAGATGAGCTTGGAGAGCAATAATGCAGCACTGAGTTCAAGTCTCGGAATGGTGAGACGTTTGAGTGGAGCAACCTTTGTTCTTGAGCATACCAGAGTAACGCGGGCTCCGGTGTGAGCTGAGTGGACCTTGATGTATACGGCTGCCGCCATTGCAACCTGAGGTGAGTCGGAGAATCCATGGAATTCTACCGTTGCACTGGTGGTGAGCTGGATCCATCTTGGAATTGAGATTTTGGAGACGTCGTTGAGCTCATTCTTGAAATTAATCCAATTGCGACAGACTGAGTCTGGCAACTGGTCGTGCCAGCTGAGCTTTTCAAGCCAAAGCTCCTGCAATAAGACTTTAGCTCGAATGATGATCGGTGAGATGAGTCCAAGAGGATCGAAGAGCTGAGCAATCTCTGATAATATGATGCGTTTGCTGAGATGAGCAGATGATGATGGTGGCTTAACCTTAAATTGAAGCGTGTCTGAGCGAGGGGACCAATGAAGTCCCAAGAGCTTTGTGCTGCTGTCTGAATCATCAAATGAGAAACTTGTTTTCGCGTCCACGCGAGAATGCTGCTGCAAACCTTGATAATTGCTTGTTCACTTGGCAAGGGGGAAACCGCCCGCCATGCAGAGCTCAGTGAGCTGGTCAGCAGTAGCTTGAAGTTCGGAGATGTGGTCAGCACCTCCAAATATGTCATCTACATATCGTCCATGAGTGAGAGGGTTGATCGCAAGAGGATATTTATGGCCTTCATCGGCCATGAGCTGAAGAAGTACTCGAACTGCCAAGAACGGAGCTGGTCGTGTTCCATAAGTGACAGTTGTGAACTGAAATGGGGTTATGTTGAGCTGCTCCTCTACCCACAGGATTCGCTACAGATCCCAATCTCTATGGTCAACCAGGATCTGCCTGTACATCTTGGTGATGTCGGTAGCAAAGATGAGGCGATGTCGTCGAATCCAGAGGAGAACGTCGATGAGATCAATCTGGAGCTTTGGGCCTGTGTGTAAGATGTCATTGAGCAAAACTCCAGATTGAGTTGCACGTGAGCCATTGAATACAACTCTCAACTTGGTTGTCGTGCTGTCTTCCTTGAGCACGCCATGGTGAGGAAGATAATAAGCTGGTGAGTGAGTGAGCGAAGCACGTGGTGCCTTCACCATGTGATTGAGTTACTGGTATTCCTTGAGGAATGATGTGTAGAGCTGGTTGTAGTTTGCATCTTTTGCAAGACGTCTGAGCAAATGTTGAAGGCATCGATGAGCAGTCAGATGAGAATCACCAAGTTGAGAGGGTGATGACTTCAAGGGAAGTCTCACTATGTATCTGCCTGAGCTATTTCTTGAGTGCGTTGATTGAAAATGAGCTTCACTGGCTCGTTCGTCTGGAGTGAGTGCTTGAGCTGACATTGATGGTGGTACTTCTTCTTGAATCCAGATGCCGTGAGCAAATCTTGAAGGTCTTGAGTAGATTGATCTATTGATATGTGATGAGTCTAGCTTGAGCTAGGAGTGATGAAGTTGACAGGTCCAAAGATGATCCACCCAAATAGTGTACGTTGAGCAACTGAGAGGTTAGGTGTGTCTTTGATTACTTCTGATTGAATGATGAGCCCATAATTGTCAGCTCCAAGAATCATGTCAACCGGTCTTGAATTGGTGAACTGAGGATCTGCCAATTGCAGATTCTGTAGATGATCCCACGATGACTGAGTGCATTGAGCCGTAGGAAGAGTAGTTGTGAGTCCCTGATATGTAGTGAGCGGAGACAGTAATAGATTCCAGAGAGTAAATAGACTTGAGCGTGAGCTCCACTATGCCTTGTGTATGACCAGCTTCAGAATCACCAATGCCACGAATGGGAATGGATGAGTGATGTCGTTGCAACTTGAGAGTGTTCAGAAGTGATTCTGATATGAATGTGAGCTCTGAGCCCGGATCAATGAGCAATCTAACCTGGTATGCAGTGAGCGGAGTGATGAGTTGAGCGAGGCTAGTGGCAAGCAGAACTTGTGAACTGGATGAGATTGAGGTGGAGTGGAGCGCTGAGCTGGTGAACAATGAGCGTGATGAGACTGAGGAAAAGTTGAGCGTTGAGCTTGCGACCGATGAGCTTGATGAGCTGGATGATGAGCTGGTGAGCTGCGGTAGCTTGTGGCCGTGGCGAAGTTGAGCGAGCGACCTGTGCACTAGATGAGTCTGCTTCCCGGGTGAGGTTCTTCACCTGTTCATAGGGCACGTTCTTGACGGTCACAGGCGTGGCGAGCGCTGTCTCCGTAGGAGACTTTTCTTGAGCAGATGAGTTCTTTTTAGATGAGCGCGGAGTGGGGCCCATCTTCCCCATGATGAGCGTGAGTGTCACACAAGTCACGATTGTTGAGCGCTATTGATGAACGAGATGAACTATTGATGAGCGATGGATGAGCATGGCGACGCTAGTGAATCGCGAGAACAATGCATGAGCGGCCATTTTGACTATCCCAGATCCGGCTCGAAGGACCAAAATGTTTGAAAATGACCGTTGGGTCAGTGAATGAGGAATCTGGTTTGCTGGGATATTGGTTCTGTGAGCTCCGAGCCCTCGGTCGCTGCTGCAGGCAGATATCGATCCATGGGTATAGATGATCGAGACTGGCAAGTACGCTGCCAGCCAATGAGTTCACGTCATTACTGAACAATGTATGTTTTTTGTGTGATTAACAAGGTTTTTTATTAATTACTGCAGATGAGACCAATTAATCCAAGTGCGGAAGTTCATTTGCTATTGCAAAAGTTTGGGCACTTCATAGGTGAATGCACCAAAGAAGAGTCAAGAATTGCAGATAACATTAAACATTTCCTACTCGAGAAAGTAGTGATTGATGAAGTGGACACGCTTGGATTATTGATCAGACCTGCGTTCATCCAGACGATGAATATAACAATTTCGGGGATGAAGATGGTGATGAAGAAAATATGACACCGGGGGATTCTCAACCATCTGATGCCGCCTCATCGTCAATGTATGTTCCATCACAAGAGAAACGGCCAAAATTAACATTGGAGGACGGCTATATACAGAAAGCATTCAACTACTCGACAAAGGGCGGGACTGCAAGAGGCAAAACCAGGCGATCATTTTCCTCTGTTAAAAAAAACTATGGAAAGATTCGAAGTCTCCAAATTCTATACAATTACGAGAATCGATTGAGAAAAGGGCGGTCAGGGAAGAAACAAGAATCGATATCCAAAATAAACCAAAGCGTAAAACAGGCTTTTGATTCTCTTGTAGCAATGAATGCCATAATTCATGACAGAACAATTCGTATGCTAGCTCTTAAAGCAAAGAGCGAGATTGATCCGCAAATAAATCTCAAGGCTTTCAAATGGTGGGTTACGAAATTTAAAGAATATTATAGAATTGGCCGACGATCCATCACACATAAAGTCAGCAATAAATATGCGGGACAAGATGAAACATTGAAGCTCACAGCTGATGCATTTGTGCAAAAGATTTGTACTACCTACAATAACAGCCAAATGACACTTAATATGCTCATGAACACAGATCAAAGTAGATTTGATAAAGAACTTTATTGTCATCATACCCTGCGAGAGAAAGGAGCGAGACATGTGTTTGCTGCCGTTGGATCACTAGCAGCAACATCGCACTCTTATATGATAATGCCAATAATTTCCATGGCCGACATTTTACATTCTCCAATGTATGTGCTTGAACAAGAACCACTTGGTAAATTTCCAACTAACAAACCAAGTGATCCAACCAATCTTCGGTGTTATGCCTACACGACAGCAAATATGACGAAGCAACATCTTCTAACATTCATCAAGAACGTGTTTCTTACCTCCACAACGGAAGAGAAAATTCTGCTACTAGTAGATTCGTGGAGTGCTTTCAAAGACAAAGAATCTATAATGACTACTGTTCCAAAAAATAAGATATTGGAAATGGAAAATATTCCTCCCAAATGCACTGGAATGATACAGCCCCTGGACGTTTATTTTTTTTCGCCCATATAAAAACTTTGTGAAACATATAACAGATACAGTGCTTTGGCTTGCTCCCCAGTTCCACATATGGCAGAGAGATAATTTCAGCAGACTTCAAGCTTTAAGCCATTTTCAGTTTACCGCCCCACTTTTCAAACACCTTATTCTGTTTGCGTTTTACAAAGCGGGTTACTTATCTGAAGAACCAGAACACGGCCAAACTCCAATTCAATATTGTTTTGATACAAACATGGGGGATTCGTGCACTATTTGTGATGAATTGAGCTTCATGCGTTGTGCACATTGTACAAACACGTATTGTTTATCTCATACTCTTTTTACCGAGCTTCATATGTGTTACTAATTGGTATAATAAAAATAGAACATTATTTCAAATTTTTGTTTCAAATTTTCAATATTCATTTAATATGTTTATGTGCGTATCTGTAGCGTCTGTACCGTATTTATAACAAACCGTATCTTCGAAACCGCATGATCTTGGCACGCAAGTTTTTACAGGTGTATTAAGGGTCAAAATATCTTTCGAAATACATTGGTTTTATCCGGCAATTTCATTCAAGTTATACTACCTTCCCTTGTAAGTGGCGTCACGTAAGATGAAGACGGCTCCTCGATGCCGAAATCGAAAAAATCATCGTTCTCTATATTTTCTTCCCTAGCTTGCGACAAACTTCGCTCATAAAATGAGCTGACCGCAATTTTGACAGTGCTGTCAACTGACGATTTCTGCTCTGGCGACAGTGACGGCATCCACGCTCTTTTGAAGCGGGGATGGAGTACGGCGGATATCGTAGCAAATTCGCCAATGCCAAAAACATTTAAATATTCACCGGATCTTTTGTCAATGGATAACTGAATATGGTCCGGTAGGGATTGACAATATTTCAAGCGTCTGCTAACTGCCGCTTGAGTCACTAGCCGACGCAAACTGACAATAGTTGGCAGTACGCGGCCATAATAACAAAAATTCTCGGCTTGCAGTTTGGTGATGGCATCGGCGATAGGTTTGAAACAGTGCAAGTACTCGCCTATACAGGGTGTAAACATGATAGCTCCCGGCGCTTTTAGGGGGGGTAGAGGGGGAAATTCTAAGGTGTTACAGCCCATATTGTAAGGTCCCATCTCTTTTAGTTTAATTGTTATTCCATGTTAAAGTTAGCCGTAAGTTATTGGAACGGGTAGCTTATCAGATCAGAGACCGGCAGAATAGGGGACTGACCGGGGATTTCTCCTTACTTTTTTTGCTCTTTTTGGCTTAGTCACCGTCGCTGATCCCTCCTTAAAATCTTAACAAGTATTTGACTGCCCCAGTTTCGATGAATCACTGTCAGTCGGTGTTGTTGCTTGTATGGTCTTTGTGAAACTTTAAAACCTTGCGTCTACAACTCATGCAAATGCTACAAGTCTCACTGTGAGTATCCTTATTTCTTGTATGGCGCTGCCATGTTACGCTAACCAGCTTAGTGAAACTAAATCTATTAACTCCTCTGTTTTTATTTCAGTATAGGGCTATTACTCGCTAAGTCATCACATTCCATGCCCATACATACACTGTTTAGGAGATTTAGGCTTTTTTTGATTCCTTGTAAATTAATTAAGTAATTCATTTAAAGTTAGCGCGGAGCTTACTAACTAAGTTCAGCTCATTCGACATAGCCTCGGCTCCGAGCTATAAAATCAATAACTGATGCGTTATGAAAAGTTGTAACATGAAGCTGCAGCGCGATTAACTTTTGTCATCTGCTCGGAGCCGCGGAGCCGGGACTCTTCGGAAAGACGCCATTGTGTGTGGACGTGCGTGACGAGTGATATCCTAAAGCGAACGGTCTTGGAGTGTGAGCTGTGTTGGATCTGTGAGTAAAGTAAAACCTCGTTTTTGTGCGCTCTGCTCGTAATCATTTGTATGAATGATTGCACTAATTTCTGTGTCTTTGCGCCCTGCTCGCAAACCTTTGGTGTGGATGACTCCACTAATTGCGCCCTGCTCGCAATCGTTTCCCATGGTCGTTGACCCGGCGAAACTGCGCCCTGCCGCACAAATTGCGCCCTGCCGCATAATGTTGGACTGGATGATTCCAAAATTTGCGCCTTGCTCGCAATTCGTTCCTAGTCGTGGACTAGCGAACTGTGCCCTGTCACACCACCTTTCCTCTCTGTAAGTTCCATTGTCATAACGTTATATTTTCTTCTACCTGAGCTCAGGCTTTGTGTACCATGAACGGCTTTTTCCTCCACTCACCGAGTGGAGGTTTTTTATGCCAATTGCACGAGAATATATTCACCTTTTCCTACGGGCTGATCCCGCAATTACTGTGTTTCATTTGTTGAGTCTAACTCGCTTATAGTACTTAAGATTTATATGAGACTTATTTGATTATATTTCAGACAAAGTTTTTGGTGCCCCGGGTGAGGAAGCCAATCGGATTTAACATAATTAAACCCAGATTCTGTCAAACGTTTTCATTGTTCATCGCTTTACGCTTTATTTTGTTAAGCCTTGCGCTTTATTCAGCCACATTAATTTTACGAAAACGTCCATTTTGTTGTAAAGAGCGGCGTCTTCTCGCTCTCAATTGTTTTCAACAAGCTTGTCTATTGTCTTTCTGTTCCGTCACTTTCGTGCATCGATTTAACTGAATTTGTTAATGCGCTGTTATTTGTGTTGCACATTATATTATAATTACCATTCACTCCTGATTTTCCGCGCAACCAGGAGAATTATATAGCTACTTCAGTTCACAACCTATTTTGCAAGTCCTTTTGCTGTCTGGTCTCAAACAAACTGTCCTAACTCCGCTGTAACCATGCCACTGTCTTTGAAAAGGCTGATCGCTCTTCAACGTTCGCGAGCCGGGGAGATAGAGCGAGCACATACACGTTTTTGTGAATTATCCCGAGAGTCTCTCAATCCTGAATTAATTAAATTACGGCTCGAATCACTCAATGAGATTTGGACAGAGATCCGTAAGACTCATTCTGAGATCGTGGTTAGAGACGAAGCTGCCAATGACCCTTACACAATTGACAATATATATTCGCAATTAGAGATTGCACACGAAGAAACTCGTGATGCCATGGTAAATGCTTTAAGGCAACTTAGTCCTGCTCGCGTGTCTGATCCCATCTCTTGTTCCACCAGAGATACTGAAATAGTCACAGAATTTCGACCTGCTAAACTCCCAAGGCTAGATCTCCCTACCTTCTCAGGGAAGTTCGAAGATTGGGACGATTTTTGTGATTTGTTCACTGCTCTTGTTCATGACGTTCCAAATTTGTCCAATGTTACTAAGTTACATTATCTCAAGTCTTGTCTGACCGATGTTGCAGCAGATTTTATTAAAGACACCTCATTGACCAATGCCAATTATTTGTCAACTTGGCAAGCTCTCAAAGTACGCTTCTCGAATCCTCGCTTGACTGTAAACAATCATTTGACTGCACTTTTGAATTTGCCATACTTGAAAAAAGAATCTCCTAAGGAGTTCCGAGCACTCATAGACCAAGCACAGCGGATCATCCGCGCTCTTTCTAATCTGAAAGTACCAATTCAGCATTGGGACATCATGTTGTGCCATATTATATCTATCCGTTTGGACCCCGATCCTAGAAAAGCTTGGGAATACGAACTAAGTCTTAGAGATCGAAAAATCATTTCAGCTGCCTCTGATTCTCTAGATGGTGATTGTCCTTTGAGCCATTTTCCGAAGAGCTCCGAGTTTTACGAATTCCTAGAACGTCGAGCTTTAGCACTCGATATGTTGGCAGCCGATACTAGGAACGTCAAAGAAAGTTGTGTAGACAAGGAGTCCAGGAACTCAAAGGGATTTAAGCCAACCTTCAAATCACCCCATTCAAAAAAGGTCTTCCATACCAATGTTATTCAACGCAACTTCGGATCTAAGCCAGTATCACGTAAGTGCCAACTCTGTTCTGAAGCACATCATTTAGGAAATTGCCAGATCTTTCTCAAAAAATCTCCCATCGAACGACGCAATGAAATACGCCGAAAGCGACTGTGTTTTAATTGTTTTGGCCCTCACTTAGTTCCAAGTTGCTTATCGCTAGGACGGTGTTCCGTTTGCAAAAGTAAACATCATTCTACATTGCATTCCTCGTTCACTCCACCGTCAGGACCTTCAACGACTCCCCCCGCAGTAACTTCTGAGATCTCAAAACAAGGGCAATCCATACCATCTAATGGTGTCATCGCTTTAACGGCTAATCTTTCAGAACCAAAACATTCAATAATTTTGGCTACAGCAAAAACAAAACTCATCGCCCCTAACGGTTCGCACACCATTATACGAGCTCTTTTAGATCAGGGCTCTGAAGCCTCTTTTATTTCCGATTCGGTTGTGCAACTTCTTAGACTATCGAAGTATAATGCAGATGTCCCTCTCACAGGACTGGGAGTTTCTAACGCTGGTACTGCTCGTTTCTCCACATGCTTCCAATTACAATCATTGAGCAATCCTGATACCGTTTTAGATGTTCATGCTCTGATCTTGCCAAGGCTCACGACCAAATTACCGTCAAGAAACATTTGCCGCATTGACTTGTCCCTATTCCTTCAATTACCTTTAGCCGACCCTAGCTTCCATATACCAGATACGGTAGACGTTATTCTCGGTGCCGCAGTTTATAGCAAACTTTTGAAGCCAGGCCTACAACGCTTCGCTCCTTCGAATCTAATAGCCCAAGATACCATTTTAGGTTGGGTCATCTCGGGTTCGGCTGAAATTAACTTTCCACGGCGGGCGGAAAATATGCCTCAGATTCCGATCTCTATCTTTCACAGTTCCTTTAATGACGATCTTCAGAAAGATTTGCAAAAATTCTGGGAAGTTGAAGAAATATCGACCTCATCTCAAAGGTTAAAACCTGACGATGAAGCTTGTGAACAACAATTTCTTCTTACTCATTCGCGTACATCAAAAGGTCGTTATGTAGTTCGTTTACTTATAAAGTCCGAACTGCCACAAGTCGCAGATGAGACTAGACGATTAGCTCAAATCAGTCTGAATCGGACACACGGACGATTTTCTCGAGACCAGAAATTGGCTGAAGCGTATCATAGTTTCATGGAGGTATATGAGAAACTCGGACACATGGAAAGAATTCAGAGTTCCGAAGTGGCTAATCCTCGCGCTTGGTATCTCCCACATCATGGGATAGTTCAGGCCTCGCGTTCTCAGTGGAAACTTAGAGTGGTTTTTGATGCATCTCGACGCACTAGAGATCAACATTGTCTGAACGAATTTTTAAGATTCGGCCCTGCTCTACAAAAAGACCTTTCTCTGATTCTCCTAAATTGGCGAAAATACCGTTTTGTTTTCACTGCTGACGTGGTAAAGATGTTTCGTCAAATAGATGTTCATCCGGAGGATAGAGACTATCAAAGAATTCTATGGTCCCCTAACGCAAATTCACCCCCTACAGAGTACCGTCTAACAACTGTCACATATGGCACTGCATGCGCGCCCTTTCTCGCGATTCGCACTCTTAATCAATTAGCAAAGGATGAAGAAACGCGTTTTCCTTTGGGAGCTGAGTGTATTCTAAATGATACCTATGTGGATGACACCTTTGCCGGCGCGGACGATCTTCCGACAGCTTTACGAAAGCGTGATAGTCTTTGCGGTCTCTTAAGTACAGCCGGCATTGAATTGGATAAATGGGCCGCTAACCATCCTGATCTGATCCCAAATTCTTCGCGCTAGAAATGGTTGAGCCGGAAAAAGTGATTAATCCCGAACAAATGGTTAAAACTCTGGGAGAGTGTTGGAAAACGTAATCAGATACTTTCAATTTTACTGCTCCCGATTTGGACAGCACCTTCAAAAATATCTCCAAGAGAGTCATTCTATCCATCACTTCACGGTTATTTGATCCTCTTGGCTGGTTAGCCCCCGTAACCGTCGCAGCAAAGGTCCTCTTGCAAGATCTTTGGATTTTAAAACTTGATTGGGATTCACCCTTACCTTTAGAATTCCGTCAACGTTGGGATGATTATTGCCGGTCTCTGTCCGCGGTCTCACAGATTTCAATCGATCGATGGCTTGGAACTTCGCATACAACTCATTGCGAAATTCATGGTTTTTCCGACGCGTCGACCCGCGCGTACGCAGCAGTCGTTTATCTTAGAGTCAGGCAAGACGGAGACCAGACTCGAACCTTTCTATTGATTGCCAAAACAAAGGTCAGCCCAGTTAAAACGTTGAGCATTCCAAATCTCGAACTCTGCGGCGCGACGTTATTAGTCAAACTGATATGCCATGTCCGAAAACTCAGCTTTTTTGAAGGACTTTCTATCACAGCTTGGTCCGACAGCCAAGTGGTACTCTCCTGGTTGCGCAAACATCCAAGTCACTGGAAAACTTTTGTGGCTAATCGTGTGTCGTTCATTCAAGTCGAACTGCCTTCGGCAGAATGGAGACACGTCTCCACCAAAGAGAATCCCGCTGATTATGCGACACGCGGTGCAAAACCCGTAGACTTAAAAAATTTAGACGCCTGGTGGTACGGACCCGACTGGCTCACAGCTCCTAGAGAGGACTGGCCCCAGTAGCCTGAAAGAATATCCTCTTTGCTCATTCGCAACAAAACTCCCGAGCCGGAGATTTTCAAACGATTTTCGAATTTAACTCGGCTAATCCGAGTAGTCGCCTATTGCCGCCGACCCCTGTTGAGTCTGCGACTGCGAAAAGGAGGCATGTCTCCTAGTCATCCGTTTCTCACCTCCTCCGAACTGTCGGATGCGAGATCCGTACTTATCCGGTTAGCTCAGAAAACCGCCTTTACTACAGAAATCGCACGATTGCGTGCAGGTCAACCTCTGTTAGCTCGCAAAGCTTTAAACAAATTAAAGCCGTTTGTCGACGATAAGGATGGAATTTTGCGGGTTGGAGGTCGTCTCACTCATTCAAGTTTAACTCGCGATTTGAAACACCCTCCAATTTTGCCGCGAGATTCAATATTAAGTAAATTGTTTGTACGACAAGCCCATTTGAGTTCGCTACACCGAGGGCCTACCTTAACGATTAGTATGTTACAACAACATGTATGGATCTTAGGCAAATCACGTTTAGTTAAGACCGAAATCCGGAATTGCGTAACATGCAGAAGGGCATGACCTCGGCTGGCCAACCAGCTGATGGGAGACCTACCAGCGACACGAGTGACACCTGCGCGTCCATTCACCATCACTGGCTTGGATTACGCTGGCCCAATTCAAATCCGTACTTCTAAAGGACGTGGACATCGCTCTTATAAAGGATACATCACTCTCTTCATTTGTTTTACTTCCCGTGCCATTCACTTGGAAGTTGTCAGTGACTTAACCACCAACTCGTTCCTAGCCGCTTACCGTCGATTCATCGGAAGACGAGGAATCTGCCGCAAGATTTACAGCGACAATGGCACTACCTTCCAGGGAGCGGCCAGGGAGCTGCGAGAAATGTTCGATGCAGCTTCTAATTTCTATCAAGAAGTTGCGACGATCCTTGCAAACGACGGGACGGATTGGTCCTTCATCCCCCCAAACACACCACATTGCGGCGGTCTCTGGGAGGCTGGAGTCAAATCGACAAAACATCATCTGAAAAGAGTAATTGGCGACCATACACTCACGTACGAAGAGCTAGCGACTCTGCTTGTGGAAATTGAAGCGTGTCTCAATTCACGCCCATTATGTCCTCTGACCTCGGACATTGAGGATCTGTCAGCCTTAACACCCGCTCCTTTCCTGATTGGGAACACTACTAGCTTGATCCCTGATGAGGAAACGCCAACAATTCCTCAAAACCGACTCAGTCGATTTCAACTGCTGCAACGAATTCGCGATCATTTTTGGAAGCGCTGGTCGCGCGAATATCTACAGCATTTACAAGAGCGCAGCAAGTGGCGTAGCCCAACCGACAACTTTGCCTGTGGTCAGCTAGTCATCGTCAAGGATTATCGCTACCCTCCCTCGAAATGGCCACTAGGACGAATAATCGAAACACATCCAAGCCCAGATCAACTAATAAGAGTAGTCACTGTGAAGACTGCTACATCTACTCTACGACGTCATGTCGCATGTCTCAGTCCCCTAATGACTCAAGATGTGGCTGGTTGAGAAATAAACCCGAAATAACCATGCTGTTTCAACTCGATGTGAAGAGCAGTTCGTCTGTTCGACGAAGGCGGGCGGGATGTTTAGGAGATTTAGGCTTTTTTTGATTCCTTGTAAATTAATTAAGTAATTCATTTAAAGTTAGCGCGGAGCTAACTAACTAAGTTCAGCTCGTTCGACATAGCCTCGGCTCCGAGCTATAAAATCAATAACTGATGCGTTATGAAAAATTGTAACGTGAAGCTGCAGCGCGATTAACTTTTGTCATCTGCTCGGAGCCGCGGAGCCGGGACTCTTCCGAAAGACGCCATTGTGTGTGGACGTGCGTGACGAGTGATATCCTGAAGCGAACGGTCTTGGAGTGTGAGCTATGTTGGATCTGTGAGTAAAGCAAAACCTTGTTTTTGTGCGCTCTGCTCGGAATCATTTGTATGAATGATTGCACTAATTTCTGTGTCTTTGCGCCCTGCTCGCAAACCTTTGGTGTGGATGACTCCACTAATTGCGCCCTGCTCGCAATCGTTTCCCGTGGTCGTTGACCCGGCGAAACTGCGCCCTGCCGCACAAATTGCGCCCTGCCGCATAATGTTGGACTGGATGATTCCAGAATTTGCGCCTTGCTCGCAATTCGTTCCTAGTCGTGGACTAGCGAACTGTGCCCTGTCACACCACCTTTCCTCTCTGCAAGTTCCATTGTCATAACGTTATATTTTCTTCTACCTGAGCTCAGGCTTTCTGTACCATGAACGGCTTTTTCCTCCACTCACCGAGTGGAGGTTTTTTATGCCAATTGCACGACAATATATTCACCTTTTCCTACGGGCTGATCCCGCAATTACTGTGTTTCATTTGTTGAGTCTAACTCGCTTATAGTACTTAAGTTTTATATGAGACTTATTTGATTATATTCCAGACATACACTTTCTCACAATGTGCTTTTCTCTAAAAAAAAAAAAAATCATAGCTCCGAAAGCAGGAGATATCAACAAGCCGTCAACAGTGTAATATTCTGAAAAGATCAAACTTTCATAAAAAAAATACCCGAAGAATACAGAAGTTGTTTGAATTGTCTATTTTTATTAGTCAGAAATTCAATTTCTCTTTCAATTACTTTTGCACAGGGTCTCGGAAATTGGAAGTGCGGGCAATTGCATTGGAAAAGGAAGTTTTTGGAATGCTATTACTTTTTAGGATAGTAGTATCGTAAATCATCATCGGGTTTCGAGATGGCAGTCCTGCATAAGATCCAAAGCACGAAGATCAACGAGGCGGGAATCGAAGAAATGGGGTCCACCCCTGACCAGAGAGAGATAAGAACGGCGCCCTTGTCTGATGCGGCAGGCAGGCCCAATTTTTTTCGAAGCCATCATATTACACCCCACTGCTATGCTGGGGTCATCCCACTCAGTTCGCGGACTACCGATTCCGCAAAGATCGTTCAGCCAGAGCGAAAATACTATAGTAGTTATTAAGTAGGCTAATCAGGGGATCGGTCGTTTTTCGAGGTGTTACCTCTAATGGCACCGAGGCATACACATGCGAATTTATGGGACGTTCCTAGCAACGGGATCGAAGATAGCCTCTGTACTTTTAACATGTTATAACAACCAAACCAATAAATATCGGACATGATAATATGAACTCGAAATGCGTGGAATGTTCCCCTCTACCTCCCCTGAAAGCGCCGGGAGCTATCATGTTTACACCCTGTATATTCAAAATCAGTTACTTGTAACGGATCAACAATGTTCATTGCCGCGGAAGCCTGGCGTATTTTATCCCTGAGCTGCACGATTTGGCTAAAGGAATCATACAGCGAGTTCCAGCGTACCACGACTGGTCGCATAAGTGACCGACCCAACATCCTCACTAACGTTTTTCGCTGCTTTGGGGGGCGAAGCAACTTCCAAACACAGTTGCACCGCTCAATGGTCTTTTGGTGCTGCAGCTTCAAAGCAGTATCGGCGTTAAGTAGGCATTGCTACCAGCATCGCTCGCTGCATCGCTAGCATCTTCTTCTCCGACTGCATCCGCAGCGACAGTTTCTGTAAAACAAAAACACGCACATAACGCGTTAGGAGTATATCTTATGCTGCAGGAAATGCTTCTGCTTCGAAAACATATTGATGTAGTAGTATCCTTACCATAAGGCAGCAATGTATCTTCGTCAATGCCAAAGGCTGTAAAGGCCTTTGCAAAGTTCGACGCATTGTCGGTAATCGTTGCGACGACTTTCTCTTTTATTTTGAACTGCTCGTGAATGCTACCGAGCAGTTCGGCGATACGGTCGTGTGTGTGGCTTCCGGCAAAGCGGCGGCAGGCGATGGCAGCAGATTGCCTGCTGTAATCCTGTGGGTCCACCTGAACAGAAGACCGGCATTAAATTACCAAATTGTGTTTAAAAATTGCACGAAATGTTATCTGTGGGTATGTGTTTGCAAATGCAGTGATGTGCATGGATAGCTCTCCGATGACTTCGAAAATTCAGATGCAGTAGTATCGCAACAAAGCTCAGTATTGTAATTCTAAGTGTATGATTATAACAAATCACGACTGGAGCAAAATGCCAGACTAAAGAGGAGGAAAATGCACTGAAAGGCACAGAAGGGAGGCTATTATGGGAACCAATGCAATGAGTGGAACAAATCAAATATTTTTCAGAAGATTGCGATAAAAAACATAATAAAATTAAAAAACTGCATACGAAGAGGAGACGGCTAAGAGGCAGTATTTTCACAGCCGGATCCCTGGGAGATCGTTGATGAAGTAACGCCTCCAACTTCTCCAACTTTACCGCGACACATTCGGTGCATGTCGCATACTTTAAATTTAATTGCGACGACCGATTTTGTTAGACTACTTGACGCCGATACAGTCGTGGTACGCTGGAACTCGCTGTATGATTCCTTTAGCCAAATCGTGCAGCTCAGAGATAAAGTACGCCAGGCTTCCGCGGCAATGAACATTGTTGATCCGTTGCAAGAAACTGATCAGGAGACTCGGTAGAGTCTCGCGCCAAGTAGTAGTTATATATATAGTACAGCGCACGACTACCGAGGATCAGGAGACTCGGTAGAGTCTCGCGCCAAGTAGTAGTTATATATATAGTACAGCGCGCGACTACCGAGGATACTTATCCCGAAGTGTAGCGGTTATCATCTGCTATAAAACTTTCACCTCGATTTATGTAAAAGTTACAGCTCCAAGGATTTATTTCTGAATTTTGTATTTTTTCGTTGATTTTTCTGAATCGAATGAGCCAAGAATCAAGCGAATCGGTTCAGTCGTTCAGGAGATATGAATTTCACCTCGTTATTATTCTCGTAGTAAAGGCAATGCGGATTAAGAGTCATGGGATTCATGCAGAATTCCTAAATATGTAACTTTCACTTTTTTCATACGAGATGGCAGCAATCAGAAATGCTGCGGGCTGCGGAGATAATATGGCTGTGTTGTGTTTACGTTACCGACACGTTGGTTAAGCCGGTTATGCCATGGCTGGGTATGTGACACAGTCCGATTTTATTTTATTATTATTTTTCAGATCAATTCTTTATTTAGTTAATAAAAGAGCATACTATCCTTGCCCCTGTCCCTGTGATCTCTTGTGACTATTGAGAATTATGAAATGTCAAAAGTGTTAAGTGCATAATTCACAAATCACTGTTCACTGTATTTGGTAAACGAGTGCTCATTATCAACAGCTAAAATTCTCAAGTGTCTCGCATGAGAATCTTTTAACCAATAATTAGTTAGCAATTATTTACAATTTAAGGGAATGCTAGCTATTGGTAATCAGTACTTGCTTATTAGACTAGTTTTAGCACTTTAGGTTTGCTCTCCGTCAGCTAGGCACTTGACAGTCAGAATACATCAAAACTAGACTGCGAATGAGAGAGCTTGCATATATAGCTTATCAAATATAACTTCTAAAGTATTAAGTCAAACCATTTACAATTTCAATAGATTCTGGCTATTGATACTCTCTCCTTTGCTAATCTGAATCATTGTTTGATTTAACGTTTTATTTAACGTTTTAGTGTTATAATATTAACCAAGCGATAGGCTCATACGCAGCCTAATTTAGTGTAGTTGTATTGAGACTGTCAAGTTTTTTGCTCAAAAACGCTTCAGCTAAAGAGCTAAAATGATTAAGTGATTGTTGTGCTACGCATTGAACAATTTTCAGACCTTTAAATCAAACTAATTTCAGCACTTTAGGTTTGTGCTCCATCAGCTAGGTACTTGACAGTTAGGAATAACTTGTAAAGTATTAAATCAAATTATTTCCAATTTCATTACATTCTAGCTTTTAGGAGTCTTTATTTTGCTAATCTGAATCATTGTTTGATTTAACGCTTTACAATTAAAATATATAAACCAAGCAAAATGCTCATACGCAGTCTAATTTGTATCTTGACTGTCAAGTTCATTGTTCAAGGAACGCTTCAGCTAAAGAACTAAAATGATGTAAGCAAGTACTAATTACCAATCACATGTCATTTAGGGATATAATAGCTATTGGTAATCAGTACTTGTTTAGCAAATTTCATTACTTTAGATTGTGTGCTCCGTGACCTATGCATTTGGTACTGAAGATATACCAAAGTTAAAGTGTGTATGAGGGTGTAGCTTATCTAATCTGCAATTTAAATGCATCCTAGCTATTAGGAATCAGTAAACAGGTGCTAATTATTACCAATTACTAGCATGCTTCTAACTTCCAACAGACTAAAGTTAAAATTTTAAATTATATTAGGCAAGTTGTAAATCTCATACTGTTTAACTTTGGAATATTGAATCCGTCCAAAAACATTAAAATGTAAGAAAATGCGCCAAGTAGCAGTTGGATTTCCCCACGAAATTGAAACATTGATAAATAAATAGAAATTTTATTGTCTTTATTGTAAAGCATTAACTAACAAAAAGACATGAAATCCGTCCAAAAACATTAAACTGTAAAAAAATGCGCCAAGTAGCAGTTTGATTTTCCCTAAAATTGAAATATAACAAAAAAGATAATAGATATCATACAACAAAGCCAAGTTTTCATTGAAAGATACCTCAATTTAATTCGCATTAGCAATTAATAATAAATTAACAATAAATTAGCGATTAACAATAAAAAAAAACTTGGCGTGTGCGCCCTTCATTCGAGGCACTTGCTCTGGTAATATTGCTAAAAAAACTTTTAAAGAAATTAAATTGTAGTAAAGTCAGTTTTGGGTTTGAATCAGTTGCCCATTGTCTTTTTACCTCGCAATGAAGCGCGCACATGCCAAGTTTTTTTTATTGTTAATCGCTAATTTATTGTTAATTTATTATTAATTGCTAATGCGAATTAAATCGAGGTATCTTTCAATGAAAACTTGGCTTTGTTGTATGATATCTATTATCTTTTTTGTTATATTTCAATTTTAGGGAAAATCAAACTGCTACTTGGCGCATTTTTTTACAGTTTAATGTTTTTGGACGGATTTTGAATATATAGGCGAGTACTTGCACTGTTTCAAACCTGTCGCCGATGCCACCACCAAACTGCAAGCCGAGAATTTTTGTTATTATGGCTGCGTACTGCCAACTATTGTCAGTTTGCGTCGGCTAATGACTCAAGCGGCAGTCAGCAGACGCTTGAAATATTGTCAATCCCTACCGGGCCATATTCAGTCATCCATTGACAAAAGATTCGGTGAATATTTAAACGTTTTTGGCATTGGCAAATTTGCTGCAATATCCGCCGTATTCCATCCCCGCTTCAAAAGAGCGTGGATGCCGTCACTGTCGCCAGAGCAAAAATCGTCAGTTGACAGCGCTGTCAAAATTGCGGTCAACTCATTTTATGAGCGAAGTCTGTCGCAAGCTAGGGAAGAAAAAATGTTTTAAAAAAATGTGACCGACTTCGAAAACTGACAAAGTTCCAGAGAGCTGAAAACTAAAAGAGCTGAAAACGAAAAAACAAGAGGCAGAAAAAATGCTCTGAAAAGTAAAAAATAATTTGTTGTTTCAATGGATACATATTTGCAGTCATAATATGTGATTTTGGCAACCTTCCCCCATAAAGCCTAAAGATACTGCAACTTTTCGGAGGCGGCGCAAATATAAGTAAAATATTACTGGCAATCATGTGTCTTACCCACCCTTATCCGTATTCTTTTTCTTACCCGTGCTTTCTCACTCTTGCTTTCGTGCTCTCCCTCCCGCCTCCCAAGCTCTCTCTCTCACGATATTTCTCTACCCCCCCCCCCCCCCCCCGCCACTGCCGCCGCCCAACAACCCAAACCACCCACTCACCAACCCACCAATCTTGCAAAAGTCATTTAAAAATGATCAAAAATAGAAATGGATATCATTGGTAAACGAAAGCCAAGTTATAATTCAGATATATAATTAATAACATACAAGAAACCCAAGCTTTCATTCAAAGATACCTCGATTTAACTCGCATCGGCAATTAACAATAAATTCACAATAAATTAGCGATTAACAATAATAATAAAAAAAAACTTGGCGGGTGCGCGCTTCGTTGCGAGGTAAGAAAGCAATGAGAAATTAATTTAAATGTAACATTGACTTTACTATAATATAAAATCCTAAGAAATATGACATTTATACATTTCAATCATATATACTATATCCTACATCGAAAAGAAGGTTCTCAATTCGTCGTGTATCTATTTCTTTCAAAGTTTTCTAGCAATATTACCAGAGCAAGTGCCTCGATATACTACATCGAAAAGGATGAGGGTCTCAAATCGTCGCGTATATATTTCTTTCAAAGTTTTCCAGCAATATTACCAGAGCAAGTGTCTCGAATGAAGCGCGCACACGCCAAGTTTTTTTTTATTATAATTGTTAATCGCTAATTTATTGTGAATTTATTGTTAATTGCCGATGCGAGTTAAATCGAGGTATCTTTGAATGAAAGCTTGGGTTTGTTGTATGTTATTAATTATATATCTGAATTATAACTTGGCTTTCGTTTACCAATGATATCCATTTCTATTTTTGATAATTTTTAAAAGACTTTTGCAAGATTGGTGGGTTGGTGAGTGGGTGGTTTGGGTTGTTGGGCGGCGGCAGTGGCGGGGGGGGGGGGGGGGGGGGCTACTTGGCGTTTTTTTTTCATTTTAATGTTTTTGGGGGGATCTCAGTTCTTTTTGTTAGTTAATCGGTAAAATAAAAATATAATCTTTGATTTAAGTAATTCACAAACTACACATTTGACAAGTTTAATACTTCAACAATGTTGCGAATAAGAGGAGGATACAGCTTGTCTGTATAATGTAAAAATTATTTTTTCTTTTTTTATTCTGTAAGTAATATTACATTGCGAAAGCGTATTTGCTCACCAAATATCAGGTCTCTTTCGCTGAAGTGATATTCTCCCTTGTTCAAGACATTTGTGAAGTGTGGAACTTGTCAAATGTGAAGCTAAGAACCACTTAAGCGAGAGGCTTGAAATTTGATGAGCAGATACTGATACTGATACAACTTAGGAACAGGCCGCCATTATCAATCAGTATTTACTCAGTACATTTCAGGTCTTTGATTTAAGTAATTCTCAAGCTACACATTTGACATGTTTAATACTTCAACAATATGACGAATAAGAGGGGGATGCAGCTTATCTATGTAATGTGTTACGTTCAGGAGGTAAAGACGTAACAAATGTATCATACGCAGCATTGGACTTCATTATATGGAACTCAAATTCATGCAATCTACTGGCAATTCATATTCGTCCAACAAATTTGGAGTCCTTCGCTTACGTTATACATTCTCTCCTCATTCAACACATGTGAAGAGTGTGGAACTTGTCAAATGTGTAGGCTAAGAACGACTTAAGCGACAGACTTGAAACTTGATGAGCAGGATACTAATTTTCCACGACTAGTATGCCCCTAAATTAATATTACGATTAGGCTCAACACTTAATAAGTTCTATTCATTCTCTTTTTTACCACATTTGTAATGTCAAATTTGACAAGGGCGTTCCCAAGAACCAGTTCAGTTATAGATTTCAAACTTGCTGAACAGATCCATAATTTAAAATTACAGAAGTCAAAGATCTAAAGTTTACTGAGCAAATACTGATTACTAGCAAGGTTCGTAGTTCAGAAATCATTTACATGAAAGACCTGAAGTATCACTTATTGAACAAATTGTTGCTTTTTCATTTAAGTGGGTCCTGGTTATGCACTTGGCAACTTTGGTAGTCTATAATTGTATTGAATAAGGGGATATTGCTTAACAGTGTTAGATTGAGTAGGGTCATAAAGCTGTACCAATAAGAGAATAAAACTGTTAAATTTGTCAGATATCCTCGCGTAAGATATTTCTGTCATAAAATAGCCCACATAACCAAGCACTCGAACGTCAAGGAAATAAGACATCTACCCATCTCGTGTTAGTTAGTCTCTTTCTACATGTCTAGCATCTCTCTCTAACATCAGCTCACATCTGCCTTCTCTCTCTAGCATAACATCATCTCGCAGCTAGAAATATTGATTTAATATATGAACATTCTGCCACCTAGCGTGGAAAATATGTGACCTACACTTTTGGTCCGAATCTTCTTCTGAATCGTTTTCGCACGAGAAAATAAGAGGAGGAAATTCATATCTCTTGAACGCATGAACCAATTTTCTTACTCTTTAGCTTATTGGATTCAGAAAAATAAATTAGGCTGTGCTTGATTCATAAGTTATGCTTCCAAGCTGTAACTTTTTCGGAAATCGAGGTGAAAGTCTTATATCGATCGAAAACCGCTACGCGTCGGGATAAGTAGCCTCGGCTTCTCGCGCTGTATAGCTATAACTAACTACTTGGCGCGAGACTTTACCGAGTCTCCTGATAGGGATCAGTAGTAGTTATTATATATATATACAGCACGCAACTACCGAGGATACTTATCCCGAAGTGTAGCAGTTGTCGTCTGTTATAAAACTTTCACCTCGATTTATGAAAAAGTTACAGCTCCGGGGATTTATTTCTGAATTTTGTATTTTATCGCTGATTTTTCTGAATCCAATGAGCCAAGAATCAAGCGAATCGGTTCAGTCGTTCAGGAGATATGAATTTCTCCTGCTTATTTTTCTCGTGGAAAAGGCAAGGCGGATTAAGAGTCCTTATGTTTGGGCGATATTCCTAAAAATGTGGCTTTCACTTTTTTCACACGAGATGGGAGCACCCCGAAATGCTGCGGTCTGCGGAGATAATATGACTATGTCGTGTTTACGTTACCGACATATTGGTTAAGCCAGTTATGCCGCAGTTGGTTGTGTGTCATAACGGTTATGTGAGACAGTCCGATTTTATTATTTTATTTCAGATAATAAAACAGCATACTCCTTACGTACAGCACTGTCCTTGTCCCTGTCCCTGTGATCTTGCGATTATTAAGAATTATAAAATGCCAAAAGTGTTAATTACGTAACTCACAAACCCTTGCATTTGGTAAACGAGTGCTCATTATCAATAGGTAAAATTGTTAAGTGTCTAGCATATGAATCTTTTAAACAATAATTAGCAATTATTTACAATTGACGGGAATGCTAGCTATTAGTAATCAGTACTTGCTTAGACTAATTTCAGCACTTTAGGTCAGCTAGCCACTTGACAGTCAGGAATAACTTGTAAGGTATTAAGCAAATAAGTTAAAATTTCAATACATTCTAGCTATTGGGAATCTCCCTTTTGCTAATCTGAATCATTGTTTGACTTAACGCTTTACAATTATAGTATATATATAAATCAAGCAAAATGCTTATACACAGTCTAATTTAGTTGTATCTTGACTGTCAAGTTCATTGTTCACGGACCGCTTCAGCTAAGGAGCTAAAATGATGTAAGCAAGCACCAATAACCAATCGCATGTCATTTAGGGATATAATAGCTATTGGTAATCAGTATTTGTTTAGCAAATTTCATTACTGTAGATTGTGTGCTTTGTGACCTATGCATTTGGCACTCAAGATATATCAAAGTTAAAGTGCGTATGAGGGTATAGCTTATTTAATCTGCAATTTAAATGTATCCTAGCTATTGGGAATCAGTAAACAGATGCTAATTATTACCAATGGCTACCATGCTTCTAACTTCCAACAGACTAAAGTTAAAATTTTAAATCATACTAGGCAAGCTGTAAATCTCATACTGTTTAACTTTGGAATATTGAATTTGTCAAGTGCAAGCTATATTATGTAGGGAATCTATATTCTCACATTCAGCTCAATTTCTTAGATCTCCTCCTATGTGCATAATTAAGTTATAAATACATTGTAACATTAAAGTTACATTAGAACATAAACATGCACATAGTGATGGTGCATATTTGAACAGAAATGGCACTTGACATTTTAATAAAATTCTACTTTTAAATTTATTAATTAAACCATTCATAAATAATTCGAAATTTGATTGTCTTTATTGTTAAGCATTAACTAACAAAAAGGCATGAAATCTATCCAAAAACATTAAAATGTAAGAAAATGCGCCAAGTAGCAGTTGGATTTCCCCAGAATAATATAACAAGTATAATATATAATAAAATATAACAAAAAAGATAATAGATATCATACAGGAAAGCCAAGCTTTCATTCAAAGATACCTCGATTTAACTCGCATTAGCAATTAACAATAAATTAGCGACTAACAATAAAAACAACTTGGCGTGTGCGCCTTTCATTCGAGGCACTTGCTCTGGTAATATTGCGAAAGAACTTTTAAACAAATTAAATTGTAGTAAAGTCAGTTTTGGGTTTGAATCAGTTTCCCATTGTCTTTTTACCTTGTAATGAAGCGCGCATACGCCAAGGTTTTTTTATTGTTAATCGCTAATTTATTGTTAATTGCTAATGCGAGTTAAATCGAGGTATCTTTGAATGAAAACTTGGCTTTCTTCTATGATATCGATTATCTTTTTTGTTATATTTCAATTTTATGGGGAAATCCAACTGCTACTTGGCGCATTTTCTTACATTTTAATGTTTTTGGACGGATGAATCTGTCCAAAAAGCAGCCAAGTAGCAGTTGGATTTCCCCACAAAAATATAACAAATATAATATATAATGAAATATAAACAAAAAAAATAGATATCATACAAGAAAGCCAAGCTTTCATTCAAAAATACCTCGATTTAACTCGCATTATCAATTAACAATCAATTAACAATAAATTACCGATTAACAATACAAAAAATCTTGGCGTGTGCGCACTTCATTGCGAGGTAAAAAGGCAATGGAAAACTGATTTATCACTAGAACTACCGACGATTGTTATGCTGTTATAACGATCCACGTAAAAACAAGTCATTTCGACTCGTTCGGTAGTCCTGGTGTTAAACCTAACACTGACTTTACTACAATGTGAGTAAATCCTAACAAATCTTTCATTTTCAGTCCTATATAAATCCTAATAAATCTTTCATTTTGAATTATATATACTATACACAGCGACCTTGTTTTACCATTTTTTGCCTCCAATATATGAATATTCTCCGATTTCATGAGCATTGTCCAGTGTCTCATAACTGACAAGGACATCATTCTTTCCCAATATCGATAAGAAGGAGGTTCTCCGTTCATCGCGTATATGTTTCTTTAAACGTTTTTTAGTTATATTACCGGAACCGGTGCCTCGAATGAAGTGCGCACACGCCAAGATTTTTTGTATTGTTAATCGGTAATTTATTATTAATTGATTGTTAATTGATAATGCGAGTTAAATCGAGGTATTTTTGAATGAAAGCTTGGCTTTCTTGTATGATATCTATTTTTTTTGTTTATATTTCATTATATATTTGTTATATTTTTGTGGGGAAATCCAACTGCTACTTGGCGCATTTTCTTACATTTTAATGTTTTTGGACGGATTTCATGTCTTTTTGTTAGTTAATGCTTAACAATAAAGACAATAAAATTTTTAATTATTTATCAATATTTCATTTTTGTGGGAAAATCAAACTGCTACTTAGCGCATTTTTTTACAGTTTAATGTTTTTCGACGGATTTCATGCCTTTTTGTTAGTTAATGCTTAACAATAAAGACAATAAAAATTCTAAGTATTTATCAATGGTTTAATTAATAAATTTAAAAGTAAAATTTTATTAAAATGTCAAGTGCCATTTCTGTTCAAATATGCACCATCACCTATGTGCATGTTTATGTTATAATGTAACTTTAATGTTACAATGTATTTATAACTTAATCATGCACATAGGAGGAGATCGAAGAAATGGAGCTGAATGTGAGAATATAGATTCCCTACATATTATATAGCTTGCACTTGACAAATTCACATTAGCAAAAGAAAAAGTACCAATAGCTAGGATGCATTGAAATTGCAAATTAGATAAGCTATACCCTCATACGCACTCTAACATTGGTGTATCTTGACAGCCAAATGCGTAGCTCAGGGAGCGCATAATCTAATGTAATAAAATTTGTTAAATAAGTACTGATTACCAATAGCTAGTATGTCGCTAAATGACACATGATTGATAATTATTGCTTGCTTAATTCATTTTATTCTTTAGCTGAAGTGTTCCTTGAGCGATGAACTTGACAATCATGATCATGATACAACTAAATTAGATTGCCTATGAGCATTCTGCTTGGTTTTCTATATTATAATTCTAAAGCGTTAAATCAAATAATGATTCAGAGTAGCAAAAGAGAGATTCCCAATAGCTATAATATATTGAAATTTTAAATGATTGGACTTAACACTTTACAAATTATTCCTGACTGTCAAATACCTAGCTGATGAAGCGCAAACCTAAAGTAATGAAATTTACTAAGCAAGTACTGATTATCAATAGCTAGTATATCGCTCAATGACACATGATTGATAATTATTGCTTGCTTGATTCATTTTATTCTTTAGCTGAAGTGTTCCTTGAGCGATGAACTTGACAGTCGTGATCATGATACAACTAAATTAGATTGCCTATGAGCATTCTGCTTGGTTTATATATTATAATTCTAAAGCGTTAAATCAAATAATGATTCAGAGTAGCAAAAGAGAGATTCCCAATAGCTATAATATATTGAACTTTTAAATGATTGGACTTAACACTTTACAAATTATTCCTGACTGTCAAATACCTAGCTGACGGAGCGCAAACCTAAAGTGCTGAAATTAGTTTGAGCAAGTACTGATTATTAATACCGAGCATTCCCTTGAACTGTAAATAAATAATTGTTAATATTGCTTTAAAGATAAATATGCTACACTCTTGACAATTTTAATTATTGGAAATCAGCACTCGTTCACCAAACATATTTGACACTTCATAATTCTTAATAATAACAAGATTACAGGGACAGGGGCAAGGACACTATACTCTTTTATTAACTAAATAAAAGCATGGAATCTAGAATAAAATAAAATAATAAAATTGGACTGTGTCACATAACTGTAGGAGCGTGAAGTTAAGCGAATGACAGCGAATGAGAGCGAACGTAGAATGAATGTGGTGCGTAAATTAAAGAAGCTGTCCAAGGGGCAGCATCGAGGAGCGAATGTTATGAGAACGAGTGTAAGACGTGAGTTTGAGGGTGTCGTATGACTGAGATACGGGTAAGAGCAGTAGCGAGTGGTATGAGGAATAGATGGGGTGAGCGAGTGGCCGAACGCGAGCGAGTGTCCGAGCGTGAGCGAGTGGAATGGGGAACGACTGGAAGAAGTAAGGATGTCGCAAGGAAATATGTGTGTCTAAATTGTGGAGTGAATGTTGCTAGGTGGAATGGGATGCGAATGAGACCAGGGTGGCCTGCGAATGAAAGAGTGTGCGTGTGTATCTACGAGTGCTAAGGATGTATGAGGATAGATATAAGGGCATTTTGGAGCCAGGAGCACAGTTCAGAGGCGTCAGTTCAGAGGCGTCAGTTCAGAGGCGTCAGTTCAGAGGCGTCAGTTCAGAGGCGTCAGTTCAGAGGCGTCAGTTCAGAGGCGTCAGTTCAGAGGCGTCAGTTCAGAGGCGTCAGTTCAGAGGCGTCAGTTCAGAGGCGTCAGTTCAGAGGCGTCAGTTCAGAGGAGACAGTTAATAAAGGCAGTTCAGAGTTAAGAGTCGGAGTCGGAGTCGGAGTCGGAGTCGGAGTCGGAGTCGGAGTCGGAGTCGGAGTCGGAGTCGGAGTCGGAGTCGGAGTCGGAGTCGGAGTCGGAGTCGGAGTCGGAGTCGGAGTCGGAGTCGGAGTCGGAGTCGGAGTCGGAGTCGGAGTCGGAGTCGGAGTCTGTTGACCAGCAGAATAATAAAGAACGGATATTTAGTAGAAGCAACACTTCACAAAAATGTTATCTTTTAACCCTATCCTCCCGACCCACAGTCCCTACATAACCATTATGACACATAACCAGCCATGGCATAACTGGCTTAACCAATGTGTCGGTATGACACACATTACAGATTATAGATCGGTAACGTAAATACGATATTTCCGTTTGCTGCCATCTCGTATGAGAAAAGTGAAAACCACATTTTTAGGAATTAGTTCCCCTGATGAATCTTAATTTGCCTTGCCGTTTTCACGAGAAGAATAAGCAGGAGAAATCCATATCTCTTGAACGACTAACCGATTTGCTTGATTCTTGGCTCGTTCAATTCAGAAAAATCAACGAAAAAATACAAAATTCAGAAATAAATCTTTGGAGCTGTAACTTTTCCATAAATCGAGGTGAAAGTTTTATAGCGGACGAAAACCGCTACACTTCGGGATAAGTATCCTCGGTAGTCGCGCGCTGTACTATATATATAACTACTACTTGGCGCGAGACTCTACCGAGTCTCCTGATATCTCCTGAACGACTGAACCGACTCGCCTGATTCTTGGCTCATTCGATTCAGAAAAATCAACGAAAAAATATAAGATTCAGAAATAAATCGTTGGAGTTGTTACGAGCCAGGCTTCGCGAGTCCTAAAATATGCTCCAAGATCGTGCTAAGGGCTATTTCACCTTAGCCAGACTCGAGTCTTCTAGTTCCTAATCGGCCCTACGTCAATCCTGGGATGTTGCTGAGTGCTATTTCAACTCAACCGCACTCAGGTCCTTAAACTCCTTCTAACCCCCTTTATTCTAGTTACTTTCAATAACTGAGAACAGAACTTGGGATCGTGCTAAGGGCTATTTCACCTTAACCAGATACAAGACTGGACCTTGTTAAATAAAAGAATGGCTAGTTGCTTCCAGTAGCTCAGAACAGAGATTTGGGATCGTGCTAAGGGCTATTCCACCTTAACCAGACTCAAGACTGCTCATTGATCATGGAAGAATGCCCTAAGCTAGAGTTAAACCTTACTATGGCTCGCCGGATACACCTCGAGCGGTAAAAATGTATCCTTGTGGGATCTTTTATTATTCTCTTCCTTATTACGCTTAATTGAAACGTGGTTGACCAAACAGGAATTTAGTAATGACGACACGAATGATTTTTTAATGAAAACTAGAATAATGTTCAATATATTGTGAATGAACAAATAATACAAACACAAAAATATACAATGAGAGTTTCTGTGGTTTTGAGATGTTGTTACAAATAATATGAATTCGTTTTACGATACGATTTGAACGGGGGAGAAACTAACGAAAGAACTGTGACTTGTCTAACGATCGCGATGAGACACGATGTACGTACGGTAATTGTAACTGCTTCGAAGGAGACTACTGCTCGATCTACTACGGTGTTCTTCGCTGGTCCGATTGACAGAGCTTCGCCGTCGATGAGAGTTCGAAACTGATTCTCCCGCTTTCTACTAGAATTTAGGGCTTAAATAGCCGAAAAACCCAGTGAAAAGGAGGTATGGTGGGAGTATAGGCGCCAAGGGTCAGACTACACTTGAGGTCTAAACACTTACAGGGGAAGCAAAAGTGCACCGCTGCGATGATCTCTTACTAGGAATGCGATTTAAGGGCTTGAGATAAGACGGAATGAAAGAGTCGAAGTCACAGTTTTAAGGCTCGAAAAATACGCACGGGAAAACTATGTGGGAGACTAGCGAGTTAAAATTATTGAATCTACGTGTGAAATAAGGCTAAGAAAAGTAGTGCGATGAGGATGAATATGTAACAGAGCTGCAACTTTTCCATAAATCGAAGTGAAAGTTTTATAGCAGACAATAACCGCTACACTTCGGGATAAGTATCCTCGGTAGTCGCGCGCCGTATATATAACTACTACTTGGCGCGAGACACTACCGAGTCTCCTGATACTTCGTTTGGCAACGTTTATCCCTTCGCCGTAACATGCTCAATTCCGAATAAAATAGCATAATGGTATAAGAACAATAATGATACTCACACTATTTGAAAAAATAAAATAAGATAGAATAAAACAGAATGGAGAAGAGAAAGAAAGAAAGGAGAAAGAAAATAAGAAGGGAGAAAGAGAAGAAAAAAGGTGTACGTGAATCCGTGTATCGAGCAAACAATTGATGGCTGTCGAGTGCACCGAGTCTACATATTTGCAGGGCGGATTTTGGATGAGTCCTGCCATGTATAGCAATTAATGGAATAAATGTACCGACTCGCTTGAAAATGTCTTCCGAGAGTAAAGGAGGGAGAACAGAGTAATTAAAGTACTCACCTACTTAATTCAGCAAGACGACAGCAGCGGAGCATGGTTGAATTCATGAAATCCGCAGCCCTCATAACACCAAGCACGGAGAAAACTGAAACAGCATCGTGCAGAGCAGTGAGATAGAAGGGAGTAAAGCTGTAGGCAAGGGTGGGATTCAAGGGAATGAAGGAATAGCTGAAATTGGCAACAATCGGTGTGTGCGACAAAAGTCTGGAAATACAGAAACCGACGTAAATGGACAGAGGGATGCACGGAAACGGCACAGCCAATATCTGGAATGAGATATAGGTCCATCGGAGCGCAAGAGAGCAGGGAAGTGCGCAAAATTCGAGAAATTACTTAGACAGCAAGTCGATATTTGCACAGCATAGGTGAACCCATTGAGTCGGTGACGAACTGGTCTCTATTGACAACAAAGATTGGCCCATAGACAACGTGCACTGAAGAGGAAGTACATGGGAGAATACGAGCGAGAGTGACTGAGAGTCGGGAGAGCTAGAAGAGAGGAGCAGAATGGAAACTGACATATGCTCCAGGAGTGAGCACAGACGTGAATTACCCCCGACAAAAAAAATGAAATAGAAGGACTACAACCGATTCCTGAAAGAGCGTTTTCAGGAGACGCTAGAGCACAAGAGAGAGAGAGAGCGGAAGAGAGCGAGAAGTGTGAGAATAGAGAGAGCGAGCGACGAGGAGAAAATATAGGTTAGGAAATTCGCGAAATGAATTTCCGTGTTAATTACGCGGGCGAAGCGAGAAATACAACATGTGGGGAGACGAGAGAGCGCGCACAAAACACTGTCGCACTTAAAACAGCGCTCAGAGACACAACGAAATCGTAATTTCAGCAAAAGATGGGGAGACCGGTACCGGCGCGCTTCCAAGCGCGGCTGCAACTCGACAGCAACTGCGTGCGATGGAACAATGCCCGATAACATCGATATCGATCCACGCGGTGGAATGCGATTACGAGAGAGTAATTAAACGGAATTGAACATTTCGATGGGACACGAGCGACGCGGCACAGAAAAATTATACGATTATGTACAAACACTACGGAGAGTGTGTTTTAGAATTTCGAGAGAGTAAGATCGGGAAAATAATACTTCGTTTGGCAAAGTTTATCCCTTCCCCGTAACATGCTCAATTCCGAATATAATAGCATCATGGTATAAAAACAATAATGATACTCACACTATTTGAAAAAATAAAATAAGATAGAATAAAACAGAATGGAGAAGAGAGAGAAAGAAAGGAGAAAGAAAATAAGAAGGGAGAAAGAGAAGAAAAAAGGTGTACGTGAATCCGTGTATCGAGCACACAATTGATGGCTGTCGAGTGCACCGAGTCTACATATTTGCGGGGCGGAGTTTGCATGAGTCCTGCCATGTATAGCAATTAATGGAATAAATGTACCGACTCGCTTGAAAATGTCTTGCGAGAGTAAAGGGGGGAGAACAGAGTAATTAAAGTACTCACCTACTTAATTCAGCAAGACGACAGCAGTGGAGCATGGTTGAATTCGTGAAATCCGCAGCCCTCATAACACCAAGCACGGAGAAAACTGAAACAGCATCGTGCAGAGCAGTGAGATAGAAGGGAGTAATGCTGTAGGCAAGGGTGGGATTCAAGGGAATGAAGGAATAGCTGAAATTGGCAACAATCGGTGTGTGCGACAAAAGTCTGGAAATACAGAAACCGACGTAAATGGACAGAGGGATGCACGGAAACGGCACAGCCAATATCTGGAATGAGATATAGGTCCATCGGAGCGCAAGAGAGCAGGGAAGTGCGCAAAATTCGAGAAATTACTTAGACAGCAAGTCGATATTTGCACAGCATAGGTGAACCCATTGAGTCGGTGACGAACTGGTCTCTATTGACAGCAAAGATTGGCCCATAGACAACGTGCACTGAAGAGGAAGTACATGGGAGAATACGAGCGAGAGTGACTGACAGTCGGGAGAGCTAGAAGAGAGGAGCAGAATGGAAACTGACATATGCTCCAGGAGTGAGCACAGACGTGAATTACCCCCGCAAAAAAACTGAAATAGAAGGACTACAACCGATTCCTGAAAGAGCGTTTTCAGGAGACGCTAGAGCACAAGAGAGAGAGAGAGCGGAAGAGAGCGAGAAGTGTGAGAATAGAGAGAGCGAGCGACGAGGAGAAAATATAGGTTAGGAAATTCGCGAAATGAATTTCCGTGTTAATTACGCGAGCGAAGGGAGAAATACAACATGTGGGGAGACGAGAGAGCGCGCACAAAACACTGTCGCACTTAAAACAGCGCTCCGAGACACAACGAAATCGTAATTTCAGCAAAAGATGGGGAGACCGGTACCGGCGCGCTTCCAAGCGCGGCTGCAACTCGACAGCAACTGCGCGCGATGGAACAATGCCCGATAACATCGATATCGATCCACGCGGTGGAATGCGATTACGAGAGAGTAATTAAACGGAATTGAACATTTCGATGGGACACGAGCGACGCGGCACAGAAAAATTATACGATTATGTACAAACACTACGGAGAGTGTGTTTTAGAATTTCGAGAGAGTAAGATCGGGAAAATAATACTTCGTTTGGCAAAGTTTATCCCTTCCCCGTAACATGCTCAATTCCGAATATAATAGCATCATGGTATAAAAACAATAATGATACTCACACTATTTGAAAAAATAAAATAAGATAGAATAAAACAGAATGGAGAAGAGAGAGAAAGAAAGGAGAAAGAAAATAAGAAGGGAGAAAGAGAAGAAAAAAGGTGTACGTGAATCCGTGTATCGAGCACACAATTGATGGCTGTCGAGTGCACCGAGTCTACATATTTGCGGGGCGGAGTTTGCATGAGTCCTGCCATGTATAGCAATTAATGGAATAAATGTACCGACTCGCTTGAAAATGTCTTGCGAGAGTAAAGGGGGGAGAACAGAGTAATTAAAGTACTCACCTACTTAATTCAGCAAGACGACAGCAGTGGAGCATGGTTGAATTCGTGAAATCCGCAGCCCTCATAACACCAAGCACGGAGAAAACTGAAACAGCATCGTGCAGAGCAGTGAGATAGAAGGGAGTAATGCTGTAGGCAAGGGTGGGATTCAAGGGAATGAAGGAATAGCTGAAATTGGCAACAATCGGTGTGTGCGACAAAAGTCTGGAAATACAGAAACCGACGTAAATGGACAGAGGGACGCACGGAAACGGCACAGCCAATATCTGGAATGAGATATAGGTCCATCGGAGCGCAAGAGAGCAGGGAAGTGCGCAAAATTCGAGAAATTACTTAGACAGCAAGTCGATATTTGCACAGCATAGGTGAACCCATTGAGTCGGTGACGAACTGGTCTCTATTGACAGCAAAGATTGGCCCATAGACAACGTGCACTGAAGAGGAAGTACATGGGAGAATACGAGCGAGAGTGACTGACAGTCGGGAGAGCTAGAAGAGAGGAGCAGAGTGGAAACTGACATATGCTCCAGGAGTGAGCACAGACGTGAATTACCACCGCAAAAAAACTGAAATAGAAGGACTACAACCGATTCCTGAAAGAGCGTTTTCAGGAGACGCTAGAGCATAAGAGAGAGAGAGAGCGGAAGAGAGCGAGAAGTGTGAGAATAGAGAGAGCGAGCGACGAGGAGAAAATATAGGTTAGGAAATTCGCGAAATGAATTTCCGTGTTAATTACGCGGGCGAAGCGAGAAATACAACATGTGGGGAGACGAGAGAGCGCGCACAAAACACTGTCGCACTTGAAACAGCGCTCAGAGACACAACGAAATCGTAATTTCAGCAAAAGATGGGGAGACCGGTACCGGCGCGCTTCCAAGCGCGGCTGCAACTCGACAGCAACTGCGTGCGATGGAACAATGCCCGATAACATCGATATCGATCCACGCGGTGGAATGCGATTACGAGAGAGTAATTAAACGGAATTGAACATTTCGATGGGACACGAGCGACGCGGCACAGAAAAATTATACGATTATGTACAAACACTACGGAGAGTGTGTTTTAGAATTTCGAGAGAGTAAGATCGGGAAAATAATACTTCGTTTGGCAAAGTTTATCCCTTCCCCGTAACATGCTCAATTCCGAATATAATAGCATCATGGTATAAAAACAATAATGATACTCACACTATTTGAAAAAATAAAATAAGATAGAATAAAACAGAATGGAGAAGAGAGAGAAAGAAAGGAGAAAGAAAATAAGAAGGGAGAAAGAGAAGAAAAAAGGTGTACGTGAATCCGTGTATCGAGCACACAATTGATGGCTGTCGAGTGCACCGAGTCTACATATTTGCGGGGCGGAGTTTGCATGAGTCCTGCCATGTATAGCAATTAATGGAATAAATGTACCGACTCGCTTGAAAATGTCTTGCGAGAGTAAAGGGGGGAGAACAGAGTAATTAAAGTACTCACCTACTTAATACAGCAAGACGACAGCAGTGGAGCATGGTTGAACTCATGAAATCCGCAGCCCTCGTAACACCAAGCACGGAGAAAACTGAAACAGCATCGTGCAGAGCAGTGAGATAGAAGGGAGTAATGCTGTAGGCAAGGGTGGGATTCAAGGGAATGAAGGAATAGCTGAAATTGGCAACAATCGGTGTGTGCGACAAAAGTCTGGAAATACAGAAACCGACGTAAATGGACAGAGGGATGCACGGAAACGGCACAGCCAATATCTGGAATGAGATATAGGTCCATCGGAGCGCAAGAGAGCAGGGAAGTGCGCAAAATTCGAGAAATTACTTAGACAGCAAGTCGATATTTGCACAGCATAGGTGAACCCATTGAGTCGGTGACGAACTGGTCTCTATTGACAGCAAAGATTGGCCCATAGACAACGTGCACTGAAGAGGAAGTACATGGGAGAATACGAGCGAGAGTGACTGACAGTCGGGAGAGCTAGAAGAGAGGAGCAGAATGGAAACTGACATATGCTCCAGGAGTGAGCACAGACGTGAATTACCCCCGCAAAAAAACTGAAATAGAAGGACTACAACCGATTCCTGAAAGAGCGTTTTCAGGAGACGCTAGAGCATAAGAGAGAGAGAGAGAGCGGAAGAGAGCGAGAAGTGTGAGAATAGAGAGAGCGAGCGACGAGGAGAAAATATAGGTTAGGAAATTCGCGAAATGAATTTCCGTGTTAATTACGCGGGCGAAGCGAGAAATACAACATGTGGGGAGACGAGAGAGCGCGCACAAAACACTGTCGCACTTAAAACAGCGCTCAGAGACACAACGAAATCGTAATTTCAGCAAAAGATGGGGAGACCGGTACCGGCGCGCTTCCAAGCGCGGCTGCAACTCGACAGCAACTGCGCGCGATGGAACAATGCCCGATAACATCGATATCGATCCACGCGGTGGAATGCGATTACGAGAGAGTAATTAAACGGAATTGAACATTTCGATGGGACACGAGCGACGCGGCACAGAAAAATTATACGATTATGTACAAACACTTGGGAGAGTGTGTTTTAGAATTTCGAGAGAGTAAGACCGGGAAAATGATACTTCGTTTGGCAAAGTTTATCCCTTCCCCGTAACATGCTCAATTCCGAATAAAATAGTATAATGGTATCAAAACAATAATGATACTCACACTATTTGAAAAAATAAAATAAGATAGAATAAAACAGAATAGAGAAGAGAGAGAAAGAAAGGAGAAAGAGAAGAAAAAAGGTGTACGTGAATCCGTGTATCGAGCAAACAATTGATGGCTGTCGAGTGCACCGAGTCTACATATTTGCGGGGCGGAGTTTGCATGAGTCCTGCCATGTATAGCAATTAATGGAATAAATGTACCGACTCGCTTGAAAATGTCTTGCGAGAGTAAAGGGGGGAGAACAGAGTAATTAAAGTACTCACCTACTTAATTCAGCAAGACGACAGCAGTGGAGCATGGTTGAATTCGTGAAATCCGCAGCCCTCATAACACCAAGCACGGAGAAAACTGAAACAGCATCGTGCAGAGCAGTGAGATAGAAGGGAGTAATGCTGTAGGCAAGGGTGGGATTCAAGGGAATGAAGGAATAGCTGAAATTGGCAACAATCGGTGTGTGCGACAAAAGTCTGGAAATACAGAAACCGACGTAAATGGACAGAGGGACGCACGGAAACGGCACAGCCAATATCTGGAATGAGATATAGGTCCATCGGAGCGCAAGAGAGCAGGGAAGTGCGCAAAATTCGAGAAATTACTTAGACAGCAAGTCGATATTTGCACTGCATAGGTGAACCCATTGAGTCGGTGACGTACTGGTCTCTATTGATAGCAAAGATTAGCCCATAGACAACGTGCACTGAAGAGGAAGTACATGGGAGAATACGAGCGAGAGTGACTGACAGTCGGGAGAGTTAGAAGAGAGGAGCAGAATGGAAACTGACATATGCTCCAGGAGTGAGCACAGACGTGAATTACCCCCGCAAAAAAACTGAAATAGAAGGACTACAACCGATTCTTGAAAGAGCGTTTTCAGGAGACGCTAGAGCATAAGAGAGAGAGAGAGCGGAAGAGAGCGAGAAGTGTGAGAATAGAGAGAGCGAGCGACGAGGAGAAAATATAGGTTAGGAAATTCGCGAAATGAATTTCCGTGTTAATTACGCGGGCGAAGCGAGAAATACAACATGTGGGGAGACGAGAGAGCGCGCACAAAACACTGTCGCACTTAAAACAGCGCTCCGAGACACAACGAAATCGTAATTTCAGCAAAAGATGGGGAGACCGGACCGGCGCGCTTCCAAGCGCGGCTGCAACTCGACAGCAACTGCGCGCGATGGAACAATGCCCGATAACATCGATATCGATCCACGCGGTGGAATGCGATTAGGAGAGAGTAATTGAACGGAATTGAACATTTCGATGGGACACGAGCGACGCGGCACAGAAAAATTATACGATTATGTACAAACACTAGGGAGAGTGTGTTTTAGAATTTCGAGAGAGTAAGATCGGGAAAATAATACTTCGTTTGGCAAAGTTTATCCCTTCCCCGTAACATGCTCAATTCCGAATAAAATAGCATCATGGTATAAAAACGATAATGATACTCACACTATTTCAAAAAATAAAATAAGATAGAATAAAACAGAATGGAGAAGAGACAGAAAGAAAGGAGAAAGAGAAGAAAAAAGGTGTACGTGAATCCGTGTATCGAGCAAACAATTGATGGCTGTCGAGTGCACCGAGTCTACATATTTGCGGGGCGGAGTTTGCATGAGTCCTGCCATGTATAGCAATTAATGGAATAAATGTACCGACTCGCTTGAAAATGTCTTGCGAGAGTAAAGGAGGAAGAACAGAGTAATTAAAGTACTCACCTACTTAATTCAGCAAGACGACAGCAGTGGAGCATGGTTGAATTCGTGAAATCCGCAGCCCTCATAACACCAAGCACGGAGAAAACTGAAACAGCATCGTGCAGAGCAGTGAGATAGAAGGGAGTAATGCTGTAGGCAAGGGTGGGATTCAAGGGAATGAAGGAATAGCTGAAATTGGCAACAATCGGTGTGTGCGACAAAAGTCTGGAAATACAGAAACCGACGTAAATGGACAGAGGGATGCACGGAAACGGCACAGCCAATATCTGGAATGAGATATAGGTCCATCGAAGAGCGAGAGAGCAGGGAAGTGCGCAAAATTCGAGAAATTACTTAGACAGCAAGTCGATATTTGCACAGCATAGGTGAACCCATTGAGTCGGTGACGAACTGGTCTCTATTGACAGCAAAGATTGGCCCATAGACAACGTGCACTGAAGAGGAAGTACATGGGAGAATACGAGCGAGAGTGACTGACAGTCGGGAGAGCTAGAAGAGAGGAGCAGAATGGAAACTGACATATGCTCCAGGAGTGAGCACAGACGTGAATTACCCCCGACAAAAAAAATGAAATAGAAGGACTACAACCGATTCCTGAAAGAGCGTTTTCAGGAGACGCTAGAGCACAAGAGAGAGAGCGGAAGAGAGCGAGAAGTGTGGGAATAGAGAGAGCGAGCGACGAGGAGAAAATATAGGTTAGGAAGTTCGCGAAATGAATTTCCGTGTTAATTACGCGGGCGAAGCGAGAAATACAACATGTGGGGAGACGAGAGAGCGCGCACAAAACACTGTCGCACTTAAAACAGCGCTCAGAGACACAACGAAATCGTAATTTCAGCAAAAGATGGGGAGACCGGTACCGGCGCGCTTCCAAGCGCGGCTGCAACTCGACAGCAACTGCGCGCGATGGAACAATGCCCGATAACATCGATATCGATCCACGCGGTGGAATGCGATTACGAGAGAGTAATTAAACGGAATTGAACATTTCGATGGGACACGAGCGACGCGGCACAGAAAAATTATACGATTATGTACAAACACTTGGGAGAGTGTGTTTTAGAATTTCGAGAGAGTAAGACCGGGAAAATGATACTTCGTTTGGCAAAGTTTATCCCTTCCCCGTAACATGCTCAATTCCGAATAAAATAGTATAATGGTATCAAAACAATAATGATACTCACACTATTTGAAAAAATAAAATAAGATAGAATAAAACAGAATAGAGAAGAGAGAGAAAGAAAGGAGAAAGAGAAGAAAAAAGGTGTACGTGAATCCGTGTATCGAGCAAACAATTGATGGCTGTCGAGTGCACCGAGTCTACATATTTGCGGGGCGGAGTTTGCATGAGTCCTGCCATGTATAGCAATTAATGGAATAAATGTACCGACTCGCTTGAAAATGTCTTGCGAGAGTAAAGGGGGGAGAACAGAGTAATTAAAGTACTCACCTACTTAATTCAGCAAGACGACAGCAGTGGAGCATGGTTGAATTCGTGAAATCCGCAGCCCTCATAACACCAAGCACGGAGAAAACTGAAACAGCATCGTGCAGAGCAGTGAGATAGAAGGGAGTAATGCTGTAGGCAAGGGTGGGATTCAAGGGAATGAAGGAATAGCTGAAATTGGCAACAATCGGTGTGTGCGACAAAAGTCTGGAAATACAGAAACCGACGTAAATGGACAGAGGGACGCACGGAAACGGCACAGCCAATATCTGGAATGAGATATAGGTCCATCGAAGAGCGAGAGAGCAGGGAAGTGCGCAAAATTCGAGAAATTACTTAGACAGCAAGTCGATATTTGCACTGCATAGGTGAACCCATTGAGTCGGTGACGAACTGGTCTCTATTGATAGCAAAGATTGGCCCATAGACAACGTGCACTGAAGAGGAAGTACATGGGAGAATACGAGCGAGAGTGACTGACAGTCGGGAGAGCTAGAAGAGAGGAGCAGAATGGAAACTGACATATGCTCCAGGAGTGAGCACAGACGTGAATTACCCCCGCAAAAAAAATGAAATAGAAGGACTACAAGCGATTCCTGAAAGAGCGTTTTCAGGAGACGCTAGAGCACAAGAGAAAGAGCGGAAGAGAGCGAGAAGTGTGGGAATAGAGAGAGCGAGCGACGAGGAGAAAATATAGGTTAGGAAATTCGCGAAATGAATTTCCGTGTTAATTACGCGAGCGAAGCGAGAAATACAACATGTGGGGAGGCGAGAGAGCGCGAACAAAACACTGTCGCACTTAAAACAGCGCTCCGAGACACAACGAAATCGTAATTTCAGCAAAAGATGGGGAGACCGGTACCGGCGCGCTTCCAAGCGCGGCTGCAACTCGACAGCAACTGCGCGCGATGGAACAATGCCCGATAACATCGATATCGATCCACGCGGTGGAATGCGATTAGGAGAGAGTAATTGAACGGAATTGAACATTTCGATGGGACACGAGCGACGCGGCACAGAAAAATTATACGATTATGTACAAACACTAGGGAGAGTGTGTTTTAGAATTTCGAGAGAGTAAGATCGGGAAAATAATACTTCGTTTGGCAAAGTTTATCCCTTCCCCGTAACATGCTCAATTCCGAATAAAATAGCATCATGGTATAAAAACAATAATGATACTCACACTATTTGAAAAAATAAAATAAGATAGAATAAAACAGAATGGAGAAGAGACAGAAAGAAAGGAGAAAGAAAATAAGAAGGGAGAAAGAGAAGAAAAAAGGTGTACGTGAATCCGTGTATCGAGCAAACAATTGATGGCTGTCGAGTGCACCGAGTCTACATATTTGCGGGGCGGAGTTTGCATGAGTCCTGCCATGTATAGCAATTAATGGAATAAATGTACCGACTCGCTTGAAAATGTCTTGCGAGAGTAAAGGAGGAAGAACAGAGTAATTAAAGTACTCACCTACTTAATTCAGCAAGACGACAGCAGTGGAGCATGGTTGAATTCGTGAAATCCGCAGCCCTCATAACACCAAGCACGGAGAAAACTGAAACAGCATCGTGCAGAGCAGTGAGATAGAAGGGAGAAGTGCTGCAGGCAAGAGTGGGATTCATGGGAGTGAAGGATTAGCTGAAATTGGCAACAATCGGTGTGTGCGACAAAAGTCTGGAAATACAGAAACCGACGTAAATGGGCACAGGGATGCACGGAAACGGCACAGGCAATATCTGGAATGAGATAGTCCATCGGAGAGCAAGAGAGCAGGGAAGTGCGCAAAATTCGAGAAATTACTTAGACAGCAAGTCGATATCTGTACTGCATAGGTGAACCCATTGAGTCGGTGACGTACTGGTCTCTATTGATAGCAAAGATTAGCCCATAGACAACGTGCACTGAAGAGGAAGTACATGGAAGAATACGAGCGAGAGTGACTGACAGTCGGGAGCTAGAAGAGAGGAGCAGATTGGAAACTGACATATGCTCCAGGAGTGAGCACAGACGTGAATTACCCCCGACAAAAAAAAATGAAATAGAAGGACTACAAGCGATTCCTGAAAGAGCGTTTTCAGGAGACGCTAGAGCACAAGAGAGAAAGAGAGAGAGCGGAAGAGAGCGAGAAGTGTGAGAATAGAGAGAACGAGCGACGAGGAGAAAACATAGGTTAGGAAATTCGCGAAATGAATTTCCGTGTTAATTACGCGAGCGAAGCGAGAAATACAACATGTGGGGAGACGAGAGAGCGCACAGAAAACACTGTCGCACTTAAAACAGCGCTCCGAGACACAACGAAATCGTAATTTCAGCAAAAGATGGGGAGACCGGTACCGGCGCGCTTCCAAGCGCGGCTGCAACTCGACAGCAACTGCGCGCGATGGAACAATGCCCGATAACATCGATATCGATCCACGCGGTGGAATGCGATTACGAGAGAGGAATTAAACGGAATTGAACATTTCGATGGGACACGAGCGACGCGGCACAGAAAAATTATACGATTATGTACAAACACTAGGGAGAGTGTGTTTTAGAATTTCGAGAGAGTAAGATCGGGAAACTAATACTTCGTTTGGCAAAGTTTATCCCTTCCCCGTAATATGCTCAATTCCGAATAAAATAGCATAATGGTATAAAAACAATAATGATACTCACACTATTTGAAAAAATAAAATAAGATAGAATAAAACAGAATGGAGAAGAGAGAGAAAGAAAGGAGAAAGAGAAGAAAAAAGGTGTACGTGAATCCGTGTATCGAGCAAACAATTGATGGCTGTCGAGTGCACCGAGTCTACATATTTGCGGGGCGGAGTTTGCATGAGTCCTGCCATGTATAGCAATTAATGGAATAAATGTACCGACTCGCTTGAAAATGTCTTGCGAGAGTAAAGGAGGAAGAACAGAGTAATTAAAGTACTCACCTACTTAATTCAGCAAGACGACAGCAGTGGAGCATGGTTGAATTCGTGAAATCCGCAGCCCTCATAACACCAAGCACGGAGAAAACTGAAACAGCATCGTGCAGAGCAGTGAGATAGAAGGGAGAAGTGCTGCAGGCAAGAGTGGGATTCATGGGAGTGAAGGATTAGCTGAAATTGGCAACAATCGGTGTGTGCGACAAAAGTCTGGAAATACAGAAACCGACGTAAATGGGCACAGGGATGCACGGAAACGGCACAGGCAATATCTGGAATGAGATAGTCCATCGGAGAGCAAGAGAGCAGGGAAGTGCGCAAAATTCGAGAAATTACTTAGACAGCAAGTCGATATCTGTACTGCATAGGTGAACCCATTGAGTCGGTGACGTACTGGTCTCTATTGATAGCAAAGATTAGCCCATAGACAACGTGCACTGAAGAGGAAGTACATGGAAGAATACGAGCGAGAGTGACTGACAGTCGGGAGCTAGAAGAGAGGAGCAGATTGGAAACTGACATATGCTCCAGGAGTGAGCACAGACGTGAATTACCCCCGACAAAAAAAAATGAAATAGAAGGACTACAAGCGATTCCTGAAAGAGCGTTTTCAGGAGACGCTAGAGCACAAGAGAGAAAGAGAGAGAGCGGAAGAGAGCGAGAAGTGTGAGAATAGAGAGAACGAGCGACGAGGAGAAAACATAGGTTAGGAAATTCGCGAAATGAATTTCCGTGTTAATTACGCGAGCGAAGCGAGAAATACAACATGTGGGGAGACGAGAGAGCGCACAGAAAACACTGTAGCACTTAAAACAGCGCTCCGAGACACAACGAAATCGTAATTTCAGCAAAAGATGGGGAGACCGGTACCGGCGCGCTTCCAAGCGCGGCTGCAACTCGACAGCAACTGCGCGCGATGGAACAATGCCCGATAACATCGATATCGATCCACGCGGTGGAATGCGATTACGAGAGAGGAATTAAACGGAATTGAACATTTCGATGGGACACGAGCGACGCGGCACAGAAAAATTATACGATTATGTACAAACACTAGGGAGAGTGTGTTTTAGAACTTCGACAGAGTAAGATCGGGAAAATGATACTTCGTTTGGCAAAGTTTATCCCTTCCCCGTAACATGCTCAATTCCGAATAAAATAGTATAATGGTATCAAAACAATAATGATACTCACACTATTTGAAAAAATAAAATAAGATAGAATAAAACAGAATAGAGAAGAGAGAGAAAGAAAGGAGAAAGAGAAGAAAAAAGGTGTACGTGAATCCGTGTATCGAGCAAACAATTGATGGCTGTCGGGTGCACCGAGTCTACATATTTGCGGGGCGGAGTTTGCATGAGTCCTGCCATGTATACCAATTAATGGAATAAATGTACCGACTCGCTTGAAAATGTCTTGCGAGAGTAAAGGAGGGAGAACAGAGTAATTAAAGTACTCACCTACTTAATTCAGCAGGTCGACAGCAGTGGAGCATGGTTGAACTCATGAAATCCGCAGCCCTCATAGCACCAAGCACGGAGAAAACTGAAACAGCATCGTGCAGAGCAGTGAGATAGAAGGGAGAAGTGCTGCAGGCAAGAGTGGGATTCATGGGAGTGAAGGATTAGCTGAAATTGGCAACAATCGGTGTGTGCGACAAAAGTCTGGAAATACAGAAACCGACGTAAATGGACAGAGGGATGCACGGAAACGGCACAGCCAATATCTGGAATGAGATATAGGTCCATCGGAGAGCAAGAGAGCAGGGAAGTGCGCAAAATTCGAGAAATTACTTAGACAGCAAGTCGATATTTGCACTGCATAGGTGAACCCATTGAGTCGGTGACGAACTGGTCTCTATTGATAGCAAAGATTGGCCCATAGACAACGTGCACTGAAGAGGAAGTACATGGGAGAATACGAGCGAGAGTGACTGACAGTCGGGAGAGCTAGAAGAGAGGAGCAGAATGGAAACTGACATATGCTCCAGGAGTGAGCACAGACGTGAATTACCCCCGCAAAAAAACTGAAATAGAAGGACTACAACCGATTCCTGAAAGAGCGTTTTCAGGAGACGCTAGAGCATAAGAGAGAGAGAGAGCGGAAGAGAGCGAGAAGTGTGAGAATAGAGAGAGCGAGCGACGAGGAGAAAATATAGGTTAGGAAATTCGCGAAATGAATTTCCGTGTTAATTACGCGGGCGAAGCGAGAAATACAACATGTGGGGAGACGAGAGAGCGCGCACAAAACACTGTCGCACTTAAAACAGCGCTCAGAGATACAACGAAATCGTAATTTCAGCAAAAGATGGGGAGACCGGTACCGGCGCGCTTCCAAGCGCGGCTGCAACTCGACAGCAACTGCGTGCGATGGAACAATGCCCGATAACATCGATATCGATCCACGCGGTGGAATGCGATTACGAGAGAGTAATTAAACGGAATTGAACATTTCGATGGGACACGAGCGACGCGGCACAGAAAAATTATACGATTATGTACAAACACTACGGAGAGTGTGTTTTAGAATTTCGAGAGAGTAAGATCGGGAAAATAATACTTCGTTTGGCAAAGTTTATCCCTTCCCCGTAACATGCTCAATTCCGAATATAATAGCATCATGGTATAAAAACAATAATGATACTCACACTATTTGAAAAAATAAAATAAGATAGAATAAAACAGAATGGAGAAGAGAGAGAAAGAAAGGAGAAAGAAAATAAGAAGGGAGAAAGAGAAGAAAAAAGGTGTACGTGAATCCGTGTATCGAGCACACAATTGATGGCTGTCGAGTGCACCGAGTCTACATATTTGCGGGGCGGAGTTTGCATGAGTCCTGCCATGTATAGCAATTAATGGAATAAATGTACCGACTCACTTGAAAATGTCTTGCGAGAGTAAAGGGGGGAGAACAGAGTAATTAAAGTACTCACCTACTTAATTCAGCAAGACGACAGCAGTGGAGCATGGTTGAACTCATGAAATCCGCAGCCCTCGTAACACCAAGCACGGAGAAAACTGAAACAGCATCGTGCAGAGCAGTGAGATAGAAGGGAGTAATGCTGTAGGCAAGGGTGGGATTCAAGGGAATGAAGGAATAGCTGAAATTGGCAACAATCGGTGTGTGCGACAAAAGTCTGGAAATACAGAAACCGACGTAAATGGACAGAGGGATGCACGGAAACGGCACAGCCAATATCTGGAATGAGATATAGGTCCATCGGAGCGCAAGAGAGCAGGGAAGTGCGCAAAATTCGAGAAATTACTTAGACAGCAAGTCGATATTTGCACAGCATAGGTGAACCCATTGAGTCGGTGACGAACTGGTCTCTATTGACAGCAAAGATTGGCCCATAGACAACGCGCACTGAAGAGGAAGTACATGGGAGAATACGAGCAAGAGTGACTGACAGTCGGGAGACCTAGAAGAGAGGAGCAGAATGGAAACTGACATATGCTCCAGGAGTGAGCACAGACGTGAATTACCCCCGCAAAAAAACTGAAATAGAAGGACTACAACCGATTCCTGAAAGAGCGTTTTCAGGAGACGCTAGAGCATAAGAGAGAGAGAGAGCGGAAGAGAGCGAGAAGTGTGAGAATAGAGAGAGCGAGCGACGAGGAGAAAATATAGGTTAGGAAATTCGCGAAATGAATTTCCGTGTTAATTACGCGGGCGAAGCGAGAAATACAACATGTGGGGAGACGAGAGAGCGCGCACAAAACACTGTCGCACTTAAAACAGCGCTCCGAGACACAACGAAATCGTAATTTCAGCAAAAGATGGGGAGACCGGTACCGGCGCGCTTCCAAGCGCGGCTGCAACTCGACAGCAACTGCGCGCGATGGAACAATGCCCGATAACATCGATATCGATCCACGCGGTGGAATGCGATTACGAGAGAGTAATTAAACGGAATTGAACATTTCGATGGGACACGAGCGACGCGGCACAGAAAAATTATACGATTATGTACAAACACTACGGAGAGTGTGTTTTAGAATTTCGAGAGAGTAAGATCGGGAAAATAATACTTCGTTTGGCAAAGTTTATCCCTTCCCCGTAACATGCTCAATTCCGAATATAATAGCATCATGGTATAAAAACAATAATGATACTCACACTATTTGAAAAAATAAAATAAGATAGAATAAAACAGAATGGAGAAGAGAGAGAAAGAAAGGAGAAAGAAAATAAGAAGGGAGAAAGAGAAGAAAAAAGGTGTACGTGAATCCGTGTATCGAGCAAACAATTGATGGCTGTCGAGTGCACCGAGTCTACATATTTGCGGGGCGGAGTTTGCATGAGTCCTGCCATGTATAGCAATTAATGGAATAAATGTACCGACTCGCTTGAAAATGTCTTGCGAGAGTAAAGGAGGAAGAACAGAGTAATTAAAGTACTCACCTACTTAATTCAGCAAGACGACAGCAGTGGAGCATGGTTGAATTCGTGAAATCCGCAGCCCTCATAACACCAAGCACGGAGAAAACTGAAACAGCATCGTGCAGAGCAGTGAGATAGAAGGGAGTAATGCTGTAGGCAAGGGTGGGATTCAAGGGAATGATGGAATAGCTGAAATTGGCAACAATCGGTGTGTGCGACAAAAGTCTGGAAATACAGAAACCGACGTAAATGGACAGAGGGATGCACGGAAACGGCACAGCCAATATCTGGAATGAGATATAGGTCCATCGAAGAGCGAGAGAGCAGGGAAGTGCGCAAAATTCGAGAAATTACTTAGACAGCAAGTCGATAGTTGCACAGCATAGGTGAACCCATTGAGTCGGTGACGTACTGGTCTCTATTGATAGCAAAGGTTAGCCGATAGACAACGCGCACTGAAGAGGAAGTACATGGGAGAATACGAGCAAGAGTGACTGACAGTCGGGAGACCTAGAAGAGAGGAGCAGAATGGAAACTGACATATGCTCCAGGAGTGAGCACAGACGTGAATTACCCCCGCAAAAAAACTGAAATAGAAGGACTACAACCGATTCCTGAAAGAGCGTTTTCAGGAGACGCTAGAGCATAAGAGAGAGAGAGAGAGCGGAAGAGAGCGAGAAGTGTGAGAATAGAGAGAGCGAGGACGAGGAGAAAATATAGGTTAGGAAATTCGCGAAATGAATTTCCGTGTTAATTACGCGAGCGAAGGGAGAAATACAACATGTGGGGAGACGAGAGAGCGCGCACAAAACACTGTCGCACTTAAAACAGCGCTCCGAGACACAACGAAATCGTAATTTCAGCAAAAGATGGGGAGACCGGTACCGGCGCGCTTCCAAGCGCGGCTGCAACTCGACAGCAACTGCGTGCGATGGAACAATGCCCGATAACATCGATATCGATCCACGCGGTGGAATGCGATTACGAGAGAGTAATTAAACGGAATTGAACATTTCGATGGGACACGAGCGACGCGGCACAGAAAAATTATACGATTATGTACAAACACTTGGGAGAGTGTGTTTTAGAATTTCGAGAGAGTAAGATCGGGAAAATGATACTTCGTTTGGCAAAGTTTATCCCTTCCCCGTAACATGCTCAATTCCGAATAAAATAGTATAATGGTATCAAAACAATAATGATACTCACACTATTTGAAAAAATAAAATAAGATAGAATAAAACAGAATAGAGAAGAGAGAGAAAGAAAGGAGAAAGAGAAGAAAAAAGGTGTACGTGAATCCGTGTATCGAGCAAACAATTGATGGCTGTCGAGTGCACCGAGTCTACATATTTGCGGGGCGGAGTTTGCATGAGTCCTGCCATGTATAGCAATTAATGGAATAAATGTACCGACTCGCTTGAAAATGTCTTGCGAGAGTAAAGGAGGGAGAACAGAGAGTAATTAAAGTACTCACCTACTTAATTCAGCAGGTCGACAGCAGTGGAGCATGGTTGAACTCATGAAATCCGCAGCCCTCGTAACACCAAGCACGGAGAAAACTGAAACAGCATCGTGCAGAGCAGTGAGATAGAAGGGAGTAATGCTGTAGACAAGGGTGGGATTCAAGGGAATGAAGGAATAGCTGAAATTGGCAACAATCGGTGTGTGCGACAAAAGTCTGGAAATACAGAAACCGACGTAAATGGACAGAGGGATGCACGGAAACGGCACAGCCAATATCTGGAATGAGATATAGGTCCACCGGAGCGCAAGAGAGCAGGGAAGTGCGCAAAATTCGAGAAATTACTTAGACAGCAAGTCGATATTTGCACAGCATAGGTGAACCCATTGAGTCGGTGACGAACTGGTCTCTATTGACAGCAAAGATTGGCCCATAGACAACGTGCACTGAAGAGGAAGTACATGGGAGAATACGAGCGAGAGTGACTGACAGTCGGGAGAGCTAGAAGAGAGGAGCAGAATGGAAACTGACATATGCTCCAGGAGTGAGCACAGACGTGAATTACACCCGCAAAAAAACTGAAATAGAAGGACTACAACCGATTCCTGAAAAAGCGTTTTCAGGAGACGCTAGAGCACAAGAGAGAGAGAGAGAGCGGAAGAGAGCGAGAAGTGTGAGAATAGAGAGAGCGAGCGACGAGGAGAAAATATAGGTTAGGAAATTCGCGAAATGAATTTCCGTGTTAATTACGCGGGCGAAGCGAGAAATACAACATGTGGGGAGACGAGAGAGCGCGCACAAAACACTGTCGCACTTAAAACAGCGCTCCGAGACACAACGAAATCGTAATTTCAGCAAAAGATGGGGAGACCGGTACCGGCGCGCTTCCAAGCGCGGCTGCAACTCGACAGCAACTGCGTGCGATGGAACAATGCCCGATAACATCGATATCGATCCACGCGGTGGAATGCGATTACGAGAGAGTAATTAAACGGAATTGAACATTTCGATGGGACACGAGCGACGCGGCACAGAAAAATTATACGATTATGTACAAACACTTGGGAGAGTGTGTTTTAGAATTACGAGAGAGTAAGATCGGGAAAATGATACTTCGTTTGGCAAAGTTTATCCCTTCCCCGTAACATGCTCAATTCCGAATATAATAGCATCATGGTATAAAAACAATAATGATACTCACACTATTTGAAAAAATAAAATAAGATAGAATAAAACAGAATGGAGAAGAGAGAGAAAGAAAGGAGAAAGAAAATAAGAAGGGAGAAAGAGAAGAAAAAAGGTGTACGTGAATCCGTGTATCGAGCAAACAATTGATGGCTGTCGAGTGCACCGAGTCTACATATTTGCGGGGCGGAGTTTGCATGAGTCCTGCCATGTATAGCAATTAATGGAATAAATGTACCGACTCGCTTGAAAATGTCTTGCGAGAGTAAAGGAGGAAGAACAGAGTAATTAAAGTACTCACCTACTTAATTCAGCAAGACGACAGCAGTGGAGCATGGTTGAATTCGTGAAATCCGCAGCCCTCATAACACCAAGCACGGAGAAAACTGAAACAGCATCGTGCAGAGCAGTGAGATAGAAGGGAGTAATGCTGTAGGCAAGGGTGGGATTCAAGGGAATGATGGAATAGCTGAAATTGGCAACAATCGGTGTGTGCGACAAAAGTCTGGAAATACAGAAACCGACGTAAATGGACAGAGGGATGCACGGAAACGGCACAGCCAATATCTGGAATGAGATATAGGTCCATCGAAGAGCGAGAGAGCAGGGAAGTGCGCAAAATTCGAGAAATTACTTAGACAGCAAGTCGATAGTTGCACAGCATAGGTGAACCCATTGAGTCGGTGACGTACTGGTCTCTATTGATAGCAAAGGTTAGCCGATAGACAACGCGCACTGAAGAGGAAGTACATGGGAGAATACGAGCAAGAGTGACTGACAGTCGGGAGACCTAGAAGAGAGGAGCAGAATGGAAACTGACATATGCTCCAGGAGTGAGCACAGACGTGAATTACCCCCGCAAAAAAACTGAAATAGAAGGACTACAACCGATTCCTGAAAGAGCGTTTTCAGGAGACGCTAGAGCATAAGAGAGAGAGAGAGCGGAAGAGAGCGAGAAGTGTGAGAATAGAGAGAGCGAGGACGAGGAGAAAATATAGGTTAGGAAATTCGCGAAATGAATTTCCGTGTTAATTACGCGAGCGAAGGGAGAAATACAACATGTGGGGAGACGAGAGAGCGCGCACAAAACACTGTCGCACTTAAAACAGCGCTCCGAGACACAACGAAATCGTAATTTCAGCAAAAGATGGGGAGACCGGTACCGGCGCGCTTCCAAGCGCGGCTGCAACTCGACAGCAACTGCGTGCGATGGAACAATGCCCGATAACATCGATATCGATCCACGCGGTGGAATGCGATTACGAGAGAGTAATTAAACGGAATTGAACATTTCGATGGGACACGAGCGACGCGGCACAGAAAAATTATACGATTATGTACAAACACTTGGGAGAGTGTGTTTTAGAATTTCGAGAGAGTAAGATCGGGAAAATGATACTTCGTTTGGCAAAGTTTATCCCTTCCCCGTAACATGCTCAATTCCGAATAAAATAGTATAATGGTATCAAAACAATAATGATACTCACACTATTTGAAAAAATAAAATAAGATAGAATAAAACAGAATAGAGAAGAGAGAGAAAGAAAGGAGAAAGAGAAGAAAAAAGGTGTACGTGAATCCGTGTATCGAGCAAACAATTGATGGCTGTCGAGTGCACCGAGTCTACATATTTGCGGGGCGGAGTTTGCATGAGTCCTGCCATGTATAGCAATTAATGGAATAAATGTACCGACTCGCTTGAAAATGTCTTGCGAGAGTAAAGGAGGGAGAACAGAGAGTAATTAAAGTACTCACCTACTTAATTCAGCAGGTCGACAGCAGTGGAGCATGGTTGAACTCATGAAATCCGCAGCCCTCGTAACACCAAGCACGGAGAAAACTGAAACAGCATCGTGCAGAGCAGTGAGATAGAAGGGAGTAATGCTGTAGGCAAGGGTGGGATTCAAGGGAATGAAGGAATAGCTGAAATTGGCAACAATCGGTGTGTGCGACAAAAGTCTGGAAATACAGAAACCGACGTAAATGGACAGAGGGATGCACGGAAACGGCACAGCCAATATCTGGAATGAGATATAGGTCCACCGGAGCGCAAGAGAGCAGGGAAGTGCGCAAAATTCGAGAAATTACTTAGACAGCAAGTCGATATTTGCACAGCATAGGTGAACCCATTGAGTCGGTGACGAACTGGTCTCTATTGACAGCAAAGATTGGCCCATAGACAACGTGCACTGAAGAGGAAGTACATGGGAGAATACGAGCGAGAGTGACTGACAGTCGGGAGAGCTAGAAGAGAGGAGCAGAATGGAAACTGACATATGCTCCAGGAGTGAGCACAGACGTGAATTACACCCGCAAAAAAACTGAAATAGAAGGACTACAACCGATTCCTGAAAAAGCGTTTTCAGGAGACGCTAGAGCACAAGAGAGAGAGAGAGAGCGGAAGAGAGCGAGAAGTGTGAGAATAGAGAGAGCGAGCGACGAGGAGAAAATATAGGTTAGGAAATTCGCGAAATGAATTTCCGTGTTAATTACGCGGGCGAAGCGAGAAATACAACATGTGGGGAGACGAGAGAGCGCGCACAAAACACTGTCGCACTTAAAACAGCGCTCCGAGACACAACGAAATCGTAATTTCAGCAAAAGATGGGGAGACCGGTACCGGCGCGCTTCCAAGCGCGGCTGCAACTCGACAGCAACTGCGTGCGATGGAACAATGCCCGATAACATCGATATCGATCCACGCGGTGGAATGCGATTACGAGAGAGTAATTAAACGGAATTGAACATTTCGATGGGACACGAGCGACGCGGCACAGAAAAATTATACGATTATGTACAAACACTTGGGAGAGTGTGTTTTAGAATTACGAGAGAGTAAGATCGGGAAAATGATACTTCGTTTGGCAAAGTTTATCCCTTCCCCGTAACATGCTCAATTCCGAATAAAATAGTATAATGGTATCAAAACAATAATGATACTCACACTATTTGAAAAAATAAAATAAGATAGAATAAAACAGAATAGAGAAGAGAGAGAAAGAAAGGAGAAAGAGAAGAAAAAAGGTGTACGTGAATCCGTGTATCGAGCAAACAATTGATGGCTGTCGAGTGCACCGAGTCTACATATTTGCGGGGCGGAGTTTGCATGAGTCCTGCCATGTATAGCAATTAATGGAATAAATGTACCGACTCGCTTGAAAATGTCTTGCGAGAGTAAAGGAGGGAGAACAGAGAGTAATTAAAGTACTCACCTACTTAATTCAGCAGGTCGACAGCAGTGGAGCATGGTTGAACTCATGAAATCCGCAGCCCTCGTAACACCAAGCACGGAGAAAACTGAAACAGCATCGTGCAGAGCAGTGAGATAGAAGGGAGTAATGCTGTAGGCAAGGGTGGGATTCAAGGGAATGAAGGAATAGCTGAAATTGGCAACAATCGGTGTGTGCGACAAAAGTCTGGAAATACAGAAACCGACGTAAATGGACAGAGGAACGCACGGAAACGGCACAGCCAATATCTGGAATGAGATATAGGTCCATCGGAGCGCAAGAGAGCAGGGAAGTGCGCAAAATTCGAGAAATTACTTAGACAGCAAGTCGATATTTGCACTGCATAGGTGAACCCATTGAGTCGGTGACGTACTGGTCTCTATTGATAGCAAAGATTAGCCCATAGACAACGTGCACTGAAGAGGAAGTACATGGGAGAATACGAGCAAGAGTGACTGACAGTCGGGAGACCTAGAAGAGAGGAGCAGATTGGAAACTGACATATGCTCCAGGAGTGAGCACAGGCGTGAATTACCCCCGCAAAAAAAAAAAAATAGAAGGACTACAAGCGATTCCTGAAAGAGCGTTTTCAGGAGACGCTAGAGCACAAGAGAGAGAGCGGAAGAGAGCGAGAAGTGTGGGAATAGAGAGAGCGAGCGACGAGGAGAAAATATAGGTTAGGAAATTCGCGAAATGAATTTCCGTGTTAATTACGCGGGCGAAGCGAGAAATACAACATGTGGGGAGACGAGAGAGCGCGCACAAAACACTGTCGCACTTAAAACAGCGCTCCGAGACACAACGAAATCGTAATTTCAGCAAAAGATGGGGAGACCGGTACCGGCGCGCTTCCAAGCGCGGCTGCAACTCGACAGCAACTGCGCGCGATGGAACAATGCCCGATAACATCGATATCGATCCACGCGGTGGAATGCGATTACGAGAGAGTAATTAAACGGAATTGAACATTTCGATGGGACACGAGCGACGCGGCACAGAAAAATTATACGATTATGTACAAACACTAGGGAGAGTGTGTTTTAGAACTTCGAGAGAGTAAGATCGGGAAAATAATACTTCGTTTGGCAAAGTTTATCCCTTCCCCGTAACATGCTCAATTCCGAATAAAATAGTATAATGGTATCAAAACAATAATGATACTCACACTATTTGAAAAAATAAAATAAGATAGAATAAAACAGAATAGAGAAGAGAGAGAAAGAAAGGAGAAAGAGAAGAAAAAAGGTGTACGTGAATCCGTGTATCGAGCAAACAATTGATGGCTGTCGAGTGCACCGAGTCTACATATTTGCGGGGCGGAGTTTGCATGAGTCCTGCCATGTATAGCAATTAATGGAATAAATGTACCGACTCGCTTGAAAATGTCTTGCGAGAGTAAAGGAGGGAGGGAGAACAGAGAGTAATTAAAGTACTCACCTACTTAATTCAGCAGGTCGACAGCAGTGGAGCATGGTTGAACTCATGAAATCCGCAGCCCTCGTAACACCAAGCACGGAGAAAACTGAAACAGCATCGTGCAGAGCAGTGAGATAGAAGGGAGAAATGCTGTAGGCAAGGGTGGGATTCAAGGGAGTGAAGGAATAGCTGAAATTGGCAACAATCGGTGTGTGCGACAAAAGTCTGGAAATACAGAAACCGACGTAAATGGACAGAGGGATGCACGGAAACGGCACAGCCAATATCTGGAATGAGATATAGGTCCATCGAAGAGCGAGAGAGCAGGGAAGTGCGCAAAATTCGAGAAATTACTTAGACAGCAAGTCGATAGTTGCACAGCATAGGTGAACCCATTGAGTCGGTGACGTACTGGTCTCTATTGATAGCAAAGGTTAGCCGATAGACAACGCGCACTGAAGAGGAAGTACATGGGAGAATACGAGCAAGAGTGACTGACAGTCGGGAGACCTAGAAGAGAGGAGCAGAATGGAAACTGACATATGCTCCAGGAGTGAGCACAGACGTGAATTACCCCCGCAAAAAAACTGAAATAGAAGGACTACAACCGATTCCTGAAAGAGCGTTTTCAGGAGACGCTAGAGCATAAGAGAGAGAGAGAGAGCGGAAGAGAGCGAGAAGTGTGAGAATAGAGAGAGCGAGGACGAGGAGAAAATATAGGTTAGGAAATTCGCGAAATGAATTTCCGTGTTAATTACGCGAGCGAAGGGAGAAATACAACATGTGGGGAGACGAGAGAGCGCGCACAAAACACTGTCGCACTTAAAACAGCGCTCCGAGACACAACGAAATCGTAATTTCAGCAAAAGATGGGGAGACCGGTACCGGCGCGCTTCCAAGCGCGGCTGCAACTCGACAGCAACTGCGTGCGATGGAACAATGCCCGATAACATCGATATCGATCCACGCGGTGGAATGCGATTACGAGAGAGTAATTAAACGGAATTGAACATTTCGATGGGACACGAGCGACGCGGCACAGAAAAATTATACGATTATGTACAAACACTTGGGAGAGTGTGTTTTAGAATTTCGAGAGAGTAAGATCGGGAAAATGATACTTCGTTTGGCAAAGTTTATCCCTTCCCCGTAACATGCTCAATTCCGAATAAAATAGTATAATGGTATCAAAACAATAATGATACTCACACTATTTGAAAAAATAAAATAAGATAGAATAAAACAGAATAGAGAAGAGAGAGAAAGAAAGGAGAAAGAGAAGAAAAAAGGTGTACGTGAATCCGTGTATCGAGCAAACAATTGATGGCTGTCGAGTGCACCGAGTCTACATATTTGCGGGGCGGAGTTTGCATGAGTCCTGCCATGTATAGCAATTAATGGAATAAATGTACCGACTCGCTTGAAAATGTCTTGCGAGAGTAAAGGAGGGAGAACAGAGAGTAATTAAAGTACTCACCTACTTAATTCAGCAGGTCGACAGCAGTGGAGCATGGTTGAACTCATGAAATCCGCAGCCCTCGTAACACCAAGCACGGAGAAAACTGAAACAGCATCGTGCAGAGCAGTGAGATAGAAGGGAGTAATGCTGTAGGCAAGGGTGGGATTCAAGGGAATGAAGGAATAGCTGAAATTGGCAACAATCGGTGTGTGCGACAAAAGTCTGGAAATACAGAAACCGACGTAAATGGACAGAGGGATGCACGGAAACGGCACAGCCAATATCTGGAATGAGATATAGGTCCACCGGAGCGCAAGAGAGCAGGGAAGTGCGCAAAATTCGAGAAATTACTTAGACAGCAAGTCGATATTTGCACAGCATAGGTGAACCCATTGAGTCGGTGACGAACTGGTCTCTATTGACAGCAAAGATTGGCCCATAGACAACGTGCACTGAAGAGGAAGTACATGGGAGAATACGAGCGAGAGTGACTGACAGTCGGGAGAGCTAGAAGAGAGGAGCAGAATGGAAACTGACATATGCTCCAGGAGTGAGCACAGACGTGAATTACACCCGCAAAAAAACTGAAATAGAAGGACTACAACCGATTCCTGAAAAAGCGTTTTCAGGAGACGCTAGAGCACAAGAGAGAGAGAGAGAGCGGAAGAGAGCGAGAAGTGTGAGAATAGAGAGAGCGAGCGACGAGGAGAAAATATAGGTTAGGAAATTCGCGAAATGAATTTCCGTGTTAATTACGCGGGCGAAGCGAGAAATACAACATGTGGGGAGACGAGAGAGCGCGCACAAAACACTGTCGCACTTAAAACAGCGCTCCGAGACACAACGAAATCGTAATTTCAGCAAAAGATGGGGAGACCGGTACCGGCGCGCTTCCAAGCGCGGCTGCAACTCGACAGCAACTGCGTGCGATGGAACAATGCCCGATAACATCGATATCGATCCACGCGGTGGAATGCGATTACGAGAGAGTAATTAAACGGAATTGAACATTTCGATGGGACACGAGCGACGCGGCACAGAAAAATTATACGATTATGTACAAACACTTGGGAGAGTGTGTTTTAGAATTACGAGAGAGTAAGATCGGGAAAATGATACTTCGTTTGGCAAAGTTTATCCCTTCCCCGTAACATGCTCAATTCCGAATATAATAGCATCATGGTATAAAAACAATAATGATACTCACACTATTTGAAAAAATAAAATAAGATAGAATAAAACAGAATGGAGAAGAGAGAGAAAGAAAGGAGAAAGAAAATAAGAAGGGAGAAAGAGAAGAAAAAAGGTGTACGTGAATCCGTGTATCGAGCAAACAATTGATGGCTGTCGAGTGCACCGAGTCTACATATTTGCGGGGCGGAGTTTGCATGAGTCCTGCCATGTATAGCAATTAATGGAATAAATGTACCGACTCGCTTGAAAATGTCTTGCGAGAGTAAAGGAGGAAGAACAGAGTAATTAAAGTACTCACCTACTTAATTCAGCAAGACGACAGCAGTGGAGCATGGTTGAATTCGTGAAATCCGCAGCCCTCATAACACCAAGCACGGAGAAAACTGAAACAGCATCGTGCAGAGCAGTGAGATAGAAGGGAGTAATGCTGTAGGCAAGGGTGGGATTCAAGGGAATGATGGAATAGCTGAAATTGGCAACAATCGGTGTGTGCGACAAAAGTCTGGAAATACAGAAACCGACGTAAATGGACAGAGGGATGCACGGAAACGGCACAGCCAATATCTGGAATGAGATATAGGTCCATCGAAGAGCGAGAGAGCAGGGAAGTGCGCAAAATTCGAGAAATTACTTAGACAGCAAGTCGATAGTTGCACAGCATAGGTGAACCCATTGAGTCGGTGACGTACTGGTCTCTATTGATAGCAAAGGTTAGCCGATAGACAACGCGCACTGAAGAGGAAGTACATGGGAGAATACGAGCAAGAGTGACTGACAGTCGGGAGACCTAGAAGAGAGGAGCAGAATGGAAACTGACATATGCTCCAGGAGTGAGCACAGACGTGAATTACCCCCGCAAAAAAACTGAAATAGAAGGACTACAACCGATTCCTGAAAGAGCGTTTTCAGGAGACGCTAGAGCATAAGAGAGAGAGAGAGCGGAAGAGAGCGAGAAGTGTGAGAATAGAGAGAGCGAGGACGAGGAGAAAATATAGGTTAGGAAATTCGCGAAATGAATTTCCGTGTTAATTACGCGAGCGAAGGGAGAAATACAACATGTGGGGAGACGAGAGAGCGCGCACAAAACACTGTCGCACTTAAAACAGCGCTCCGAGACACAACGAAATCGTAATTTCAGCAAAAGATGGGGAGACCGGTACCGGCGCGCTTCCAAGCGCGGCTGCAACTCGACAGCAACTGCGTGCGATGGAACAATGCCCGATAACATCGATATCGATCCACGCGGTGGAATGCGATTACGAGAGAGTAATTAAACGGAATTGAACATTTCGATGGGACACGAGCGACGCGGCACAGAAAAATTATACGATTATGTACAAACACTTGGGAGAGTGTGTTTTAGAATTTCGAGAGAGTAAGATCGGGAAAATGATACTTCGTTTGGCAAAGTTTATCCCTTCCCCGTAACATGCTCAATTCCGAATAAAATAGTATAATGGTATCAAAACAATAATGATACTCACACTATTTGAAAAAATAAAATAAGATAGAATAAAACAGAATAGAGAAGAGAGAGAAAGAAAGGAGAAAGAGAAGAAAAAAGGTGTACGTGAATCCGTGTATCGAGCAAACAATTGATGGCTGTCGAGTGCACCGAGTCTACATATTTGCGGGGCGGAGTTTGCATGAGTCCTGCCATGTATAGCAATTAATGGAATAAATGTACCGACTCGCTTGAAAATGTCTTGCGAGAGTAAAGGAGGGAGAACAGAGAGTAATTAAAGTACTCACCTACTTAATTCAGCAGGTCGACAGCAGTGGAGCATGGTTGAACTCATGAAATCCGCAGCCCTCGTAACACCAAGCACGGAGAAAACTGAAACAGCATCGTGCAGAGCAGTGAGATAGAAGGGAGTAATGCTGTAGGCAAGGGTGGGATTCAAGGGAATGAAGGAATAGCTGAAATTGGCAACAATCGGTGTGTGCGACAAAAGTCTGGAAATACAGAAACCGACGTAAATGGACAGAGGGATGCACGGAAACGGCACAGCCAATATCTGGAATGAGATATAGGTCCACCGGAGCGCAAGAGAGCAGGGAAGTGCGCAAAATTCGAGAAATTACTTAGACAGCAAGTCGATATTTGCACAGCATAGGTGAACCCATTGAGTCGGTGACGAACTGGTCTCTATTGACAGCAAAGATTGGCCCATAGACAACGTGCACTGAAGAGGAAGTACATGGGAGAATACGAGCGAGAGTGACTGACAGTCGGGAGAGCTAGAAGAGAGGAGCAGAATGGAAACTGACATATGCTCCAGGAGTGAGCACAGACGTGAATTACACCCGCAAAAAAACTGAAATAGAAGGACTACAACCGATTCCTGAAAAAGCGTTTTCAGGAGACGCTAGAGCACAAGAGAGAGAGAGAGAGCGGAAGAGAGCGAGAAGTGTGAGAATAGAGAGAGCGAGCGACGAGGAGAAAATATAGGTTAGGAAATTCGCGAAATGAATTTCCGTGTTAATTACGCGGGCGAAGCGAGAAATACAACATGTGGGGAGACGAGAGAGCGCGCACAAAACACTGTCGCACTTAAAACAGCGCTCCGAGACACAACGAAATCGTAATTTCAGCAAAAGATGGGGAGACCGGTACCGGCGCGCTTCCAAGCGCGGCTGCAACTCGACAGCAACTGCGTGCGATGGAACAATGCCCGATAACATCGATATCGATCCACGCGGTGGAATGCGATTACGAGAGAGTAATTAAACGGAATTGAACATTTCGATGGGACACGAGCGACGCGGCACAGAAAAATTATACGATTATGTACAAACACTTGGGAGAGTGTGTTTTAGAATTACGAGAGAGTAAGATCGGGAAAATGATACTTCGTTTGGCAAAGTTTATCCCTTCCCCGTAACATGCTCAATTCCGAATATAATAGCATCATGGTATAAAAACAATAATGATACTCACACTATTTGAAAAAATAAAATAAGATAGAATAAAACAGAATGGAGAAGAGAGAGAAAGAAAGGAGAAAGAAAATAAGAAGGGAGAAAGAGAAGAAAAAAGGTGTACGTGAATCCGTGTATCGAGCAAACAATTGATGGCTGTCGAGTGCACCGAGTCTACATATTTGCGGGGCGGAGTTTGCATGAGTCCTGCCATGTATAGCAATTAATGGAATAAATGTACCGACTCGCTTGAAAATGTCTTGCGAGAGTAAAGGAGGAAGAACAGAGTAATTAAAGTACTCACCTACTTAATTCAGCAAGACGACAGCAGTGGAGCATGGTTGAATTCGTGAAATCCGCAGCCCTCATAACACCAAGCACGGAGAAAACTGAAACAGCATCGTGCAGAGCAGTGAGATAGAAGGGAGTAATGCTGTAGGCAAGGGTGGGATTCAAGGGAATGATGGAATAGCTGAAATTGGCAACAATCGGTGTGTGCGACAAAAGTCTGGAAATACAGAAACCGACGTAAATGGACAGAGGGATGCACGGAAACGGCACAGCCAATATCTGGAATGAGATATAGGTCCATCGAAGAGCGAGAGAGCAGGGAAGTGCGCAAAATTCGAGAAATTACTTAGACAGCAAGTCGATAGTTGCACAGCATAGGTGAACCCATTGAGTCGGTGACGTACTGGTCTCTATTGATAGCAAAGGTTAGCCGATAGACAACGCGCACTGAAGAGGAAGTACATGGGAGAATACGAGCAAGAGTGACTGACAGTCGGGAGACCTAGAAGAGAGGAGCAGAATGGAAACTGACATATGCTCCAGGAGTGAGCACAGACGTGAATTACCCCCGCAAAAAAACTGAAATAGAAGGACTACAACCGATTCCTGAAAGAGCGTTTTCAGGAGACGCTAGAGCATAAGAGAGAGAGAGAGCGGAAGAGAGCGAGAAGTGTGAGAATAGAGAGAGCGAGGACGAGGAGAAAATATAGGTTAGGAAATTCGCGAAATGAATTTCCGTGTTAATTACGCGAGCGAAGGGAGAAATACAACATGTGGGGAGACGAGAGAGCGCGCACAAAACACTGTCGCACTTAAAACAGCGCTCCGAGACACAACGAAATCGTAATTTCAGCAAAAGATGGGGAGACCGGTACCGGCGCGCTTCCAAGCGCGGCTGCAACTCGACAGCAACTGCGTGCGATGGAACAATGCCCGATAACATCGATATCGATCCACGCGGTGGAATGCGATTACGAGAGAGTAATTAAACGGAATTGAACATTTCGATGGGACACGAGCGACGCGGCACAGAAAAATTATACGATTATGTACAAACACTTGGGAGAGTGTGTTTTAGAATTTCGAGAGAGTAAGATCGGGAAAATGATACTTCGTTTGGCAAAGTTTATCCCTTCCCCGTAACATGCTCAATTCCGAATAAAATAGTATAATGGTATCAAAACAATAATGATACTCACACTATTTGAAAAAATAAAATAAGATAGAATAAAACAGAATAGAGAAGAGAGAGAAAGAAAGGAGAAAGAGAAGAAAAAAGGTGTACGTGAATCCGTGTATCGAGCAAACAATTGATGGCTGTCGAGTGCACCGAGTCTACATATTTGCGGGGCGGAGTTTGCATGAGTCCTGCCATGTATAGCAATTAATGGAATAAATGTACCGACTCGCTTGAAAATGTCTTGCGAGAGTAAAGGAGGGAGAACAGAGAGTAATTAAAGTACTCACCTACTTAATTCAGCAGGTCGACAGCAGTGGAGCATGGTTGAACTCATGAAATCCGCAGCCCTCGTAACACCAAGCACGGAGAAAACTGAAACAGCATCGTGCAGAGCAGTGAGATAGAAGGGAGTAATGCTGTAGGCAAGGGTGGGATTCAAGGGAATGAAGGAATAGCTGAAATTGGCAACAATCGGTGTGTGCGACAAAAGTCTGGAAATACAGAAACCGACGTAAATGGACAGAGGGATGCACGGAAACGGCACAGCCAATATCTGGAATGAGATATAGGTCCACCGGAGCGCAAGAGAGCAGGGAAGTGCGCAAAATTCGAGAAATTACTTAGACAGCAAGTCGATATTTGCACAGCATAGGTGAACCCATTGAGTCGGTGACGAACTGGTCTCTATTGACAGCAAAGATTGGCCCATAGACAACGTGCACTGAAGAGGAAGTACATGGGAGAATACGAGCGAGAGTGACTGACAGTCGGGAGAGCTAGAAGAGAGGAGCAGAATGGAAACTGACATATGCTCCAGGAGTGAGCACAGACGTGAATTACACCCGCAAAAAAACTGAAATAGAAGGACTACAACCGATTCCTGAAAAAGCGTTTTCAGGAGACGCTAGAGCACAAGAGAGAGAGAGAGAGCGGAAGAGAGCGAGAAGTGTGAGAATAGAGAGAGCGAGCGACGAGGAGAAAATATAGGTTAGGAAATTCGCGAAATGAATTTCCGTGTTAATTACGCGGGCGAAGCGAGAAATACAACATGTGGGGAGACGAGAGAGCGCGCACAAAACACTGTCGCACTTAAAACAGCGCTCCGAGACACAACGAAATCGTAATTTCAGCAAAAGATGGGGAGACCGGTACCGGCGCGCTTCCAAGCGCGGCTGCAACTCGACAGCAACTGCGTGCGATGGAACAATGCCCGATAACATCGATATCGATCCACGCGGTGGAATGCGATTACGAGAGAGTAATTAAACGGAATTGAACATTTCGATGGGACACGAGCGACGCGGCACAGAAAAATTATACGATTATGTACAAACACTTGGGAGAGTGTGTTTTAGAATTACGAGAGAGTAAGATCGGGAAAATGATACTTCGTTTGGCAAAGTTTATCCCTTCCCCGTAACATGCTCAATTCCGAATATAATAGCATCATGGTATAAAAACAATAATGATACTCACACTATTTGAAAAAATAAAATAAGATAGAATAAAACAGAATGGAGAAGAGAGAGAAAGAAAGGAGAAAGAAAATAAGAAGGGAGAAAGAGAAGAAAAAAGGTGTACGTGAATCCGTGTATCGAGCAAACAATTGATGGCTGTCGAGTGCACCGAGTCTACATATTTGCGGGGCGGAGTTTGCATGAGTCCTGCCATGTATAGCAATTAATGGAATAAATGTACCGACTCGCTTGAAAATGTCTTGCGAGAGTAAAGGAGGAAGAACAGAGTAATTAAAGTACTCACCTACTTAATTCAGCAAGACGACAGCAGTGGAGCATGGTTGAATTCGTGAAATCCGCAGCCCTCATAACACCAAGCACGGAGAAAACTGAAACAGCATCGTGCAGAGCAGTGAGATAGAAGGGAGTAATGCTGTAGGCAAGGGTGGGATTCAAGGGAATGATGGAATAGCTGAAATTGGCAACAATCGGTGTGTGCGACAAAAGTCTGGAAATACAGAAACCGACGTAAATGGACAGAGGGATGCACGGAAACGGCACAGCCAATATCTGGAATGAGATATAGGTCCATCGAAGAGCGAGAGAGCAGGGAAGTGCGCAAAATTCGAGAAATTACTTAGACAGCAAGTCGATAGTTGCACAGCATAGGTGAACCCATTGAGTCGGTGACGTACTGGTCTCTATTGATAGCAAAGGTTAGCCGATAGACAACGCGCACTGAAGAGGAAGTACATGGGAGAATACGAGCAAGAGTGACTGACAGTCGGGAGACCTAGAAGAGAGGAGCAGAATGGAAACTGACATATGCTCCAGGAGTGAGCACAGACGTGAATTACCCCCGCAAAAAAACTGAAATAGAAGGACTACAACCGATTCCTGAAAGAGCGTTTTCAGGAGACGCTAGAGCATAAGAGAGAGAGAGAGCGGAAGAGAGCGAGAAGTGTGAGAATAGAGAGAGCGAGGACGAGGAGAAAATATAGGTTAGGAAATTCGCGAAATGAATTTCCGTGTTAATTACGCGAGCGAAGGGAGAAATACAACATGTGGGGAGACGAGAGAGCGCGCACAAAACACTGTCGCACTTAAAACAGCGCTCCGAGACACAACGAAATCGTAATTTCAGCAAAAGATGGGGAGACCGGTACCGGCGCGCTTCCAAGCGCGGCTGCAACTCGACAGCAACTGCGTGCGATGGAACAATGCCCGATAACATCGATATCGATCCACGCGGTGGAATGCGATTACGAGAGAGTAATTAAACGGAATTGAACATTTCGATGGGACACGAGCGACGCGGCACAGAAAAATTATACAATTATGTACAAACACTTGGGAGAGTGTGTTTTAGAATTTCGAGAGAGTAAGATCGGGAAAATGATACTTCGTTTGGCAAAGTTTATCCCTTCCCCGTAACATGCTCAATTCCGAATAAAATAGTATAATGGTATCAAAACAATAATGATACTCACACTATTTGAAAAAATAAAATAAGATAGAATAAAACAGAATAGAGAAGAGAGAGAAAGAAAGGAGAAAGAGAAGAAAAAAGGTGTACGTGAATCCGTGTATCGAGCAAACAATTGATGGCTGTCGAGTGCACCGAGTCTACATATTTGCGGGGCGGAGTTTGCATGAGTCCTGCCATGTATAGCAATTAATGGAATAAATGTACCGACTCGCTTGAAAATGTCTTGCGAGAGTAAAGGAGGGAGAACAGAGAGTAATTAAAGTACTCACCTACTTAATTCAGCAGGTCGACAGCAGTGGAGCATGGTTGAACTCATGAAATCCGCAGCCCTCGTAACACCAAGCACGGAGAAAACTGAAACAGCATCGTGCAGAGCAGTGAGATAGAAGGGAGTAATGCTGTAGGCAAGGGTGGGATTCAAGGGAATGAAGGAATAGCTGAAATTGGCAACAATCGGTGTGTGCGACAAAAGTCTGGAAATACAGAAACCGACGTAAATGGACAGAGGGATGCACGGAAACGGCACAGCCAATATCTGGAATGAGATATAGGTCCACCGGAGCGCAAGAGAGCAGGGAAGTGCGCAAAATTCGAGAAATTACTTAGACAGCAAGTCGATATTTGCACAGCATAGGTGAACCCATTGAGTCGGTGACGAACTGGTCTCTATTGACAGCAAAGATTGGCCCATAGACAACGTGCACTGAAGAGGAAGTACATGGGAGAATACGAGCGAGAGTGACTGACAGTCGGGAGAGCTAGAAGAGAGGAGCAGAATGGAAACTGACATATGCTCCAGGAGTGAGCACAGACGTGAATTACACCCGCAAAAAAACTGAAATAGAAGGACTACAACCGATTCCTGAAAAAGCGTTTTCAGGAGACGCTAGAGCACAAGAGAGAGAGAGAGAGCGGAAGAGAGCGAGAAGTGTGAGAATAGAGAGAGCGAGCGACGAGGAGAAAATATAGGTTAGGAAATTCGCGAAATGAATTTCCGTGTTAATTACGCGGGCGAAGCGAGAAATACAACATGTGGGGAGACGAGAGAGCGCGCACAAAACACTGTCGCACTTAAAACAGCGCTCCGAGACACAACGAAATCGTAATTTCAGCAAAAGATGGGGAGACCGGTACCGGCGCGCTTCCAAGCGCGGCTGCAACTCGACAGCAACTGCGTGCGATGGAACAATGCCCGATAACATCGATATCGATCCACGCGGTGGAATGCGATTACGAGAGAGTAATTAAACGGAATTGAACATTTCGATGGGACACGAGCGACGCGGCACAGAAAAATTATACGATTATGTACAAACACTTGGGAGAGTGTGTTTTAGAATTACGAGAGAGTAAGATCGGGAAAATGATACTTCGTTTGGCAAAGTTTATCCCTTCCCCGTAACATGCTCAATTCCGAATAAAATAGTATAATGGTATCAAAACAATAATGATACTCACACTATTTGAAAAAATAAAATAAGATAGAATAAAACAGAATAGAGAAGAGAGAGAAAGAAAGGAGAAAGAGAAGAAAAAAGGTGTACGTGAATCCGTGTATCGAGCAAACAATTGATGGCTGTCGAGTGCACCGAGTCTACATATTTGCGGGGCGGAGTTTGCATGAGTCCTGCCATGTATAGCAATTAATGGAATAAATGTACCGACTCGCTTGAAAATGTCTTGCGAGAGTAAAGGAGGGAGAACAGAGAGTAATTAAAGTACTCACCTACTTAATTCAGCAGGTCGACAGCAGTGGAGCATGGTTGAACTCATGAAATCCGCAGCCCTCGTAACACCAAGCACGGAGAAAACTGAAACAGCATCGTGCAGAGCAGTGAGATAGAAGGGAGTAATGCTGTAGGCAAGGGTGGGATTCAAGGGAATGAAGGAATAGCTGAAATTGGCAACAATCGGTGTGTGCGACAAAAGTCTGGAAATACAGAAACCGACGTAAATGGACAGAGGAACGCACGGAAACGGCACAGCCAATATCTGGAATGAGATATAGGTCCATCGGAGCGCAAGAGAGCAGGGAAGTGCGCAAAATTCGAGAAATTACTTAGACAGCAAGTCGATATTTGCACTGCATAGGTGAACCCATTGAGTCGGTGACGTACTGGTCTCTATTGATAGCAAAGATTAGCCCATAGACAACGTGCACTGAAGAGGAAGTACATGGGAGAATACGAGCAAGAGTGACTGACAGTCGGGAGACCTAGAAGAGAGGAGCAGATTGGAAACTGACATATGCTCCAGGAGTGAGCACAGGCGTGAATTACCCCCGCAAAAAAAAAAAAATAGAAGGACTACAAGCGATTCCTGAAAGAGCGTTTTCAGGAGACGCTAGAGCACAAGAGAGAGAGCGGAAGAGAGCGAGAAGTGTGGGAATAGAGAGAGCGAGCGACGAGGAGAAAATATAGGTTAGGAAATTCGCGAAATGAATTTCCGTGTTAATTACGCGGGCGAAGCGAGAAATACAACATGTGGGGAGACGAGAGAGCGCGCACAAAACACTGTCGCACTTAAAACAGCGCTCCGAGACACAACGAAATCGTAATTTCAGCAAAAGATGGGGAGACCGGTACCGGCGCGCTTCCAAGCGCGGCTGCAACTCGACAGCAACTGCGCGCGATGGAACAATGCCCGATAACATCGATATCGATCCACGCGGTGGAATGCGATTACGAGAGAGTAATTAAACGGAATTGAACATTTCGATGGGACACGAGCGACGCGGCACAGAAAAATTATACGATTATGTACAAACACTAGGGAGAGTGTGTTTTAGAACTTCGAGAGAGTAAGATCGGGAAAATAATACTTCGTTTGGCAAAGTTTATCCCTTCCCCGTAACATGCTCAATTCCGAATAAAATAGTATAATGGTATCAAAACAATAATGATACTCACACTATTTGAAAAAATAAAATAAGATAGAATAAAACAGAATAGAGAAGAGAGAGAAAGAAAGGAGAAAGAGAAGAAAAAAGGTGTACGTGAATCCGTGTATCGAGCAAACAATTGATGGCTGTCGAGTGCACCGAGTCTACATATTTGCGGGGCGGAGTTTGCATGAGTCCTGCCATGTATAGCAATTAATGGAATAAATGTACCGACTCGCTTGAAAATGTCTTGCGAGAGTAAAGGAGGGAGGGAGAACAGAGAGTAATTAAAGTACTCACCTACTTAATTCAGCAGGTCGACAGCAGTGGAGCATGGTTGAACTCATGAAATCCGCAGCCCTCGTAACACCAAGCACGGAGAAAACTGAAACAGCATCGTGCAGAGCAGTGAGATAGAAGGGAGAAATGCTGTAGGCAAGGGTGGGATTCAAGGGAGTGAAGGAATAGCTGAAATTGGCAACAATCGGTGTGTGCGACAAAAGTCTGGAAATACAGAAACCGACGTAAATGGACAGAGGGACGCACGGAAACGGCACAGCCAATATCTGGAATGAGATATAGGTCCATCGAAGAGCGAGAGAGCAGGGAAGTGCGCAAAATTCGAGAAATTACTTAGACAACAAGTCGATATTTGCACAGCATAGGTGAACCCATTGAGTCGGTGACGTACTGGTCTCTATTGATAGCAAAGGTTAGCCGATAGACAACGTGCACTGAAGAGGAAGTACATGGGAGAATACGAGCAAGAGTGACTGACAGTCGGGAGACCCAGAAGAGAGGAGCAGATTGGAAACTGACATATGCTCCAGGAGTGAGCACAGACGTGAATTACCCCCGCAAAAAAACTGAAATAGAAGGACTACAACCGATTCCTGAAAGAGCGTTTTCAGGAGACGCTAGAGCAGAAGAGAGAGAGAGCGGAAGAGAGCGAGAAGTGTGAGAATAGAGAGAGCGAGGACGAGGAGAAAATATAGGTTAGGAAATTCGCGAAATGAATTTCCGTGTTAATTACGCGAGCGAAGCGAGAAATACAACATGTGGGGAGACGAGAGAGCGCGCACAAAACACTGTCGCACTTAAAACAGCGCTCCGAGACACAACGAAATCGTAATTTCAGCAAAAGATGGGGAGACCGGTACCGGCGCGCTTCCAAGCGCGGCTGCAACTCGACAGCAACTGCGCGCGATGGAACAATGCCCGATAACATCGATATCGATCCACGCGGTGGAATGCGATTACGAGAGAGTAATTAAACGGAATTGAACATTTCGATGGGACACGAGCGACGCGGCACAGAAAAATTATACGATTATGTACAAACACTACGGAGAGTGTGTTTTAGAATTTCGAGAGAGTAAGATCGGGAAAATAATACTTCGTTTGGCAAAGTTTATCCCTTCCCCGTAACATGCTCAATTCCGAATAAAATAGTATAATGGTATCAAAACAATAATGATACTCACACTATTTGAAAAAATAAAATAAGATAGAATAAAACAGAATAGAGAAGAGAGAGAAAGAAAGGAGAAAGAGAAGAAAAAAGGTGTACGTGAATCCGTGTATCGAGCAAACAATTGATGGCTGTCGAGTGCACCGAGTCTACATATTTGCGGGGCGGAGTTTGCATGAGTCCTGCCATGTATAGCAATTAATGGAATAAATGTACCGACTCGCTTGAAAATGTCTTGCGAGAGTAAAGGAGGGAGGGAGAACAGAGAGTAATTAAAGTACTCACCTACTTAATTCAGCAGGTCGACAGCAGTGGAGCATGGTTGAACTCATGAAATCCGCAGCCCTCGTAACACCAAGCACGGAGAAAACTGAAACAGCATCGTGCAGAGCAGTGAGATAGAAGGGAGAAATGCTGTAGGCAAGGGTGGGATTCAAGGGAGTGAAGGAATAGCTGAAATTGGCAACAATCGGTGTGTGCGACAAAAGTCTGGAAATACAGAAACCGACGTAAATGGACAGAGGGACGCACGGAAACGGCACAGCCAATATCTGGAATGAGATATAGGTCCATCGAAGAGCGAGAGAGCAGGGAAGTGCGCAAAATTCGAGAAATTACTTAGACAACAAGTCGATATTTGCACAGCATAGGTGAACCCATTGAGTCGGTGACGTACTGGTCTCTATTGATAGCAAAGGTTAGCCGATAGACAACGTGCACTGAAGAGGAAGTACATGGGAGAATACGAGCAAGAGTGACTGACAGTCGGGAGACCCAGAAGAGAGGAGCAGATTGGAAACTGACATATGCTCCAGGAGTGAGCACAGACGTGAATTACCCCCGCAAAAAAACTGAAATAGAAGGACTACAACCGATTCCTGAAAGAGCGTTTTCAGGAGACGCTAGAGCAGAAGAGAGAGAGAGCGGAAGAGAGCGAGAAGTGTGAGAATAGAGAGAGCGAGGACGAGGAGAAAATATAGGTTAGGAAATTCGCGAAATGAATTTCCGTGTTAATTACGCGAGCGAAGCGAGAAATACAACATGTGGGGAGACGAGAGAGCGCGCACAAAACACTGTCGCACTTAAAACAGCGCTCCGAGACACAACGAAATCGTAATTTCAGCAAAAGATGGGGAGACCGGTACCGGCGCGCTTCCAAGCGCGGCTGCAACTCGACAGCAACTGCGCGCGATGGAACAATGCCCGATAACATCGATATCGATCCACGCGGTGGAATGCGATTACGAGAGAGTAATTAAACGGAATTGAACATTTCGATGGGACACGAGCGACGCGGCACAGAAAAATTATACGATTATGTACAAACACTACGGAGAGTGTGTTTTAGAATTTCGAGAGAGTAAGATCGGGAAAATAATACTTCGTTTGGCAAAGTTTATCCCTTCCCCGTAACATGCTCAATTCCGAATAAAATAGTATAATGGTATCAAAACAATAATGATACTCACACTATTTGAAAAAATAAAATAAGATAGAATAAAACAGAATAGAGAAGAGAGAGAAAGAAAGGAGAAAGAGAAGAAAAAAGGTGTACGTGAATCCGTGTATCGAGCAAACAATTGATGGCTGTCGAGTGCACCGAGTCTACATATTTGCGGGGCGGAGTTTGCATGAGTCCTGCCATGTATAGCAATTAATGGAATAAATGTACCGACTCGCTTGAAAATGTCTTGCGAGAGTAAAGGAGGGAGAACAGAGAGTAATTAAAGTACTCACCTACTTAATTCAGCAGGTCGACAGCAGTGGAGCATGGTTGAACTCATGAAATCCGCAGCCCTCGTAACACCAAGCACGGAGAAAACTGAAACAGCATCGTGCAGAGCAGTGAGATAGAAGGGAGTAATGCTGTAGGCAAGGGTGGGATTCAAGGGAATGAAGGAATAGCTGAAATTGGCAACAATCGGTGTGTGCGACAAAAGTCTGGAAATACAGAAACCGACGTAAATGGACAGAGGGATGCACGGAAACGGCACAGCCAATATCTGGAATGAGATATAGGTCCATCGGAGCGCAAGAGAGCAGGGAAGTGCGCAAAATTCGAGAAATTACTTAGACAGCAAGTCGATATTTGCACAGCATAGGTGAACCCATTGAGTCGGTGACGAACTGGTCTCTATTGACAGCAAAGATTGGCCCATAGACAACGTGCACTGAAGAGGAAGTACATGGGAGAATACGAGCGAGAGTGACTGACAGTCGGGAGAGCTAGAAGAGAGGAGCAGAATGGAAACTGACATATGCTCCAGGAGTGAGCACAAACGTGAATTACCCCCGCAAAAAAACTGAAATAGAAGGACTACAAGCGATTCCTGAAAGAGCGTTTTCAGGAGACGCTAGAGCACAAGAGAGAGAGCGGAAGAGAGCGAGAAGTGTGGGAATAGAGAGAGCGAGCGACGAGGAGAAAATATAGGTTAGGAAATTCGCGAAATGAATTTCCGTGTTAATTACGCGAGCGAAGGGAGAAATACAACATGTGGGGAGACGAGAGAGCGCGCACAAAACACTGTCGCACTTAAAACAGCGCTCCGAGACACAACGAAATCGTAATTTCAGCAAAAGATGGGGAGACCGGTACCGGCGCGCTTCCAAGCGCGGCTGCAACTCGACAGCAACTGCGCGCGATGGAACAATGCCCGATAACATCGATATCGATCCACGCGGTGGAATGCGATTACGAGAGAGTAATTAAACGGAATTGAACATTTCGATGGGACACGAGCGACGCGGCACAGAAAAATTATACGATTATGTACAAACACTAGGGAGAGTGTGTTTTAGAACTTCGAGAGAGTAAGATCGGGAAAATAATACTTCGTTTGGCAAAGTTTATCCCTTCCCCGTAACATGCTCAATTCCGAATAAAATAGTATAATGGTATCAAAACAATAATGATACTCACACTATTTGAAAAAATAAAATAAGATAGAATAAAACAGAATAGAGAAGAGAGAGAAAGAAAGGAGAAAGAGAAGAAAAAAGGTGTACGTGAATCCGTGTATCGAGCAAACAATTGATGGCTGTCGAGTGCACCGAGTCTACATATTTGCGGGGCGGAGTTTGCATGAGTCCTGCCATGTATAGCAATTAATGGAATAAATGTACCGACTCGCTTGAAAATGTCTTGCGAGAGTAAAGGAGGGAGAACAGAGAGTAATTAAAGTACTCACCTACTTAATTCAGCAGGTCGACAGCAGTGGAGCATGGTTGAACTCATGAAATCCGCAGCCCTCGTAACACCAAGCACGGAGAAAACTGAAACAGCATCGTGCAGAGCAGTGAGATAGAAGGGAGTAATGCTGTAGGCAAGGGTGGGATTCAAGGGAATGAAGGAATAGCTGAAATTGGCAACAATCGGTGTGTGCGACAAAAGTCTGGAAATACAGAAACCGACGTAAATGGACAGAGGGATGCACGGAAACGGCACAGCCAATATCTGGAATGAGATATAGGTCCATCGGAGCGCAAGAGAGCAGGGAAGTGCGCAAAATTCGAGAAATTACTTAGACAGCAAGTCGATATTTGCACAGCATAGGTGAACCCATTGAGTCGGTGACGAACTGGTCTCTATTGACAGCAAAGATTGGCCCATAGACAACGTGCACTGAAGAGGAAGTACATGGGAGAATACGAGCGAGAGTGACTGACAGTCGGGAGAGCTAGAAGAGAGGAGCAGAATGGAAACTGACATATGCTCCAGGAGTGAGCACAAACGTGAATTACCCCCGCAAAAAAACTGAAATAGAAGGACTACAAGCGATTCCTGAAAGAGCGTTTTCAGGAGACGCTAGAGCACAAGAGAGAGAGCGGAAGAGAGCGAGAAGTGTGGGAATAGAGAGAGCGAGCGACGAGGAGAAAATATAGGTTAGGAAATTCGCGAAATGAATTTCCGTGTTAATTACGCGAGCGAAGGGAGAAATACAACATGTGGGGAGACGAGAGAGCGCGCACAAAACACTGTCGCACTTAAAACAGCGCTCCGAGACACAACGAAATCGTAATTTCAGCAAAAGATGGGGAGACCGGTACCGGCGCGCTTCCAAGCGCGGCTGCAACTCGACAGCAACTGCGCGCGATGGAACAATGCCCGATAACATCGATATCGATCCACGCGGTGGAATGCGATTACGAGAGAGTAATTAAACGGAATTGAACATTTCGATGGGACACGAGCGACGCGGCACAGAAAAATTATACGATTATGTACAAACACTAGGGAGAGTGTGTTTTAGAACTTCGAGAGAGTAAGATCGGGAAAATAATACTTCGTTTGGCAAAGTTTATCCCTTCCCCGTAACATGCTCAATTCCGAATATAATAGCATCATGGTATAAAAACAATAATGATACTCACACTATTTGAAAAAATAAAATAAGATAGAATAAACCAGAATGGAGAAGCGAGAGAAAGAAAATAAGGGAGAAAGAGAAGAAAAAAGGTGTACGTGAATCCGTGTATCGAGCAAACAATTGATGGCTGTCGAGTGCACCGAGTCTACATATTTGCGGGGCGGAGTTTGCATGAGTCCTGCCATGTATAGCAATTAATGGAATAAATGTACCGACTCGCTTGAAAATGTCTTGCGAGAGTAAAGGAGGGAGGGAGAACAGAGAGTAATTAAAGTACTCACCTACTTAATTCAGCAGGTCGACAGCAGTGGAGCATGGTTGAACTCATGAAATCCGCAGCCCTCGTAACACCAAGCACGGAGAAAACTGAAACAGCATCGTGCAGAGCAGTGAGATAGAAGGGAGAAATGCTGTAGGCAAGGGTGGGATTCAAGGGAGTGAAGGAATAGCTGAAATTGGCAACAATCGGTGTGTGCGACAAAAGTCTGGAAATACAGAAACCGACGTAAATGGACAGAGGGACGCACGGAAACGGCACAGCCAATATCTGGAATGAGATATAGGTCCATCGAAGAGCGAGAGAGCAGGGAAGTGCGCAAAATTCGAGAAATTACTTAGACAACAAGTCGATATTTGCACAGCATAGGTGAACCCATTGAGTCGGTGACGTACTGGTCTCTATTGATAGCAAAGGTTAGCCGATAGACAACGTGCACTGAAGAGGAAGTACATGGGAGAATACGAGCAAGAGTGACTGACAGTCGGGAGACCCAGAAGAGAGGAGCAGATTGGAAACTGACATATGCTCCAGGAGTGAGCACAGACGTGAATTACCCCCGCAAAAAAACTGAAATAGAAGGACTACAACCGATTCCTGAAAGAGCGTTTTCAGGAGACGCTAGAGCAGAAGAGAGAGAGAGCGGAAGAGAGCGAGAAGTGTGAGAATAGAGAGAGCGAGGACGAGGAGAAAATATAGGTTAGGAAATTCGCGAAATGAATTTCCGTGTTAATTACGCGAGCGAAGCGAGAAATACAACATGTGGGGAGACGAGAGAGCGCGCACAAAACACTGTCGCACTTAAAACAGCGCTCCGAGACACAACGAAATCGTAATTTCAGCAAAAGATGGGGAGACCGGTACCGGCGCGCTTCCAAGCGCGGCTGCAACTCGACAGCAACTGCGCGCGATGGAACAATGCCCGATAACATCGATATCGATCCACGCGGTGGAATGCGATTACGAGAGAGTAATTAAACGGAATTGAACATTTCGATGGGACACGAGCGACGCGGCACAGAAAAATTATACGATTATGTACAAACACTACGGAGAGTGTGTTTTAGAATTTCGAGAGAGTAAGATCGGGAAAATAATACTTCGTTTGGCAAAGTTTATCCCTTCCCCGTAACATGCTCAATTCCGAATAAAATAGTATAATGGTATCAAAACAATAATGATACTCACACTATTTGAAAAAATAAAATAAGATAGAATAAAACAGAATAGAGAAGAGAGAGAAAGAAAGGAGAAAGAGAAGAAAAAAGGTGTACGTGAATCCGTGTATCGAGCAAACAATTGATGGCTGTCGAGTGCACCGAGTCTACATATTTGCGGGGCGGAGTTTGCATGAGTCCTGCCATGTATAGCAATTAATGGAATAAATGTACCGACTCGCTTGAAAATGTCTTGCGAGAGTAAAGGAGGGAGAACAGAGAGTAATTAAAGTACTCACCTACTTAATTCAGCAGGTCGACAGCAGTGGAGCATGGTTGAACTCATGAAATCCGCAGCCCTCGTAACACCAAGCACGGAGAAAACTGAAACAGCATCGTGCAGAGCAGTGAGATAGAAGGGAGTAATGCTGTAGGCAAGGGTGGGATTCAAGGGAATGAAGGAATAGCTGAAATTGGCAACAATCGGTGTGTGCGACAAAAGTCTGGAAATACAGAAACCGACGTAAATGGACAGAGGGATGCACGGAAACGGCACAGCCAATATCTGGAATGAGATATAGGTCCATCGGAGCGCAAGAGAGCAGGGAAGTGCGCAAAATTCGAGAAATTACTTAGACAGCAAGTCGATATTTGCACAGCATAGGTGAACCCATTGAGTCGGTGACGAACTGGTCTCTATTGACAGCAAAGATTGGCCCATAGACAACGTGCACTGAAGAGGAAGTACATGGGAGAATACGAGCGAGAGTGACTGACAGTCGGGAGAGCTAGAAGAGAGGAGCAGAATGGAAACTGACATATGCTCCAGGAGTGAGCACAAACGTGAATTACCCCCGCAAAAAAACTGAAATAGAAGGACTACAAGCGATTCCTGAAAGAGCGTTTTCAGGAGACGCTAGAGCACAAGAGAGAGAGCGGAAGAGAGCGAGAAGTGTGGGAATAGAGAGAGCGAGCGACGAGGAGAAAATATAGGTTAGGAAATTCGCGAAATGAATTTCCGTGTTAATTACGCGAGCGAAGGGAGAAATACAACATGTGGGGAGACGAGAGAGCGCGCACAAAACACTGTCGCACTTAAAACAGCGCTCCGAGACACAACGAAATCGTAATTTCAGCAAAAGATGGGGAGACCGGTACCGGCGCGCTTCCAAGCGCGGCTGCAACTCGACAGCAACTGCGCGCGATGGAACAATGCCCGATAACATCGATATCGATCCACGCGGTGGAATGCGATTACGAGAGAGTAATTAAACGGAATTGAACATTTCGATGGGACACGAGCGACGCGGCACAGAAAAATTATACGATTATGTACAAACACTAGGGAGAGTGTGTTTTAGAACTTCGAGAGAGTAAGATCGGGAAAATAATACTTCGTTTGGCAAAGTTTATCCCTTCCCCGTAACATGCTCAATTCCGAATATAATAGCATCATGGTATAAAAACAATAATGATACTCACACTATTTGAAAAAATAAAATAAGATAGAATAAACCAGAATGGAGAAGCGAGAGAAAGAAAATAAGGGAGAAAGAGAAGAAAAAAGGTGTACGTGAATCCGTGTATCGAGCAAACAATTGATGGCTGTCGAGTGCACCGAGTCTACATATTTGCGGGGCGGAGTTTGCATGAGTCCTGCCATGTATAGCAATTAATGGAATAAATGTACCGACTCGCTTGAAAATGTCTTGCGAGAGTAAAGGAGGGAGGGAGAACAGAGAGTAATTAAAGTACTCACCTACTTAATTCAGCAGGTCGACAGCAGTGGAGCATGGTTGAACTCATGAAATCCGCAGCCCTCGTAACACCAAGCACGGAGAAAACTGAAACAGCATCGTGCAGAGCAGTGAGATAGAAGGGAGAAATGCTGTAGGCAAGGGTGGGATTCAAGGGAGTGAAGGAATAGCTGAAATTGGCAACAATCGGTGTGTGCGACAAAAGTCTGGAAATACAGAAACCGACGTAAATGGACAGAGGGACGCACGGAAACGGCACAGCCAATATCTGGAATGAGATATAGGTCCATCGAAGAGCGAGAGAGCAGGGAAGTGCGCAAAATTCGAGAAATTACTTAGACAACAAGTCGATATTTGCACAGCATAGGTGAACCCATTGAGTCGGTGACGTACTGGTCTCTATTGATAGCAAAGGTTAGCCGATAGACAACGTGCACTGAAGAGGAAGTACATGGGAGAATACGAGCAAGAGTGACTGACAGTCGGGAGACCCAGAAGAGAGGAGCAGATTGGAAACTGACATATGCTCCAGGAGTGAGCACAGACGTGAATTACCCCCGCAAAAAAACTGAAATAGAAGGACTACAACCGATTCCTGAAAGAGCGTTTTCAGGAGACGCTAGAGCAGAAGAGAGAGAGAGCGGAAGAGAGCGAGAAGTGTGAGAATAGAGAGAGCGAGGACGAGGAGAAAATATAGGTTAGGAAATTCGCGAAATGAATTTCCGTGTTAATTACGCGAGCGAAGCGAGAAATACAACATGTGGGGAGACGAGAGAGCGCGCACAAAACACTGTCGCACTTAAAACAGCGCTCCGAGACACAACGAAATCGTAATTTCAGCAAAAGATGGGGAGACCGGTACCGGCGCGCTTCCAAGCGCGGCTGCAACTCGACAGCAACTGCGCGCGATGGAACAATGCCCGATAACATCGATATCGATCCACGCGGTGGAATGCGATTACGAGAGAGTAATTAAACGGAATTGAACATTTCGATGGGACACGAGCGACGCGGCACAGAAAAATTATACGATTATGTACAAACACTACGGAGAGTGTGTTTTAGAATTTCGAGAGAGTAAGATCGGGAAAATAATACTTCGTTTGGCAAAGTTTATCCCTTCCCCGTAACATGCTCAATTCCGAATAAAATAGTATAATGGTATCAAAACAATAATGATACTCACACTATTTGAAAAAATAAAATAAGATAGAATAAAACAGAATAGAGAAGAGAGAGAAAGAAAGGAGAAAGAGAAGAAAAAAGGTGTACGTGAATCCGTGTATCGAGCAAACAATTGATGGCTGTCGAGTGCACCGAGTCTACATATTTGCGGGGCGGAGTTTGCATGAGTCCTGCCATGTATAGCAATTAATGGAATAAATGTACCGACTCGCTTGAAAATGTCTTGCGAGAGTAAAGGAGGGAGAACAGAGAGTAATTAAAGTACTCACCTACTTAATTCAGCAGGTCGACAGCAGTGGAGCATGGTTGAACTCATGAAATCCGCAGCCCTCGTAACACCAAGCACGGAGAAAACTGAAACAGCATCGTGCAGAGCAGTGAGATAGAAGGGAGTAATGCTGTAGGCAAGGGTGGGATTCAAGGGAATGAAGGAATAGCTGAAATTGGCAACAATCGGTGTGTGCGACAAAAGTCTGGAAATACAGAAACCGACGTAAATGGACAGAGGGATGCACGGAAACGGCACAGCCAATATCTGGAATGAGATATAGGTCCATCGGAGCGCAAGAGAGCAGGGAAGTGCGCAAAATTCGAGAAATTACTTAGACAGCAAGTCGATATTTGCACAGCATAGGTGAACCCATTGAGTCGGTGACGAACTGGTCTCTATTGACAGCAAAGATTGGCCCATAGACAACGTGCACTGAAGAGGAAGTACATGGGAGAATACGAGCGAGAGTGACTGACAGTCGGGAGAGCTAGAAGAGAGGAGCAGAATGGAAACTGACATATGCTCCAGGAGTGAGCACAAACGTGAATTACCCCCGCAAAAAAACTGAAATAGAAGGACTACAAGCGATTCCTGAAAGAGCGTTTTCAGGAGACGCTAGAGCACAAGAGAGAGAGCGGAAGAGAGCGAGAAGTGTGGGAATAGAGAGAGCGAGCGACGAGGAGAAAATATAGGTTAGGAAATTCGCGAAATGAATTTCCGTGTTAATTACGCGAGCGAAGGGAGAAATACAACATGTGGGGAGACGAGAGAGCGCGCACAAAACACTGTCGCACTTAAAACAGCGCTCCGAGACACAACGAAATCGTAATTTCAGCAAAAGATGGGGAGACCGGTACCGGCGCGCTTCCAAGCGCGGCTGCAACTCGACAGCAACTGCGCGCGATGGAACAATGCCCGATAACATCGATATCGATCCACGCGGTGGAATGCGATTACGAGAGAGTAATTAAACGGAATTGAACATTTCGATGGGACACGAGCGACGCGGCACAGAAAAATTATACGATTATGTACAAACACTAGGGAGAGTGTGTTTTAGAACTTCGAGAGAGTAAGATCGGGAAAATAATACTTCGTTTGGCAAAGTTTATCCCTTCCCCGTAACATGCTCAATTCCGAATAAAATAGTATAATGGTATCAAAACAATAATGATACTCACACTATTTGAAAAAATAAAATAAGATAGAATAAAACAGAATAGAGAAGAGAGAGAAAGAAAGGAGAAAGAGAAGAAAAAAGGTGTACGTGAATCCGTGTATCGAGCAAACAATTGATGGCTGTCGAGTGCACCGAGTCTACATATTTGCGGGGCGGAGTTTGCATGAGTCCTGCCATGTATAGCAATTAATGGAATAAATGTACCGACTCGCTTGAAAATGTCTTGCGAGAGTAAAGGAGGGAGAACAGAGAGTAATTAAAGTACTCACCTACTTAATTCAGCAGGTCGACAGCAGTGGAGCATGGTTGAACTCATGAAATCCGCAGCCCTCGTAACACCAAGCACGGAGAAAACTGAAACAGCATCGTGCAGAGCAGTGAGATAGAAGGGAGTAATGCTGTAGGCAAGGGTGGGATTCAAGGGAATGAAGGAATAGCTGAAATTGGCAACAATCGGTGTGTGCGACAAAAGTCTGGAAATACAGAAACCGACGTAAATGGACAGAGGGATGCACGGAAACGGCACAGCCAATATCTGGAATGAGATATAGGTCCATCGGAGCGCAAGAGAGCAGGGAAGTGCGCAAAATTCGAGAAATTACTTAGACAGCAAGTCGATATTTGCACAGCATAGGTGAACCCATTGAGTCGGTGACGAACTGGTCTCTATTGACAGCAAAGATTGGCCCATAGACAACGTGCACTGAAGAGGAAGTACATGGGAGAATACGAGCGAGAGTGACTGACAGTCGGGAGAGCTAGAAGAGAGGAGCAGAATGGAAACTGACATATGCTCCAGGAGTGAGCACAAACGTGAATTACCCCCGCAAAAAAACTGAAATAGAAGGACTACAAGCGATTCCTGAAAGAGCGTTTTCAGGAGACGCTAGAGCACAAGAGAGAGAGCGGAAGAGAGCGAGAAGTGTGGGAATAGAGAGAGCGAGCGACGAGGAGAAAATATAGGTTAGGAAATTCGCGAAATGAATTTCCGTGTTAATTACGCGAGCGAAGGGAGAAATACAACATGTGGGGAGACGAGAGAGCGCGCACGAAACACTGTCGCACTTAAAACAGCGCTCCGAGACACAACGAAATCGTAATTTCAGCAAAAGATGGGGAGACCGGTACCGGCGCGCTTCCAAGCGCGGCTGCAACTCGACAGCAACTGCGCGCGATGGAACAATGCCCGATAACATCGATATCGATCCACGCGGTGGAATGCGATTACGAGAGAGTAATTAAACGGAATTGAACATTTCGATGGGACACGAGCGACGCGGCACAGAAAAATTATACGATTATGTACAAACACTAGGGAGAGTGTGTTTTAGAACTTCGAGAGAGTAAGATCGGGAAAATAATACTTCGTTTGGCAAAGTTTATCCCTTCCCCGTAACATGCTCAATTCCGAATATAATAGCATCATGGTATAAAAACAATAATGATACTCACACTATTTGAAAAAATAAAATAAGATAGAATAAACCAGAATGGAGAAGCGAGAGAAAGAAAATAAGGGAGAAAGAGAAGAAAAAAGGTGTACGTGAATCCGTGTATCGAGCAAACAATTGATGGCTGTCGAGTGCACCGAGTCTACATATTTGCGGGGCGGAGTTTGCATGAGTCCTGCCATGTATAGCAATTAATGGAATAAATGTACCGACTCGCTTGAAAATGTCTTGCGAGAGTAAAGGAGGGAGGGAGAACAGAGAGTAATTAAAGTACTCACCTACTTAATTCAGCAGGTCGACAGCAGTGGAGCATGGTTGAACTCATGAAATCCGCAGCCCTCGTAACACCAAGCACGGAGAAAACTGAAACAGCATCGTGCAGAGCAGTGAGATAGAAGGGAGAAATGCTGTAGGCAAGGGTGGGATTCAAGGGAGTGAAGGAATAGCTGAAATTGGCAACAATCGGTGTGTGCGACAAAAGTCTGGAAATACAGAAACCGACGTAAATGGACAGAGGGACGCACGGAAACGGCACAGCCAATATCTGGAATGAGATATAGGTCCATCGAAGAGCGAGAGAGCAGGGAAGTGCGCAAAATTCGAGAAATTACTTAGACAACAAGTCGATATTTGCACAGCATAGGTGAACCCATTGAGTCGGTGACGTACTGGTCTCTATTGATAGCAAAGGTTAGCCGATAGACAACGTGCACTGAAGAGGAAGTACATGGGAGAATACGAGCAAGAGTGACTGACAGTCGGGAGACCCAGAAGAGAGGAGCAGATTGGAAACTGACATATGCTCCAGGAGTGAGCACAGACGTGAATTACCCCCGCAAAAAAACTGAAATAGAAGGACTACAACCGATTCCTGAAAGAGCGTTTTCAGGAGACGCTAGAGCAGAAGAGAGAGAGAGCGGAAGAGAGCGAGAAGTGTGAGAATAGAGAGAGCGAGGACGAGGAGAAAATATAGGTTAGGAAATTCGCGAAATGAATTTCCGTGTTAATTACGCGAGCGAAGCGAGAAATACAACATGTGGGGAGACGAGAGAGCGCGCACAAAACACTGTCGCACTTAAAACAGCGCTCCGAGACACAACGAAATCGTAATTTCAGCAAAAGATGGGGAGACCGGTACCGGCGCGCTTCCAAGCGCGGCTGCAACTCGACAGCAACTGCGCGCGATGGAACAATGCCCGATAACATCGATATCGATCCACGCGGTGGAATGCGATTACGAGAGAGTAATTAAACGGAATTGAACATTTCGATGGGACACGAGCGACGCGGCACAGAAAAATTATACGATTATGTACAAACACTACGGAGAGTGTGTTTTAGAATTTCGAGAGAGTAAGATCGGGAAAATAATACTTCGTTTGGCAAAGTTTATCCCTTCCCCGTAACATGCTCAATTCCGAATAAAATAGTATAATGGTATCAAAACAATAATGATACTCACACTATTTGAAAAAATAAAATAAGATAGAATAAAACAGAATAGAGAAGAGAGAGAAAGAAAGGAGAAAGAGAAGAAAAAAGGTGTACGTGAATCCGTGTATCGAGCAAACAATTGATGGCTGTCGAGTGCACCGAGTCTACATATTTGCGGGGCGGAGTTTGCATGAGTCCTGCCATGTATAGCAATTAATGGAATAAATGTACCGACTCGCTTGAAAATGTCTTGCGAGAGTAAAGGAGGGAGAACAGAGAGTAATTAAAGTACTCACCTACTTAATTCAGCAGGTCGACAGCAGTGGAGCATGGTTGAACTCATGAAATCCGCAGCCCTCGTAACACCAAGCACGGAGAAAACTGAAACAGCATCGTGCAGAGCAGTGAGATAGAAGGGAGTAATGCTGTAGGCAAGGGTGGGATTCAAGGGAGTGAAGGAATAGCTGAAATTGGCAACAATCGGTGTGTGCGACAAAAGTCTGGAAATACAGAAACCGACGTAAATGGACAGAGGGACGCACGGAAACGGCACAGCCAATATCTGGAATGAGATATAGGTCCATCGAAGAGCGAGAGAGCAGGGAAGTGCGCAAAATTCGAGAAATTACTTAGACAGCAAGTCGATATTTGCACAGCATAGGTGAACCCATTGAGTCGGTGACGAACTGGTCTCTATTGACAGCAAAGATTGGCCCATAGACAACGCGCACTGAAGAGGAAGTACATGGGAGAATACGAGCAAGAGTGACTGACAGTCGGGAGACCTAGAAGAGAGGAGCAGAATGGAAACTGACATATGCTCCAGGAGTGAGCACAGACGTGAATTACCCCCGCAAAAAAACTGAAATAGAAGGACTACAACCGATTCCTGAAAGAGCGTTTTCAGGAGACGCTAGAGCATAAGAGAGAGAGAGAGCGGAAGAGAGCGAGAAGTGTGAGAATAGAGAGAGCGAGGACGAGGAGAAAATATAGGTTAGGAAATTCGCGAAATGAATTTCCGTGTTAATTACGCGAGCGAAGGGAGAAATACAACATGTGGGGAGACGAGAGAGCGCGCACAAAACACTGTCGCACTTAAAACAGCGCTCCGAGACACAACGAAATCGTAATTTCAGCAAAAGATGGGGAGACCGGTACCGGCGCGCTTCCAAGCGCGGCTGCAACTCGACAGCAACTGCGTGCGATGGAACAATGCCCGATAACATCGATATCGATCCACGCGGTGGAATGCGATTACGAGAGAGTAATTAAACGGAATTGAACATTTCGATGGGACACGAGCGACGCGGCACAGAAAAATTATACGATTATGTACAAACACTTGGGAGAGTGTGTTTTAGAATTTCGAGAGAGTAAGATCGGGAAAATGATACTTCGTTTGGCAAAGTTTATCCCTTCCCCGTAACATGCTCAATTCCGAATAAAATAGTATAATGGTATCAAAACAATAATGATACTCACACTATTTGAAAAAATAAAATAAGATAGAATAAAACAGAATAGAGAAGAGAGAGAAAGAAAGGAGAAAGAGAAGAAAAAAGGTGTACGTGAATCCGTGTATCGAGCAAACAATTGATGGCTGTCGAGTGCACCGAGTCTACATATTTGCGGGGCGGAGTTTGCATGAGTCCTGCCATGTATAGCAATTAATGGAATAAATGTACCGACTCGCTTGAAAATGTCTTGCGAGAGTAAAGGAGGGAGAACAGAGAGTAATTAAAGTACTCACCTACTTAATTCAGCAGGTCGACAGCAGTGGAGCATGGTTGAACTCATGAAATCCGCAGCCCTCGTAACACCAAGCACGGAGAAAACTGAAACAGCATCGTGCAGAGCAGTGAGATAGAAGGGAGTAATGCTGTAGGCAAGGGTGGGATTCAAGGGAATGAAGGAATAGCTGAAATTGGCAACAATCGGTGTGTGCGACAAAAGTCTGGAAATACAGAAACCGACGTAAATGGACAGAGGGATGCACGGAAACGGCACAGCCAATATCTGGAATGAGATATAGGTCCATCGGAGCGCAAGAGAGCAGGGAAGTGCGCAAAATTCGAGAAATTACTTAGACAGCAAGTCGATATTTGCACAGCATAGGTGAACCCATTGAGTCGGTGACGTACTGGTCTCTATTGATAGCAAAGGTTAGCCGATAGACAACGCGCACTGAAGAGGAAGTACATGGGAGAATACGAGCGAGAGTGACTGACAGTCGGGAGAGCTAGAAGAGAGGAGCAGAATGGAAACTGACATATGCTCCAGGAGTGAGCACAGACGTGAATTACCCCCGCAAAAAAACTGAAATAGAAGGACTACAACCGATTCCTGAAAAAGCGTTTTCAGGAGACGCTAGAGCACAAGAGAGAGAGAGAGCGAGCGACGAGGAGAAAATATAGGTTAGGAAATTCGCGAAATGAATTTCCGTGTTAATTACGCGGGCGAAGCGAGAAATACAACATGTGGGGAGACGAGAGAGCGCGCACAAAACACTGTCGCACTTAAAACAGCGCTCCGAGACACAACGAAATCGTAATTTCAGCAAAAGATGGGGAGACCGGTACCGGCGCGCTTCCAAGCGCGGCTGCAACTCGACAGCAACTGCGTGCGATGGAACAATGCCCGATAACATCGATATCGATCCACGCGGTGGAATGCGATTACGAGAGAGTAATTAAACGGAATTGAACATTTCGATGGGACACGAGCGACGCGGCACAGAAAAATTATACGATTATGTACAAACACTAGGGAGAGTGTGTTTTAGAACTTCGAGAGAGTAAGATCGGGAAAATAATACTTCGTTTGGCAAAGTTTATCCCTTCCCCGTAACATGCTCAATTCCGAATATAATAGCATCATGGTATAAAAACAATAATGATACTCACACTATTTGAAAAAATAAAATAAGATAGAATAAACCAGAATGGAGAAGCGAGAGAAAGAAAATAAGGGAGAAAGAGAAGAAAAAAGGTGTACGTGAATCCGTGTATCGAGCAAACAATTGATGGCTGTCGAGTGCACCGAGTCTACATATTTGCGGGGCGGAGTTTGCATGAGTCCTGCCATGTATAGCAATTAATGGAATAAATGTACCGACTCGCTTGAAAATGTCTTGCGAGAGTAAAGGGGGGAGAACAGAGTAATTAAAGTACTCACCTACTTAATTCAGCAAGACGACAGCAGTGGAGCATGGTTGAATTCGTGAAATCCGCAGCCCTCATAACACCAAGCACGGAGAAAACTGAAACAGCATCGTGCAGAGCAGTGAGATAGAAGGGAGTAATGCTGTAGGCAAGGGTGGGATTCAAGGGAATGAAGGAATAACTGAAATTGGCAACAATCGGTGTGTGCGACAAAAGTCTGGAAATACAGAAACCGACGTAAATGGACAGAGGGACGCACGGAAACGGCACAGCCAATATCTGGAATGAGATATAGGTCCATCGGAGCGCAAGAGAGCAGGGAAGTGCGCAAAATTCGAGAAATTACTTAGACAGCAAGTCGATATTTGCACTGCATAGGTGAACCCATTGAGTCGGTGACGTACTGGTCTCTATTGATAGCAAAGATTAGCCCATAGACAACGTGCACTGAAGAGGAAGTACATGGGAGAATACGAGCGAGAGTGACTGACAGTCGGGAGAGTTAGAAGAGAGGAGCAGAATGGAAACTGACATATGCTCCAGGAGTGAGCACAGACGTGAATTACCCCCGCAAAAAAACTGAAATAGAAGGACTACAACCGATTCCTGAAAGAGCGTTTTCAGGAGACGCTAGAGCATAAGAGAGAGAGAGAGCGGAAGAGAGCGAGAAGTGTGAGAATAGAGAGAGCGAGCGACGAGGAGAAAATATAGGTTAGGAAATTCGCGAAATGAATTTCCGTGTTAATTACGCGGGCGAAGCGAGAAATACAACATGTGGGGAGACGAGAGAGCGCGCACAAAACACTGTCGCACTTAAAACAGCGCTCCGAGACACAACGAAATCGTAATTTCAGCAAAAGATGGGGAGACCGGTACCGGCGCGCTTCCAAGCGCGGCTGCAACTCGACAGCAACTGCGGGCGATGGAACAATGCCCGATAACATCGATATCGATCCACGCGGTGGAATGCGATTAGGAGAGAGTAATTGAACGGAATTGAACATTTCGATGGGACACGAGCGACGCGGCACAGAAAAATTATACGATTATGTACAAACACTAGGGAGAGTGTGTTTTAGAATTTCGAGAGAGTAAGATCGGGAAAATAATACTTCGTTTGGCAAAGTTTATCCCTTCCCCGTAACATGCTCAATTCCGAATAAAATAGCATCATGGTATAAAAACGATAATGATACTCACACTATTTCAAAAAATAAAATAAGATAGAATAAAACAGAATGGAGAAGAGACAGAAAGAAAGGAGAAAGAAAATAAGAAGGGAGAAAGAGAAGAAAAAAGGTGTACGTGAATCCGTGTATCGAGCAAACAATTGATGGCTGTCGAGTGCACCGAGTCTACATATTTGCGGGGCGGAGTTTGCATGAGTCCTGCCATGTATACCAATTAATGGAATAAATGTACCGACTCGCTTGAAAATGTCTTGCGAGAGTAAAGGAGGGAGAACAGAGTAATTAAAGTACTCACCTACTTAATTCAGCAGGTCGACAGCAGTGGAGCATGGTTGAATTCATGAAATCCGCAGCCCTCATAACACCAAGCACGGAGAAAACTGAAACAGCATCGTGCAGAGCAGTGAGATAGAAGGGAGAAATGCTGTAGGCAAGGGTGGGATTCAAGGGAATGAAGGAATAGCTGAAATTGGCAACAATCGGTGTGTGCGACAAAAGTCTGGAAATACAGAAACCGACGTAAATGGACAGAGGGATGCACGGAAACGGCACAGGCAATATCTGAAATGAGATATAGGTCCATCGGAGAGCAAGAGAGCAGGGAAGTGCGCAAAATTCGAGAAATTACTTAGACAGCAAGTCGATATTTGCACAGCATAGGTGAACCCATTGAGTCGGTGACGAACTGGTCTCTATTGACAGCAAAGATTGGCCCATAGACAACGTGCACTGAAGAGGAAGTACATGGGAGAATACGAGCGAGAGTGACTGACAGTCGGGAGAGCTAGAAGAGAGGAGCAGATTGGAAACTGACATATGCTCCAGGAGTGAGCACAGGCGTGAATTACCCCCGCAAAAAAAAAATAGAAGGACTACAAGCGATTCCTGAAAGAGCGTTTTCAGGAGACGCTAGAGCACAAGAGAGAGAGCGGAAGAGAGCGAGAAGTGTGGGAATAGAGAGAGCGAGCGACGAGGAGAAAATATAGGTTAGGAAATTCGCGAAATGAATTTCCGTGTTAATTACGCGAGCGAAGGGAGAAATACAACATGTGGGGAGACGAGAGAGCGCGCACAAAACACTGTCGCACTTAAAACAGCGCTCCGAGACACAACGAAATCGTAATTTCAGCAAAAGATGGGGAGACCGGTACCGGCGCGCTTCCAAGCGCGGCTGCAACTCGACAGCAACTGCGCGCGATGGAACAATGCCCGATAACATCGATATCGATCCACGCGGTGGAATGCGATTACGAGAGAGGAATTAAACGGAATTGAACATTTCGATGGGACACGAGCGACGCGGCACAGAAAAATTATACGATTATGTACAAACACTAGGGAGAGTGTGTTTTAGAATTTCGAGAGAGTAAGATCGGGAAAATAATACTTCGTTTGGCAAAGTTTATCCCTTCCCCGTAATATGCTCAATTCCGAATAAAATAGCATAATGGTATAAAAACAATAATGATACTCACACTATTTGAAAAAATAAAATAAGATAGAATAAAACAGAATGGAGAAGAGAGAGAAAGAAAGGAGAAAGAGAAGAAAAAAGGTGTACGTGAATCCGTGTATCGAGCAAACAATTGATGGCTGTCGAGTGCACCGAGTCTACATATTTGCGGGGCGGAGTTTGCATGAGTCCTGCCGTGTATAGCAATTAATGGAATAAATGTACCGACTGGCTTGAAAATGTCTTGCGAGAGTAAAGGAGGGAGAACAGAGTAATTAAAATACTCACCTACTTAATTCAGCAAGACGACAGCAGTGGAGCATGGTTGAATTCATGAAATCCGCAGCCCTCATAACACCAAGCACGGAGAAAACTGAAACAGCATCGTGCAGAGCAGTGAGATAGAAGGGAGAAATGCTGGAGGCAAGGGTGGGATTCAAGGGAATGAAGGAATAGCTGAAATTGGCAACAATCGGTGTGTGCGACAAAAGTCTGGAAATACAGAAACCGACGTAAATGGACAGAGGGATGCACGGAAACGGCAAAGGCAATATCTGAAATGAGATATAGGTCCATCGGAGAGCAAGAGAGCAGGGAAGTGCGCAAAATTCGAGAAATTACTTAGACAGCAAGTCGATATTTGCACAGCATAGGTGAACCCATTGAGTCGGTGACGAACTGGTCTCTATTGACAGCAAAGATTGGCCCATAGACAACGTGCACTGAAGAGGAAGTACATGGGAGAATACGAGCGAGAGTGACTGACAGTCGGGAGAGCTAGAAGAGAGGAGCAGATTGGAAACTGACATATGCTCCAGGAGTGAGCACAGGCGTGAATTACCCCCGCAAAAAAAAAATAGAAGGACTACAAGCGATTCCTGAAAGAGCGTTTTCAGGAGACGCTAGAGCACAAGAGAGAGAGCGGAAGAGAGCGAGAAGTGTGGGAATAGAGAGAGCGAGCGACGAGGAGAAAATATAGGTTAGGAAATTCGCGAAATGAATTTCCGTGTTAATTACGCGAGCGAAGGGAGAAATACAACATGTGGGGAGACGAGAGAGCGCGCACAAAACACTGTCGCACTTAAAACAGCGCTCCGAGACACAACGAAATCGTAATTTCAGCAAAAGATGGGGAGACCGGTACCGGCGCGCTTCCAAGCGCGGCTGCAACTCGACAGCAACTGCGCGCGATGGAACAATGCCCGATAACATCGATATCGATCCACGCGGTGGAATGCGATTACGAGAGAGGAATTAAACGGAATTGAACATTTCGATGGGACACGAGCGACGCGGCACAGAAAAATTATACGATTATGTACAAACACTAGGGAGAGTGTGTTTTAGAACTTCGAGAGAGTAAGATCGGGAAAATAATACTTTGTTTGGCAAAGTTTATCCCTTCCCCGTAACATGCTCAATTCCGAATATAATAGCATCATGGTATAAAAACAATAATGATACTCACACTATTTGAAAAAATAAAATAAGATAGAATAAACCAGAATGGAGAAGAGAGAGAAAGAAAATAAGGGAGAAAGAGAAGAAAAAAGGTGTACGTGAATCCGTGTATCGAGCAAACAATTGATGGCTGTCGAGTGCACCGAGTCTACATATTTGCGGGGCGGAGTTTGCATGAGTCCTGCCATGTATAGCAATTAATGGAATAAATGTACCGACTCGCTTGAAAATGTCTTGCGAGAGTAAAGGAGGGAGAACAGAGTAATTAAAGTACTCACCTACTTAATTCAGCAGGTCGACAGCAGTGGAGCATGGTTGAACTCATGAAATCCGCAGCCCTCATAGCACCAAGCACGGAGAAAACTGAAACAGCATCGTGCAGAGCAGTGAGATAGAAGGGAGAAGTGCTGCAGGCAAGAGTGGGATTCATGGGAGTGAAGGATTAGCTGAAATTGGCAACAATCGGTGTGTGCGACAAAAGTCTGGAAATACAGAAACCGACGTAAATGGACAGAGGGATGCACGGAAACGGCACAGCCAATATCTGGAATGAGATATAGGTCCATCGGAGAGCAAGAGAGCAGGGAAGTGCGCAAAATTCGAGAAATTACTTAGACAGCAAGTCGATATTTGCACTGCATAGGTGAACCCATTGAGTCGGTGACGAACTGGTCTCTATTGATAGCAAAGATTGGCCCATAGACAACGTGCACTGAAGAGGAAGTACATGGGAGAATACGAGCGAGAGTGACTGACAGTCGGGAGAGCTAGAAGAGAGGAGCAGAATGGAAACTGACATATGCTCCAGGAGTGAGCACAGACGTGAATTACCCCCGCAAAAAAAATGAAATAGAAGGACTACAAGCGATTCCTGAAAGAGCGTTTTCAGGAGACGCTAGAGCACAAGAGAGAGAGCGGAAGAGAGCGAGAAGTGTGGGAATAGAGAGAGCGAGCGACGAGGAGAAAATATAGGTTAGGAAATTCGCGAAATGAATTTCCGTGTTAATTACGCGAGCGAAGCGAGAAATACAACATGTGGGGAGGCGAGAGAGCGCGAACAAAACACTGTCGCACTTAAAACAGCGCTCCGAGACACAACGAAATCGTAATTTCAGCAAAAGATGGGGAGACCGGTACCGGCGCGCTTCCAAGCGCGGCTGCAACTCGACAGCAACTGCGCGCGATGGAACAATGCCCGATAACATCGATATCGATCCACGCGGTGGAATGCGATTACGAGAGAGTAATTAAACGGAATTGAACATTTCGATGGGACACGAGCGACGCGGCACAGAAAAATTATACGATTATGTACAAACACTTGGGAGAGTGTGTTTTAGAATTTCGAGAGAGTAAGATCGGGAAAATGATACTTCGTTTGGCAAAGTTTATCCCTTCCCCGTAACATGCTCAATTCCGAATAAAATAGCATCATGGTATAAAAACAATAATGATACTCACACTATTTGAAAAAATAAAATAAGATAGAATAAAACAGAATGGAGAAGAGAGAGAAAGAAAGGAGAAAGAGAAGAAAAAAGGTGTACGTGAATCCGTGTATCGAGCAAACAATTGATGGCTGTCGAGTGCACCGAGTCTACATATTTGCGGGGCGGAGTTTGCATGAGTCCTGCCGTGTATAGCAATTAATGGAATAAATGTACCGACTGGCTTGAAAATGTCTTGCGAGAGTAAAGGAGGGAGAACAGAGTAATTAAAATACTCACCTACTTAATTCAGCAAGACGACAGCAGTGGAGCATGGTTGAATTCGTGAAATCCGCAGCCCTCATAACACCAAGCACGGAGAAAACTGAAACAGCATCGTGCAGAGCAGTGAGATAGAAGGGAGAAATGCTGTAGGCAAGGGAGGGATTCAAGAGAATGAAGGAATAGCTGAAATTGGCAACAATCGGTGTGTGCGACAAAAGTCTGGAAATACAGAAACCGACGTAAATGGACAGAGGGATGCACGGAAACGGCACAGCCAATATCTGGAATGAGATATAGGTCCATCGGAGAGCAAGAGAGCAGGGAAGTGCGCAAAATTCGAGAAATTACTTAGACAGCAAGTCGATATTTGCACAGCATAGGTGAACCCATTGAGTCGGTGACGAACTGGTCTCTATTGATAGCAAAGATTGGCCCATAGACAACGTGCACTGAAGAGGAAGTACATGGGAGAATACGAGCGAGAGTGACTGACAGTCGGGAGAGCTAGAAGAGAGGAGCAGAATGGAAACTGACATATGCTCCAGGAGTGAGCACAGACGTGAATTACCCCCGCAAAAAAACTGAAATAGAAGGACTACAACCGATTCCTGAAAGAGCGTTTTCAGGAGACGCTAGAGCACAAGAGTGAGAGCGGAAGAGAGCGAGACGTGTGAGAATAGAGAGAGCGAGCGACAAGGAGAAAATATAGGTTAGGAAATTCGCGAAATGAATTTCCGTGTTAATTACGCGAGCGAAGCGAGAAATACAACATGTGGGGAGACGAGAGAGCGCGCACAAAACACTGTCGCACTTAAAACAGCGCTCCGAGACACAACGAAATCGTAATTTCAGCAAAAGATGGGGAGACCGGTACCGGCGCGCTTCCAAGCGCGGCTGCAACTCGACAGCAACTGCGCGCGATGGAACAATGCCCGATAACATCGATATCGATCCACGCGGTGGAATGCGATTACGAGAGAGTAATTAAACGGAATTGAACATTTCGATGGGACACGAGCGACGCGGCACAGAAAAATTATACGATTATGTACAAACACTTGGGAGAGTGTGTTTTAGAATTTCGAGAGAGTAAGATCGGGAAAATGATACTTCGTTTGGCAAAGTTTATCCCTTCCCCGTAACATGCTCAATTCCGAATAAAATAGCATCATGGTATAAAAACAATAATGATACTCACACTATTTGAAAAAATAAAATAAGATAGAATAAAACAGAATGGAGAAGAGACAGAAAGAAAGGAGAAAGAAAATAAGAAGGGAGAAAGAGAAGAAAAAAGGTGTACGTGAATCCGTGTATCGAGCAAACAATTGATGGCTGTCGAGTGCACCGAGTCTACATATTTGCGGGGCGGAGTTTGCATGAGTCCTGCCATGTATAGCAATTAATGGAATAAATGTACCGACTCGCTTGAAAATGTCTTGCGAGAGTAAAGGAGGGAGAACAGAGAGTAATTAAAGTACTCACCTACTTAATTCAGCAGGTCGACAGCAGTGGAGCATGGTTGAACTCATGAAATCCGCAGCCCTCGTAACACCAAGCACGGAGAAAACTGAAACAGCATCGTGCAGAGCAGTGAGATAGAAGGGCGAAATGCTGTAGGCAAGGGTGGGATTCAAGGGAGTGAAGGATTAGCTGAAATTGGCAACAATCGGTGTGTGCGACAAAAGTCTGGAAATACAGAAACCGACGTAAATGGACAGAGGGATGCACGGAAACGGCACAGCCAATATCTGGAATGAGATATAGGTCCATCGGAGAGCAAGAGAGCAGGGAAGTGCGCAAAATTCGAGAAATTACTTAGACAGCAAGTCGATATTTGCACAGCATAGGTGAACCCATTGAGTCGGTGACGAACTGGTCTCTATTGATAGCAAAGATTGGCCCATAGACAACGCGCACTGAAGAGGAAGTACATGGGAGAATACGAGCGAGAGTGGCTGACAGTCGGGAGAGCTAGAAGAGAGGAGCAGAATGGAAACTGACATATGCTCCAGGAGTGAGCACAGACGTGAATTACCCCCGCAAAAAAACTGAAATAGAAGGACTACAACCGATTCCTGAAAGAGCGTTTTCAGGAGACGCTAGAGCACAAGAGAGAGAGAGAGAGCGGAAGAGAGCGAGAAGTGTGAGAATAGAGAGAGCGAGCGACGAGGAGAAAATATAGGTTAGGAAATTCGCGAAATGAATTTCCGTGTTAATTACGCGGGCGAAGCGAGAAATACAACATGTGGGGAGACGAGAGAGCGCGCACAAAACACTGTCGCACTTAAAACAGCGCTCCGAGACACAACGAAATCGTAATTTCAGCCAAAGATGGGGAGACCGGTACCGGCGCGCTTCCAAGCGCGGCTGCAACTCGACAGCAACTGCGCGCGATGGAACAATGCCCGATAACATCGATATCGATCCACGCGGTGGAATGCGATTACGAGAGAGTAATTAAACGGAATTGAACATTTCGATGGGACACGAACGGCGCGGTACAGAAAAATTATACGATTATGTACAAACACTAGGGAGAGTGTGTTTTAGAACTTCCAGAGAGTAAGATCGGGAAAATAATACTTCGTTTGGAAAAGTTTATCCCTTCCCCGTAACATGCTCAATTCCGAATAAAATAGCATAATGGTATAAAAACAATAATGATACTCACACTATTTGAAAAAAGAAAATAATATAGAATAAAACAGAATGGAGAAGAGAGAGAAAGAAAGGAGAAAGAAAATAAGAAGGGAGAAAGAGAAGAAAAAAGGTGTACGTGAATCCGTGTATCGAGCAAACAATTGATGGCTGTCGAGTGCACCGAGTCTACATATTTGCGGGGCGGAGTTTGCATGAGTCCTGCCATGTATAGCAATTAATGGAATAAATGTACCGACTCGCTTGAAAATGTCTTGCGAGAGTAAAGGAGGAAGAACAGAGTAATTAAAGTACTCACCTACTTAATTCAGCAAGACGACAGCAGTGGAGCATGGTTGAATTCGTGAAATCCGCAGCCCTGATAACACCAAGCACGGAGAAAACTGAAACACCATCGTGCAGAGCAGTGAGATAGAAGGGAGTAATGCTGTAGGCAAGGGTGGGATTCAAGGGAATGAAGGAATAGCTGAAATTGGCAACAATCGGTGTGTGCGACAAAAGTCTGGAAATACAGAAACCGACGTAAATGGACAGAGGGATGCACGGAAACGGCACAGCCAATATCTGGAATGAGATATAGGTCCATCGGAGAGCAAGAGAGCAGGGAAGTGCGCAAAATTCGAGAAATTACTTAGACAGCAAGTCGATATTTGCACAGCATAGGTGAACCCATTGAGTCGGTGACGTACTGGTCTCTATTGATAGCAAAGGTTAGCCGATAGACAACGTGCACTGAAGAGGAAGTACATGGGAGAATACGAGCGAGAGTGACTGACAGTCGGGAGAGCTAGAAGAGAGGAGCAGAATGGAAACTGACATATGCTCCAGGAGTGAGCACAGACGTGAATTACCCCCGCAAAAAAACTGAAATAGAAGGACTACAACCGATTCCTGAAAGAGCGTTTTCAGGAGACGCTAGAGCACAAGAGAGAGAGCGGAAAAGAGCGAGAAGTGTGAGAATAGAGAGAGCGAGCGACGAGGAGAAAATATAGGTTAGGAAATTCGCGAAATGAATTTCCGTGTTAATTACGCGGGCGAAGCGAGAAATACAACATGTGGGGAGACGAGAGAGCGCGCACAAACACTGTCGCACTTAAAACAGCGCTCCGAGACACAACGAAATCGTAATTTCAGCAAAAGATGGGAAGACCGGTACCGGCGCGCTTCCAAGCGCGGCTGCAACTCGACAGCAACTGCGCGCGATGGAACAATGCCCGATAACATCGATATCGATCCACGCGGTGGAATGCGATTACGGGAGAGGAATTAAACGGAATTGAACATTTCGATGGGACACGAGCGGCGCGGTACAGAAAAATTATACGATTATGTACAAACACTAGGTCGAGTGTGTTTTAGACTTTCCAGAGAGTAAGATCGGGAAAATAATACTTCGTTTGGCAAAGTTTATCCCTTCCCCGTAACATGCTCAATTCCGAATAAAATAGCATCATGGTATAAAAACAATAATGATACTCACACTATTTGAAAAAATAAAATAAGATAGAATAAAACAGAATGGAGAAGAGAGAGAAAGAAAGGAGAAAGAAAATAAGAAGGGAGAAAGAGAAGAAAAAAGGTGTACGTGAATCCGTGTATCGAGCAAACAATTGATGGCTGTCGAGTGCACCGAGGCTACATATTTGCGGGGCGGAGTTTGCATGAGTCCTGCCATGTATAGCAAGTAATGGAATAAATGTACCGACTCGCTTGAAAATGTCTTGCGAGAGTAAAGGAGGGAGAACAGAGAGTAATTAAAGTACTCACCTACTTAATTCAGCAGGTCGACAGCAGTGGAGCATGGTTGAACTCGTGAAATCCGCAGCCCTCGTAACACCAAGCCCGGAGAAAACTGGAACAGCATCGTGCAGAGCAGTGAGATAGAATGGAGAAATGCTGTAGGCAAGGGTGGGATTCAAGGGAGTGAAGGATTAGCTGAAATTGGCAACAATCGGTGTGTGCGACAAAAGTCTGGAAATACAGAAACCGACGTAAATGGACAGAGGGATGCACGGAAACGGCACAGCCAATATCTGGAATGAGATATAGGTCCATCGGAGAGCAAGAGAGCAGGGAAGTGCGCAAAATTCGAGAAATTACTTAGACAGCAAGTCGATATTTGCACAGCATAGGTGAACCCATTGAGTCGGTGACGTACTGGTCTCTATTGATAGCAAAGGTTAGCCGATAGACAACGTGCACTGAAGAGGAAGTACATGGGAGAATACGAGCGAGAGTGACTGACAGTCGGGAGAGCTAGAAGAGAGGAGCAGAATGGAAACTGACATATGCTCCAGGAGTGAGCACAGACGTGAATTACCCCCGCAAAAAAACTGAAATAGAAGGACTACAACCGATTCCTGAAAGAGCGTTTTCAGGAGACGCTAGAGCACAAGAGTGAGAGCGGAAGAGAGCGAGACGTGTGAGAATAGAGAGAGCGAGCGACAAGGAGAAAATATAGGTTAGGAAATTCGCGAAATGAATTTCCGTGTTAATTACGCGAGCGAAGCGAGAAATACGACATGTGGGGAGACGAGAGAGCGCGAACAAAACACTGTCGCACTTAAAACAGCGCTCCGAGACACAACGAAATCGTAATTTCAGCAAAAGATGGGGAGACCGGTACCGGCGCGCTTCCAAGCGCGGCTGCAACTCGACAGCAACTGCGCGCGATGGAACAATGCCCGATAACATCGATATGGATCCACGCAGTGGAATGCGATTACGAGAGAGTAATTAAACGGAATTGAACATTTCGATGGGACACGAGCGACGCGGCACAGAAAAATTATACGATTATGTACAAACACTAGGGAGAGTGTGTTTTAGAACTTCGACAGAGTAAGATCGGGAAAATGATACTTCGTTTGGCAAAGTTTATCCCTTCCCCGTAACATGCTCAATTCCGAATAAAATAGTATAATGGTATCAAAACAATAATGATACTCACACTATTTGAAAAAATAAAATAAGATAGAATAAAACAGAATAGAGAAGAGAGAGAAAGAAAGGAGAAAGAGAAGAAAAAAGGTGTACGTGAATCCGTGTATCGAGCAAACAATTGATGGCTGTCGGGTGCACCGAGTCTACATATTTGCGGGGCGGAGTTTGCATGAGTCCTGCCATGTATACCAATTAATGGAATAAATGTACCGACTCGCTTGAAAATGTCTTGCGAGAGTAAAGGAGGGAGAACAGAGTAATTAAAGTACTCACCTACTTAATTCAGCAGGTCGACAGCAGTGGAGCATGGTTGAACTCATGAAATCCGCAGCCCTCATAGCACCAAGCACGGAGAAAACTGAAACAGCATCGTGCAGAGCAGTGAGATAGAAGGGAGAAGTGCTGCAGGCAAGAGTGGGATTCATGGGAGTGAAGGATTAGCTGAAATTGGCAACAATCGGTGTGTGCGACAAAAGTCTGGAAATACAGAAACCGACGTAAATGGACAGAGGGATGCACGGAAACGGCACAGCCAATATCTGGAATGAGATATAGGTCCATCGGAGAGCAAGAGAGCAGGGAAGTGCGCAAAATTCGAGAAATTACTTAGACAGCAAGTCGATATTTGCACTGCATAGGTGAACCCATTGAGTCGGTGACGAACTGGTCTCTATTGATAGCAAAGATTGGCCCATAGACAACGTGCACTGAAGAGGAAGTACATGGGAGAATACGAGCGAGAGTGACTGACAGTCGGGAGAGCTAGAAGAGAGGAGCAGAATGGAAACTGACATATGCTCCAGGAGTGAGCACAGACGTGAATTACCCCCGCAAAAAAAATGAAATAGAAGGACTACAAGCGATTCCTGAAAGAGCGTTTTCAGGAGACGCTAGAGCACAAGAGAGAGAGCGGAAGAGAGCGAGAAGTGTGGGAATAGAGAGAGCGAGCGACGAGGAGAAAATATAGGTTAGGAAATTCGCGAAATGAATTTCCGTGTTAATTACGCGAGCGAAGCGAGAAATACAACATGTGGGGAGGCGAGAGAGCGCGAACAAAACACTGTCGCACTTAAAACAGCGCTCCGAGACACAACGAAATCGTAATTTCAGCAAAAGATGGGGAGACCGGTACCGGCGCGCTTCCAAGCGCGGCTGCAACTCGACAGCAACTGCGCGCGATGGAACAATGCCCGATAACATCGATATCGATCCACGCGGTGGAATGCGATTAGGAGAGAGTAATTGAACGGAATTGAACATTTCGATGGGACACGAGCGACGCGGCACAGAAAAATTATACGATTATGTACAAACACTAGGGAGAGAGTGTTTTAGAATTTCGAGAGAGTAAGATCGGGAAAATAATACTTCGTTTGGCAAAGTTTATCCCTTCCCCGTAACATGCTCAATTCCGAATAAAATAGCATCATGGTATAAAAACAATAATGATACTCACACTATTTGAAAAAATAAAATAAGATAGAATAAAACAGAATGGAGAAGAGAGAGAAAGAAAGGAGAAAGAGAAGAAAAAAGGTGTACGTGAATCCGTGTATCGAGCAAACAATTGATGGCTGTCGAGTGCACTGAGTCTACATATTTGCGGGGCGGAGTTTGCATGAGTCCTGCCATGTATAGCAATTAATGGAATAAATGTACCGACTCGCTTGAAAATGTCTTGCGAGAGTAAAGGGGGGAGAACAGAGTAATTAAAGTACTCACCTACTTAATTCAGCAAGACGACAGCAGTGGAGCATGGTTGAATTCGTGAAATCCGCAGCCCTCATAACACCAAGCACGGAGAAAACTGAAACAGCATCGTGCAGAGCAGTGAGATAGAAGGGAGAAATGCTGTAGGCAAGGGTGGGATTCAAGGGAATGAAGGAATAGCTGAAATTGGCAACAATCGGTGTGTGCGACAAAAGTCTGGAAATACAGAAACCGACGTAAATGGACAGAGGGATGCACGGAAACGGCACAGCCAATATCTGGAATGAGATATAGGTCCATCGGAGAGCAAGAGAGCAGGGAAGTGCGCAAAATTCGAGAAATTACTTAGACAGCAAGTCGATATTTGCACAGCATAGGTGAACCCATTGAGTGGGTGACGAACTGGTCTCTATTGATAGCAAAGATTGGCCCATAGACAACGTGCACTGAAGAGGAAGTACATGGGAGAATACGAGCGAGAGTGACTGACAGTCGGGAGAGCTAGAAGAGAGGAGCAGAATGGAAACTGACATATGCTCCAGGAGTGAGCACAGACGTGAATTACCCCCGCAAAAAAACTGAAATAGAAGGACTACAACCGATTCCTGAAAGAGCGTTTTCAGGAGACGCTAGAGCACAAGAGTGAGAGCGGAAGAGAGCGAGACGTGTGAGAATAGAGAGAGCGAGCGACGTGGAGAAAATATAGGTTAGGAAATTCGCGAAATGAATTTCCGTGTTAATTACGCGGGCGAAGCGAGAAATACAACATGTGGGGAGACGAGAGAGCGCGCACAAAACACTGTCGCACTTAAAACAGCGCTCCGAGACACAACGAAATCGTAATTTCAGCCAAAGATGGGGAGACCGGTACCGGCGCGCTTCCAAGCGCGGCTGCAACTCGACAGCAACTGCGCGCGATGGAACAATGCCCGATAACATCGATATCGATCCACGCGGTGGAATGCGATTACGAGAGAGGAATTAAACGGAATTGAACATTTCGATGGGACACGAGCGACGCGGCACAGAAAAATTATACGATTATGTACAAACACTAGGGAGAGTGTGTTTTAGAATTTCGAGAGAGTAAGATCGGGAAAATAATACTTCGTTTGGCAAACAATTGATGGCTGTCGAGTGCACCGAGTCTACATATTTGCGGGGCGGAGTTTGCATGAGTCCTGCCATGTATAGCAATTAATGGAATAAATGTACCGACTCGCTTGAAAATGTCTTGCGAGAGTAAAGGAGGGAGAACAGAGAGTAATTAAAGTACTCACCTACTTAATTCAGCAGGTCGACAGCAGTGGAGCATGGTTGAACTCATGAAATCCGCAGCCCTCGTAACACCAAGCACGGAGAAAACTGAAACAGCATCGTGCAGAGCAGTGAGATAGAAGGGAGAAATGCTGTAGGCAAGGGTGGGATTCAAGGGAGTGAAGGATTAGCTGAAATTGGCAACAATCGGTGTGTGCGACAAAAGTCTGGAAATACAGAAACCGACGTAAATGGACAGAGGGATGCACGGAAACGGCACAGCCAATATCTGGAATGAGATATAGGTCCATCGGAGAGCAAGAGAGCAGGGAAGTGCGCAAAATTCGAGAAATTACTTAGACAGCAAGTCGATATTTGCACAGCATAGGTGAACCCATTGAGTCGGTGACGAACTGGTCTCTATTGATAGCAAAGATTGGCCCATAGACAACGCGCACTGAAGAGGAAGTACATGGGAGAATACGAGCGAGAGTGGCTGACAGTCGGGAGAGCTAGAAGAGAGGAGCAGAATGGAAACTGACATATGCTCCAGGAGTGAGCACAGACGTGAATTACCCCCGCAAAAAAACTGAAATAGAAGGACTACAACCGATTCCTGAAAGAGCGTTTTCAGGAGACGCTAGAGCACAAGAGAGAGAGCGGAAGAGAGCGAGAAGTGTGAGAATAGAGAGAGCGAGCGACGAGGAGAAAATATAGGTTAGGAAATTCGCGAAATGAATTTCCGTGTTAATTACGCGGGCGAAGCGAGAAATACAACATGTGGGGAGACGAGAGAGCGCGCACAAACACTTTCGCACTTAAAACAGCGCTCCGAGACACAACGAAATCGTAATTTCAGCAAAAGATGGGAAGACCGGTACCGGCGCGCTTCCAAGCGCGGCTGCAACTCGACAGCAACTGCGCGCGATGGAACAATGCCCGATAACATCGATATCGATCCACGCGGTGGAATGCGATTACGGGAGAGGAATTAAACGGAATTGAACATTTCGATGGGACACGAGCGGCGCGGTACAGAAAAATTATACGATTATGTACAAACACTAGGTCGAGTGTGTTTTAGACTTTCCAGAGAGTAAGATCGGGAAAATAATACTTCGTTTGGCAAAGTTTATCCCTTCCCCGTAACATGCTCAATTCCGAATAAAATAGCATCATGGTATAAAAACAATAATGATACTCACACTATTTGAAAAAATAAAATAAGATAGAATAAAACAGAATGGAGAAGAGAGAGAAAGAAAGGAGAAAGAAAATAAGAAGGGAGAAAGAGAAGAAAAAAGGTGTACGTGAATCCGTGTATCGAGCAAACAATTGATGGCTGTCGAGTGCACCGAGGCTACATATTTGCGGGGCGGAGTTTGCATGAGTCCTGCCATGTATAGCAAGTAATGGAATAAATGTACCGACTCGCTTGAAAATGTCTTGCGAGAGTAAAGGAGGGAGAACAGAGAGTAATTAAAGTACTCACCTACTTAATTCAGCAGGTCGACAGCAGTGGAGCATGGTTGAACTCGTGAAATCCGCAGCCCTCGTAACACCAAGCCCGGAGAAAACTGGAACAGCATCGTGCAGAGCAGTGAGATAGAATGGAGAAATGCTGTAGGCAAGGGTGGGATTCAAGGGAGTGAAGGATTAGCTGAAATTGGCAACAATCGGTGTGTGCGACAAAAGTCTGGAAATACAGAAACCGACGTAAATGGACAGAGGGATGCACGGAAACGGCACAGCCAATATCTGGAATGAGATATAGGTCCATCGGAGAGCAAGAGAGCAGGGAAGTGCGCAAAATTCGAGAAATTACTTAGACAGCAAGTCGATATTTGCACAGCATAGGTGAACCCATTGAGTCGGTGACGTACTGGTCTCTATTGATAGCAAAGGTTAGCCGATAGACAACGTGCACTGAAGAGGAAGTACATGGGAGAATACGAGCGAGAGTGACTGACAGTCGGGAGAGCTAGAAGAGAGGAGCAGAATGGAAACTGACATATGCTCCAGGAGTGAGCACAGACGTGAATTACCCCCGCAAAAAAACTGAAATAGAAGGACTACAACCGATTCCTGAAAGAGCGTTTTCAGGAGACGCTAGAGCACAAGAGTGAGAGCGGAAGAGAGCGAGACGTGTGAGAATAGAGAGAGCGAGCGACAAGGAGAAAATATAGGTTAGGAAATTCGCGAAATGAATTTCCGTGTTAATTACGCGAGCGAAGCGAGAAATACGACATGTGGGGAGACGAGAGAGCGCGAACAAAACACTGTCGCACTTAAAACAGCGCTCCGAGACACAACGAAATCGTAATTTCAGCAAAAGATGGGGAGACCGGTACCGGCGCGCTTCCAAGCGCGGCTGCAACTCGACAGCAACTGCGCGCGATGGAACAATGCCCGATAACATCGATATGGATCCACGCAGTGGAATGCGATTACGAGAGAGTAATTAAACGGAATTGAACATTTCGATGGGACACGAGCGACGCGGCACAGAAAAATTATACGATTATGTACAAACACTAGGGAGAGTGTGTTTTAGAACTTCGACAGAGTAAGATCGGGAAAATGATACTTCGTTTGGCAAAGTTTATCCCTTCCCCGTAACATGCTCAATTCCGAATAAAATAGTATAATGGTATCAAAACAATAATGATACTCACACTATTTGAAAAAATAAAATAAGATAGAATAAAACAGAATAGAGAAGAGAGAGAAAGAAAGGAGAAAGAGAAGAAAAAAGGTGTACGTGAATCCGTGTATCGAGCAAACAATTGATGGCTGTCGGGTGCACCGAGTCTACATATTTGCGGGGCGGAGTTTGCATGAGTCCTGCCATGTATACCAATTAATGGAATAAATGTACCGACTCGCTTGAAAATGTCTTGCGAGAGTAAAGGAGGGAGAACAGAGTAATTAAAGTACTCACCTACTTAATTCAGCAGGTCGACAGCAGTGGAGCATGGTTGAACTCATGAAATCCGCAGCCCTCATAGCACCAAGCACGGAGAAAACTGAAACAGCATCGTGCAGAGCAGTGAGATAGAAGGGAGAAGTGCTGCAGGCAAGAGTGGGATTCATGGGAGTGAAGGATTAGCTGAAATTGGCAACAATCGGTGTGTGCGACAAAAGTCTGGAAATACAGAAACCGACGTAAATGGACAGAGGGATGCACGGAAACGGCACAGCCAATATCTGGAATGAGATATAGGTCCATCGGAGAGCAAGAGAGCAGGGAAGTGCGCAAAATTCGAGAAATTACTTAGACAGCAAGTCGATATTTGCACTGCATAGGTGAACCCATTGAGTCGGTGACGAACTGGTCTCTATTGATCGCAAAGATTGGCCCATAGACAACGTGCACTGAAGAGGAAGTACATGGGAGAATACGAGCGAGAGTGACTGACAGTCGGGAGAGCTAGAAGAGAGGAGCAGAATGGAAACTGACATATGCTCCAGGAGTGAGCACAGACGTGAATTACCCCCGCAAAAAAAATGAAATAGAAGGACTACAAGCGATTCCTGAAAGAGCGTTTTCAGGAGACGCTAGAGCACAAGAGAGAGAGCGGAAGAGAGCGAGAAGTGTGGGAATAGAGAGAGCGAGCGACGAGGAGAAAATATAGGTTAGGAAATTCGCGAAATGAATTTCCGTGTTAATTACGCGAGCGAAGCGAGAAATACAACATGTGGGGAGGCGAGAGAGCGCGAACAAAACACTGTCGCACTTAAAACAGCGCTCCGAGACACAACGAAATCGTAATTTCAGCAAAAGATGGGGAGACCGGTACCGGCGCGCTTCCAAGCGCGGCTGCAACTCGACAGCAACTGCGCGCGATGGAACAATGCCCGATAACATCGATATGGATCCACGCAGTGGAATGCGATTACGAGAGAGTAATTAAACGGAATTGAACATTTCGATGGGACACGAGCGACGCGGCACAGAAAAATTATACGATTATGTACAAACACTAGGGAGAGTGTGTTTTAGAACTTCGACAGAGTAAGATCGGGAAAATGATACTTCGTTTGGCAAAGTTTATCCCTTCCCCGTAACATGCTCAATTCCGAATAAAATAGTATAATGGTATCAAAACAATAATGATACTCACACTATTTGAAAAAATAAAATAAGATAGAATAAAACAGAATAGAGAAGAGAGAGAAAGAAAGGAGAAAGAGAAGAAAAAAGGTGTACGTGAATCCGTGTATCGAGCAAACAATTGATGGCTGTCGGGTGCACCGAGTCTACATATTTGCGGGGCGGAGTTTGCATGAGTCCTGCCATGTATACCAATTAATGGAATAAATGTACCGACTCGCTTGAAAATGTCTTGCGAGAGTAAAGGAGGGAGAACAGAGTAATTAAAGTACTCACCTACTTAATTCAGCAGGTCGACAGCAGTGGAGCATGGTTGAACTCATGAAATCCGCAGCCCTCATAGCACCAAGCACGGAGAAAACTGAAACAGCATCGTGCAGAGCAGTGAGATAGAAGGGAGAAGTGCTGCAGGCAAGAGTGGGATTCATGGGAGTGAAGGATTAGCTGAAATTGGCAACAATCGGTGTGTGCGACAAAAGTCTGGAAATACAGAAACCGACGTAAATGGACAGAGGGATGCACGGAAACGGCACAGCCAATATCTGGAATGAGATATAGGTCCATCGGAGAGCAAGAGAGCAGGGAAGTGCGCAAAATTCGAGAAATTACTTAGACAGCAAGTCGATATTTGCACTGCATAGGTGAACCCATTGAGTCGGTGACGAACTGGTCTCTATTGATAGCAAAGATTGGCCCATAGACAACGTGCACTGAAGAGGAAGTACATGGGAGAATACGAGCGAGAGTGACTGACAGTCGGGAGAGCTAGAAGAGAGGAGCAGAATGGAAACTGACATATGCTCCAGGAGTGAGCACAGACGTGAATTACCCCCGCAAAAAAAATGAAATAGAAGGACTACAAGCGATTCCTGAAAGAGCGTTTTCAGGAGACGCTAGAGCACAAGAGAGAGAGCGGAAGAGAGCGAGAAGTGTGGGAATAGAGAGAGCGAGCGACGAGGAGAAAATATAGGTTAGGAAATTCGCGAAATGAATTTCCGTGTTAATTACGCGAGCGAAGCGAGAAATACAACATGTGGGGAGGCGAGAGAGCGCGAACAAAACACTGTCGCACTTAAAACAGCGCTCCGAGACACAACGAAATCGTAATTTCAGCAAAAGATGGGGAGACCGGTACCGGCGCGCTTCCAAGCGCGGCTGCAACTCGACAGCAACTGCGCGCGATGGAACAATGCCCGATAACATCGATATCGATCCACGCGGTGGAATGCGATTACGAGAGAGTAATTAAACGGAATTGAACATTTCGATGGGACACGAGCGACGCGGCACAGAAAAATTATACGATTATGTACAAACACTTGGGAGAGTGTGTTTTAGAATTTCGAGAGAGTAAGATCGGGAAAATGATACTTCGTTTGGCAAAGTTTATCCCTTCCCCGTAACATGCTCAATTCCGAATAAAATAGCATCATGGTATAAAAACAATAATGATACTCACACTATTTGAAAAAATAAAATAAGATAGAATAAAACAGAATGGAGAAGAGAGAGAAAGAAAGGAGAAAGAGAAGAAAAAAGGTGTACGTGAATCCGTGTATCGAGCAAACAATTGATGGCTGTCGAGTGCACCGAGTCTACATATTTGCGGGGCGGAGTTTGCATGAGTCCTGCCGTGTATAGCAATTAATGGAATAAATGTACCGACTGGCTTGAAAATGTCTTGCGAGAGTAAAGGAGGGAGAACAGAGTAATTAAAATACTCACCTACTTAATTCAGCAAGACGACAGCAGTGGAGCATGGTTGAATTCGTGAAATCCGCAGCCCTCATAACACCAAGCACGGAGAAAACTGAAACAGCATCGTGCAGAGCAGTGAGATAGAAGGGAGAAATGCTGTAGGCAAGGGTGGGATTCAAGAGAATGAAGGAATAGCTGAAATTGGCAACAATCGGTGTGTGCGACAAAAGTCTGGAAATACAGAAACCGACGTAAATGGACAGAGGGATGCACGGAAACGGCACAGCCAATATCTGGAATGAGATATAGGTCCATCGGAGAGCAAGAGAGCAGGGAAGTGCGCAAAATTCGAGAAATTACTTAGACAGCAAGTCGATATTTGCACAGCATAGGTGAACCCATTGAGTCGGTGACGAACTGGTCTCTATTGATAGCAAAGATTGGCCCATAGACAACGTGCACTGAAGAGGAAGTACATGGGAGAATACGAGCGAGAGTGACTGACAGTCGGGAGAGCTAGAAGAGAGGAGCAGAATGGAAACTGACATATGCTCCAGGAGTGAGCACAGACGTGAATTACCCCCGCAAAAAAACTGAAATAGAAGGACTACAACCGATTCCTGAAAGAGCGTTTTCAGGAGACGCTAGAGCACAAGAGTGAGAGCGGAAGAGAGCGAGACGTGTGAGAATAGAGAGAGCGAGCGACAAGGAGAAAATATAGGTTAGGAAATTCGCGAAATGAATTTCCGTGTTAATTACGCGAGCGAAGCGAGAAATACAACATGTGGGGAGACGAGAGAGCGCGCACAAAACACTGTCGCACTTAAAACAGCGCTCCGAGACACAACGAAATCGTAATTTCAGCAAAAGATGGGGAGACCGGTACCGGCGCGCTTCCAAGCGCGGCCGCAACTCGACAGCAACTGCGCGCGATGGAACAATGCCCGATAACATCGATATCGATCCACGCGGTGGAATGCGATTACGAGAGAGTAATTAAACGGAATTGAACATTTCGATGGGACACGAGCGACGCGGCACAGAAAAATTATACGATTATGTACAAACACTTGGGAGAGTGTGTTTTAGAATTTCGAGAGAGTAAGATCGGGAAAATGATACTTCGTTTGGCAAAGTTTATCCCTTCCCCGTAACATGCTCAATTCCGAATAAAATAGCATCATGGTATAAAAACAATAATGATACTCACACTATTTGAAAAAATAAAATAAGATAGAATAAAACAGAATGGAGAAGAGACAGAAAGAAAGGAGAAAGAAAATAAGAAGGGAGAAAGAGAAGAAAAAAGGTGTACGTGAATCCGTGTATCGAGCAAACAATTGATGGCTGTCGAGTGCACCGAGTCTACATATTTGCGGGGCGGAGTTTGCATGAGTCCTGCCATGTATACCAATTAATGGAATAAATGTACCGACTCGCTTGAAAATGTCTTGCGAGAGTAAAGGAGGGAGAACAGAGTAATTAAAGTACTCACCTACTTAATTCAGCAAGACGACAGCAGTGGAGCATGGTTGAATTCATGAAATCCGCAGCCCTCATAACACCAAGCACGGAGAAAACTGAAACAGCATCGTGCAGAGCAGTGAGATAGAAGGGAGAAGTGCTGCAGGCAAGAGTGGGATTCATGGGAGTGAAGGATTAGCTGAAATTGGCAACAATCGGTGTGTGCGACAAAAGTCTGGAAATACAGAAACCGACGTAAATGGACAGAGGGATGCACGGAAACGGCACAGCCAATATCTGGAATGAGATATAGGTCCATCGGAGAGCAAGAGAGCAGGGAAGTGCGCAAAATTCGAGAAATTACTTAGACAGCAAGTCGATATTTGCACAGCATAGGTGAACCCATTGAGTCGGTGACGAACTGGTCTCTATTGATAGCAAAGATTGGCCCATAGACAACGTGCACTGAAGAGGAAGTACATGGGAGAATACGAGCGAGACTGACTGACAGTCGGGAGAGCTGCTAGAAGAGAGGAGCAGAATGGAAACTGACATATGCTCCAGGAGTGAGCACAGACGTGAATTACCCCCGCAAAAAAACTGAAATAGAAGGACTACAACGGATTCCTGAAAGAGCGTTTTCAGGAGACGCTAGAGCACAAGAGAGAGAGAGAGCGGAAGAGAGCGAGAAGTGTGAGAATAGAGAGAGCGAGCGACGTGGAGAAAATATAGGTTAGGAAATTCGCGAAATGAATTTCCGTGTTAATTACGCGGGCGAAGCGAGAAATACAACATGTGGGGAGACGAGAGAGCGCGCACAAAACACTGTCGCACTTAAAACAGCGCTCCGAGACACAACGAAATCGTAATTTCAGCCAAAGATGGGGAGACCGGTACCGGCGCGCTTCCAAGCGCGGCTGCAACTCGACAGCAACTGCGCGCGATGGAACAATGCCCGATAACATCGATATCGATCCACGCGGTGGAATGCGATTACGAGAGAGGAATTAAACGGAATTGAACATTTCGATGGGACACGAGCGACGCGGCACAGAAAAATTATACGATTATGTACAAACACTACGGAGAGTGTGTTTTAGAATTTCGAGAGAGTAAGATCGGGAAAATAATACTTCGTTTGGCAAAGTTTATCCCTTCCCCGTAACATGCTCAATTCTGAATAAAATAGCATAATGGTATAATAACAATAATGATACTAACACTATTTGTGAAAAGGAAATAAGATAGAATAAAACAGAATAGACAAGAGAGAGAAAGAAACGAGAAAGAAAATATGAAGAGAGAAAGAGAAGAAAAAAGAGAAACGGCACAGGCAATATCTGGAATGAGATATAGGTCCATCGGAGAGCAAGAGAGCAGGGAAGTGCGCAAAATTCGAGAAATTACTTAGACAGCAAGTCGATATTTGCACAGCATAGGTGAACCCATTGAGTCGGTGACGAACTGGTCTCTATTGATAGCAAAGATTGGCCCATAGACAACGTGCACTGAAGAGGAAGTACATGGGAGAATACGAGCGAGAGTGACTGACAGTCGGGAGAGCTAGAAGAGAGGAGCAGAATGGAAACTGACATATGCTCCAGGAGTGAGCACAGACGTGAATTACCCCCGCAAAAAAACTGAAATAGAAGGACTACAACCGATTCCTGAAAGAGCGTTTTCAGGAGACGCTAGAGCACAAGAGTGAGAGCGGAAGAGAGCGAGACGTGTGAGAATAGAGAGAGCGAGCGACAAGGAGAAAATATAGGTTAGGAAATTCGCGAAATGAATTTCCGTGTTAATTACGCGAGCGAAGCGAGAAATACAACATGTGGGGAGACGAGAGAGCGCGCACAAAACACTGTCGCACTTAAAACAGCGCTCCGAGACACAACGAAATCGTAATTTCAGCAAAAGATGGGGAGACCGGTACCGGCGCGCTTCCAAGCGCGGCTGCAGCTCGAAAGCAACTGCGCGCGATGGAACAATGCCCGACTCCATCGATATCGATCCACGCGGTGGAATGCGATTACGACAGAGTAATTAAACGGAATTGAACATTTCCATGAGACACGAGCGACGCGGTACAGAAAAATTATACGATTATGTACAAGCACTAGGGAGAGTGTGTTTTAGAATTTCGAAAGAGTAAGATCGGGAAAATAATACTTCGTTTGGCAAAGTTTATCCCTTCCCCGTAATATGCTCAATTCCGAATAAAATAGCATAATGGTATAATAACAATAATGATACTAACACTATTTGAAAAAAGAAAATAATATAGAATAAAACAGAATGGAGAAGAGAGAGAAAGAAAGGAGAAAGAAAATAAGAAGGGAGAAAGAGAAGAAAAAAGGTGTAGGTGAATCCATGTATCGAGCAAACAATTGATGGCTGTCGAGTGCACCGAGTCTACATATTTGCGGGGCGGAGTTTGCATGAGTCCTGCCATGTATAGCAATTAATGGAAAAAATGTACCGACTCGCTTGAAAATGTCTTGCGAGAGTAAAGGAGGGAGAACAGAGTAATTAAAGTACTCACCTACTTAATTCAGCAAGACGACAGCAGTGGAGCATGGTTGAATTCATGAAATCCGCAGCCCTCATAACACCAAGCACGGAGAAAACTGAAACAGCATCGTGCAGAGCAGTGAGATAGAAGGGAGAAGTGCTGCAGGCAAGAGTGGGATTCATGGGAGTGAAGGATTAGCTGAAATTGGCAACAATCGGTGTGTGCGACAAAAGTCTGGAAATACAGAAACCGACGTAAATGGACAGAGGGATGCACGGAAACGGCACAGCCAATATCTGGAATGAGATATAGGTCCATCGGAGAGCAAGAGAGCAGGGAAGTGCGCAAAATTCGAGAAATTACTTAGACAGCAAGTCGATATTTGCACAGCATAGGTGAACCCATTGAGTCGGTGACGAACTGGTCTCTATTGATAGCAAAGATTGGCCCATAGACAACGTGCACTGAAGAGGAAGTACATGGGAGAATACGAGCGAGACTGACTGACAGTCGGGAGAGCTGCTAGAAGAGAGGAGCAGAATGGAAACTGACATATGCTCCAGGAGTGAGCACAGACGTGAATTACCCCCGCAAAAAAACTGAAATAGAAGGACTACAACGGATTCCTGAAAGAGCGTTTTCAGGAGACGCTAGAGCACAAGAGAGAGAGAGAGCGGAAGAGAGCGAGAAGTGTGAGAATAGAGAGAGCGAGCGACGTGGAGAAAATATAGGTTAGGAAATTCGCGAAATGAATTTCCGTGTTAATTACGCGGGCGAAGCGAGAAATACAACATGTGGGGAGACGAGAGAGCGCGCACAAAACACTGTCGCACTTAAAACAGCGCTCCGAGACACAACGAAATCGTAATTTCAGCCAAAGATGGGGAGACCGGTACCGGCGCGCTTCCAAGCGCGGCTGCAACTCGACAGCAACTGCGCGCGATGGAACAATGCCCGATAACATCGATATCGATCCACGCGGTGGAATGCGATTACGAGAGAGGAATTAAACGGAATTGAACATTTCGATGGGACACGAGCGACGCGGCACAGAAAAATTATACGATTATGTACAAACACTACGGAGAGTGTGTTTTAGAATTTCGAGAGAGTAAGATCGGGAAAATAATACTTCGTTTGGCAAAGTTTATCCCTTCCCCGTAACATGCTCAATTCTGAATAAAATAGCATAATGGTATAATAACAATAATGATACTAACACTATTTGTGAAAAGGAAATAAGATAGAATAAAACAGAATAGACAAGAGAGAGAAAGAAACGAGAAAGAAAATATGAAGAGAGAAAGAGAAGAAAAAAGAGAAACGGCACAGGCAATATCTGGAATGAGATATAGGTCCATCGGAGAGCAAGAGAGCAGGGAAGTGCGCAAAATTCGAGAAATTACTTAGACAGCAAGTCGATATTTGCACAGCATAGGTGAACCCATTGAGTCGGTGACGAACTGGTCTCTATTGATAGCAAAGATTGGCCCATAGACAACGTGCACTGAAGAGGAAGTACATGGGAGAATACGAGCGAGAGTGACTGACAGTCGGGAGAGCTAGAAGAGAGGAGCAGAATGGAAACTGACATATGCTCCAGGAGTGAGCACAGACGTGAATTACCCCCGCAAAAAAACTGAAATAGAAGGACTACAACCGATTCCTGAAAGAGCGTTTTCAGGAGACGCTAGAGCACAAGAGTGAGAGCGGAAGAGAGCGAGACGTGTGAGAATAGAGAGAGCGAGCGACAAGGAGAAAATATAGGTTAGGAAATTCGCGAAATGAATTTCCGTGTTAATTACGCGAGCGAAGCGAGAAATACAACATGTGGGGAGACGAGAGAGCGCGCACAAAACACTGTCGCACTTAAAACAGCGCTCCGAGACACAACGAAATCGTAATTTCAGCAAAAGATGGGGAGACCGGTACCGGCGCGCTTCCAAGCGCGGCTGCAGCTCGAAAGCAACTGCGCGCGATGGAACAATGCCCGACTCCATCGATATCGATCCACGCGGTGGAATGCGATTACGACAGAGTAATTAAACGGAATTGAACATTTCCATGAGACACGAGCGACGCGGTACAGAAAAATTATACGATTATGTACAAGCACTAGGGAGAGTGTGTTTTAGAATTTCGAAAGAGTAAGATCGGGAAAATAATACTTCGTTTGGCAAAGTTTATCCCTTCCCCGTAATATGCTCAATTCCGAATAAAATAGCATAATGGTATAATAACAATAATGATACTAACACTATTTGAAAAAAGAAAATAATATAGAATAAAACAGAATGGAGAAGAGAGAGAAAGAAAGGAGAAAGAAAATAAGAAGGGAGAAAGAGAAGAAAAAAGGTGTAGGTGAATCCATGTATCGAGCAAACAATTGATGGCTGTCGAGTGCACCGAGTCTACATATTTGCGGGGCGGAGTTTGCATGAGTCCTGCCATGTATAGCAATTAATGGAAAAAATGTACCGACTCGCTTGAAAATGTCTTGCGAGAGTAAAGGAGGGAGAACAGAGTAATTAAAGTACTCACCTACTTAATTCAGCAAGACGACAGCAGTGGAGCATGGTTGAATTCATGAAATCCGCAGCCTTCATAACACCAAGCACGGAGAAAACTGAAACAGCATCGTGCAGAGCAGTGAGATAGAAGGGAGAAGTGCTGCAGGCAAGAGTGGGATTCATGGGAGTGAAGGATTAGCTGAAATTGGCAACAATCGGTGTGTGCGACAAAAGTCTGGAAATACAGAAACCGACGTAAATGGACAGAGGGATGCACGGAAACGGCACAGCCAATATCTGGAATGAGATATAGGTCCATCGGAGAGCAAGAGAGCAGGGAAGTGCGCAAAATTCGAGAAATTACTTAGACAGCAAGTCGATATTTGCACAGCATAGGTGAACCCATTGAGTCGGTGACGAACTGGTCTCTATTGATAGCAAAGATTGGCCCATAGACAACGTGCACTGAAGAGGAAGTACATGGGAGAATACGAGCGAGACTGACTGACAGTCGGGAGAGCTGCTAGAAGAGAGGAGCAGAATGGAAACTGACATATGCTCCAGGAGTGAGCACAGACGTGAATTACCCCCGCAAAAAAACTGAAATAGAAGGACTACAACGGATTCCTGAAAGAGCGTTTTCAGGAGACGCAGGAGCACAAGAGAGAGAGAGAGCGGAAGAGAGCGAGAAGTGTGAGAATAGAGAGAGCGAGCGACGTGGAGAAAATATAGGTTAGGAAATTCGCGAAATGAATTTCCGTGTTAATTACGCGGGCGAAGCGAGAAATACAACATGTGGGGAGACGAGAGAGCGCGCACAAACACTGTCGCACTTAAAACAGCGCTCCGAGACACAACGAAATCGTAATTTCAGCAAAAGATGGGAAGACCGGTACCGGCGCGCTTCCAAGCGCGGCTGCAACTCGACAGCAACTGCGCGCGATGGAACAATGCCCGATAACATCGATATCGATCCACGCGGTGGAATGCGATTACGGGAGAGGAATTAAACGGAATTGAACATTTCGATGGGACACGAGCGGCGCGGTACAGAAAAATTATACGATTATGTACAAACACTAGGTCGAGTGTGTTTTAGACTTTCCAGAGAGTAAGATCGGGAAAATAATACTTCGTTTGGCAAAGTTTATCCCTTCCCCGTAACATGCTCAATTCCGAATAAAATAGCATCATGGTATAAAAACAATAATGATACTCACACTATTTGAAAAAATAAAATAAGATAGAATAAAACAGAATGGAGAAGAGAGAGAAAGAAAGGAGAAAGAAAATAAGAAGGGAGAAAGAGAAGAAAAAAGGTGTACGTGAATCCGTGTATCGAGCAAACAATTGATGGCTGTCGAGTGCACCGAGGCTACATATTTGCGGGGCGGAGTTTGCATGAGTCCTGCCATGTATAGCAAGTAATGGAATAAATGTACCGACTCGCTTGAAAATGTCTTGCGAGAGTAAAGGAGGGAGAACAGAGAGTAATTAAAGTACTCACCTACTTAATTCAGCAGGTCGACAGCAGTGGAGCATGGTTGAACTCGTGAAATCCGCAGCCCTCGTAACACCAAGCCCGGAGAAAACTGGAACAGCATCGTGCAGAGCAGTGAGATAGAATGGAGAAATGCTGTAGGCAAGGGTGGGATTCAAGGGAGTGAAGGATTAGCTGAAATTGGCAACAATCGGTGTGTGCGACAAAAGTCTGGAAATACAGAAACCGACGTAAATGGACAGAGGGATGCACGGAAACGGCACAGCCAATATCTGGAATGAGATATAGGTCCATCGGAGAGCAAGAGAGCAGGGAAGTGCGCAAAATTCGAGAAATTACTTAGACAGCAAGTCGATATTTGCACAGCATAGGTGAACCCATTGAGTCGGTGACGTACTGGTCTCTATTGATAGCAAAGGTTAGCCGATAGACAACGTGCACTGAAGAGGAAGTACATGGGAGAATACGAGCGAGAGTGACTGACAGTCGGGAGAGCTAGAAGAGAGGAGCAGAATGGAAACTGACATATGCTCCAGGAGTGAGCACAGACGTGAATTACCCCCGCAAAAAAACTGAAATAGAAGGACTACAACCGATTCCTGAAAGAGCGTTTTCAGGAGACGCTAGAGCACAAGAGTGAGAGCGGAAGAGAGCGAGACGTGTGAGAATAGAGAGAGCGAGCGACAAGGAGAAAATATAGGTTAGGAAATTCGCGAAATGAATTTCCGTGTTAATTACGCGAGCGAAGCGAGAAATACGACATGTGGGGAGACGAGAGAGCGCGAACAAAACACTGTCGCACTTAAAACAGCGCTCCGAGACACAACGAAATCGTAATTTCAGCAAAAGATGGGGAGACCGGTACCGGCGCGCTTCCAAGCGCGGCTGCAACTCGACAGCAACTGCGCGCGATGGAACAATGCCCGATAACATCGATATGGATCCACGCAGTGGAATGCGATTACGAGAGAGTAATTAAACGGAATTGAAAATTTCGATGGGACACGAGCGACGCGGCACAGAAAAATTATACGATTATGTACAAACACTTGGGAGAGTGTGTTTTAGAACTTCGACAGAGTAAGATCGGGAAAATGATACTTCGTTTGGCAAAGTTTATCCCTTCCCCGTAACATGCTCAATTCCGAATAAAATAGCATCATGGTATAAAAACAATAATGATACTCACACTATTTGAAAAAATAAAATAAGATAGAATAAAACAGAATGGAGAAGAGAGAGAAAGAAAGGAGAAAGAGAAGAAAAAAGGTGTACGTGAATCCGTGTATCGAGCAAACAATTGATGGCTGTCGAGTGCACCGAGTCTACATATTTGCGGGGCGGAGTTTGCATGAGTCCTGCCATGTATACCAATTAATGGAATAAATGTACCGACTCGCTTGAAAATGTCTTGCGAGAGTAAAGGAGGGAGAACAGAGTAATTAAAGTACTCACCTACTTAATTCAGCAGGTCGACAGCAGTGGAGCATGGTTGAACTCATGAAATCCGCAGCCCTCATAGCACCAAGCACGGAGAAAACTGAAACAGCATCGTGCAGAGCAGTGAGATAGAAGGGAGAAGTGCTGCAGGCAAGAGTGGGATTCATGGGAGTGAAGGATTAGCTGAAATTGGCAACAATCGGTGTGTGCGACAAAAGTCTGGAAATACAGAAACCGACGTAAATGGACAGAGGGATGCACGGAAACGGCACAGCCAATATCTGGAATGAGATATAGGTCCATCGGAGAGCAAGAGAGCAGGGAAGTGCGCAAAATTCGAGAAATTACTTAGACAGCAAGTCGATATTTGCACTGCATAGGTGAACCCATTGAGTCGGTGACGAACTGGTCTCTATTGATAGCAAAGATTGGCCCATAGACAACGTGCACTGAAGAGGAAGTACATGGGAGAATACGAGCGAGAGTGACTGACAGTCGGGAGAGCTAGAAGAGAGGAGCAGAATGGAAACTGACATATGCTCCAGGAGTGAGCACAGACGTGAATTACCCCCGCAAAAAAAATGAAATAGAAGGACTACAAGCGATTCCTGAAAGAGCGTTTTCAGGAGACGCTAGAGCACAAGAGAGAGAGCGGAAGAGAGCGAGAAGTGTGGGAATAGAGAGAGCGAGCGACGAGGAGAAAATATAGGTTAGGAAATTCGCGAAATGAATTTCCGTGTTAATTACGCGAGCGAAGCGAGAAATACAACATGTGGGGAGGCGAGAGAGCGCGAACAAAACACTGTCGCACTTAAAACAGCGCTCCGAGACACAACGAAATCGTAATTTCAGCAAAAGATGGGGAGACCGGTACCGGCGCGCTTCCAAGCGCGGCTGCAACTCGACAGCAACTGCGCGCGATGGAACAATGCCCGATAACATCGATATCGATCCACGCGGTGGAATGCGATTACGAGAGAGTAATTAAACGGAATTGAACATTTCGATGGGACACGAGCGACGCGGCACAGAAAAATTATACGATTATGTACAAACACTTGGGAGAGTGTGTTTTAGAATTTCGAGAGAGTAAGATCGGGAAAATGATACTTCGTTTGGCAAAGTTTATCCCTTCCCCGTAACATGCTCAATTCCGAATAAAATAGCATCATGGTATAAAAACAATAATGATACTCACACTATTTGAAAAAATAAAATAAGATAGAATAAAACAGAATGGAGAAGAGAGAGAAAGAAAGGAGAAAGAGAAGAAAAAAGGTGTACGTGAATCCGTGTATCGAGCAAACAATTGATGGCTGTCGAGTGCACCGAGTCTACATATTTGCGGGGCGGAGTTTGCATGAGTCCTGCCGTGTATAGCAATTAATGGAATAAATGTACCGACTGGCTTGAAAATGTCTTGCGAGAGTAAAGGAGGGAGAACAGAGTAATTAAAATACTCACCTACTTAATTCAGCAAGACGACAGTAGTGGAGCATGGTTGAATTCGTGAAATCCGCAGCCCTCATAACACCAAGCACGGAGAAAACTGAAACAGCATCGTGCAGAGCAGTGAGATAGAAGGGAGAAATGCTGTAGGCAAGGGAGGGATTCAAGAGAATGAAGGAATAGCTGAAATTGGCAACAATCGGTGTGTGCGACAAAAGTCTGGAAATACAGAAACCGACGTAAATGGACAGAGGGATGCACGGAAACGGCACAGCCAATATCTGGAATGAGATATAGGTCCATCGGAGAGCAAGAGAGCAGGGAAGTGCGCAAAATTCGAGAAATTACTTAGACAGCAAGTCGATATTTGCACAGCATAGGTGAACCCATTGAGTCGGTGACGAACTGGTCTCTATTGATAGCAAAGATTGGCCCATAGACAACGTGCACTGAAGAGGAAGTACATGGGAGAATACGAGCGAGAGTGACTGACAGTCGGGAGAGCTAGAAGAGAGGAGCAGAATGGAAACTGACATATGCTCCAGGAGTGAGCACAGACGTGAATTACCCCCGCAAAAAAACTGAAATAGAAGGACTACAACCGATTCCTGAAAGAGCGTTTTCAGGAGACGCTAGAGCACAAGAGTGAGAGCGGAAGAGAGCGAGACGTGTGAGAATAGAGAGAGCGAGCGACAAGGAGAAAATATAGGTTAGGAAATTCGCGAAATGAATTTCCGTGTTAATTACGCGAGCGAAGCGAGAAATACAACATGTGGGGAGACGAGAGAGCGCGCACAAAACACTGTCGCACTTAAAACAGCGCTCCGAGACACAACGAAATCGTAATTTCAGCAAAAGATGGGGAGACCGGTACCGGCGCGCTTCCAAGCGCGGCTGCAACTCGACAGCAACTGCGCGCGATGGAACAATGCCCGATAACATCGATATCGATCCACGCGGTGGAATGCGATTACGAGAGAGTAATTAAACGGAATTGAACATTTCGATGGGACACGAGCGACGCGGCACAGAAAAATTATACGATTATGTACAAACACTTGGGAGAGTGTGTTTTAGAATTTCGAGAGAGTAAGATCGGGAAAATGATACTTCGTTTGGCAAAGTTTATCCCTTCCCCGTAACATGCTCAATTCCGAATAAAATAGCATCATGGTATAAAAACAATAATGATACTCGCACTATTTGAAAAAATAAAATAAGATAGAATAAAACAGAATGGAGAAGAGACAGAAAGAAAGGAGAAAGAAAATAAGAAGGGAGAAAGAGAAGAAAAAAGGTGTACGTGAATCCGTGTATCGAGCAAACAATTGATGGCTGTCGAGTGCACCGAGTCTACATATTTGCGGGGCGGAGTTTGCATGAGTCCTGCCATGTATAGCAATTAATGGAATAAATGTACCGACTCGCTTGAAAATGTCTTGCGAGAGTAAAGGAGGGAGAACAGAGAGTAATTAAAGTACTCACCTACTTAATTCAGCAGGTCGACAGCAGTGGAGCATGGTTGAACTCATGAAATCCGCAGCCCTCGTAACACCAAGCACGGAGAAAACTGAAACAGCATCGTGCAGAGCAGTGAGATAGAAGGGAGAAATGCTGTAGGCAAGGGTGGGATTCAAGGGAGTGAAGGATTAGCTGAAATTGGCAACAATCGGTGTGTGCGACAAAAGTCTGGAAATACAGAAACCGACGTAAATGGACAGAGGGATGCACGGAAACGGCACAGCCAATATCTGGAATGAGATATAGGTCCATCGGAGAGCAAGAGAGCAGGGAAGTGCGCAAAATTCGAGAAATTACTTAGACAGCAAGTCGATATTTGCACAGCATAGGTGAACCCATTGAGTCGGTGACGAACTGGTCTCTATTGATAGCAAAGATTGGCCCATAGACAACGCGCACTGAAGAGGAAGTACATGGGAGAATACGAGCGAGAGTGGCTGACAGTCGGGAGAGCTAGAAGAGAGGAGCAGAATGGAAACTGACATATGCTCCAGGAGTGAGCACAGACGTGAATTACCCCCGCAAAAAAACTGAAATAGAAGGACTACAACCGATTCCTGAAAGAGCGTTTTCAGGAGACGCTAGAGCACAAGAGAGAGAGAGAGAGCGGAAGAGAGCGAGAAGTGTGAGAATAGAGAGAGCGAGCGACGAGGAGAAAATATAGGTTAGGAAATTCGCGAAATGAATTTCCGTGTTAATTACGCGGGCGAAGCGAGAAATACAACATGTGGGGAGACGAGAGAGCGCGCACAAAACACTGTCGCACTTAAAACAGCGCTCCGAGACACAACGAAATCGTAATTTCAGCCAAAGATGGGGAGACCGGTACCGGCGCGCTTCCAAGCGCGGCTGCAACTCGACAGCAACTGCGCGCGATGGAACAATGCCCGATAACATCGATATCGATCCACGCGGTGGAATGCGATTACGAGAGAGTAATTAAACGGAATTGAACATTTCGATGGGACACGAACGGCGCGGTACAGAAAAATTATACGATTATGTACAAACACTAGGGAGAGTGTGTTTTAGAACTTCCAGAGAGTAAGATCGGGAAAATAATACTTCGTTTGGAAAAGTTTATCCCTTCCCCGTAACATGCTCAATTCCGAATAAAATAGCATAATGGTATAAAAACAATAATGATACTCACACTATTTGAAAAAAGAAAATAATATAGAATAAAACAGAATGGAGAAGAGAGAGAAAGAAAGGAGAAAGAAAATAAGAAGGGAGAAAGAGAAGAAAAAAGGTGTACGTGAATCCGTGTATCGAGCAAACAATTGATGGCTGTCGAGTGCACCGAGTCTACATATTTGCGGGGCGGAGTTTGCATGAGTCCTGCCATGTATAGCAATTAATGGAATAAATGTACCGACTCGCTTGAAAATGTCTTGCGAGAGTAAAGGAGGAAGAACAGAGTAATTAAAGTACTCACCTACTTAATTCAGCAAGACGACAGCAGTGGAGCATGGTTGAATTCGTGAAATCCGCAGCCCTGATAACACCAAGCACGGAGAAAACTGAAACACCATCGTGCAGAGCAGTGAGATAGAAGGGAGTAATGCTGTAGGCAAGGGTGGGATTCAAGGGAATGAAGGAATAGCTGAAATTGGCAACAATCGGTGTGTGCGACAAAAGTCTGGAAATACAGAAACCGACGTAAATGGACAGAGGGATGCACGGAAACGGCACAGCCAATATCTGGAATGAGATATAGGTCCATCGGAGAGCAAGAGAGCAGGGAAGTGCGCAAAATTCGAGAAATTACTTAGACAGCAAGTCGATATTTGCACAGCATAGGTGAACCCATTGAGTCGGTGACGTACTGGTCTCTATTGATAGCAAAGGTTAGCCGATAGACAACGTGCACTGAAGAGGAAGTACATGGGAGAATACGAGCGAGAGTGACTGACAGTCGGGAGAGCTAGAAGAGAGGAGCAGAATGGAAACTGACATATGCTCCAGGAGTGAGCACAGACGTGAATTACCCCCGCAAAAAAACTGAAATAGAAGGACTACAACCGATTCCTGAAAGAGCGTTTTCAGGAGACGCTAGAGCACAAGAGAGAGAGCGGAAAAGAGCGAGAAGTGTGAGAATAGAGAGAGCGAGCGACGAGGAGAAAATATAGGTTAGGAAATTCGCGAAATGAATTTCCGTGTTAATTACGCGGGCGAAGCGAGAAATACAACATGTGGGGAGACGAGAGAGCGCGCACAAACACTGTCGCACTTAAAACAGCGCTCCGAGACACAACGAAATCGTAATTTCAGCAAAAGATGGGAAGACCGGTACCGGCGCGCTTCCAAGCGCGGCTGCAACTCGACAGCAACTGCGCGCGATGGAACAATGCCCGATAACATCGATATCGATCCACGCGGTGGAATGCGATTACGGGAGAGGAATTAAACGGAATTGAACATTTCGATGGGACACGAGCGGCGCGGTACAGAAAAATTATACGATTATGTACAAACACTAGGTCGAGTGTGTTTTAGACTTTCCAGAGAGTAAGATCGGGAAAATAATACTTCGTTTGGCAAAGTTTATCCCTTCCCCGTAACATGCTCAATTCCGAATAAAATAGCATCATGGTATAAAAACAATAATGATACTCACACTATTTGAAAAAATAAAATAAGATAGAATAAAACAGAATGGAGAAGAGAGAGAAAGAAAGGAGAAAGAAAATAAGAAGGGAGAAAGAGAAGAAAAAAGGTGTACGTGAATCCGTGTATCGAGCAAACAATTGATGGCTGTCGAGTGCACCGAGGCTACATATTTGCGGGGCGGAGTTTGCATGAGTCCTGCCATGTATAGCAAGTAATGGAATAAATGTACCGACTCGCTTGAAAATGTCTTGCGAGAGTAAAGGAGGGAGAACAGAGAGTAATTAAAGTACTCACCTACTTAATTCAGCAGGTCGACAGCAGTGGAGCATTGGTTGAACTCGTGAAATCCGCAGCCCTCGTAACACCAAGCCCGGAGAAAACTGGAACAGCATCGTGCAGAGCAGTGAGATAGAATGGAGAAATGCTGTAGGCAAGGGTGGGATTCAAGGGAGTGAAGGATTAGCTGAAATTGGCAACAATCGGTGTGTGCGACAAAAGTCTGGAAATACAGAAACCGACGTAAATGGACAGAGGGATGCACGGAAACGGCACAGCCAATATCTGGAATGAGATATAGGTCCATCGGAGAGCAAGAGAGCAGGGAAGTGCGCAAAATTCGAGAAATTACTTAGACAGCAAGTCGATATTTGCACAGCATAGGTGAACCCATTGAGTCGGTGACGTACTGGTCTCTATTGATAGCAAAGGTTAGCCGATAGACAACGTGCACTGAAGAGGAAGTACATGGGAGAATACGAGCGAGAGTGACTGACAGTCGGGAGAGCTAGAAGAGAGGAGCAGAATGGAAACTGACATATGCTCCAGGAGTGAGCACAGACGTGAATTACCCCCGCAAAAAAACTGAAATAGAAGGACTACAACCGATTCCTGAAAGAGCGTTTTCAGGAGACGCTAGAGCACAAGAGTGAGAGCGGAAGAGAGCGAGACGTGTGAGAATAGAGAGAGCGAGCGACAAGGAGAAAATATAGGTTAGGAAATTCGCGAAATGAATTTCCGTGTTAATTACGCGAGCGAAGCGAGAAATACGACATGTGGGGAGACGAGAGAGCGCGAACAAAACACTGTCGCACTTAAAACAGCGCTCCGAGACACAACGAAATCGTAATTTCAGCAAAAGATGGGGAGACCGGTACCGGCGCGCTTCCAAGCGCGGCTGCAACTCGACAGCAACTGCGCGCGATGGAACAATGCCCGATAACATCGATATGGATCCACGCAGTGGAATGCGATTACGAGAGAGTAATTAAACGGAATTGAACATTTCGATGGGACACGAGCGACGCGGCACAGAAAAATTATACGATTATGTACAAACACTAGGGAGAGTGTGTTTTAGAACTTCGACAGAGTAAGATCGGGAAAATGATACTTCGTTTGGCAAAGTTTATCCCTTCCCCGTAACATGCTCAATTCCGAATAAAATAGTATAATGGTATCAAAACAATAATGATACTCACACTATTTGAAAAAATAAAATAAGATAGAATAAAACAGAATAGAGAAGAGAGAGAAAGAAAGGAGAAAGAGAAGAAAAAAGGTGTACGTGAATCCGTGTATCGAGCAAACAATTGATGGCTGTCGGGTGCACCGAGTCTACATATTTGCGGGGCGGAGTTTGCATGAGTCCTGCCATGTATACCAATTAATGGAATAAATGTACCGACTCGCTTGAAAATGTCTTGCGAGAGTAAAGGAGGGAGAACAGAGTAATTAAAGTACTCACCTACTTAATTCAGCAGGTCGACAGCAGTGGAGCATGGTTGAACTCATGAAATCCGCAGCCCTCATAGCACCAAGCACGGAGAAAACTGAAACAGCATCGTGCAGAGCAGTGAGATAGAAGGGAGAAGTGCTGCAGGCAAGAGTGGGATTCATGGGAGTGAAGGATTAGCTGAAATTGGCAACAATCGGTGTGTGCGACAAAAGTCTGGAAATACAGAAACCGACGTAAATGGACAGAGGGATGCACGGAAACGGCACAGCCAATATCTGGAATGAGATATAGGTCCATCGGAGAGCAAGAGAGCAGGGAAGTGCGCAAAATTCGAGAAATTACTTAGACAGCAAGTCGATATTTGCACTGCATAGGTGAACCCATTGAGTCGGTGACGAACTGGTCTCTATTGATAGCAAAGATTGGCCCATAGACAACGTGCACTGAAGAGGAAGTACATGGGAGAATACGAGCGAGAGTGACTGACAGTCGGGAGAGCTAGAAGAGAGGAGCAGAATGGAAACTGACATATGCTCCAGGAGTGAGCACAGACGTGAATTACCCCCGCAAAAAAAATGAAATAGAAGGACTACAAGCGATTCCTGAAAGAGCGTTTTCAGGAGACGCTAGAGCACAAGAGAGAGAGCGGAAGAGAGCGAGAAGTGTGGGAATAGAGAGAGCGAGCGACGAGGAGAAAATATAGGTTAGGAAATTCGCGAAATGAATTTCCGTGTTAATTACGCGAGCGAAGCGAGAAATACAACATGTGGGGAGGCGAGAGAGCGCGAACAAAACACTGTCGCACTTAAAACAGCGCTCCGAGACACAACGAAATCGTAATTTCAGCAAAAGATGGGGAGACCGGTACCGGCGCGCTTCCAAGCGCGGCTGCAACTCGACAGCAACTGCGCGCGATGGAACAATGCCCGATAACATCGATATCGATCCACGCGGTGGAATGCGATTAGGAGAGAGTAATTGAACGGAATTGAACATTTCGATGGGACACGAGCGACGCGGCACAGAAAAATTATACGATTATGTACAAACACTAGGGAGAGAGTGTTTTAGAATTTCGAGAGAGTAAGATCGGGAAAATAATACTTCGTTTGGCAAAGTTTATCCCTTCCCCGTAACATGCTCAATTCCGAATAAAATAGCATCATGGTATAAAAACAATAATGATACTCACACTATTTGAAAAAATAAAATAAGATAGAATAAAACAGAATGGAGAAGAGAGAGAAAGAAAGGAGAAAGAGAAGAAAAAAGGTGTACGTGAATCCGTGTATCGAGCAAACAATTGATGGCTGTCGAGTGCACTGAGTCTACATATTTGCGGGGCGGAGTTTGCATGAGTCCTGCCATGTATAGCAATTAATGGAATAAATGTACCGACTCGCTTGAAAATGTCTTGCGAGAGTAAAGGGGGGAGAACAGAGTAATTAAAGTACTCACCTACTTAATTCAGCAAGACGACAGCAGTGGAGCATGGTTGAATTCGTGAAATCCGCAGCCCTCATAACACCAAGCACGGAGAAAACTGAAACAGCATCGTGCAGAGCAGTGAGATAGAAGGGAGAAATGCTGTAGGCAAGGGTGGGATTCAAGGGAATGAAGGAATAGCTGAAATTGGCAACAATCGGTGTGTGCGACAAAAGTCTGGAAATACAGAAACCGACGTAAATGGACAGAGGGATGCACGGAAACGGCACAGCCAATATCTGGAATGAGATATAGGTCCATCGGAGAGCAAGAGAGCAGGGAAGTGCGCAAAATTCGAGAAATTACTTAGACAGCAAGTCGATATTTGCACAGCATAGGTGAACCCATTGAGTGGGTGACGAACTGGTCTCTATTGATAGCAAAGATTGGCCCATAGACAACGTGCACTGAAGAGGAAGTACATGGGAGAATACGAGCGAGAGTGACTGACAGTCGGGAGAGCTAGAAGAGAGGAGCAGAATGGAAACTGACATATGCTCCAGGAGTGAGCACAGACGTGAATTACCCCCGCAAAAAAACTGAAATAGAAGGACTACAACCGATTCCTGAAAGAGCGTTTTCAGGAGACGCTAGAGCACAAGAGTGAGAGCGGAAGAGAGCGAGACGTGTGAGAATAGAGAGAGCGAGCGACGTGGAGAAAATATAGGTTAGGAAATTCGCGAAATGAATTTCCGTGTTAATTACGCGGGCGAAGCGAGAAATACAACATGTGGGGAGACGAGAGAGCGCGCACAAAACACTGTCGCACTTAAAACAGCGCTCCGAGACACAACGAAATCGTAATTTCAGCCAAAGATGGGGAGACCGGTACCGGCGCGCTTCCAAGCGCGGCTGCAACTCGACAGCAACTGCGCGCGATGGAACAATGCCCGATAACATCGATATCGATCCACGCGGTGGAATGCGATTACGAGAGAGGAATTAAACGGAATTGAACATTTCGATGGGACACGAGCGACGCGGCACAGAAAAATTATACGATTATGTACAAACACTAGGGAGAGTGTGTTTTAGAATTTCGAGAGAGTAAGATCGGGAAAATAATACTTCGTTTGGCAAACAATTGATGGCTGTCGAGTGCACCGAGTCTACATATTTGCGGGGCGGAGTTTGCATGAGTCCTGCCATGTATAGCAATTAATGGAATAAATGTACCGACTCGCTTGAAAATGTCTTGCGAGAGTAAAGGAGGGAGAACAGAGAGTAATTAAAGTACTCACCTACTTAATTCAGCAGGTCGACAGCAGTGGAGCATGGTTGAACTCATGAAATCCGCAGCCCTCGTAACACCAAGCACGGAGAAAACTGAAACAGCATCGTGCAGAGCAGTGAGATAGAAGGGAGAAATGCTGTAGGCAAGGGTGGGATTCAAGGGAGTGAAGGATTAGCTGAAATTGGCAACAATCGGTGTGTGCGACAAAAGTCTGGAAATACAGAAACCGACGTAAATGGACAGAGGGATGCACGGAAACGGCACAGCCAATATCTGGAATGAGATATAGGTCCATCGGAGAGCAAGAGAGCAGGGAAGTGCGCAAAATTCGAGAAATTACTTAGACAGCAAGTCGATATTTGCACAGCATAGGTGAACCCATTGAGTCGGTGACGAACTGGTCTCTATTGATAGCAAAGATTGGCCCATAGACAACGCGCACTGAAGAGGAAGTACATGGGAGAATACGAGCGAGAGTGGCTGACAGTCGGGAGAGCTAGAAGAGAGGAGCAGAATGGAAACTGACATATGCTCCAGGAGTGAGCACAGACGTGAATTACCCCCGCAAAAAAACTGAAATAGAAGGACTACAACCGATTCCTGAAAGAGCGTTTTCAGGAGACGCTAGAGCACAAGAGAGAGAGCGGAAGAGAGCGAGAAGTGTGAGAATAGAGAGAGCGAGCGACGAGGAGAAAATATAGGTTAGGAAATTCGCGAAATGAATTTCCGTGTTAATTACGCGGGCGAAGCGAGAAATACAACATGTGGGGAGACGAGAGAGCGCGCACAAACACTTTCGCACTTAAAACAGCGCTCCGAGACACAACGAAATCGTAATTTCAGCAAAAGATGGGAAGACCGGTACCGGCGCGCTTCCAAGCGCGGCTGCAACTCGACAGCAACTGCGCGCGATGGAACAATGCCCGATAACATCGATATCGATCCACGCGGTGGAATGCGATTACGGGAGAGGAATTAAACGGAATTGAACATTTCGATGGGACACGAGCGGCGCGGTACAGAAAAATTATACGATTATGTACAAACACTAGGTCGAGTGTGTTTTAGACTTTCCAGAGAGTAAGATCGGGAAAATAATACTTCGTTTGGCAAAGTTTATCCCTTCCCCGTAACATGCTCAATTCCGAATAAAATAGCATCATGGTATAAAAACAATAATGATACTCACACTATTTGAAAAAATAAAATAAGATAGAATAAAACAGAATGGAGAAGAGAGAGAAAGAAAGGAGAAAGAAAATAAGAAGGGAGAAAGAGAAGAAAAAAGGTGTACGTGAATCCGTGTATCGAGCAAACAATTGATGGCTGTCGAGTGCACCGAGGCTACATATTTGCGGGGCGGAGTTTGCATGAGTCCTGCCATGTATAGCAAGTAATGGAATAAATGTACCGACTCGCTTGAAAATGTCTTGCGAGAGTAAAGGAGGGAGAACAGAGAGTAATTAAAGTACTCACCTACTTAATTCAGCAGGTCGACAGCAGTGGAGCATGGTTGAACTCGTGAAATCCGCAGCCCTCGTAACACCAAGCCCGGAGAAAACTGGAACAGCATCGTGCAGAGCAGTGAGATAGAATGGAGAAATGCTGTAGGCAAGGGTGGGATTCAAGGGAGTGAAGGATTAGCTGAAATTGGCAACAATCGGTGTGTGCGACAAAAGTCTGGAAATACAGAAACCGACGTAAATGGACAGAGGGATGCACGGAAACGGCACAGCCAATATCTGGAATGAGATATAGGTCCATCGGAGAGCAAGAGAGCAGGGAAGTGCGCAAAATTCGAGAAATTACTTAGACAGCAAGTCGATATTTGCACAGCATAGGTGAACCCATTGAGTCGGTGACGTACTGGTCTCTATTGATAGCAAAGGTTAGCCGATAGACAACGTGCACTGAAGAGGAAGTACATGGGAGAATACGAGCGAGAGTGACTGACAGTCGGGAGAGCTAGAAGAGAGGAGCAGAATGGAAACTGACATATGCTCCAGGAGTGAGCACAGACGTGAATTACCCCCGCAAAAAAACTGAAATAGAAGGACTACAACCGATTCCTGAAAGAGCGTTTTCAGGAGACGCTAGAGCACAAGAGTGAGAGCGGAAGAGAGCGAGACGTGTGAGAATAGAGAGAGCGAGCGACAAGGAGAAAATATAGGTTAGGAAATTCGCGAAATGAATTTCCGTGTTAATTACGCGAGCGAAGCGAGAAATACGACATGTGGGGAGACGAGAGAGCGCGAACAAAACACTGTCGCACTTAAAACAGCGCTCCGAGACACAACGAAATCGTAATTTCAGCAAAAGATGGGGAGACCGGTACCGGCGCGCTTCCAAGCGCGGCTGCAACTCGACAGCAACTGCGCGCGATGGAACAATGCCCGATAACATCGATATGGATCCACGCAGTGGAATGCGATTACGAGAGAGTAATTAAACGGAATTGAACATTTCGATGGGACACGAGCGACGCGGCACAGAAAAATTATACGATTATGTACAAACACTAGGGAGAGTGTGTTTTAGAACTTCGACAGAGTAAGATCGGGAAAATGATACTTCGTTTGGCAAAGTTTATCCCTTCCCCGTAACATGCTCAATTCCGAATAAAATAGTATAATGGTATCAAAACAATAATGATACTCACACTATTTGAAAAAATAAAATAAGATAGAATAAAACAGAATAGAGAAGAGAGAGAAAGAAAGGAGAAAGAGAAGAAAAAAGGTGTACGTGAATCCGTGTATCGAGCAAACAATTGATGGCTGTCGGGTGCACCGAGTCTACATATTTGCGGGGCGGAGTTTGCATGAGTCCTGCCATGTATACCAATTAATGGAATAAATGTACCGACTCGCTTGAAAATGTCTTGCGAGAGTAAAGGAGGGAGAACAGAGTAATTAAAGTACTCACCTACTTAATTCAGCAGGTCGACAGCAGTGGAGCATGGTTGAACTCATGAAATCCGCAGCCCTCATAGCACCAAGCACGGAGAAAACTGAAACAGCATCGTGCAGAGCAGTGAGATAGAAGGGAGAAGTGCTGCAGGCAAGAGTGGGATTCATGGGAGTGAAGGATTAGCTGAAATTGGCAACAATCGGTGTGTGCGACAAAAGTCTGGAAATACAGAAACCGACGTAAATGGACAGAGGGATGCACGGAAACGGCACAGCCAATATCTGGAATGAGATATAGGTCCATCGGAGAGCAAGAGAGCAGGGAAGTGCGCAAAATTCGAGAAATTACTTAGACAGCAAGTCGATATTTGCACTGCATAGGTGAACCCATTGAGTCGGTGACGAACTGGTCTCTATTGATAGCAAAGATTGGCCCATAGACAACGTGCACTGAAGAGGAAGTACATGGGAGAATACGAGCGAGAGTGACTGACAGTCGGGAGAGCTAGAAGAGAGGAGCAGAATGGAAACTGACATATGCTCCAGGAGTGAGCACAGACGTGAATTACCCCCGCAAAAAAAATGAAATAGAAGGACTACAAGCGATTCCTGAAAGAGCGTTTTCAGGAGACGCTAGAGCACAAGAGAGAGAGCGGAAGAGAGCGAGAAGTGTGGGAATAGAGAGAGCGAGCGACGAGGAGAAAATATAGGTTAGGAAATTCGCGAAATGAATTTCCGTGTTAATTACGCGAGCGAAGCGAGAAATACAACATGTGGGGAGGCGAGAGAGCGCGAACAAAACACTGTCGCACTTAAAACAGCGCTCCGAGACACAACGAAATCGTAATTTCAGCAAAAGATGGGGAGACCGGTACCGGCGCGCTTCCAAGCGCGGCTGCAACTCGACAGCAACTGCGCGCGATGGAACAATGCCCGATAACATCGATATGGATCCACGCAGTGGAATGCGATTACGAGAGAGTAATTAAACGGAATTGAACATTTCGATGGGACACGAGCGACGCGGCACAGAAAAATTATACGATTATGTACAAACACTAGGGAGAGTGTGTTTTAGAACTTCGACAGAGTAAGATCGGGAAAATGATACTTCGTTTGGCAAAGTTTATCCCTTCCCCGTAACATGCTCAATTCCGAATAAAATAGTATAATGGTATCAAAACAATAATGATACTCACACTATTTGAAAAAATAAAATAAGATAGAATAAAACAGAATAGAGAAGAGAGAGAAAGAAAGGAGAAAGAGAAGAAAAAAGGTGTACGTGAATCCGTGTATCGAGCAAACAATTGATGGCTGTCGGGTGCACCGAGTCTACATATTTGCGGGGCGGAGTTTGCATGAGTCCTGCCATGTATACCAATTAATGGAATAAATGTACCGACTCGCTTGAAAATGTCTTGCGAGAGTAAAGGAGGGAGAACAGAGTAATTAAAGTACTCACCTACTTAATTCAGCAGGTCGACAGCAGTGGAGCATGGTTGAACTCATGAAATCCGCAGCCCTCATAGCACCAAGCACGGAGAAAACTGAAACAGCATCGTGCAGAGCAGTGAGATAGAAGGGAGAAGTGCTGCAGGCAAGAGTGGGATTCATGGGAGTGAAGGATTAGCTGAAATTGGCAACAATCGGTGTGTGCGACAAAAGTCTGGAAATACAGAAACCGACGTAAATGGACAGAGGGATGCACGGAAACGGCACAGCCAATATCTGGAATGAGATATAGGTCCATCGGAGAGCAAGAGAGCAGGGAAGTGCGCAAAATTCGAGAAATTACTTAGACAGCAAGTCGATATTTGCACTGCATAGGTGAACCCATTGAGTCGGTGACGAACTGGTCTCTATTGATAGCAAAGATTGGCCCATAGACAACGTGCACTGAAGAGGAAGTACATGGGAGAATACGAGCGAGAGTGACTGACAGTCGGGAGAGCTAGAAGAGAGGAGCAGAATGGAAACTGACATATGCTCCAGGAGTGAGCACAGACGTGAATTACCCCCGCAAAAAAAATGAAATAGAAGGACTACAAGCGATTCCTGAAAGAGCGTTTTCAGGAGACGCTAGAGCACAAGAGAGAGAGCGGAAGAGAGCGAGAAGTGTGGGAATAGAGAGAGCGAGCGACGAGGAGAAAATATAGGTTAGGAAATTCGCGAAATGAATTTCCGTGTTAATTACGCGAGCGAAGCGAGAAATACAACATGTGGGGAGGCGAGAGAGCGCGAACAAAACACTGTCGCACTTAAAACAGCGCTCCGAGACACAACGAAATCGTAATTTCAGCAAAAGATGGGGAGACCGGTACCGGCGCGCTTCCAAGCGCGGCTGCAACTCGACAGCAACTGCGCGCGATGGAACAATGCCCGATAACATCGATATGGATCCACGCAGTGGAATGCGATTACGAGAGAGTAATTAAACGGAATTGAACATTTCGATGGGACACGAGCGACGCGGCACAGAAAAATTATACGATTATGTACAAACACTAGGGAGAGAGTGTTTTAGAATTTCGAGAGAGTAAGATCGGGAAAATAATACTTCGTTTGGCAAAGTTTATCCCTTCCCCGTAACATGCTCAATTCCGAATAAAATAGCATCATGGTATAAAAACAATAATGATACTCACACTATTTGAAAAAATAAAATAAGATAGAATAAAACAGAATGGAGAAGAGAGAGAAAGAAAGGAGAAAGAGAAGAAAAAAGGTGTACGTGAATCCGTGTATCGAGCAAACAATTGATGGCTGTCGGGTGCACCGAGTCTACATATTTGCGGGGCGGAGTTTGCATGAGTCCTGCCATGTATACCAATTAATGGAATAAATGTACCGACTCGCTTGAAAATGTCTTGCGAGAGTAAAGGAGGGAGAACAGAGTAATTAAAGTACTCACCTACTTAATTCAGCAGGTCGACAGCAGTGGAGCATGGTTGAACTCATGAAATCCGCAGCCCTCATAGCACCAAGCACGGAGAAAACTGAAACAGCATCGTGCAGAGCAGTGAGATAGAAGGGAGAAGTGCTGCAGGCAAGAGTGGGATTCATGGGAGTGAAGGATTAGCTGAAATTGGCAACAATCGGTGTGTGCGACAAAAGTCTGGAAATACAGAAACCGACGTAAATGGACAGAGGGATGCACGGAAACGGCACAGCCAATATCTGGAATGAGATATAGGTCCATCGGAGAGCAAGAGAGCAGGGAAGTGCGCAAAATTCGAGAAATTACTTAGACAGCAAGTCGATATTTGCACTGCATAGGTGAACCCATTGAGTCGGTGACGAACTGGTCTCTATTGATAGCAAAGATTGGCCCATAGACAACGTGCACTGAAGAGGAAGTACATGGGAGAATACGAGCGAGAGTGACTGACAGTCGGGAGAGCTAGAAGAGAGGAGCAGAATGGAAACTGACATATGCTCCAGGAGTGAGCACAGACGTGAATTACCCCCGCAAAAAAAATGAAATAGAAGGACTACAAGCGATTCCTGAAAGAGCGTTTTCAGGAGACGCTAGAGCACAAGAGAGAGAGCGGAAGAGAGCGAGAAGTGTGGGAATAGAGAGAGCGAGCGACGAGGAGAAAATATAGGTTAGGAAATTCGCGAAATGAATTTCCGTGTTAATTACGCGAGCGAAGCGAGAAATACAACATGTGGGGAGGCGAGAGAGCGCGAACAAAACACTGTCGCACTTAAAACAGCGCTCCGAGACACAACGAAATCGTAATTTCAGCAAAAGATGGGGAGACCGGTACCGGCGCGCTTCCAAGCGCGGCTGCAACTCGACAGCAACTGCGCGCGATGGAACAATGCCCGATAACATCGATATCGATCCACGCGGTGGAATGCGATTACGAGAGAGTAATTAAACGGAATTGAACATTTCGATGGGACACGAGCGACGCGGCACAGAAAAATTATACGATTATGTACAAACACTTGGGAGAGTGTGTTTTAGAATTTCGAGAGAGTAAGATCGGGAAAATGATACTTCGTTTGGCAAAGTTTATCCCTTCCCCGTAACATGCTCAATTCCGAATAAAATAGCATCATGGTATAAAAACAATAATGATACTCACACTATTTGAAAAAATAAAATAAGATAGAATAAAACAGAATGGAGAAGAGAGAGAAAGAAAGGAGAAAGAGAAGAAAAAAGGTGTACGTGAATCCGTGTATCGAGCAAACAATTGATGGCTGTCGAGTGCACCGAGTCTACATATTTGCGGGGCGGAGTTTGCATGAGTCCTGCCGTGTATAGCAATTAATGGAATAAATGTACCGACTGGCTTGAAAATGTCTTGCGAGAGTAAAGGAGGGAGAACAGAGTAATTAAAATACTCACCTACTTAATTCAGCAAGACGACAGCAGTGGAGCATGGTTGAATTCGTGAAATCCGCAGCCCTCATAACACCAAGCACGGAGAAAACTGAAACAGCATCGTGCAGAGCAGTGAGATAGAAGGGAGAAATGCTGTAGGCAAGGGTGGGATTCAAGAGAATGAAGGAATAGCTGAAATTGGCAACAATCGGTGTGTGCGACAAAAGTCTGGAAATACAGAAACCGACGTAAATGGACAGAGGGATGCACGGAAACGGCACAGCCAATATCTGGAATGAGATATAGGTCCATCGGAGAGCAAGAGAGCAGGGAAGTGCGCAAAATTCGAGAAATTACTTAGACAGCAAGTCGATATTTGCACAGCATAGGTGAACCCATTGAGTCGGTGACGAACTGGTCTCTATTGATAGCAAAGATTGGCCCATAGACAACGTGCACTGAAGAGGAAGTACATGGGAGAATACGAGCGAGAGTGACTGACAGTCGGGAGAGCTAGAAGAGAGGAGCAGAATGGAAACTGACATATGCTCCAGGAGTGAGCACAGACGTGAATTACCCCCGCAAAAAAACTGAAATAGAAGGACTACAACCGATTCCTGAAAGAGCGTTTTCAGGAGACGCTAGAGCACAAGAGTGAGAGCGGAAGAGAGCGAGACGTGTGAGAATAGAGAGAGCGAGCGACAAGGAGAAAATATAGGTTAGGAAATTCGCGAAATGAATTTCCGTGTTAATTACGCGAGCGAAGCGAGAAATACAACATGTGGGGAGACGAGAGAGCGCGCACAAAACACTGTCGCACTTAAAACAGCGCTCCGAGACACAACGAAATCGTAATTTCAGCAAAAGATGGGGAGACCGGTACCGGCGCGCTTCCAAGCGCGGCTGCAACTCGACAGCAACTGCGCGCGATGGAACAATGCCCGATAACATCGATATCGATCCACGCGGTGGAATGCGATTACGAGAGAGTAATTAAACGGAATTGAACATTTCGATGGGACACGAGCGACGCGGCACAGAAAAATTATACGATTATGTACAAACACTTGGGAGAGTGTGTTTTAGAATTTCGAGAGAGTAAGATCGGGAAAATGATACTTCGTTTGGCAAAGTTTATCCCTTCCCCGTAACATGCTCAATTCCGAATAAAATAGCATCATGGTATAAAAACAATAATGATACTCACACTATTTGAAAAAATAAAATAAGATAGAATAAAACAGAATGGAGAAGAGACAGAAAGAAAGGAGAAAGAAAATAAGAAGGGAGAAAGAGAAGAAAAAAGGTGTACGTGAATCCGTGTATCGAGCAAACAATTGATGGCTGTCGAGTGCACCGAGTCTACATATTTGCGGGGCGGAGTTTGCATGAGTCCTGCCATGTATACCAATTAATGGAATAAATGTACCGACTCGCTTGAAAATGTCTTGCGAGAGTAAAGGAGGGAGAACAGAGTAATTAAAGTACTCACCTACTTAATTCAGCAAGACGACAGCAGTGCAGCATGGTTGAATTCATGAAATCCGCAGCCCTCATAACACCAAGCACGGAGAAAACTGAAACAGCATCGTGCAGAGCAGTGAGATAGAAGGGAGAAGTGCTGCAGGCAAGAGTGGGATTCATGGGAGTGAAGGATTAGCTGAAATTGGCAACAATCGGTGTGTGCGACAAAAGTCTGGAAATACAGAAACCGACGTAAATGGACAGAGGGATGCACGGAAACGGCACAGCCAATATCTGGAATGAGATATAGGTCCATCGGAGAGCAAGAGAGCAGGGAAGTGCGCAAAATTCGAGAAATTACTTAGACAGCAAGTCGATATTTGCACAGCATAGGTGAACCCATTGAGTCGGTGACGAACTGGTCTCTATTGATAGCAAAGATTGGCCCATAGACAACGTGCACTGAAGAGGAAGTACATGGGAGAATACGAGCGAGACTGACTGACAGTCGGGAGAGCTGCTAGAAGAGAGGAGCAGAATGGAAACTGACATATGCTCCAGGAGTGAGCACAGACGTGAATTACCCCCGCAAAAAAACTGAAATAGAAGGACTACAACGGATTCCTGAAAGAGCGTTTTCAGGAGACGCTAGAGCACAAGAGAGAGAGAGAGCGGAAGAGAGCGAGAAGTGTGAGAATAGAGAGAGCGAGCGACGTGGAGAAAATATAGGTTAGGAAATTCGCGAAATGAATTTCCGTGTTAATTACGCGGGCGAAGCGAGAAATACAACATGTGGGGAGACGAGAGAGCGCGCACAAAACACTGTCGCACTTAAAACAGCGCTCCGAGACACAACGAAATCGTAATTTCAGCCAAAGATGGGGAGACCGGTACCGGCGCGCTTCCAAGCGCGGCTGCAACTCGACAGCAACTGCGCGCGATGGAACAATGCCCGATAACATCGATATCGATCCACGCGGTGGAATGCGATTACGAGAGAGGAATTAAACGGAATTGAACATTTCGATGGGACACGAGCGACGCGGCACAGAAAAATTATACGATTATGTACAAACACTACGGAGAGTGTGTTTTAGAATTTCGAGAGAGTAAGATCGGGAAAATAATACTTCGTTTGGCAAAGTTTATCCCTTCCCCGTAACATGCTCAATTCTGAATAAAATAGCATAATGGTATAATAACAATAATGATACTAACACTATTTGTGAAAAGGAAATAAGATAGAATAAAACAGAATAGACAAGAGAGAGAAAGAAACGAGAAAGAAAATATGAAGAGAGAAAGAGAAGAAAAAAGAGAAACGGCACAGGCAATATCTGGAATGAGATATAGGTCCATCGGAGAGCAAGAGAGCAGGGAAGTGCGCAAAATTCGAGAAATTACTTAGACAGCAAGTCGATATTTGCACAGCATAGGTGAACCCATTGAGTCGGTGACGAACTGGTCTCTATTGATAGCAAAGATTGGCCCATAGACAACGTGCACTGAAGAGGAAGTACATGGGAGAATACGAGCGAGAGTGACTGACAGTCGGGAGAGCTAGAAGAGAGGAGCAGAATGGAAACTGACATATGCTCCAGGAGTGAGCACAGACGTGAATTACCCCCGCAAAAAAACTGAAATAGAAGGACTACAACCGATTCCTGAAAGAGCGTTTTCAGGAGACGCTAGAGCACAAGAGTGAGAGCGGAAGAGAGCGAGACGTGTGAGAATAGAGAGAGCGAGCGACAAGGAGAAAATATAGGTTAGGAAATTCGCGAAATGAATTTCCGTGTTAATTACGCGAGCGAAGCGAGAAATACAACATGTGGGGAGACGAGAGAGCGCGCACAAAACACTGTCGCACTTAAAACAGCGCTCCGAGACACAACGAAATCGTAATTTCAGCAAAAGATGGGGAGACCGGTACCGGCGCGCTTCCAAGCGCGGCTGCAGCTCGAAAGCAACTGCGCGCGATGGAACAATGCCCGACTCCATCGATATCGATCCACGCGGTGGAATGCGATTACGACAGAGTAATTAAACGGAATTGAACATTTCCATGAGACACGAGCGACGCGGTACAGAAAAATTATACGATTATGTACAAGCACTAGGGAGAGTGTGTTTTAGAATTTCGAAAGAGTAAGATCGGGAAAATAATACTTCGTTTGGCAAAGTTTATCCCTTCCCCGTAATATGCTCAATTCCGAATAAAATAGCATAATGGTATAATAACAATAATGATACTAACACTATTTGAAAAAAGAAAATAATATAGAATAAAACAGAATGGAGAAGAGAGAGAAAGAAAGGAGAAAGAAAATAAGAAGGGAGAAAGAGAAGAAAAAAGGTGTAGGTGAATCCATGTATCGAGCAAACAATTGATGGCTGTCGAGTGCACCGAGTCTACATATTTGCGGGGCGGAGTTTGCATGAGTCCTGCCATGTATAGCAATTAATGGAAAAAATGTACCGACTCGCTTGAAAATGTCTTGCGAGAGTAAAGGAGGGAGAACAGAGTAATTAAAGTACTCACCTACTTAATTCAGCAAGACGACAGCAGTGGAGCATGGTTGAATTCATGAAATCCGCAGCCCTCATAACACCAAGCACGGAGAAAACTGAAACAGCATCGTGCAGAGCAGTGAGATAGAAGGGAGAAGTGCTGCAGGCAAGAGTGGGATTCATGGGAGTGAAGGATTAGCTGAAATTGGCAACAATCGGTGTGTGCGACAAAAGTCTGGAAATACAGAAACCGACGTAAATGGACAGAGGGATGCACGGAAACGGCACAGCCAATATCTGGAATGAGATATAGGTCCATCGGAGAGCAAGAGAGCAGGGAAGTGCGCAAAATTCGAGAAATTACTTAGACAGCAAGTCGATATTTGCACAGCATAGGTGAACCCATTGAGTCGGTGACGAACTGGTCTCTATTGATAGCAAAGATTGGCCCATAGACAACGTGCACTGAAGAGGAAGTACATGGGAGAATACGAGCGAGAGTGACTGACAGTCGGGAGAGCTAGAAGAGAGGAGCAGAATGGAAACTGACATATGCTCCAGGAGTGAGCACAGACGTGAATTACCCCCGCAAAAAAACTGAAATAGAAGGACTACAACGGATTCCTGAAAGAGCGTTTTCAGGAGACGCAGGAGCACAAGAGAGAGAGAGAGCGGAAGAGAGCGAGAAGTGTGAGAATAGAGAGAGCGAGCGACGTGGAGAAAATATAGGTTAGGAAATTCGCGAAATGAATTTCCGTGTTAATTACGCGGGCGAAGCGAGAAATACAACATGTGGGGAGACGAGAGAGCGCGCACAAACACTGTCGCACTTAAAACAGCGCTCCGAGACACAACGAAATCGTAATTTCAGCAAAAGATGGGAAGACCGGTACCGGCGCGCTTCCAAGCGCGGCTGCAACTCGACAGCAACTGCGCGCGATGGAACAATGCCCGATAACATCGATATCGATCCACGCGGTGGAATGCGATTACGGGAGAGGAATTAAACGGAATTGAACATTTCGATGGGACACGAGCGGCGCGGTACAGAAAAATTATACGATTATGTACAAACACTAGGTCGAGTGTGTTTTAGACTTTCCAGAGAGTAAGATCGGGAAAATAATACTTCGTTTGGCAAAGTTTATCCCTTCCCCGTAACATGCTCAATTCCGAATAAAATAGCATCATGGTATAAAAACAATAATGATACTCACACTATTTGAAAAAATAAAATAAGATAGAATAAAACAGAATGGAGAAGAGAGAGAAAGAAAGGAGAAAGAAAATAAGAAGGGAGAAAGAGAAGAAAAAAGGTGTACGTGAATCCGTGTATCGAGCAAACAATTGATGGCTGTCGAGTGCACCGAGGCTACATATTTGCGGGGCGGAGTTTGCATGAGTCCTGCCATGTATAGCAAGTAATGGAATAAATGTACCGACTCGCTTGAAAATGTCTTGCGAGAGTAAAGGAGGGAGAACAGAGAGTAATTAAAGTACTCACCTACTTAATTCAGCAGGTCGACAGCAGTGGAGCATGGTTGAACTCGTGAAATCCGCAGCCCTCGTAACACCAAGCCCGGAGAAAACTGGAACAGCATCGTGCAGAGCAGTGAGATAGAATGGAGAAATGCTGTAGGCAAGGGTGGGATTCAAGGGAGTGAAGGATTAGCTGAAATTGGCAACAATCGGTGTGTGCGACAAAAGTCTGGAAATACAGAAACCGACGTAAATGGACAGAGGGATGCACGGAAACGGCACAGCCAATATCTGGAATGAGATATAGGTCCATCGGAGAGCAAGAGAGCAGGGAAGTGCGCAAAATTCGAGAAATTACTTAGACAGCAAGTCGATATTTGCACAGCATAGGTGAACCCATTGAGTCGGTGACGTACTGGTCTCTATTGATAGCAAAGGTTAGCCGATAGACAACGTGCACTGAAGAGGAAGTACATGGGAGAATACGAGCGAGAGTGACTGACAGTCGGGAGAGCTAGAAGAGAGGAGCAGAATGGAAACTGACATATGCTCCAGGAGTGAGCACAGACGTGAATTACCCCCGCAAAAAAACTGAAATAGAAGGACTACAACCGATTCCTGAAAGAGCGTTTTCAGGAGACGCTAGAGCACAAGAGTGAGAGCGGAAGAGAGCGAGACGTGTGAGAATAGAGAGAGCGAGCGACAAGGAGAAAATATAGGTTAGGAAATTCGCGAAATGAATTTCCGTGTTAATTACGCGAGCGAAGCGAGAAATACGACATGTGGGGAGACGAGAGAGCGCGAACAAAACACTGTCGCACTTAAAACAGCGCTCCGAGACACAACGAAATCGTAATTTCAGCAAAAGATGGGGAGACCGGTACCGGCGCGCTTCCAAGCGCGGCTGCAACTCGACAGCAACTGCGCGCGATGGAACAATGCCCGATAACATCGATATGGATCCACGCAGTGGAATGCGATTACGAGAGAGTAATTAAACGGAATTGAACATTTCGATGGGACACGAGCGACGCGGCACAGAAAAATTATACGATTATGTACAAACACTAGGGAGAGTGTGTTTTAGAACTTCGACAGAGTAAGATCGGGAAAATGATACTTCGTTTGGCAAAGTTTATCCCTTCCCCGTAACATGCTCAATTCCGAATAAAATAGTATAATGGTATCAAAACAATAATGATACTCACACTATTTGAAAAAATAAAATAAGATAGAATAAAACAGAATAGAGAAGAGAGAGAAAGAAAGGAGAAAGAGAAGAAAAAAGGTGTACGTGAATCCGTGTATCGAGCAAACAATTGATGGCTGTCGGGTGCACCGAGTCTACATATTTGCGGGGCGGAGTTTGCATGAGTCCTGCCATGTATACCAATTAATGGAATAAATGTACCGACTCGCTTGAAAATGTCTTGCGAGAGTAAAGGAGGGAGAACAGAGTAATTAAAGTACTCACCTACTTAATTCAGCAGGTCGACAGCAGTGGAGCATGGTTGAACTCATGAAATCCGCAGCCCTCATAGCACCAAGCACGGAGAAAACTGAAACAGCATCGTGCAGAGCAGTGAGATAGAAGGGAGAAGTGCTGCAGGCAAGAGTGGGATTCATGGGAGTGAAGGATTAGCTGAAATTGGCAACAATCGGTGTGTGCGACAAAAGTCTGGAAATACAGAAACCGACGTAAATGGACAGAGGGATGCACGGAAACGGCACAGCCAATATCTGGAATGAGATATAGGTCCATCGGAGAGCAAGAGAGCAGGGAAGTGCGCAAAATTCGAGAAATTACTTAGACAGCAAGTCGATATTTGCACTGCATAGGTGAACCCATTGAGTCGGTGACGAACTGGTCTCTATTGATAGCAAAGATTGGCCCATAGACAACGTGCACTGAAGAGGAAGTACATGGGAGAATACGAGCGAGAGTGACTGACAGTCGGGAGAGCTAGAAGAGAGGAGCAGAATGGAAACTGACATATGCTCCAGGAGTGAGCACAGACGTGAATTACCCCCGCAAAAAAAATGAAATAGAAGGACTACAAGCGATTCCTGAAAGAGCGTTTTCAGGAGACGCTAGAGCACAAGAGAGAGAGCGGAAGAGAGCGAGAAGTGTGGGAATAGAGAGAGCGAGCGACGAGGAGAAAATATAGGTTAGGAAATTCGCGAAATGAATTTCCGTGTTAATTACGCGAGCGAAGCGAGAAATACAACATGTGGGGAGGCGAGAGAGCGCGAACAAAACACTGTCGCACTTAAAACAGCGCTCCGAGACACAACGAAATCGTAATTTCAGCAAAAGATGGGGAGACCGGTACCGGCGCGCTTCCAAGCGCGGCTGCAACTCGACAGCAACTGCGCGCGATGGAACAATGCCCGATAACATCGATATCGATCCACGCGGTGGAATGCGATTAGGAGAGAGTAATTGAACGGAATTGAACATTTCGATGGGACACGAGCGACGCGGCACAGAAAAATTATACGATTATGTACAAACACTAGGGAGAGTGTGTTTTAGAATTTCGAGAGAGTAAGATCGGGAAAATAATACTTCGTTTGGCAAAGTTTATCCCTTCCCCGTAACATGCTCAATTCCGAATAAAATAGCATCATGGTATAAAAACAATAATGATACTCACACTATTTGAAAAAATAAAATAAGATAGAATAAAACAAAATGGAGAAGAGAGAGAAAGAAAGGAGAAAGAGAAGAAAAAAGGTGTACGTGAATCCGTGTATCGAGCAAACAATTGATGGCTGTCGAGTGCACTGAGTCTACATATTTGCGGGGCGGAGTTTGCATGAGTCCTGCCATGTATAGCAATTAATGGAATAAATGTACCGACTCGCTTGAAAATGTCTTGCGAGAGTAAAGGGGGGAGAACAGAGTAATTAAAGTACTCACCTACTTAATTCAGCAAGACGACAGCAGTGGAGCATGGTTGAATTCGTGAAATCCGCAGCCCTCATAACACCAAGCACGGAGAAAACTGAAACAGCATCGTGCAGAGCAGTGAGATAGAAGGGAGAAATGCTGTAGGCAAGGGTGGGATTCAAGGGAATGAAGGAATAGCTGAAATTGGCAACAATCGGTGTGTGCGACAAAAGTCTGGAAATACAGAAACCGACGTAAATGGACAGAGGGATGCACGGAAACGGCACAGCCAATATCTGGAATGAGATATAGGTCCATCGGAGAGCAAGAGAGCAGGGAAGTGCGCAAAATTCGAGAAATTACTTAGACAGCAAGTCGATATTTGCACTGCATAGGTGAACCCATTGAGTGGGTGACGAACTGGTCTCTATTGATAGCAAAGATTGGCCCATAGACAACGTGCACTGAAGAGGAAGTACATGGGAGAATACGAGCGAGAGTGACTGACAGTCGGGAGAGCTAGAAGAGAGGAGCAGAATGGAAACTGACATATGCTCCAGGAGTGAGCACAGACGTGAATTACCCCCGCAAAAAAAATGAAATAGAAGGACTACAAGCGATTCCTGAAAGAGCGTTTTCAGGAGACGCTAGAGCACAAGAGAGAGAGCGGAAGAGAGCGAGAAGTGTGGGAATAGAGAGAGCGAGCGACGAGGAGAAAATATAGGTTAGGAAATTCGCGAAATGAATTTCCGTGTTAATTACGCGAGCGAAGCGAGAAATACAACATGTGGGGAGGCGAGAGAGCGCGAACAAAACACTGTCGCACTTAAAACAGCGCTCCGAGACACAACGAAATCGTAATTTCAGCAAAAGATGGGGAGACCGGTACCGGCGCGCTTCCAAGCGCGGCTGCAACTCGACAGCAACTGCGCGCGATGGAACAATGCCCGATAACATCGATATCGATCCACGCGGTGGAATGCGATTACGAGAGAGTAATTAAACGGAATTGAACATTTCGATGGGACACGAGCGACGCGGCACAGAAAAATTATACGATTATGTACAAACACTTGGGAGAGTGTGTTTTAGAATTTCGAGAGAGTAAGATCGGGAAAATGATACTTCGTTTGGCAAAGTTTATCCCTTCCCCGTAACATGCTCAATTCCGAATAAAATAGCATCATGGTATAAAAACAATAATGATACTCACACTATTTGAAAAAATAAAATAAGATAGAATAAAACAGAATGGAGAAGAGAGAGAAAGAAAGGAGAAAGAGAAGAAAAAAGGTGTACGTGAATCCGTGTATCGAGCAAACAATTGATGGCTGTCGAGTGCACCGAGTCTACATATTTGCGGGGCGGAGTTTGCATGAGTCCTGCCGTGTATAGCAATTAATGGAATAAATGTACCGACTGGCTTGAAAATGTCTTGCGAGAGTAAAGGAGGGAGAACAGAGTAATTAAAATACTCACCTACTTAATTCAGCAAGACGACAGCAGTGGAGCATGGTTGAATTCGTGAAATCCGCAGCCCTCATAACACCAAGCACGGAGAAAACTGAAACAGCATCGTGCAGAGCAGTGAGATAGAAGGGAGAAATGCTGTAGGCAAGGGTGGGATTCAAGAGAATGAAGGAATAGCTGAAATTGGCAACAATCGGTGTGTGCGACAAAAGTCTGGAAATACAGAAACCGACGTAAATGGACAGAGGGATGCACGGAAACGGCACAGCCAATATCTGGAATGAGATATAGGTCCATCGGAGAGCAAGAGAGCAGGGAAGTGCGCAAAATTCGAGAAATTACTTAGACAGCAAGTCGATATTTGCACAGCATAGGTGAACCCATTGAGTCGGTGACGAACTGGTCTCTATTGATAGCAAAGATTGGCCCATAGACAACGTGCACTGAAGAGGAAGTACATGGGAGAATACGAGCGAGAGTGACTGACAGTCGGGAGAGCTAGAAGAGAGGAGCAGAATGGAAACTGACATATGCTCCAGGAGTGAGCACAGACGTGAATTACCCCCGCAAAAAAACTGAAATAGAAGGACTACAACCGATTCCTGAAAGAGCGTTTTCAGGAGACGCTAGAGCACAAGAGTGAGAGCGGAAGAGAGCGAGACGTGTGAGAATAGAGAGAGCGAGCGACAAGGAGAAAATATAGGTTAGGAAATTCGCGAAATGAATTTCCGTGTTAATTACGCGAGCGAAGCGAGAAATACAACATGTGGGGAGACGAGAGAGCGCGCACAAAACACTGTCGCACTTAAAACAGCGCTCCGAGACACAACGAAATCGTAATTTCAGCAAAAGATGGGGAGACCGGTACCGGCGCGCTTCCAAGCGCGGCTGCAACTCGACAGCAACTGCGCGCGATGGAACAATGCCCGATAACATCGATATCGATCCACGCGGTGGAATGCGATTACGAGAGAGTAATTAAACGGAATTGAACATTTCGATGGGACACGAGCGACGCGGCACAGAAAAATTATACGATTATGTACAAACACTTGGGAGAGTGTGTTTTAGAATTTCGAGAGAGTAAGATCGGGAAAATGATACTTCGTTTGGCAAAGTTTATCCCTTCCCCGTAACATGCTCAATTCCGAATAAAATAGCATCATGGTATAAAAACAATAATGATACTCACACTATTTGAAAAAATAAAATAAGATAGAATAAAACAGAATGGAGAAGAGACAGAAAGAAAGGAGAAAGAAAATAAGAAGGGAGAAAGAGAAGAAAAAAGGTGTACGTGAATCCGTGTATCGAGCAAACAATTGATGGCTGTCGAGTGCACCGAGTCTACATATTTGCGGGGCGGAGTTTGCATGAGTCCTGCCATGTATAGCAATTAATGGAATAAATGTACCGACTCGCTTGAAAATGTCTTGCGAGAGTAAAGGAGGGAGAACAGAGAGTAATTAAAGTACTCACCTACTTAATTCAGCAGGTCGACAGCAGTGGAGCATGGTTGAACTCATGAAATCCGCAGCCCTCGTAACACCAAGCACGGAGAAAACTGAAACAGCATCGTGCAGAGCAGTGAGATAGAAGGGAGAAATGCTGTAGGCAAGGGTGGGATTCAAGGGAGTGAAGGATTAGCTGAAATTGGCAACAATCGGTGTGTGCGACAAAAGTCTGGAAATACAGAAACCGACGTAAATGGACAGAGGGATGCACGGAAACGGCACAGCCAATATCTGGAATGAGATATAGGTCCATCGGAGAGCAAGAGAGCAGGGAAGTGCGCAAAATTCGAGAAATTACTTAGACAGCAAATCGATATTTGCACTGCATAGGTGAACCCATTGAGTCGGTGACGAACTGGTCTCTATTGATAGCAAAGATTGGCCCATAGACAACGTGCACTGAAGAGGAAGTACATGGGAGAATACGAGCGAGAGTGACTGACAGTCGGGAGAGCTAGAAGAGAGGAGCAGAATGGAAACTGACATATGCTCCAGGAGTGAGCACAGACGTGAATTACCCCCGCAAAAAAAATGAAATAGAAGGACTACAAGCGATTCCTGAAAGAGCGTTTTCAGGAGACGCTAGAGCACAAGAGAGAGAGCGGAAGAGAGCGAGAAGTGTGGGAATAGAGAGAGCGAGCGACGAGGAGAAAATATAGGTTAGGAAATTCGCGAAATGAATTTCCGTGTTAATTACGCGAGCGAAGCGAGAAATACAACATGTGGGGAGGCGAGAGAGCGCGAACAAAACACTGTCGCACTTAAAACAGCGCTCCGAGACACAACGAAATCGTAATTTCAGCAAAAGATGGGGAGACCGGTACCGGCGCGCTTCCAAGCGCGGCTGCAACTCGACAGCAACTGCGCGCGATGGAACAATGCCCGATAACATCGATATCGATCCACGCGGTGGAATGCGATTACGAGAGAGTAATTAAACGGAATTGAACATTTCGATGGGACACGAGCGACGCGGCACAGAAAAATTATACGATTATGTACAAACACTTGGGAGAGTGTGTTTTAGAATTTCGAGAGAGTAAGATCGGGAAAATGATACTTCGTTTGGCAAAGTTTATCCCTTCCCCGTAACATGCTCAATTCCGAATAAAATAGCATCATGGTATAAAAACAATAATGATACTCACACTATTTGAAAAAATAAAATAAGATAGAATAAAACAGAATGGAGAAGAGAGAGAAAGAAAGGAGAAAGAGAAGAAAAAAGGTGTACGTGAATCCGTGTATCGAGCAAACAATTGATGGCTGTCGAGTGCACCGAGTCTACATATTTGCGGGGCGGAGTTTGCATGAGTCCTGCCGTGTATAGCAATTAATGGAATAAATGTACCGACTGGCTTGAAAATGTCTTGCGAGAGTAAAGGAGGGAGAACAGAGTAATTAAAATACTCACCTACTTAATTCAGCAAGACGACAGCAGTGGAGCATGGTTGAATTCGTGAAATCCGCAGCCCTCATAACACCAAGCACGGAGAAAACTGAAACAGCATCGTGCAGAGCAGTGAGATAGAAGGGAGAAATGCTGTAGGCAAGGGTGGGATTCAAGAGAATGAAGGAATAGCTGAAATTGGCAACAATCGGTGTGTGCGACAAAAGTCTGGAAATACAGAAACCGACGTAAATGGACAGAGGGATGCACGGAAACGGCACAGCCAATATCTGGAATGAGATATAGGTCCATCGGAGAGCAAGAGAGCAGGGAAGTGCGCAAAATTCGAGAAATTACTTAGACAGCAAGTCGATATTTGCACAGCATAGGTGAACCCATTGAGTCGGTGACGAACTGGTCTCTATTGATAGCAAAGATTGGCCCATAGACAACGTGCACTGAAGAGGAAGTACATGGGAGAATACGAGCGAGAGTGACTGACAGTCGGGAGAGCTAGAAGAGAGGAGCAGAATGGAAACTGACATATGCTCCAGGAGTGAGCACAGACGTGAATTACCCCCGCAAAAAAACTGAAATAGAAGGACTACAACCGATTCCTGAAAGAGCGTTTTCAGGAGACGCTAGAGCACAAGAGTGAGAGCGGAAGAGAGCGAGACGTGTGAGAATAGAGAGAGCGAGCGACAAGGAGAAAATATAGGTTAGGAAATTCGCGAAATGAATTTCCGTGTTAATTACGCGAGCGAAGCGAGAAATACAACATGTGGGGAGACGAGAGAGCGCGCACAAAACACTGTCGCACTTAAAACAGCGCTCCGAGACACAACGAAATCGTAATTTCAGCAAAAGATGGGGAGACCGGTACCGGCGCGCTTCCAAGCGCGGCTGCAACTCGACAGCAACTGCGCGCGATGGAACAATGCCCGATAACATCGATATCGATCCACGCGGTGGAATGCGATTACGAGAGAGTAATTAAACGGAATTGAACATTTCGATGGGACACGAGCGACGCGGCACAGAAAAATTATACGATTATGTACAAACACTTGGGAGAGTGTGTTTTAGAATTTCGAGAGAGTAAGATCGGGAAAATGATACTTCGTTTGGCAAAGTTTATCCCTTCCCCGTAACATGCTCAATTCCGAATAAAATAGCATCATGGTATAAAAACAATAATGATACTCACACTATTTGAAAAAATAAAATAAGATAGAATAAAACAGAATGGAGAAGAGACAGAAAGAAAGGAGAAAGAAAATAAGAAGGGAGAAAGAGAAGAAAAAAGGTGTACGTGAATCCGTGTATCGAGCAAACAATTGATGGCTGTCGAGTGCACCGAGTCTACATATTTGCGGGGCGGAGTTTGCATGAGTCCTGCCATGTATAGCAATTAATGGAATAAATGTACCGACTCGCTTGAAAATGTCTTGCGAGAGTAAAGGAGGGAGAACAGAGAGTAATTAAAGTACTCACCTACTTAATTCAGCAGGTCGACAGCAGTGGAGCATGGTTGAACTCATGAAATCCGCAGCCCTCGTAACACCAAGCACGGAGAAAACTGAAACAGCATCGTGCAGAGCAGTGAGATAGAAGGGAGAAATGCTGTAGGCAAGGGTGGGATTCAAGGGAGTGAAGGATTAGCTGAAATTGGCAACAATCGGTGTGTGCGACAAAAGTCTGGAAATACAGAAACCGACGTAAATGGACAGAGGGATGCACGGAAACGGCACAGCCAATATCTGGAATGAGATATAGGTCCATCGGAGAGCAAGAGAGCAGGGAAGTGCGCAAAATTCGAGAAATTACTTAGACAGCAAATCGATATTTGCACTGCATAGGTGAACCCATTGAGTCGGTGACGAACTGGTCTCTATTGATAGCAAAGATTGGCCCATAGACAACGTGCACTGAAGAGGAAGTACATGGGAGAATACGAGCGAGAGTGACTGACAGTCGGGAGAGCTAGAAGAGAGGAGCAGAATGGAAACTGACATATGCTCCAGGAGTGAGCACAGACGTGAATTACCCCCGCAAAAAAAATGAAATAGAAGGACTACAAGCGATTCCTGAAAGAGCGTTTTCAGGAGACGCTAGAGCACAAGAGAGAGAGCGGAAGAGAGCGAGAAGTGTGGGAATAGAGAGAGCGAGCGACGAGGAGAAAATATAGGTTAGGAAATTCGCGAAATGAATTTCCGTGTTAATTACGCGAGCGAAGCGAGAAATACAACATGTGGGGAGGCGAGAGAGCGCGAACAAAACACTGTCGCACTTAAAACAGCGCTCCGAGACACAACGAAATCGTAATTTCAGCAAAAGATGGGGAGACCGGTACCGGCGCGCTTCCAAGCGCGGCTGCAACTCGACAGCAACTGCGCGCGATGGAACAATGCCCGATAACATCGATATCGATCCACGCGGTGGAATGCGATTACGAGAGAGTAATTAAACGGAATTGAACATTTCGATGGGACACGAGCGACGCGGCACAGAAAAATTATACGATTATGTACAAACACTTGGGAGAGTGTGTTTTAGAATTTCGAGAGAGTAAGATCGGGAAAATGATACTTCGTTTGGCAAAGTTTATCCCTTCCCCGTAACATGCTCAATTCCGAATAAAATAGCATCATGGTATAAAAACAATAATGATACTCACACTATTTGAAAAAATAAAATAAGATAGAATAAAACAGAATGGAGAAGAGAGAGAAAGAAAGGAGAAAGAGAAGAAAAAAGGTGTACGTGAATCCGTGTATCGAGCAAACAATTGATGGCTGTCGAGTGCACTGAGTCTACATATTTGCGGGGCGGAGTTTGCATGAGTCCTGCCATGTATAGCAATTAATGGAATAAATGTACCGACTCGCTTGAAAATGTCTTGCGAGAGTAAAGGGGGGAGAACAGAGTAATTAAAGTACTCACCTACTTAATTCAGCAAGACGACAGCAGTGGAGCATGGTTGAATTCGTGAAATCCGCAGCCCTCATAGCACCAAGCACGGAGAAAACTGAAACAGCATCGTGCAGAGCAGTGAGATAGAAGGGAGAAGTGCTGCAGGCAAGAGTGGGATTCATGGGAGTGAAGGATTAGCTGAAATTGGCAACAATCGGTGTGTGCGACAAAAGTCTGGAAATACAGAAACCGACGTAAATGGACAGAGGGATGCACGGAAACGGCACAGCCAATATCTGGAATGAGATATAGGTCCATCGGAGAGCAAGAGAGCAGGGAAGTGCGCAAAATTCGAGAAATTACTTAGACAGCAAGTCGATATTTGCACTGCATAGGTGAACCCATTGAGTCGGTGACGAACTGGTCTCTATTGATAGCAAAGATTGGCCCATAGACAACGTGCACTGAAGAGGAAGTACATGGGAGAATACGAGCGAGAGTGACTGACAGTCGGGAGAGCTAGAAGAGAGGAGCAGAATGGAAACTGACATATGCTCCAGGAGTGAGCACAGACGTGAATTACCCCCGCAAAAAAAATGAAATAGAAGGACTACAAGCGATTCCTGAAAGAGCGTTTTCAGGAGACGCTAGAGCACAAGAGAGAGAGCGGAAGAGAGCGAGAAGTGTGGGAATAGAGAGAGCGAGCGACGAGGAGAAAATATAGGTTAGGAAATTCGCGAAATGAATTTCCGTGTTAATTACGCGAGCGAAGCGAGAAATACAACATGTGGGGAGGCGAGAGAGCGCGAACAAAACACTGTCGCACTTAAAACAGCGCTCCGAGACACAACGAAATCGTAATTTCAGCAAAAGATGGGGAGACCGGTACCGGCGCGCTTCCAAGCGCGGCTGCAACTCGACAGCAACTGCGCGCGATGGAACAATGCCCGATAACATCGATATCGATCCACGCGGTGGAATGCGATTACGAGAGAGTAATTAAACGGAATTGAACATTTCGATGGGACACGAGCGACGCGGCACAGAAAAATTATACGATTATGTACAAACACTTGGGAGAGTGTGTTTTAGAATTTCGAGAGAGTAAGATCGGGAAAATGATACTTCGTTTGGCAAAGTTTATCCCTTCCCCGTAACATGCTCAATTCCGAATAAAATAGCATCATGGTATAAAAACAATAATGATACTCACACTATTTGAAAAAATAAAATAAGATAGAATAAAACAGAATGGAGAAGAGACAGAAAGAAAGGAGAAAGAAAATAAGAAGGGAGAAAGAGAAGAAAAAAGGTGTACGTGAATCCGTGAATCGAGCAAACAATTGATGGCTGTCGAGTGCACCGAGTCTACATATTTGCGGGGCGGAGTTTGCATGAGTCCTGCCATGTATAGCAATTAATGGAATAAATGTACCGACTCGCTTGAAAATGTCTTGCGAGAGTAAAGGAGGGAGAACAGAGAGTAATTAAAGTACTCACCTACTTAATTCAGCAGGTCGACAGCAGTGGAGCATGGTTGAACTCATGAAATCCGCAGCCCTCGTAACACCAAGCACGGAGAAAACTGAAACAGCATCGTGCAGAGCAGTGAGATAGAAGGGAGAAATGCTGTAGGCAAGGGTGGGATTCAAGGGAGTGAAGGATTAGCTGAAATTGGCAACAATCGGTGTGTGCGACAAAAGTCTGGAAATACAGAAACCGACGTAAATGGACAGAGGGATGCACGGAAACGGCACAGCCAATATCTGGAATGAGATATAGGTCCATCGGAGAGCAAGAGAGCAGGGAAGTGCGCAAAATTCGAGAAATTACTTAGACAGCAAATCGATATTTGCACTGCATAGGTGAACCCATTGAGTCGGTGACGAACTGGTCTCTATTGATAGCAAAGATTGGCCCATAGACAACGTGCACTGAAGAGGAAGTACATGGGAGAATACGAGCGAGAGTGACTGACAGTCGGGAGAGCTAGAAGAGAGGAGCAGAATGGAAACTGACATATGCTCCAGGAGTGAGCACAGACGTGAATTACCCCCGCAAAAAAAATGAAATAGAAGGACTACAAGCGATTCCTGAAAGAGCGTTTTCAGGAGACGCTAGAGCACAAGAGAGAGAGCGGAAGAGAGCGAGAAGTGTGGGAATAGAGAGAGCGAGCGACGAGGAGAAAATATAGGTTAGGAAATTCGCGAAATGAATTTCCGTGTTAATTACGCGAGCGAAGCGAGAAATACAACATGTGGGGAGGCGAGAGAGCGCGAACAAAACACTGTCGCACTTAAAACAGCGCTCCGAGACACAACGAAATCGTAATTTCAGCAAAAGATGGGGAGACCGGTACCGGCGCGCTTCCAAGCGCGGCTGCAACTCGACAGCAACTGCGCGCGATGGAACAATGCCCGATAACATCGATATCGATCCACGCGGTGGAATGCGATTACGAGAGAGTAATTAAACGGAATTGAACATTTCGATGGGACACGAGCGACGCGGCACAGAAAAATTATACGATTATGTACAAACACTTGGGAGAGTGTGTTTTAGAATTTCGAGAGAGTAAGATCGGGAAAATGATACTTCGTTTGGCAAAGTTTATCCCTTCCCCGTAACATGCTCAATTCCGAATAAAATAGCATCATGGTATAAAAACAATAATGATACTCACACTATTTGAAAAAATAAAATAAGATAGAATAAAACAGAATGGAGAAGAGAGAGAAAGAAAGGAGAAAGAGAAGAAAAAAGGTGTACGTGAATCCGTGTATCGAGCAAACAATTGATGGCTGTCGAGTGCACTGAGTCTACATATTTGCGGGGCGGAGTTTGCATGAGTCCTGCCATGTATAGCAATTAATGGAATAAATGTACCGACTCGCTTGAAAATGTCTTGCGAGAGTAAAGGGGGGAGAACAGAGTAATTAAAGTACTCACCTACTTAATTCAGCAAGACGACAGCAGTGGAGCATGGTTGAATTCGTGAAATCCGCAGCCCTCATAGCACCAAGCACGGAGAAAACTGAAACAGCATCGTGCAGAGCAGTGAGATAGAAGGGAGAAGTGCTGCAGGCAAGAGTGGGATTCATGGGAGTGAAGGATTAGCTGAAATTGGCAACAATCGGTGTGTGCGACAAAAGTCTGGAAATACAGAAACCGACGTAAATGGACAGAGGGATGCACGGAAACGGCACAGCCAATATCTGGAATGAGATATAGGTCCATCGGAGAGCAAGAGAGCAGGGAAGTGCGCAAAATTCGAGAAATTACTTAGACAGCAAGTCGATATTTGCACTGCATAGGTGAACCCATTGAGTCGGTGACGAACTGGTCTCTATTGATAGCAAAGATTGGCCCATAGACAACGTGCACTGAAGAGGAAGTACATGGGAGAATACGAGCGAGAGTGACTGACAGTCGGGAGAGCTAGAAGAGAGGAGCAGAATGGAAACTGACATATGCTCCAGGAGTGAGCACAGACGTGAATTACCCCCGCAAAAAAAATGAAATAGAAGGACTACAAGCGATTCCTGAAAGAGCGTTTTCAGGAGACGCTAGAGCACAAGAGAGAGAGCGGAAGAGAGCGAGAAGTGTGGGAATAGAGAGAGCGAGCGACGAGGAGAAAATATAGGTTAGGAAATTCGCGAAATGAATTTCCGTGTTAATTACGCGAGCGAAGCGAGAAATACAACATGTGGGGAGGCGAGAGAGCGCGAACAAAACACTGTCGCACTTAAAACAGCGCTCCGAGACACAACGAAATCGTAATTTCAGCAAAAGATGGGGAGACCGGTACCGGCGCGCTTCCAAGCGCGGCTGCAACTCGACAGCAACTGCGCGCGATGGAACAATGCCCGATAACATCGATATCGATCCACGCGGTGGAATGCGATTACGAGAGAGTAATTAAACGGAATTGAACATTTCGATGGGACACGAGCGACGCGGCACAGAAAAATTATACGATTATGTACAAACACTTGGGAGAGTGTGTTTTAGAATTTCGAGAGAGTAAGATCGGGAAAATGATACTTCGTTTGGCAAAGTTTATCCCTTCCCCGTAACATGCTCAATTCCGAATAAAATAGCATCATGGTATAAAAACAATAATGATACTCACACTATTTGAAAAAATAAAATAAGATAGAATAAAACAGAATGGAGAAGAGAGAGAAAGAAAGGAGAAAGAGAAGAAAAAAGGTGTACGTGAATCCGTGTATCGAGCAAACAATTGATGGCTGTCGAGTGCACCGAGTCTACATATTTGCGGGGCGGAGTTTGCATGAGTCCTGCCGTGTATAGCAATTAATGGAATAAATGTACCGACTGGCTTGAAAATGTCTTGCGAGAGTAAAGGAGGGAGAACAGAGTAATTAAAATACTCACCTACTTAATTCAGCAAGACGACAGCAGTGGAGCATGGTTGAATTCGTGAAATCCGCAGCCCTCATAACACCAAGCACGGAGAAAACTGAAACAGCATCGTGCAGAGCAGTGAGATAGAAGGGAGAAATGCTGTAGGCAAGGGTGGGATTCAAGAGAATGAAGGAATAGCTGAAATTGGCAACAATCGGTGTGTGCGACAAAAGTCTGGAAATACAGAAACCGACGTAAATGGACAGAGGGATGCACGGAAACGGCACAGCCAATATCTGGAATGAGATATAGGTCCATCGGAGAGCAAGAGAGCAGGGAAGTGCGCAAAATTCGAGAAATTACTTAGACAGCAAGTCGATATTTGCACAGCATAGGTGAACCCATTGAGTCGGTGACGAACTGGTCTCTATTGATAGCAAAGATTGGCCCATAGACAACGTGCACTGAAGAGGAAGTACATGGGAGAATACGAGCGAGAGTGACTGACAGTCGGGAGAGCTAGAAGAGAGGAGCAGAATGGAAACTGACATATGCTCCAGGAGTGAGCACAGACGTGAATTACCCCCGCAAAAAAACTGAAATAGAAGGACTACAACCGATTCCTGAAAGAGCGTTTTCAGGAGACGCTAGAGCACAAGAGTGAGAGCGGAAGAGAGCGAGACGTGTGAGAATAGAGAGAGCGAGCGACAAGGAGAAAATATAGGTTAGGAAATTCGCGAAATGAATTTCCGTGTTAATTACGCGAGCGAAGCGAGAAATACAACATGTGGGGAGACGAGAGAGCGCGCACAAAACACTGTCGCACTTAAAACAGCGCTCCGAGACACAACGAAATCGTAATTTCAGCAAAAGATGGGGAGACCGGTACCGGCGCGCTTCCAAGCGCGGCTGCAACTCGACAGCAACTGCGCGCGATGGAACAATGCCCGATAACATCGATATCGATCCACGCGGTGGAATGCGATTACGAGAGAGTAATTAAACGGAATTGAACATTTCGATGGGACACGAGCGACGCGGCACAGAAAAATTATACGATTATGTACAAACACTTGGGAGAGTGTGTTTTAGAATTTCGAGAGAGTAAGATCGGGAAAATGATACTTCGTTTGGCAAAGTTTATCCCTTCCCCGTAACATGCTCAATTCCGAATAAAATAGCATCATGGTATAAAAACAATAATGATACTCACACTATTTGAAAAAATAAAATAAGATAGAATAAAACAGAATGGAGAAGAGACAGAAAGAAAGGAGAAAGAAAATAAGAAGGGAGAAAGAGAAGAAAAAAGGTGTACGTGAATCCGTGTATCGAGCAAACAATTGATGGCTGTCGAGTGCACCGAGTCTACATATTTGCGGGGCGGAGTTTGCATGAGTCCTGCCATGTATAGCAATTAATGGAATAAATGTACCGACTCGCTTGAAAATGTCTTGCGAGAGTAAAGGAGGGAGAACAGAGAGTAATTAAAGTACTCACCTACTTAATTCAGCAGGTCGACAGCAGTGGAGCATGGTTGAACTCATGAAATCCGCAGCCCTCGTAACACCAAGCACGGAGAAAACTGAAACAGCATCGTGCAGAGCAGTGAGATAGAAGGGAGAAATGCTGTAGGCAAGGGTGGGATTCAAGGGAGTGAAGGATTAGCTGAAATTGGCAACAATCGGTGTGTGCGACAAAAGTCTGGAAATACAGAAACCGACGTAAATGGACAGAGGGATGCACGGAAACGGCACAGCCAATATCTGGAATGAGATATAGGTCCATCGGAGAGCAAGAGAGCAGGGAAGTGCGCAAAATTCGAGAAATTACTTAGACAGCAAATCGATATTTGCACTGCATAGGTGAACCCATTGAGTCGGTGACGAACTGGTCTCTATTGATAGCAAAGATTGGCCCATAGACAACGTGCACTGAAGAGGAAGTACATGGGAGAATACGAGCGAGAGTGACTGACAGTCGGGAGAGCTAGAAGAGAGGAGCAGAATGGAAACTGACATATGCTCCAGGAGTGAGCACAGACGTGAATTACCCCCGCAAAAAAAATGAAATAGAAGGACTACAAGCGATTCCTGAAAGAGCGTTTTCAGGAGACGCTAGAGCACAAGAGAGAGAGCGGAAGAGAGCGAGAAGTGTGGGAATAGAGAGAGCGAGCGACGAGGAGAAAATATAGGTTAGGAAATTCGCGAAATGAATTTCCGTGTTAATTACGCGAGCGAAGCGAGAAATACAACATGTGGGGAGGCGAGAGAGCGCGAACAAAACACTGTCGCACTTAAAACAGCGCTCCGAGACACAACGAAATCGTAATTTCAGCAAAAGATGGGGAGACCGGTACCGGCGCGCTTCCAAGCGCGGCTGCAACTCGACAGCAACTGCGCGCGATGGAACAATGCCCGATAACATCGATATCGATCCACGCGGTGGAATGCGATTACGAGAGAGTAATTAAACGGAATTGAACATTTCGATGGGACACGAGCGACGCGGCACAGAAAAATTATACGATTATGTACAAACACTTGGGAGAGTGTGTTTTAGAATTTCGAGAGAGTAAGATCGGGAAAATGATACTTCGTTTGGCAAAGTTTATCCCTTCCCCGTAACATGCTCAATTCCGAATAAAATAGCATCATGGTATAAAAACAATAATGATACTCACACTATTTGAAAAAATAAAATAAGATAGAATAAAACAGAATGGAGAAGAGAGAGAAAGAAAGGAGAAAGAGAAGAAAAAAGGTGTACGTGAATCCGTGTATCGAGCAAACAATTGATGGCTGTCGAGTGCACCGAGTCTACATATTTGCGGGGCGGAGTTTGCATGAGTCCTGCCGTGTATAGCAATTAATGGAATAAATGTACCGACTGGCTTGAAAATGTCTTGCGAGAGTAAAGGAGGGAGAACAGAGTAATTAAAATACTCACCTACTTAATTCAGCAAGACGACAGCAGTGGAGCATGGTTGAATTCGTGAAATCCGCAGCCCTCATAACACCAAGCACGGAGAAAACTGAAACAGCATCGTGCAGAGCAGTGAGATAGAAGGGAGAAATGCTGTAGGCAAGGGTGGGATTCAAGAGAATGAAGGAATAGCTGAAATTGGCAACAATCGGTGTGTGCGACAAAAGTCTGGAAATACAGAAACCGACGTAAATGGACAGAGGGATGCACGGAAACGGCACAGCCAATATCTGGAATGAGATATAGGTCCATCGGAGAGCAAGAGAGCAGGGAAGTGCGCAAAATTCGAGAAATTACTTAGACAGCAAGTCGATATTTGCACAGCATAGGTGAACCCATTGAGTCGGTGACGAACTGGTCTCTATTGATAGCAAAGATTGGCCCATAGACAACGTGCACTGAAGAGGAAGTACATGGGAGAATACGAGCGAGAGTGACTGACAGTCGGGAGAGCTAGAAGAGAGGAGCAGAATGGAAACTGACATATGCTCCAGGAGTGAGCACAGACGTGAATTACCCCCGCAAAAAAACTGAAATAGAAGGACTACAACCGATTCCTGAAAGAGCGTTTTCAGGAGACGCTAGAGCACAAGAGTGAGAGCGGAAGAGAGCGAGACGTGTGAGAATAGAGAGAGCGAGCGACAAGGAGAAAATATAGGTTAGGAAATTCGCGAAATGAATTTCCGTGTTAATTACGCGAGCGAAGCGAGAAATACAACATGTGGGGAGACGAGAGAGCGCGCACAAAACACTGTCGCACTTAAAACAGCGCTCCGAGACACAACGAAATCGTAATTTCAGCAAAAGATGGGGAGACCGGTACCGGCGCGCTTCCAAGCGCGGCTGCAACTCGACAGCAACTGCGCGCGATGGAACAATGCCCGATAACATCGATATCGATCCACGCGGTGGAATGCGATTACGAGAGAGTAATTAAACGGAATTGAACATTTCGATGGGACACGAGCGACGCGGCACAGAAAAATTATACGATTATGTACAAACACTTGGGAGAGTGTGTTTTAGAATTTCGAGAGAGTAAGATCGGGAAAATGATACTTCGTTTGGCAAAGTTTATCCCTTCCCCGTAACATGCTCAATTCCGAATAAAATAGCATCATGGTATAAAAACAATAATGATACTCACACTATTTGAAAAAATAAAATAAGATAGAATAAAACAGAATGGAGAAGAGACAGAAAGAAAGGAGAAAGAAAATAAGAAGGGAGAAAGAGAAGAAAAAAGGTGTACGTGAATCCGTGTATCGAGCAAACAATTGATGGCTGTCGAGTGCACCGAGTCTACATATTTGCGGGGCGGAGTTTGCATGAGTCCTGCCATGTATAGCAATTAATGGAATAAATGTACCGACTCGCTTGAAAATGTCTTGCGAGAGTAAAGGAGGGAGAACAGAGAGTAATTAAAGTACTCACCTACTTAATTCAGCAGGTCGACAGCAGTGGAGCATGGTTGAACTCATGAAATCCGCAGCCCTCGTAACACCAAGCACGGAGAAAACTGAAACAGCATCGTGCAGAGCAGTGAGATAGAAGGGAGAAATGCTGTAGGCAAGGGTGGGATTCAAGGGAGTGAAGGATTAGCTGAAATTGGCAACAATCGGTGTGTGCGACAAAAGTCTGGAAATACAGAAACCGACGTAAATGGACAGAGGGATGCACGGAAACGGCACAGCCAATATCTGGAATGAGATATAGGTCCATCGGAGAGCAAGAGAGCAGGGAAGTGCGCAAAATTCGAGAAATTACTTAGACAGCAAATCGATATTTGCACTGCATAGGTGAACCCATTGAGTCGGTGACGAACTGGTCTCTATTGATAGCAAAGATTGGCCCATAGACAACGTGCACTGAAGAGGAAGTACATGGGAGAATACGAGCGAGAGTGACTGACAGTCGGGAGAGCTAGAAGAGAGGAGCAGAATGGAAACTGACATATGCTCCAGGAGTGAGCACAGACGTGAATTACCCCCGCAAAAAAAATGAAATAGAAGGACTACAAGCGATTCCTGAAAGAGCGTTTTCAGGAGACGCTAGAGCACAAGAGAGAGAGCGGAAGAGAGCGAGAAGTGTGGGAATAGAGAGAGCGAGCGACGAGGAGAAAATATAGGTTAGGAAATTCGCGAAATGAATTTCCGTGTTAATTACGCGAGCGAAGCGAGAAATACAACATGTGGGGAGGCGAGAGAGCGCGAACAAAACACTGTCGCACTTAAAACAGCGCTCCGAGACACAACGAAATCGTAATTTCAGCAAAAGATGGGGAGACCGGTACCGGCGCGCTTCCAAGCGCGGCTGCAACTCGACAGCAACTGCGCGCGATGGAACAATGCCCGATAACATCGATATCGATCCACGCGGTGGAATGCGATTACGAGAGAGTAATTAAACGGAATTGAACATTTCGATGGGACACGAGCGACGCGGCACAGAAAAATTATACGATTATGTACAAACACTTGGGAGAGTGTGTTTTAGAATTTCGAGAGAGTAAGATCGGGAAAATGATACTTCGTTTGGCAAAGTTTATCCCTTCCCCGTAACATGCTCAATTCCGAATAAAATAGCATCATGGTATAAAAACAATAATGATACTCACACTATTTGAAAAAATAAAATAAGATAGAATAAAACAGAATGGAGAAGAGAGAGAAAGAAAGGAGAAAGAGAAGAAAAAAGGTGTACGTGAATCCGTGTATCGAGCAAACAATTGATGGCTGTCGAGTGCACCGAGTCTACATATTTGCGGGGCGGAGTTTGCATGAGTCCTGCCGTGTATAGCAATTAATGGAATAAATGTACCGACTGGCTTGAAAATGTCTTGCGAGAGTAAAGGAGGGAGAACAGAGTAATTAAAATACTCACCTACTTAATTCAGCAAGACGACAGCAGTGGAGCATGGTTGAATTCGTGAAATCCGCAGCCCTCATAACACCAAGCACGGAGAAAACTGAAACAGCATCGTGCAGAGCAGTGAGATAGAAGGGAGAAATGCTGTAGGCAAGGGTGGGATTCAAGAGAATGAAGGAATAGCTGAAATTGGCAACAATCGGTGTGTGCGACAAAAGTCTGGAAATACAGAAACCGACGTAAATGGACAGAGGGATGCACGGAAACGGCACAGCCAATATCTGGAATGAGATATAGGTCCATCGGAGAGCAAGAGAGCAGGGAAGTGCGCAAAATTCGAGAAATTACTTAGACAGCAAGTCGATATTTGCACAGCATAGGTGAACCCATTGAGTCGGTGACGAACTGGTCTCTATTGATAGCAAAGATTGGCCCATAGACAACGTGCACTGAAGAGGAAGTACATGGGAGAATACGAGCGAGAGTGACTGACAGTCGGGAGAGCTAGAAGAGAGGAGCAGAATGGAAACTGACATATGCTCCAGGAGTGAGCACAGACGTGAATTACCCCCGCAAAAAAACTGAAATAGAAGGACTACAACCGATTCCTGAAAGAGCGTTTTCAGGAGACGCTAGAGCACAAGAGTGAGAGCGGAAGAGAGCGAGACGTGTGAGAATAGAGAGAGCGAGCGACAAGGAGAAAATATAGGTTAGGAAATTCGCGAAATGAATTTCCGTGTTAATTACGCGAGCGAAGCGAGAAATACAACATGTGGGGAGACGAGAGAGCGCGCACAAAACACTGTCGCACTTAAAACAGCGCTCCGAGACACAACGAAATCGTAATTTCAGCAAAAGATGGGGAGACCGGTACCGGCGCGCTTCCAAGCGCGGCTGCAACTCGACAGCAACTGCGCGCGATGGAACAATGCCCGATAACATCGATATCGATCCACGCGGTGGAATGCGATTACGAGAGAGTAATTAAACGGAATTGAACATTTCGATGGGACACGAGCGACGCGGCACAGAAAAATTATACGATTATGTACAAACACTTGGGAGAGTGTGTTTTAGAATTTCGAGAGAGTAAGATCGGGAAAATGATACTTCGTTTGGCAAAGTTTATCCCTTCCCCGTAACATGCTCAATTCCGAATAAAATAGCATCATGGTATAAAAACAATAATGATACTCACACTATTTGAAAAAATAAAATAAGATAGAATAAAACAGAATGGAGAAGAGACAGAAAGAAAGGAGAAAGAAAATAAGAAGGGAGAAAGAGAAGAAAAAAGGTGTACGTGAATCCGTGTATCGAGCAAACAATTGATGGCTGTCGAGTGCACCGAGTCTACATATTTGCGGGGCGGAGTTTGCATGAGTCCTGCCATGTATAGCAATTAATGGAATAAATGTACCGACTCGCTTGAAAATGTCTTGCGAGAGTAAAGGAGGGAGAACAGAGAGTAATTAAAGTACTCACCTACTTAATTCAGCAGGTCGACAGCAGTGGAGCATGGTTGAACTCATGAAATCCGCAGCCCTCGTAACACCAAGCACGGAGAAAACTGAAACAGCATCGTGCAGAGCAGTGAGATAGAAGGGAGAAATGCTGTAGGCAAGGGTGGGATTCAAGGGAGTGAAGGATTAGCTGAAATTGGCAACAATCGGTGTGTGCGACAAAAGTCTGGAAATACAGAAACCGACGTAAATGGACAGAGGGATGCACGGAAACGGCACAGCCAATATCTGGAATGAGATATAGGTCCATCGGAGAGCAAGAGAGCAGGGAAGTGCGCAAAATTCGAGAAATTACTTAGACAGCAAATCGATATTTGCACTGCATAGGTGAACCCATTGAGTCGGTGACGAACTGGTCTCTATTGATAGCAAAGATTGGCCCATAGACAACGTGCACTGAAGAGGAAGTACATGGGAGAATACGAGCGAGAGTGACTGACAGTCGGGAGAGCTAGAAGAGAGGAGCAGAATGGAAACTGACATATGCTCCAGGAGTGAGCACAGACGTGAATTACCCCCGCAAAAAAAATGAAATAGAAGGACTACAAGCGATTCCTGAAAGAGCGTTTTCAGGAGACGCTAGAGCACAAGAGAGAGAGCGGAAGAGAGCGAGAAGTGTGGGAATAGAGAGAGCGAGCGACGAGGAGAAAATATAGGTTAGGAAATTCGCGAAATGAATTTCCGTGTTAATTACGCGAGCGAAGCGAGAAATACAACATGTGGGGAGGCGAGAGAGCGCGAACAAAACACTGTCGCACTTAAAACAGCGCTCCGAGACACAACGAAATCGTAATTTCAGCAAAAGATGGGGAGACCGGTACCGGCGCGCTTCCAAGCGCGGCTGCAACTCGACAGCAACTGCGCGCGATGGAACAATGCCCGATAACATCGATATCGATCCACGCGGTGGAATGCGATTACGAGAGAGTAATTAAACGGAATTGAACATTTCGATGGGACACGAGCGACGCGGCACAGAAAAATTATACGATTATGTACAAACACTTGGGAGAGTGTGTTTTAGAATTTCGAGAGAGTAAGATCGGGAAAATGATACTTCGTTTGGCAAAGTTTATCCCTTCCCCGTAACATGCTCAATTCCGAATAAAATAGCATCATGGTATAAAAACAATAATGATACTCACACTATTTGAAAAAATAAAATAAGATAGAATAAAACAGAATGGAGAAGAGAGAGAAAGAAAGGAGAAAGAGAAGAAAAAAGGTGTACGTGAATCCGTGTATCGAGCAAACAATTGATGGCTGTCGAGTGCACTGAGTCTACATATTTGCGGGGCGGAGTTTGCATGAGTCCTGCCATGTATAGCAATTAATGGAATAAATGTACCGACTCGCTTGAAAATGTCTTGCGAGAGTAAAGGGGGGAGAACAGAGTAATTAAAGTACTCACCTACTTAATTCAGCAAGACGACAGCAGTGGAGCATGGTTGAATTCGTGAAATCCGCAGCCCTCATAGCACCAAGCACGGAGAAAACTGAAACAGCATCGTGCAGAGCAGTGAGATAGAAGGGAGAAGTGCTGCAGGCAAGAGTGGGATTCATGGGAGTGAAGGATTAGCTGAAATTGGCAACAATCGGTGTGTGCGACAAAAGTCTGGAAATACAGAAACCGACGTAAATGGACAGAGGGATGCACGGAAACGGCACAGCCAATATCTGGAATGAGATATAGGTCCATCGGAGAGCAAGAGAGCAGGGAAGTGCGCAAAATTCGAGAAATTACTTAGACAGCAAGTCGATATTTGCACTGCATAGGTGAACCCATTGAGTCGGTGACGAACTGGTCTCTATTGATAGCAAAGATTGGCCCATAGACAACGTGCACTGAAGAGGAAGTACATGGGAGAATACGAGCGAGAGTGACTGACAGTCGGGAGAGCTAGAAGAGAGGAGCAGAATGGAAACTGACATATGCTCCAGGAGTGAGCACAGACGTGAATTACCCCCGCAAAAAAAATGAAATAGAAGGACTACAAGCGATTCCTGAAAGAGCGTTTTCAGGAGACGCTAGAGCACAAGAGAGAGAGCGGAAGAGAGCGAGAAGTGTGGGAATAGAGAGAGCGAGCGACGAGGAGAAAATATAGGTTAGGAAATTCGCGAAATGAATTTCCGTGTTAATTACGCGAGCGAAGCGAGAAATACAACATGTGGGGAGGCGAGAGAGCGCGAACAAAACACTGTCGCACTTAAAACAGCGCTCCGAGACACAACGAAATCGTAATTTCAGCAAAAGATGGGGAGACCGGTACCGGCGCGCTTCCAAGCGCGGCTGCAACTCGACAGCAACTGCGCGCGATGGAACAATGCCCGATAACATCGATATCGATCCACGCGGTGGAATGCGATTACGAGAGAGTAATTAAACGGAATTGAACATTTCGATGGGACACGAGCGACGCGGCACAGAAAAATTATACGATTATGTACAAACACTTGGGAGAGTGTGTTTTAGAATTTCGAGAGAGTAAGATCGGGAAAATGATACTTCGTTTGGCAAAGTTTATCCCTTCCCCGTAACATGCTCAATTCCGAATAAAATAGCATCATGGTATAAAAACAATAATGATACTCACACTATTTGAAAAAATAAAATAAGATAGAATAAAACAGAATGGAGAAGAGACAGAAAGAAAGGAGAAAGAAAATAAGAAGGGAGAAAGAGAAGAAAAAAGGTGTACGTGAATCCGTGAATCGAGCAAACAATTGATGGCTGTCGAGTGCACCGAGTCTACATATTTGCGGGGCGGAGTTTGCATGAGTCCTGCCATGTATAGCAATTAATGGAATAAATGTACCGACTCGCTTGAAAATGTCTTGCGAGAGTAAAGGAGGGAGAACAGAGAGTAATTAAAGTACTCACCTACTTAATTCAGCAGGTCGACAGCAGTGGAGCATGGTTGAACTCATGAAATCCGCAGCCCTCGTAACACCAAGCACGGAGAAAACTGAAACAGCATCGTGCAGAGCAGTGAGATAGAAGGGAGAAATGCTGTAGGCAAGGGTGGGATTCAAGGGAGTGAAGGATTAGCTGAAATTGGCAACAATCGGTGTGTGCGACAAAAGTCTGGAAATACAGAAACCGACGTAAATGGACAGAGGGATGCACGGAAACGGCACAGCCAATATCTGGAATGAGATATAGGTCCATCGGAGAGCAAGAGAGCAGGGAAGTGCGCAAAATTCGAGAAATTACTTAGACAGCAAATCGATATTTGCACTGCATAGGTGAACCCATTGAGTCGGTGACGAACTGGTCTCTATTGATAGCAAAGATTGGCCCATAGACAACGTGCACTGAAGAGGAAGTACATGGGAGAATACGAGCGAGAGTGACTGACAGTCGGGAGAGCTAGAAGAGAGGAGCAGAATGGAAACTGACATATGCTCCAGGAGTGAGCACAGACGTGAATTACCCCCGCAAAAAAAATGAAATAGAAGGACTACAAGCGATTCCTGAAAGAGCGTTTTCAGGAGACGCTAGAGCACAAGAGAGAGAGCGGAAGAGAGCGAGAAGTGTGGGAATAGAGAGAGCGAGCGACGAGGAGAAAATATAGGTTAGGAAATTCGCGAAATGAATTTCCGTGTTAATTACGCGAGCGAAGCGAGAAATACAACATGTGGGGAGGCGAGAGAGCGCGAACAAAACACTGTCGCACTTAAAACAGCGCTCCGAGACACAACGAAATCGTAATTTCAGCAAAAGATGGGGAGACCGGTACCGGCGCGCTTCCAAGCGCGGCTGCAACTCGACAGCAACTGCGCGCGATGGAACAATGCCCGATAACATCGATATCGATCCACGCGGTGGAATGCGATTACGAGAGAGTAATTAAACGGAATTGAACATTTCGATGGGACACGAGCGACGCGGCACAGAAAAATTATACGATTATGTACAAACACTTGGGAGAGTGTGTTTTAGAATTTCGAGAGAGTAAGATCGGGAAAATGATACTTCGTTTGGCAAAGTTTATCCCTTCCCCGTAACATGCTCAATTCCGAATAAAATAGCATCATGGTATAAAAACAATAATGATACTCACACTATTTGAAAAAATAAAATAAGATAGAATAAAACAGAATGGAGAAGAGAGAGAAAGAAAGGAGAAAGAGAAGAAAAAAGGTGTACGTGAATCCGTGTATCGAGCAAACAATTGATGGCTGTCGAGTGCACTGAGTCTACATATTTGCGGGGCGGAGTTTGCATGAGTCCTGCCATGTATAGCAATTAATGGAATAAATGTACCGACTCGCTTGAAAATGTCTTGCGAGAGTAAAGGGGGGAGAACAGAGTAATTAAAGTACTCACCTACTTAATTCAGCAAGACGACAGCAGTGGAGCATGGTTGAATTCGTGAAATCCGCAGCCCTCATAGCACCAAGCACGGAGAAAACTGAAACAGCATCGTGCAGAGCAGTGAGATAGAAGGGAGAAGTGCTGCAGGCAAGAGTGGGATTCATGGGAGTGAAGGATTAGCTGAAATTGGCAACAATCGGTGTGTGCGACAAAAGTCTGGAAATACAGAAACCGACGTAAATGGACAGAGGGATGCACGGAAACGGCACAGCCAATATCTGGAATGAGATATAGGTCCATCGGAGAGCAAGAGAGCAGGGAAGTGCGCAAAATTCGAGAAATTACTTAGACAGCAAGTCGATATTTGCACTGCATAGGTGAACCCATTGAGTCGGTGACGAACTGGTCTCTATTGATAGCAAAGATTGGCCCATAGACAACGTGCACTGAAGAGGAAGTACATGGGAGAATACGAGCGAGAGTGACTGACAGTCGGGAGAGCTAGAAGAGAGGAGCAGAATGGAAACTGACATATGCTCCAGGAGTGAGCACAGACGTGAATTACCCCCGCAAAAAAAATGAAATAGAAGGACTACAAGCGATTCCTGAAAGAGCGTTTTCAGGAGACGCTAGAGCACAAGAGAGAGAGCGGAAGAGAGCGAGAAGTGTGGGAATAGAGAGAGCGAGCGACGAGGAGAAAATATAGGTTAGGAAATTCGCGAAATGAATTTCCGTGTTAATTACGCGAGCGAAGCGAGAAATACAACATGTGGGGAGGCGAGAGAGCGCGAACAAAACACTGTCGCACTTAAAACAGCGCTCCGAGACACAACGAAATCGTAATTTCAGCAAAAGATGGGGAGACCGGTACCGGCGCGCTTCCAAGCGCGGCTGCAACTCGACAGCAACTGCGCGCGATGGAACAATGCCCGATAACATCGATATCGATCCACGCGGTGGAATGCGATTACGAGAGAGTAATTAAACGGAATTGAACATTTCGATGGGACACGAGCGACGCGGCACAGAAAAATTATACGATTATGTACAAACACTTGGGAGAGTGTGTTTTAGAATTTCGAGAGAGTAAGATCGGGAAAATGATACTTCGTTTGGCAAAGTTTATCCCTTCCCCGTAACATGCTCAATTCCGAATAAAATAGCATCATGGTATAAAAACAATAATGATACTCACACTATTTGAAAAAATAAAATAAGATAGAATAAAACAGAATGGAGAAGAGAGAGAAAGAAAGGAGAAAGAGAAGAAAAAAGGTGTACGTGAATCCGTGTATCGAGCAAACAATTGATGGCTGTCGAGTGCACCGAGTCTACATATTTGCGGGGCGGAGTTTGCATGAGTCCTGCCGTGTATAGCAATTAATGGAATAAATGTACCGACTGGCTTGAAAATGTCTTGCGAGAGTAAAGGAGGGAGAACAGAGTAATTAAAATACTCACCTACTTAATTCAGCAAGACGACAGCAGTGGAGCATGGTTGAATTCGTGAAATCCGCAGCCCTCATAACACCAAGCACGGAGAAAACTGAAACAGCATCGTGCAGAGCAGTGAGATAGAAGGGAGAAATGCTGTAGGCAAGGGTGGGATTCAAGAGAATGAAGGAATAGCTGAAATTGGCAACAATCGGTGTGTGCGACAAAAGTCTGGAAATACAGAAACCGACGTAAATGGACAGAGGGATGCACGGAAACGGCACAGCCAATATCTGGAATGAGATATAGGTCCATCGGAGAGCAAGAGAGCAGGGAAGTGCGCAAAATTCGAGAAATTACTTAGACAGCAAGTCGATATTTGCACAGCATAGGTGAACCCATTGAGTCGGTGACGAACTGGTCTCTATTGATAGCAAAGATTGGCCCATAGACAACGTGCACTGAAGAGGAAGTACATGGGAGAATACGAGCGAGAGTGACTGACAGTCGGGAGAGCTAGAAGAGAGGAGCAGAATGGAAACTGACATATGCTCCAGGAGTGAGCACAGACGTGAATTACCCCCGCAAAAAAACTGAAATAGAAGGACTACAACCGATTCCTGAAAGAGCGTTTTCAGGAGACGCTAGAGCACAAGAGTGAGAGCGGAAGAGAGCGAGACGTGTGAGAATAGAGAGAGCGAGCGACAAGGAGAAAATATAGGTTAGGAAATTCGCGAAATGAATTTCCGTGTTAATTACGCGAGCGAAGCGAGAAATACAACATGTGGGGAGACGAGAGAGCGCGCACAAAACACTGTCGCACTTAAAACAGCGCTCCGAGACACAACGAAATCGTAATTTCAGCAAAAGATGGGGAGACCGGTACCGGCGCGCTTCCAAGCGCGGCTGCAACTCGACAGCAACTGCGCGCGATGGAACAATGCCCGATAACATCGATATCGATCCACGCGGTGGAATGCGATTACGAGAGAGTAATTAAACGGAATTGAACATTTCGATGGGACACGAGCGACGCGGCACAGAAAAATTATACGATTATGTACAAACACTTGGGAGAGTGTGTTTTAGAATTTCGAGAGAGTAAGATCGGGAAAATGATACTTCGTTTGGCAAAGTTTATCCCTTCCCCGTAACATGCTCAATTCCGAATAAAATAGCATCATGGTATAAAAACAATAATGATACTCACACTATTTGAAAAAATAAAATAAGATAGAATAAAACAGAATGGAGAAGAGACAGAAAGAAAGGAGAAAGAAAATAAGAAGGGAGAAAGAGAAGAAAAAAGGTGTACGTGAATCCGTGTATCGAGCAAACAATTGATGGCTGTCGAGTGCACCGAGTCTACATATTTGCGGGGCGGAGTTTGCATGAGTCCTGCCATGTATACCAATTAATGGAATAAATGTACCGACTCGCTTGAAAATGTCTTGCGAGAGTAAAGGAGGGAGAACAGAGTAATTAAAGTACTCACCTACTTAATTCAGCAAGACGACAGCAGTGGAGCATGGTTGAATTCATGAAATCCGCAGCCCTCATAACACCAAGCACGGAGAAAACTGAAACAGCATCGTGCAGAGCAGTGAGATAGAAGGGAGAAGTGCTGCAGGCAAGAGTGGGATTCATGGGAGTGAAGGATTAGCTGAAATTGGCAACAATCGGTGTGTGCGACAAAAGTCTGGAAATACAGAAACCGACGTAAATGGACAGAGGGATGCACGGAAACGGCACAGCCAATATCTGGAATGAGATATAGGTCCATCGGAGAGCAAGAGAGCAGGGAAGTGCGCAAAATTCGAGAAATTACTTAGACAGCAAGTCGATATTTGCACAGCATAGGTGAACCCATTGAGTCGGTGACGAACTGGTCTCTATTGATAGCAAAGATTGGCCCATAGACAACGTGCACTGAAGAGGAAGTACATGGGAGAATACGAGCGAGACTGACTGACAGTCGGGAGAGCTGCTAGAAGAGAGGAGCAGAATGGAAACTGACATATGCTCCAGGAGTGAGCACAGACGTGAATTACCCCCGCAAAAAAACTGAAATAGAAGGACTACAACGGATTCCTGAAAGAGCGTTTTCAGGAGACGCTAGAGCACAAGAGAGAGAGAGAGCGGAAGAGAGCGAGAAGTGTGAGAATAGAGAGAGCGAGCGACGTGGAGAAAATATAGGTTAGGAAATTCGCGAAATGAATTTCCGTGTTAATTACGCGGGCGAAGCGAGAAATACAACATGTGGGGAGACGAGAGAGCGCGCACAAAACACTGTCGCACTTAAAACAGCGCTCCGAGACACAACGAAATCGTAATTTCAGCCAAAGATGGGGAGACCGGTACCGGCGCGCTTCCAAGCGCGGCTGCAACTCGACAGCAACTGCGCGCGATGGAACAATGCCCGATAACATCGATATCGATCCACGCGGTGGAATGCGATTACGAGAGAGGAATTAAACGGAATTGAACATTTCGATGGGACACGAGCGACGCGGCACAGAAAAATTATACGATTATGTACAAACACTACGGAGAGTGTGTTTTAGAATTTCGAGAGAGTAAGATCGGGAAAATAATACTTCGTTTGGCAAAGTTTATCCCTTCCCCGTAACATGCTCAATTCTGAATAAAATAGCATAATGGTATAATAACAATAATGATACTAACACTATTTGTGAAAAGGAAATAAGATAGAATAAAACAGAATAGACAAGAGAGAGAAAGAAACGAGAAAGAAAATATGAAGAGAGAAAGAGAAGAAAAAAGAGAAACGGCACAGGCAATATCTGGAATGAGATATAGGTCCATCGGAGAGCAAGAGAGCAGGGAAGTGCGCAAAATTCGAGAAATTACTTAGACAGCAAGTCGATATTTGCACAGCATAGGTGAACCCATTGAGTCGGTGACGAACTGGTCTCTATTGATAGCAAAGATTGGCCCATAGACAACGTGCACTGAAGAGGAAGTACATGGGAGAATACGAGCGAGAGTGACTGACAGTCGGGAGAGCTAGAAGAGAGGAGCAGAATGGAAACTGACATATGCTCCAGGAGTGAGCACAGACGTGAATTACCCCCGCAAAAAAACTGAAATAGAAGGACTACAACCGATTCCTGAAAGAGCGTTTTCAGGAGACGCTAGAGCACAAGAGTGAGAGCGGAAGAGAGCGAGACGTGTGAGAATAGAGAGAGCGAGCGACAAGGAGAAAATATAGGTTAGGAAATTCGCGAAATGAATTTCCGTGTTAATTACGCGAGCGAAGCGAGAAATACAACATGTGGGGAGACGAGAGAGCGCGCACAAAACACTGTCGCACTTAAAACAGCGCTCCGAGACACAACGAAATCGTAATTTCAGCAAAAGATGGGGAGACCGGTACCGGCGCGCTTCCAAGCGCGGCTGCAGCTCGAAAGCAACTGCGCGCGATGGAACAATGCCCGACTCCATCGATATCGATCCACGCGGTGGAATGCGATTACGACAGAGTAATTAAACGGAATTGAACATTTCCATGAGACACGAGCGACGCGGTACAGAAAAATTATACGATTATGTACAAGCACTAGGGAGAGTGTGTTTTAGAATTTCGAAAGAGTAAGATCGGGAAAATAATACTTCGTTTGGCAAAGTTTATCCCTTCCCCGTAATATGCTCAATTCCGAATAAAATAGCATAATGGTATAATAACAATAATGATACTAACACTATTTGAAAAAAGAAAATAATATAGAATAAAACAGAATGGAGAAGAGAGAGAAAGAAAGGAGAAAGAAAATAAGAAGGGAGAAAGAGAAGAAAAAAGGTGTAGGTGAATCCATGTATCGAGCAAACAATTGATGGCTGTCGAGTGCACCGAGTCTACATATTTGCGGGGCGGAGTTTGCATGAGTCCTGCCATGTATAGCAATTAATGGAAAAAATGTACCGACTCGCTTGAAAATGTCTTGCGAGAGTAAAGGAGGGAGAACAGAGTAATTAAAGTACTCACCTACTTAATTCAGCAAGACGACAGCAGTGGAGCATGGTTGAATTCATGAAATCCGCAGCCCTCATAACACCAAGCACGGAGAAAACTGAAACAGCATCGTGCAGAGCAGTGAGATAGAAGGGAGAAGTGCTGCAGGCAAGAGTGGGATTCATGGGAGTGAAGGATTAGCTGAAATTGGCAACAATCGGTGTGTGCGACAAAAGTCTGGAAATACAGAAACCGACGTAAATGGACAGAGGGATGCACGGAAACGGCACAGCCAATATCTGGAATGAGATATAGGTCCATCGGAGAGCAAGAGAGCAGGGAAGTGCGCAAAATTCGAGAAATTACTTAGACAGCAAGTCGATATTTGCACAGCATAGGTGAACCCATTGAGTCGGTGACGAACTGGTCTCTATTGATAGCAAAGATTGGCCCATAGACAACGTGCACTGAAGAGGAAGTACATGGGAGAATACGAGCGAGAGTGACTGACAGTCGGGAGAGCTAGAAGAGAGGAGCAGAATGGAAACTGACATATGCTCCAGGAGTGAGCACAGACGTGAATTACCCCCGCAAAAAAACTGAAATAGAAGGACTACAACCGATTCCTGAAAGAGCGTTTTCAGGAGACGCTAGAGCACAAGAGTGAGAGCGGAAGAGAGCGAGACGTGTGAGAATAGAGAGAGCGAGCGACAAGGAGAAAATATAGGTTAGGAAATTCGCGAAATGAATTTCCGTGTTAATTACGCGAGCGAAGCGAGAAATACAACATGTGGGGAGACGAGAGAGCGCGCACAAAACACTGTCGCACTTAAAACAGCGCTCCGAGACACAACGAAATCGTAATTTCAGCAAAAGATGGGGAGACCGGTACCGGCGCGCTTCCAAGCGCGGCTGCAACTCGACAGCAACTGCGCGCGATGGAACAATGCCCGATAACATCGATATCGATCCACGCGGTGGAATGCGATTACGAGAGAGTAATTAAACGGAATTGAACATTTCGATGGGACACGAGCGACGCGGCACAGAAAAATTATACGATTATGTACAAACACTTGGGAGAGTGTGTTTTAGAATTTCGAGAGAGTAAGATCGGGAAAATGATACTTCGTTTGGCAAAGTTTATCCCTTCCCCGTAACATGCTCAATTCCGAATAAAATAGCATCATGGTATAAAAACAATAATGATACTCACACTATTTGAAAAAATAAAATAAGATAGAATAAAACAGAATGGAGAAGAGACAGAAAGAAAGGAGAAAGAAAATAAGAAGGGAGAAAGAGAAGAAAAAAGGTGTACGTGAATCCGTGTATCGAGCAAACAATTGATGGCTGTCGAGTGCACCGAGTCTACATATTTGCGGGGCGGAGTTTGCATGAGTCCTGCCATGTATACCAATTAATGGAATAAATGTACCGACTCGCTTGAAAATGTCTTGCGAGAGTAAAGGAGGGAGAACAGAGTAATTAAAGTACTCACCTACTTAATTCAGCAAGACGACAGCAGTGGAGCATGGTTGAATTCATGAAATCCGCAGCCCTCATAACACCAAGCACGGAGAAAACTGAAACAGCATCGTGCAGAGCAGTGAGATAGAAGGGAGAAGTGCTGCAGGCAAGAGTGGGATTCATGGGAGTGAAGGATTAGCTGAAATTGGCAACAATCGGTGTGTGCGACAAAAGTCTGGAAATACAGAAACCGACGTAAATGGACAGAGGGATGCACGGAAACGGCACAGCCAATATCTGGAATGAGATATAGGTCCATCGGAGAGCAAGAGAGCAGGGAAGTGCGCAAAATTCGAGAAATTACTTAGACAGCAAGTCGATATTTGCACAGCATAGGTGAACCCATTGAGTCGGTGACGAACTGGTCTCTATTGATAGCAAAGATTGGCCCATAGACAACGTGCACTGAAGAGGAAGTACATGGGAGAATACGAGCGAGACTGACTGACAGTCGGGAGAGCTGCTAGAAGAGAGGAGCAGAATGGAAACTGACATATGCTCCAGGAGTGAGCACAGACGTGAATTACCCCCGCAAAAAAACTGAAATAGAAGGACTACAACGGATTCCTGAAAGAGCGTTTTCAGGAGACGCTAGAGCACAAGAGAGAGAGAGAGCGGAAGAGAGCGAGAAGTGTGAGAATAGAGAGAGCGAGCGACGTGGAGAAAATATAGGTTAGGAAATTCGCGAAATGAATTTCCGTGTTAATTACGCGGGCGAAGCGAGAAATACAACATGTGGGGAGACGAGAGAGCGCGCACAAAACACTGTCGCACTTAAAACAGCGCTCCGAGACACAACGAAATCGTAATTTCAGCCAAAGATGGGGAGACCGGTACCGGCGCGCTTCCAAGCGCGGCTGCAACTCGACAGCAACTGCGCGCGATGGAACAATGCCCGATAACATCGATATCGATCCACGCGGTGGAATGCGATTACGAGAGAGGAATTAAACGGAATTGAACATTTCGATGGGACACGAGCGACGCGGCACAGAAAAATTATACGATTATGTACAAACACTACGGAGAGTGTGTTTTAGAATTTCGAGAGAGTAAGATCGGGAAAATAATACTTCGTTTGGCAAAGTTTATCCCTTCCCCGTAACATGCTCAATTCTGAATAAAATAGCATAATGGTATAATAACAATAATGATACTAACACTATTTGTGAAAAGGAAATAAGATAGAATAAAACAGAATAGACAAGAGAGAGAAAGAAACGAGAAAGAAAATATGAAGAGAGAAAGAGAAGAAAAAAGAGAAACGGCACAGGCAATATCTGGAATGAGATATAGGTCCATCGGAGAGCAAGAGAGCAGGGAAGTGCGCAAAATTCGAGAAATTACTTAGACAGCAAGTCGATATTTGCACAGCATAGGTGAACCCATTGAGTCGGTGACGAACTGGTCTCTATTGATAGCAAAGATTGGCCCATAGACAACGTGCACTGAAGAGGAAGTACATGGGAGAATACGAGCGAGAGTGACTGACAGTCGGGAGAGCTAGAAGAGAGGAGCAGAATGGAAACTGACATATGCTCCAGGAGTGAGCACAGACGTGAATTACCCCCGCAAAAAAACTGAAATAGAAGGACTACAACCGATTCCTGAAAGAGCGTTTTCAGGAGACGCTAGAGCACAAGAGTGAGAGCGGAAGAGAGCGAGACGTGTGAGAATAGAGAGAGCGAGCGACAAGGAGAAAATATATGTTAGGAAATTCGCGAAATGAATTTCCGTGTTAATTACGCGAGCGAAGCGAGAAATACAACATGTGGGGAGACGAGAGAGCGCGCACAAAACACTGTCGCACTTAAAACAGCGCTCCGAGACACAACGAAATCGTAATTTCAGCAAAAGATGGGGAGACCGGTACCGGCGCGCTTCCAAGCGCGGCTGCAGCTCGAAAGCAACTGCGCGCGATGGAACAATGCCCGACTCCATCGATATCGATCCACGCGGTGGAATGCGATTACGACAGAGTAATTAAACGGAATTGAACATTTCCATGAGACACGAGCGACGCGGTACAGAAAAATTATACGATTATGTACAAGCACTAGGGAGAGTGTGTTTTAGAATTTCGAAAGAGTAAGATCGGGAAAATAATACTTCGTTTGGCAAAGTTTATCCCTTCCCCGTAATATGCTCAATTCCGAATAAAATAGCATAATGGTATAATAACAATAATGATACTAACACTATTTGAAAAAAGAAAATAATATAGAATAAAACAGAATGGAGAAGAGAGAGAAAGAAAGGAGAAAGAAAATAAGAAGGGAGAAAGAGAAGAAAAAAGGTGTAGGTGAATCCATGTATCGAGCAAACAATTGATGGCTGTCGAGTGCACCGAGTCTACATATTTGCGGGGCGGAGTTTGCATGAGTCCTGCCATGTATAGCAATTAATGGAAAAAATGTACCGACTCGCTTGAAAATGTCTTGCGAGAGTAAAGGAGGGAGAACAGAGTAATTAAAGTACTCACCTACTTAATTCAGCAAGACGACAGCAGTGGAGCATGGTTGAATTCATGAAATCCGCAGCCCTCATAACACCAAGCACGGAGAAAACTGAAACAGCATCGTGCAGAGCAGTGAGATAGAAGGGAGAAGTGCTGCAGGCAAGAGTGGGATTCATGGGAGTGAAGGATTAGCTGAAATTGGCAACAATCGGTGTGTGCGACAAAAGTCTGGAAATACAGAAACCGACGTAAATGGACAGAGGGATGCACGGAAACGGCACAGCCAATATCTGGAATGAGATATAGGTCCATCGGAAAGCAAGAGAGCAGGGAAGTGCGCAAAATTCGAGAAATTACTTAGACAGCAAGTCGATATTTGCACAGCATAGGTGAACCCATTGAGTCGGTGACGAACTGGTCTCTATTGATAGCAAAGATTGGCCCATAGACAACGTGCACTGAAGAGGAAGTACATGGGAGAATACGAGCGAGACTGACTGACAGTCGGGAGAGCTGCTAGAAGAGAGGAGCAGAATGGAAACTGACATATGCTCCAGGAGTGAGCACAGACGTGAATTACCCCCGCAAAAAAACTGAAATAGAAGGACTACAACGGATTCCTGAAAGAGCGTTTTCAGGAGACGCTAGAGCACAAGAGAGAGAGAGAGCGGAAGAGAGCGAGAAGTGTGAGAATAGAGAGAGCGAGCGACGTGGAGAAAATATAGGTTAGGAAATTCGCGAAATGAATTTCCGTGTTAATTACGCGGGCGAAGCGAGAAATACAACATGTGGGGAGACGAGAGAGCGCGCACAAAACACTGTCGCACTTAAAACAGCGCTCCGAGACACAACGAAATCGTAATTTCAGCCAAAGATGGGGAGACCGGTACCGGCGCGCTTCCAAGCGCGGCTGCAACTCGACAGCAACTGCGCGCGATGGAACAATGCCCGATAACATCGATATCGATCCACGCGGTGGAATGCGATTACGAGAGAGGAATTAAACGGAATTGAACATTTCGATGGGACACGAGCGACGCGGCACAGAAAAATTATACGATTATGTACAAACACTACGGAGAGTGTGTTTTAGAATTTCGAGAGAGTAAGATCGGGAAAATAATACTTCGTTTGGCAAAGTTTATCCCTTCCCCGTAACATGCTCAATTCTGAATAAAATAGCATAATGGTATAATAACAATAATGATACTAACACTATTTGTGAAAAGGAAATAAGATAGAATAAAACAGAATAGACAAGAGAGAGAAAGAAACGAGAAAGAAAATATGAAGAGAGAAAGAGAAGAAAAAAGAGAAACGGCACAGGCAATATCTGGAATGAGATATAGGTCCATCGGAGAGCAAGAGAGCAGGGAAGTGCGCAAAATTCGAGAAATTACTTAGACAGCAAGTCGATATTTGCACAGCATAGGTGAACCCATTGAGTCGGTGACGAACTGGTCTCTATTGATAGCAAAGATTGGCCCATAGACAACGTGCACTGAAGAGGAAGTACATGGGAGAATACGAGCGAGAGTGACTGACAGTCGGGAGAGCTAGAAGAGAGGAGCAGAATGGAAACTGACATATGCTCCAGGAGTGAGCACAGACGTGAATTACCCCCGCAAAAAAACTGAAATAGAAGGACTACAACCGATTCCTGAAAGAGCGTTTTCAGGAGACGCTAGAGCACAAGAGTGAGAGCGGAAGAGAGCGAGACGTGTGAGAATAGAGAGAGCGAGCGACAAGGAGAAAATATAGGTTAGGAAATTCGCGAAATGAATTTCCGTGTTAATTACGCGAGCGAAGCGAGAAATACAACATGTGGGGAGACGAGAGAGCGCGCACAAAACACTGTCGCACTTAAAACAGCGCTCCGAGACACAACGAAATCGTAATTTCAGCAAAAGATGGGGAGACCGGTACCGGCGCGCTTCCAAGCGCGGCTGCAGCTCGAAAGCAACTGCGCGCGATGGAACAATGCCCGACTCCATCGATATCGATCCACGCGGTGGAATGCGATTACGACAGAGTAATTAAACGGAATTGAACATTTCCATGAGACACGAGCGACGCGGTACAGAAAAATTATACGATTATGTACAAGCACTAGGGAGAGTGTGTTTTAGAATTTCGAAAGAGTAAGATCGGGAAAATAATACTTCGTTTGGCAAAGTTTATCCCTTCCCCGTAATATGCTCAATTCCGAATAAAATAGCATAATGGTATAATAACAATAATGATACTAACACTATTTGAAAAAAGAAAATAATATAGAATAAAACAGAATGGAGAAGAGAGAGAAAGAAAGGAGAAAGAAAATAAGAAGGGAGAAAGAGAAGAAAAAAGGTGTAGGTGAATCCATGTATCGAGCAAACAATTGATGGCTGTCGAGTGCACCGAGTCTACATATTTGCGGGGCGGAGTTTGCATGAGTCCTGCCATGTATAGCAATTAATGGAAAAAATGTACCGACTCGCTTGAAAATGTCTTGCGAGAGTAAAGGAGGGAGAACAGAGTAATTAAAGTACTCACCTACTTAATTCAGCAAGACGACAGCAGTGGAGCATGGTTGAATTCATGAAATCCGCAGCCTTCATAACACCAAGCACGGAGAAAACTGAAACAGCATCGTGCAGAGCAGTGAGATAGAAGGGAGAAGTGCTGCAGGCAAGAGTGGGATTCATGGGAGTGAAGGATTAGCTGAAATTGGCAACAATCGGTGTGTGCGACAAAAGTCTGGAAATACAGAAACCGACGTAAATGGACAGAGGGATGCACGGAAACGGCACAGCCAATATCTGGAATGAGATATAGGTCCATCGGAGAGCAAGAGAGCAGGGAAGTGCGCAAAATTCGAGAAATTACTTAGACAGCAAGTCGATATTTGCACAGCATAGGTGAACCCATTGAGTCGGTGACGAACTGGTCTCTATTGATAGCAAAGATTGGCCCATAGACAACGTGCACTGAAGAGGAAGTACATGGGAGAATACGAGCGAGACTGACTGACAGTCGGGAGAGCTGCTAGAAGAGAGGAGCAGAATGGAAACTGACATATGCTCCAGGAGTGAGCACAGACGTGAATTACCCCCGCAAAAAAACTGAAATAGAAGGACTACAACGGATTCCTGAAAGAGCGTTTTCAGGAGACGCAGGAGCACAAGAGAGAGAGAGAGCGGAAGAGAGCGAGAAGTGTGAGAATAGAGAGAGCGAGCGACGTGGAGAAAATATAGGTTAGGAAATTCGCGAAATGAATTTCCGTGTTAATTACGCGGGCGAAGCGAGAAATACAACATGTGGGGAGACGAGAGAGCGCGCACAAACACTGTCGCACTTAAAACAGCGCTCCGAGACACAACGAAATCGTAATTTCAGCAAAAGATGGGAAGACCGGTACCGGCGCGCTTCCAAGCGCGGCTGCAACTCGACAGCAACTGCGCGCGATGGAACAATGCCCGATAACATCGATATCGATCCACGCGGTGGAATGCGATTACGGGAGAGGAATTAAACGGAATTGAACATTTCGATGGGACACGAGCGGCGCGGTACAGAAAAATTATACGATTATGTACAAACACTAGGTCGAGTGTGTTTTAGACTTTCCAGAGAGTAAGATCGGGAAAATAATACTTCGTTTGGCAAAGTTTATCCCTTCCCCGTAACATGCTCAATTCCGAATAAAATAGCATCATGGTATAAAAACAATAATGATACTCACACTATTTGAAAAAATAAAATAAGATAGAATAAAACAGAATGGAGAAGAGAGAGAAAGAAAGGAGAAAGAAAATAAGAAGGGAGAAAGAGAAGAAAAAAGGTGTACGTGAATCCGTGTATCGAGCAAACAATTGATGGCTGTCGAGTGCACCGAGGCTACATATTTGCGGGGCGGAGTTTGCATGAGTCCTGCCATGTATAGCAAGTAATGGAATAAATGTACCGACTCGCTTGAAAATGTCTTGCGAGAGTAAAGGAGGGAGAACAGAGAGTAATTAAAGTACTCACCTACTTAATTCAGCAGGTCGACAGCAGTGGAGCATGGTTGAACTCGTGAAATCCGCAGCCCTCGTAACACCAAGCCCGGAGAAAACTGGAACAGCATCGTGCAGAGCAGTGAGATAGAATGGAGAAATGCTGTAGGCAAGGGTGGGATTCAAGGGAGTGAAGGATTAGCTGAAATTGGCAACAATCGGTGTGTGCGACAAAAGTCTGGAAATACAGAAACCGACGTAAATGGACAGAGGGATGCACGGAAACGGCACAGCCAATATCTGGAATGAGATATAGGTCCATCGGAGAGCAAGAGAGCAGGGAAGTGCGCAAAATTCGAGAAATTACTTAGACAGCAAGTCGATATTTGCACAGCATAGGTGAACCCATTGAGTCGGTGACGTACTGGTCTCTATTGATAGCAAAGGTTAGCCGATAGACAACGTGCACTGAAGAGGAAGTACATGGGAGAATACGAGCGAGAGTGACTGACAGTCGGGAGAGCTAGAAGAGAGGAGCAGAATGGAAACTGACATATGCTCCAGGAGTGAGCACAGACGTGAATTACCCCCGCAAAAAAACTGAAATAGAAGGACTACAACCGATTCCTGAAAGAGCGTTTTCAGGAGACGCTAGAGCACAAGAGTGAGAGCGGAAGAGAGCGAGACGTGTGAGAATAGAGAGAGCGAGCGACAAGGAGAAAATATAGGTTAGGAAATTCGCGAAATGAATTTCCGTGTTAATTACGCGAGCGAAGCGAGAAATACGACATGTGGGGAGACGAGAGAGCGCGAACAAAACACTGTCGCACTTAAAACAGCGCTCCGAGACACAACGAAATCGTAATTTCAGCAAAAGATGGGGAGACCGGTACCGGCGCGCTTCCAAGCGCGGCTGCAACTCGACAGCAACTGCGCGCGATGGAACAATGCCCGATAACATCGATATGGATCCACGCAGTGGAATGCGATTACGAGAGAGTAATTAAACGGAATTGAACATTTCGATGGGACACGAGCGACGCGGCACAGAAAAATTATACGATTATGTACAAACACTAGGGAGAGTGTGTTTTAGAACTTCGACAGAGTAAGATCGGGAAAATGATACTTCGTTTGGCAAAGTTTATCCCTTCCCCGTAACATGCTCAATTCCGAATAAAATAGTATAATGGTATCAAAACAATAATGATACTCACACTATTTGAAAAAATAAAATAAGATAGAATAAAACAGAATAGAGAAGAGAGAGAAAGAAAGGAGAAAGAGAAGAAAAAAGGTGTACGTGAATCCGTGTATCGAGCAAACAATTGATGGCTGTCGGGTGCACCGAGTCTACATATTTGCGGGGCGGAGTTTGCATGAGTCCTGCCATGTATACCAATTAATGGAATAAATGTACCGACTCGCTTGAAAATGTCTTGCGAGAGTAAAGGAGGGAGAACAGAGTAATTAAAGTACTCACCTACTTAATTCAGCAGGTCGACAGCAGTGGAGCATGGTTGAACTCATGAAATCCGCAGCCCTCATAGCACCAAGCACGGAGAAAACTGAAACAGCATCGTGCAGAGCAGTGAGATAGAAGGGAGAAGTGCTGCAGGCAAGAGTGGGATTCATGGGAGTGAAGGATTAGCTGAAATTGGCAACAATCGGTGTGTGCGACAAAAGTCTGGAAATACAGAAACCGACGTAAATGGACAGAGGGATGCACGGAAACGGCACAGCCAATATCTGGAATGAGATATAGGTCCATCGGAGAGCAAGAGAGCAGGGAAGTGCGCAAAATTCGAGAAATTACTTAGACAGCAAGTCGATATTTGCACTGCATAGGTGAACCCATTGAGTCGGTGACGAACTGGTCTCTATTGATAGCAAAGATTGGCCCATAGACAACGTGCACTGAAGAGGAAGTACATGGGAGAATACGAGCGAGAGTGACTGACAGTCGGGAGAGCTAGAAGAGAGGAGCAGAATGGAAACTGACATATGCTCCAGGAGTGAGCACAGACGTGAATTACCCCCGCAAAAAAAATGAAATAGAAGGACTACAAGCGATTCCTGAAAGAGCGTTTTCAGGAGACGCTAGAGCACAAGAGAGAGAGCGGAAGAGAGCGAGAAGTGTGGGAATAGAGAGAGCGAGCGACGAGGAGAAAATATAGGTTAGGAAATTCGCGAAATGAATTTCCGTGTTAATTACGCGAGCGAAGCGAGAAATACAACATGTGGGGAGGCGAGAGAGCGCGAACAAAACACTGTCGCACTTAAAACAGCGCTCCGAGACACAACGAAATCGTAATTTCAGCAAAAGATGGGGAGACCGGTACCGGCGCGCTTCCAAGCGCGGCTGCAACTCGACAGCAACTGCGCGCGATGGAACAATGCCCGATAACATCGATATCGATCCACGCGGTGGAATGCGATTAGGAGAGAGTAATTGAACGGAATTGAACATTTCGATGGGACACGAGCGACGCGGCACAGAAAAATTATACGATTATGTACAAACACTAGGGAGAGTGTGTTTTAGAATTTCGAGAGAGTAAGATCGGGAAAATAATACTTCGTTTGGCAAAGTTTATCCCTTCCCCGTAACATGCTCAATTCCGAATAAAATAGCATCATGGTATAAAAACAATAATGATACTCACACTATTTGAAAAAATAAAATAAGATAGAATAAAACAAAATGGAGAAGAGAGAGAAAGAAAGGAGAAAGAGAAGAAAAAAGGTGTACGTGAATCCGTGTATCGAGCAAACAATTGATGGCTGTCGAGTGCACTGAGTCTACATATTTGCGGGGCGGAGTTTGCATGAGTCCTGCCATGTATAGCAATTAATGGAATAAATGTACCGACTCGCTTGAAAATGTCTTGCGAGAGTAAAGGGGGGAGAACAGAGTAATTAAAGTACTCACCTACTTAATTCAGCAAGACGACAGCAGTGGAGCATGGTTGAATTCGTGAAATCCGCAGCCCTCATAACACCAAGCACGGAGAAAACTGAAACAGCATCGTGCAGAGCAGTGAGATAGAAGGGAGAAATGCTGTAGGCAAGGGTGGGATTCAAGGGAATGAAGGAATAGCTGAAATTGGCAACAATCGGTGTGTGCGACAAAAGTCTGGAAATACAGAAACCGACGTAAATGGACAGAGGGATGCACGGAAACGGCACAGCCAATATCTGGAATGAGATATAGGTCCATCGGAGAGCAAGAGAGCAGGGAAGTGCGCAAAATTCGAGAAATTACTTAGACAGCAAGTCGATATTTGCACTGCATAGGTGAACCCATTGAGTGGGTGACGAACTGGTCTCTATTGATAGCAAAGATTGGCCCATAGACAACGTGCACTGAAGAGGAAGTACATGGGAGAATACGAGCGAGAGTGACTAACAGTCGGGAGAGCTAGAAGAGAGGAGCAGAATGGAAACTGACATATGCTCCAGGAGTGAGCACAGACGTGAATTACCCCCGCAAAAAAACTGAAATAGAAGGACTACAACCGATTCCTGAAAGAGCGTTTTCAGGAGACGCTAGAGCACAAGAGTGAGAGCGGAAGAGAGCGAGACGTGTGAGAATAGAGAGAGCGAGCGACAAGGAGAAAATATAGGTTAGGAAATTCGCGAAATGAATTTCCGTGTTAATTACGCGAGCGAAGCGAGAAATACGACATGTGGGGAGACGAGAGAGCGCGAACAAAACACTGTCGCACTTAAAACAGCGCTCCGAGACACAACGAAATCGTAATTTCAGCAAAAGATGGGGAGACCGGTACCGGCGCGCTTCCAAGCGCGGCTGCAACTCGACAGCAACTGCGCGCGATGGAACAATGCCCGATAACATCGATATGGATCCACGCAGTGGAATGCGATTACGAGAGAGTAATTAAACGGAATTGAACATTTCGATGGGACACGAGCGACGCGGCACAGAAAAATTATACGATTATGTACAAACACTAGGGAGAGTGTGTTTTAGAACTTCGACAGAGTAAGATCGGGAAAATGATACTTCGTTTGGCAAAGTTTATCCCTTCCCCGTAACATGCTCAATTCCGAATAAAATAGTATAATGGTATCAAAACAATAATGATACTCACACTATTTGAAAAAATAAAATAAGATAGAATAAAACAGAATAGAGAAGAGAGAGAAAGAAAGGAGAAAGAGAAGAAAAAAGGTGTACGTGAATCCGTGTATCGAGCAAACAATTGATGGCTGTCGGGTGCACCGAGTCTACATATTTGCGGGGCGGAGTTTGCATGAGTCCTGCCATGTATACCAATTAATGGAATAAATGTACCGACTCGCTTGAAAATGTCTTGCGAGAGTAAAGGAGGGAGAACAGAGTAATTAAAGTACTCACCTACTTAATTCAGCAGGTCGACAGCAGTGGAGCATGGTTGAACTCATGAAATCCGCAGCCCTCATAGCACCAAGCACGGAGAAAACTGAAACAGCATCGTGCAGAGCAGTGAGATAGAAGGGAGAAGTGCTGCAGGCAAGAGTGGGATTCATGGGAGTGAAGGATTAGCTGAAATTGGCAACAATCGGTGTGTGCGACAAAAGTCTGGAAATACAGAAACCGACGTAAATGGACAGAGGGATGCACGGAAACGGCACAGCCAATATCTGGAATGAGATATAGGTCCATCGGAGAGCAAGAGAGCAGGGAAGTGCGCAAAATTCGAGAAATTACTTAGACAGCAAGTCGATATTTGCACTGCATAGGTGAACCCATTGAGTCGGTGACGAACTGGTCTCTATTGATAGCAAAGATTGGCCCATAGACAACGTGCACTGAAGAGGAAGTACATGGGAGAATACGAGCGAGAGTGACTGACAGTCGGGAGAGCTAGAAGAGAGGAGCAGAATGGAAACTGACATATGCTCCAGGAGTGAGCACAGACGTGAATTACCCCCGCAAAAAAAATGAAATAGAAGGACTACAAGCGATTCCTGAAAGAGCGTTTTCAGGAGACGCTAGAGCACAAGAGAGAGAGCGGAAGAGAGCGAGAAGTGTGGGAATAGAGAGAGCGAGCGACGAGGAGAAAATATAGGTTAGGAAATTCGCGAAATGAATTTCCGTGTTAATTACGCGAGCGAAGCGAGAAATACAACATGTGGGGAGGCGAGAGAGCGCGAACAAAACACTGTCGCACTTAAAACAGCGCTCCGAGACACAACGAAATCGTAATTTCAGCAAAAGATGGGGAGACCGGTACCGGCGCGCTTCCAAGCGCGGCTGCAACTCGACAGCAACTGCGCGCGATGGAACAATGCCCGATAACATCGATATCGATCCACGCGGTGGAATGCGATTACGAGAGAGTAATTAAACGGAATTGAACATTTCGATGGGACACGAGCGACGCGACACAGAAAAATTATACGATTATGTACAAACACTTGGGAGAGTGTGTTTTAGAATTTCGAGAGAGTAAGATCGGGAAAATGATACTTCGTTTGGCAAAGTTTATCCCTTCCCCGTAACATGCTCAATTCCGAATAAAATAGCATCATGGTATAAAAACAATAATGATACTCACACTATTTGAAAAAATAAAATAAGATAGAATAAAACAGAATGGAGAAGAGAGAGAAAGAAAGGAGAAAGAGAAGAAAAAAGGTGTACGTGAATCCGTGTATCGAGCAAACAATTGATGGCTGTCGAGTGCACCGAGTCTACATATTTGCGGGGCGGAGTTTGCATGAGTCCTGCCGTGTATAGCAATTAATGGAATAAATGTACCGACTGGCTTGAAAATGTCTTGCGAGAGTAAAGGAGGGAGAACAGAGTAATTAAAATACTCACCTACTTAATTCAGCAAGACGACAGCAGTGGAGCATGGTTGAATTCGTGAAATCCGCAGCCCTCATAACACCAAGCACGGAGAAAACTGAAACAGCATCGTGCAGAGCAGTGAGATAGAAGGGAGAAATGCTGTAGGCAAGGGTGGGATTCAAGAGAATGAAGGAATAGCTGAAATTGGCAACAATCGGTGTGTGCGACAAAAGTCTGGAAATACAGAAACCGACGTAAATGGACAGAGGGATGCACGGAAACGGCACAGCCAATATCTGGAATGAGATATAGGTCCATCGGAGAGCAAGAGAGCAGGGAAGTGCGCAAAATTCGAGAAATTACTTAGACAGCAAGTCGATATTTGCACAGCATAGGTGAACCCATTGAGTCGGTGACGAACTGGTCTCTATTGATAGCAAAGATTGGCCCATAGACAACGTGCACTGAAGAGGAAGTACATGGGAGAATACGAGCGAGAGTGACTGACAGTCGGGAGAGCTAGAAGAGAGGAGCAGAATGGAAACTGACATATGCTCCAGGAGTGAGCACAGACGTGAATTACCCCCGCAAAAAAACTGAAATAGAAGGACTACAACCGATTCCTGAAAGAGCGTTTTCAGGAGACGCTAGAGCACAAGAGTGAGAGCGGAAGAGAGCGAGACGTGTGAGAATAGAGAGAGCGAGCGACAAGGAGAAAATATAGGTTAGGAAATTCGCGAAATGAATTTCCGTGTTAATTACGCGGGCGAAGCGAGAAATACAACATGTGGGGAGACGAGAGAGCGCGCACAAAACACTGTCGCACTTAAAACAGCGCTCCGAGACACAACGAAATCGTAATTTCAGCCAAAGATGGGGAGACCGGTACCGGCGCGCTTCCAAGCGCGGCTGCAACTCGACAGCAACTGCGCGCGATGGAACAATGCCCGATAACATCGATATCGATCCACGCGGTGGAATGCGATTACGAGAGAGGAATTAAACGGAATTGAACATTTCGATGGGACACGAGCGACGCGGCACAGAAAAATTATACGATTATGTACAAACACTACGGAGAGTGTGTTTTAGAATTTCGAGAGAGTAAGATCGGGAAAATAATACTTCGTTTGGCAAAGTTTATCCCTTCCCCGTAACATGCTCAATTCTGAATAAAATAGCATAATGGTATAATAACAATAATGATACTAACACTATTTGTGAAAAGGAAATAAGATAGAATAAAACAGAATAGACAAGAGAGAGAAAGAAACGAGAAAGAAAATATGAAGAGAGAAAGAGAAGAAAAAAGAGAAACGGCACAGGCAATATCTGGAATGAGATATAGGTCCATCGGAGAGCAAGAGAGCAGGGAAGTGCGCAAAATTCGAGAAATTACTTAGACAGCAAGTCGATATTTGCACAGCATAGGTGAACCCATTGAGTCGGTGACGAACTGGTCTCTATTGATAGCAAAGATTGGCCCATAGACAACGTGCACTGAAGAGGAAGTACATGGGAGAATACGAGCGAGAGTGACTGACAGTCGGGAGAGCTAGAAGAGAGGAGCAGAATGGAAACTGACATATGCTCCAGGAGTGAGCACAGACGTGAATTACCCCCGCAAAAAAACTGAAATAGAAGGACTACAACCGATTCCTGAAAGAGCGTTTTCAGGAGACGCTAGAGCACAAGAGTGAGAGCGGAAGAGAGCGAGACGTGTGAGAATAGAGAGAGCGAGCGACAAGGAGAAAATATAGGTTAGGAAATTCGCGAAATGAATTTCCGTGTTAATTACGCGAGCGAAGCGAGAAATACAACATGTGGGGAGACGAGAGAGCGCGCACAAAACACTGTCGCACTTAAAACAGCGCTCCGAGACACAACGAAATCGTAATTTCAGCAAAAGATGGGGAGACCGGTACCGGCGCGCTTCCAAGCGCGGCTGCAACTCGACAGCAACTGCGCGCGATGGAACAATGCCCGATAACATCGATATCGATCCACGCGGTGGAATGCGATTACGAGAGAGTAATTAAACGGAATTGAACATTTCGATGGGACACGAGCGACGCGGCACAGAAAAATTATACGATTATGTACAAACACTTGGGAGAGTGTGTTTTAGAATTTCGAGAGAGTAAGATCGGGAAAATGATACTTCGTTTGGCAAAGTTTATCCCTTCCCCGTAACATGCTCAATTCCGAATAAAATAGCATCATGGTATAAAAACAATAATGATACTCACACTATTTGAAAAAATAAAATAAGATAGAATAAAACAGAATGGAGAAGAGACAGAAAGAAAGGAGAAAGAAAATAAGAAGGGAGAAAGAGAAGAAAAAAGGTGTACGTGAATCCGTGTATCGAGCAAACAATTGATGGCTGTCGAGTGCACCGAGTCTACATATTTGCGGGGCGGAGTTTGCATGAGTCCTGCCATGTATAGCAATTAATGGAATAAATGTACCGACTCGCTTGAAAATGTCTTGCGAGAGTAAAGGAGGGAGAACAGAGTAATTAAAGTACTCACCTACTTAATTCAGCAAGACGACAGCAGTGGAGCATGGTTGAATTCATGAAATCCGCAGCCCTCATAACACCAAGCACGGAGAAAACTGAAACAGCATCGTGCAGAGCAGTGAGATAGAAGGGAGAAGTGCTGCAGGCAAGAGTGGGATTCATGGGAGTGAAGGATTAGCTGAAATTGGCAACAATCGGTGTGTGCGACAAAAGTCTGGAAATACAGAAACCGACGTAAATGGACAGAGGGATGCACGGAAACGGCACAGCCAATATCTGGAATGAGATATAGGTCCATCGGAGAGCAAGAGAGCAGGGAAGTGCGCAAAATTCGAGAAATTACTTAGACAGCAAGTCGATATTTGCACAGCATAGGTGAACCCATTGAGTCGGTGACGAACTGGTCTCTATTGATAGCAAAGATTGGCCCATAGACAACGTGCACTGAAGAGGAAGTACATGGGAGAATACGAGCGAGACTGACTGACAGTCGGGAGAGCTGCTAGAAGAGAGGAGCAGAATGGAAACTGACATATGCTCCAGGAGTGAGCACAGACGTGAATTACCCCCGCAAAAAAACTGAAATAGAAGGACTACAACGGATTCCTGAAAGAGCGTTTTCAGGAGACGCTAGAGCACAAGAGAGAGAGAGAGCGGAAGAGAGCGAGAAGTGTGAGAATAGAGAGAGCGAGCGACGTGGAGAAAATATAGGTTAGGAAATTCGCGAAATGAATTTCCGTGTTAATTACGCGGGCGAAGCGAGAAATACAACATGTGGGGAGACGAGAGAGCGCGCACAAAACACTGTCGCACTTAAAACAGCGCTCCGAGACACAACGAAATCGTAATTTCAGCCAAAGATGGGGAGACCGGTACCGGCGCGCTTCCAAGCGCGGCTGCAACTCGACAGCAACTGCGCGCGATGGAACAATGCCCGATAACATCGATATCGATCCACGCGGTGGAATGCGATTACGAGAGAGGAATTAAACGGAATTGAACATTTCGATGGGACACGAGCGACGCGGCACAGAAAAATTATACGATTATGTACAAACACTACGGAGAGTGTGTTTTAGAATTTCGAGAGAGTAAGATCGGGAAAATAATACTTCGTTTGGCAAAGTTTATCCCTTCCCCGTAACATGCTCAATTCCGAATAAAATAGCATCATGGTATAAAAACAATAATGATACTCACACTATTTGAAAAAATAAAATAAGATAGAATAAAACAGAATGGAGAAGAGAGAGAAAGAAAGGAGAAAGAGAAGAAAAAAGGTGTACGTGAATCCGTGTATCGAGCAAACAATTGATGGCTGTCGAGTGCACTGAGTCTACATATTTGCGGGGCGGAGTTTGCATGAGTCCTGCCATGTATAGCAATTAATGGAATAAATGTACCGACTCGCTTGAAAATGTCTTGCGAGAGTAAAGGGGGGAGAACAGAGTAATTAAAGTACTCACCTACTTAATTCAGCAAGACGACAGCAGTGGAGCATGGTTGAATTCGTGAAATCCGCAGCCCTCATAGCACCAAGCACGGAGAAAACTGAAACAGCATCGTGCAGAGCAGTGAGATAGAAGGGAGAAGTGCTGCAGGCAAGAGTGGGATTCATGGGAGTGAAGGATTAGCTGAAATTGGCAACAATCGGTGTGTGCGACAAAAGTCTGGAAATACAGAAACCGACGTAAATGGACAGAGGGATGCACGGAAACGGCACAGCCAATATCTGGAATGAGATATAGGTCCATCGGAGAGCAAGAGAGCAGGGAAGTGCGCAAAATTCGAGAAATTACTTAGACAGCAAATCGATATTTGCACTGCATAGGTGAACCCATTGAGTCGGTGACGAACTGGTCTCTATTGATAGCAAAGATTGGCCCATAGACAACGTGCACTGAAGAGGAAGTACATGGGAGAATACGAGCGAGAGTGACTGACAGTCGGGAGAGCTAGAAGAGAGGAGCAGAATGGAAACTGACATATGCTCCAGGAGTGAGCACAGACGTGAATTACCCCCGCAAAAAAAATGAAATAGAAGGACTACAAGCGATTCCTGAAAGAGCGTTTTCAGGAGACGCTAGAGCACAAGAGAGAGAGCGGAAGAGAGCGAGAAGTGTGGGAATAGAGAGAGCGAGCGACGAGGAGAAAATATAGGTTAGGAAATTCGCGAAATGAATTTCCGTGTTAATTACGCGAGCGAAGCGAGAAATACAACATGTGGGGAGGCGAGAGAGCGCGAACAAAACACTGTCGCACTTAAAACAGCGCTCCGAGACACAACGAAATCGTAATTTCAGCAAAAGATGGGGAGACCGGTACCGGCGCGCTTCCAAGCGCGGCTGCAACTCGACAGCAACTGCGCGCGATGGAACAATGCCCGATAACATCGATATCGATCCACGCGGTGGAATGCGATTACGAGAGAGTAATTAAACGGAATTGAACATTTCGATGGGACACGAGCGACGCGGCACAGAAAAATTATACGATTATGTACAAACACTAGGGAGAGTGTGTTTTAGAATTTCGAGAGAGTAAGATCGGGAAAATAATACTTCGTTTGGCAAAGTTTATCCCTTCCCCGTAACATGCTCAATTCCGAATAAAATAGCATCATGGTATAAAAACAATAATGATACTCACACTATTTGAAAAAATAAAATAAGATAGAATAAAACAGAATGGAGAAGAGAGAGAAAGAAACGAGAAAGAAAATATGAAGAGAGAAAGAGAAGAAAAAAGAGAAACGGCACAGGCAATATCTGGAATGAGATATAGGTCCATCGGAGAGCAAGAGAGCAGGGAAGTGCGCAAAATTCGAGAAATTACTTAGACAGCAAGTCGATATTTGCACAGCATAGGTGAACCCATTGAGTCGGTGACGAACTGGTCTCTATTGATAGCAAAGATTGGCCCATAGACAACGTGCACTGAAGAGGAAGTACATGGGAGAATACGAGCGAGAGTGACTGACAGTCGGGAGAGCTAGAAGAGAGGAGCAGAATGGAAACTGACATATGCTCCAGGAGTGAGCACAGACGTGAATTACCCCCGCAAAAAAACTGAAATAGAAGGACTACAACCGATTCCTGAAAGAGCGTTTTCAGGAGACGCTAGAGCACAAGAGTGAGAGCGGAAGAGAGCGAGACGTGTGAGAATAGAGAGAGCGAGCGACAAGGAGAAAATATAGGTTAGGAAATTCGCGAAATGAATTTCCGTGTTAATTACGCGAGCGAAGCGAGAAATACAACATGTGGGGAGACGAGAGAGCGCGCACAAAACACTGTCGCACTTAAAACAGCGCTCCGAGACACAACGAAATCGTAATTTCAGCAAAAGATGGGAAGACCGGTACCGGCGCGCTTCCAAGCGCGGCTGCAGCTCGAAAGCAACTGCGCGCGATGGAACAATGCCCGACTCCATCGATATCGATCCACGCGGTGGAATGCGATTACGACAGAGTAATTAAACGGAATTGAACATTTCCATGAGACACGAGCGACGCGGTACAGAAAAATTATACGATTATGTACAAGCACTAGGGAGAGTGTGTTTTAGAATTTCGAAAGAGTAAGATCGGGAAAATAATACTTCGTTTGGCAAAGTTTATCCCTTCCCCGTAATATGCTCAATTCCGAATAAAATAGCATAATGGTATAATAACAATAATGATACTAACACTATTTGAAAAAAGAAAATAATATAGAATAAAACAGAATGGAGAAGAGAGAGAAAGAAAGGAGAAAGAGAAGAAAAAAGGTGTACGTGAATCCGTGTATCGAGCAAACAATTGATGGCTGTCGAGTGCACTGAGTCTACATATTTGCGGGGCGGAGTTTGCATGAGTCCTGCCATGTATAGCAATTAATGGAATAAATGTACCGACTCGCTTGAAAATGTCTTGCGAGAGTAAAGGGGGGAGAACAGAGTAATTAAAGTACTCACCTACTTAATTCAGCAAGACGACAGCAGTGGAGCATGGTTGAATTCGTGAAATCCGCAGCCCTCATAGCACCAAGCACGGAGAAAACTGAAACAGCATCGTGCAGAGCAGTGAGATAGAAGGGAGAAGTGCTGCAGGCAAGAGTGGGATTCATGGGAGTGAAGGATTAGCTGAAATTGGCAACAATCGGTGTGTGCGACAAAAGTCTGGAAATACAGAAACCGACGTAAATGGACAGAGGGATGCACGGAAACGGCACAGCCAATATCTGGAATGAGATATAGGTCCATCGGAGAGCAAGAGAGCAGGGAAGTGCGCAAAATTCGAGAAATTACTTAGACAGCAAGTCGATATTTGCACTGCATAGGTGAACCCATTGAGTCGGTGACGAACTGGTCTCTATTGATAGCAAAGATTGGCCCATAGACAACGTGCACTGAAGAGGAAGTACATGGGAGAATACGAGCGAGAGTGACTGACAGTCGGGAGAGCTAGAAGAGAGGAGCAGAATGGAAACTGACATATGCTCCAGGAGTGAGCACAGACGTGAATTACCCCCGCAAAAAAAATGAAATAGAAGGACTACAAGCGATTCCTGAAAGAGCGTTTTCAGGAGACGCTAGAGCACAAGAGAGAGAGCGGAAGAGAGCGAGAAGTGTGGGAATAGAGAGAGCGAGCGACGAGGAGAAAATATAGGTTAGGAAATTCGCGAAATGAATTTCCGTGTTAATTACGCGAGCGAAGCGAGAAATACAACATGTGGGGAGGCGAGAGAGCGCGAACAAAACACTGTCGCACTTAAAACAGCGCTCCGAGACACAACGAAATCGTAATTTCGGCAAAAGATGGGGAGACCGGTACCGGCGCGCTTCCAAGCGCGGCTGCAACTCGACAGCAACTGCGCGCGATGGAACAATGCCCGATAACATCGATATCGATCCACGCGGTGGAATGCGATTACGAGAGAGTAATTAAACGGAATTGAACATTTCGATGGGACACGAGCGACGCGGCACAGAAAAATTATACGATTATGTACAAACACTTGGGAGAGTGTGTTTTAGAATTTCGAGAGAGTAAGATCGGGAAAATGATACTTCGTTTGGCAAAGTTTATCCCTTCCCCGTAACATGCTCAATTCCGAATAAAATAGCATCATGGTATAAAAACAATAATGATACTCACACTATTTGAAAAAATAAAATAAGATAGAATAAAACAGAATGGAGAAGAGAGAGAAAGAAAGGAGAAAGAGAAGAAAAAAGGTGTACGTGAATCCGTGTATCGAGCAAACAATTGATGGCTGTCGAGTGCACCGAGTCTACATATTTGCGGGGCGGAGTTTGCATGAGTCCTGCCGTGTATAGCAATTAATGGAATAAATGTACCGACTGGCTTGAAAATGTCTTGCGAGAGTAAAGGAGGGAGAACAGAGTAATTAAAATACTCACCTACTTAATTCAGCAAGACGACAGCAGTGGAGCATGGTTGAATTCGTGAAATCCGCAGCCCTCATAACACCAAGCACGGAGAAAACTGAAACAGCATCGTGCAGAGCAGTGAGATAGAAGGGAGAAATGCTGTAGGCAAGGGTGGGATTCAAGAGAATGAAGGAATAGCTGAAATTGGCAACAATCGGTGTGTGCGACAAAAGTCTGGAAATACAGAAACCGACGTAAATGGACAGAGGGATGCACGGAAACGGCACAGCCAATATCTGGAATGAGATATAGGTCCATCGGAGAGCAAGAGAGCAGGGAAGTGCGCAAAATTCGAGAAATTACTTAGACAGCAAGTCGATATTTGCACAGCATAGGTGAACCCATTGAGTCGGTGACGAACTGGTCTCTATTGATAGCAAAGATTGGCCCATAGACAACGTGCACTGAAGAGGAAGTACATGGGAGAATACGAGCGAGACTGACTGACAGTCGGGAGAGCTGCTAGAAGAGAGGAGCAGAATGGAAACTGACATATGCTCCAGGAGTGAGCACAGACGTGAATTACCCCCGCAAAAAAACTGAAATAGAAGGACTACAACCGATTCCTGAAAGAGCGTTTTCAGGAGACGCTAGAGCACAAGAGTGAGAGCGGAAGAGAGCGAGACGTGTGAGAATAGAGAGAGCGAGCGACAAGGAGAAAATATAGGTTAGGAAATTCGCGAAATGAATTTCCGTGTTAATTACGCGAGCGAAGCGAGAAATACAACATGTGGGGAGGCGAGAGAGCGCGAACAAAACACTGTCGCACTTAAAACAGCGCTCCGAGACACAACGAAATCGTAATTTCAGCAAAAGATGGGGAGACCGGTACCGGCGCGCTTCCAAGCGCGGCTGCAACTCGACAGCAACTGCGCGCGATGGAACAATGCCCGATAACATCGATATCGATCCACGCGGTGGAATGCGATTAGGAGAGAGTAATTGAACGGAATTGAACATTTCGATGGGACACGAGCGACGCGGCACAGAAAAATTATACGATTATGTACAAACACTAGGGAGAGTGTGTTTTAGAATTTCGAGAGAGTAAGATCGGGAAAATAATACTTCGTTTGGCAAAGTTTATCCCTTCCCCGTAACATGCTCAATTCCGAATAAAATAGCATCATGGTATAAAAACAATAATGATACTCACACTATTTGAAAAAATAAAATAAGATAGAATAAAACAGAATGGAGAAGAGAGAGAAAGAAACGAGAAAGAAAATATGAAGAGAGAAAGAGAAGAAAAAAGAGAAACGGCACAGGCAATATCTGGAATGAGATATAGGTCCATCGGAGAGCAAGAGAGCAGGGAAGTGCGCAAAATTCGAGAAATTACTTAGACAGCAAGTCGATATTTGCACAGCATAGGTGAACCCATTGAGTCGGTGACGAACTGGTCTCTATTGATAGCAAAGATTGGCCCATAGACAACGTGCACTGAAGAGGAAGTACATGGGAGAATACGAGCGAGAGTGACTGACAGTCGGGAGAGCTAGAAGAGAGGAGCAGAATGGAAACTGACATATGCTCCAGGAGTGAGCACAGACGTGAATTACCCCCGCAAAAAAACTGAAATAGAAGGACTACAACCGATTCCTGAAAGAGCGTTTTCAGGAGACGCTAGAGCACAAGAGTGAGAGCGGAAGAGAGCGAGACGTGTGAGAATAGAGAGAGCGAGCGACAAGGAGAAAATATAGGTTAGGAAATTCGCGAAATGAATTTCCGTGTTAATTACGCGAGCGAAGCGAGAAATACAACATGTGGGGAGACGAGAGAGCGCGCACAAAACACTGTCGCACTTAAAACAGCGCTCCGAGACACAACGAAATCGTAATTTCAGCAAAAGATGGGAAGACCGGTACCGGCGCGCTTCCAAGCGCGGCTGCAGCTCGAAAGCAACTGCGCGCGATGGAACAATGCCCGACTCCATCGATATCGATCCACGCGGTGGAATGCGATTACGACAGAGTAATTAAACGGAATTGAACATTTCCATGAGACACGAGCGACGCGGTACAGAAAAATTATACGATTATGTACAAGCACTAGGGAGAGTGTGTTTTAGAATTTCGAAAGAGTAAGATCGGGAAAATAATACTTCGTTTGGCAAAGTTTATCCCTTCCCCGTAATATGCTCAATTCCGAATAAAATAGCATAATGGTATAATAACAATAATGATACTAACACTATTTGAAAAAAGAAAATAATATAGAATAAAACAGAATGGAGAAGAGAGAGAAAGAAAGGAGAAAGAGAAGAAAAAAGGTGTACGTGAATCCGTGTATCGAGCAAACAATTGATGGCTGTCGAGTGCACTGAGTCTACATATTTGCGGGGCGGAGTTTGCACGAGTCCTGCCATGTATAGCAATTAATGGAATAAATGTACCGACTCGCTTGAAAATGTCTTGCGAGAGTAAAGGGGGGAGAACAGAGTAATTAAAGTACTCACCTACTTAATTCAGCAAGACGACAGCAGTGGAGCATGGTTGAATTCGTGAAATCCGCAGCCCTCATAGCACCAAGCACGGAGAAAACTGAAACAGCATCGTGCAGAGCAGTGAGATAGAAGGGAGAAGTGCTGCAGGCAAGAGTGGGATTCATGGGAGTGAAGGATTAGCTGAAATTGGCAACAATCGGTGTGTGCGACAAAAGTCTGGAAATACAGAAACCGACGTAAATGGACAGAGGGATGCACGGAAACGGCACAGCCAATATCTGGAATGAGATATAGGTCCATCGGAGAGCAAGAGAGCAGGGAAGTGCGCAAAATTCGAGAAATTACTTAGACAGCAAGTCGATATTTGCACTGCATAGGTGAACCCATTGAGTCGGTGACGAACTGGTCTCTATTGATAGCAAAGATTGGCCCATAGACAACGTGCACTGAAGAGGAAGTACATGGGGGAATACGAGCGAGAGTGACTGACAGTCGGGAGAGCTAGAAGAGAGGAGCAGAATGGAAACTGACATATGCTCCAGGAGTGAGCACAGACGTGAATTACCCCCGCAAAAAAAATGAAATAGAAGGACTACAAGCGATTCCTGAAAGAGCGTTTTCAGGAGACGCTAGAGCACAAGAGAGAGAGCGGAAGAGAGCGAGAAGTGTGGGAATAGAGAGAGCGAGCGACGAGGAGAAAATATAGGTTAGGAAATTCGCGAAATGAATTTCCGTGTTAATTACGCGAGCGAAGCGAGAAATACAACATGTGGGGAGGCGAGAGAGCGCGAACAAAACACTGTCGCACTTAAAACAGCGCTCCGAGACACAACGAAATCGTAATTTCAGCAAAAGATGGGGAGACCGGTACCGGCGCGCTTCCAAGCGCGGCTGCAACTCGACAGCAACTGCGCGCGATGGAACAATGCCCGATAACATCGATATCGATCCACGCGGTGGAATGCGATTACGAGAGAGTAATTAAACGGAATTGAACATTTCGATGGGACACGAGCGACGCGGCACAGAAAAATTATACGATTATGTACAAACACTTGGGAGAGTGTGTTTTAGAATTTCGAGAGAGTAAGATCGGGAAAATGATACTTCGTTTGGCAAAGTTTATCCCTTCCCCGTAACATGCTCAATTCCGAATAAAATAGCATCATGGTATAAAAACAATAATGATACTCACACTATTTGAAAAAATAAAATAAGATAGAATAAAACAGAATGGAGAAGAGAGAGAAAGAAAGGAGAAAGAGAAGAAAAAAGGTGTACGTGAATCCGTGTATCGAGCAAACAATTGATGGCTGTCGAGTGCACCGAGTCTACATATTTGCGGGGCGGAGTTTGCATGAGTCCTGCCGTGTATAGCAATTAATGGAATAAATGTACCGACTGGCTTGAAAATGTCTTGCGAGAGTAAAGGAGGGAGAACAGAGTAATTAAAATACTCACCTACTTAATTCAGCAAGACGACAGCAGTGGAGCATGGTTGAATTCGTGAAATCCGCAGCCCTCATAACACCAAGCACGGAGAAAACTGAAACAGCATCGTGCAGAGCAGTGAGATAGAAGGGAGAAATGCTGTAGGCAAGGGTGGGATTCAAGAGAATGAAGGAATAGCTGAAATTGGCAACAATCGGTGTGTGCGACAAAAGTCTGGAAATACAGAAACCGACGTAAATGGACAGAGGGATGCACGGAAACGGCACAGCCAATATCTGGAATGAGATATAGGTCCATCGGAGAGCAAGAGAGCAGGGAAGTGCGCAAAATTCGAGAAATTACTTAGACAGCAAGTCGATATTTGCACAGCATAGGTGAACCCATTGAGTCGGTGACGAACTGGTCTCTATTGATAGCAAAGATTGGCCCATAGACAACGTGCACTGAAGAGGAAGTACATGGGAGAATACGAGCGAGACTGACTGACAGTCGGGAGAGCTGCTAGAAGAGAGGAGCAGAATGGAAACTGACATATGCTCCAGGAGTGAGCACAGACGTGAATTACCCCCGCAAAAAAACTGAAATAGAAGGACTACAACCGATTCCTGAAAGAGCGTTTTCAGGAGACGCTAGAGCACAAGAGTGAGAGCGGAAGAGAGCGAGACGTGTGAGAATAGAGAGAGCGAGCGACAAGGAGAAAATATAGGTTAGGAAATTCGCGAAATGAATTTCCGTGTTAATTACGCGAGCGAAGCGAGAAATACAACATGTGGGGAGACGAGAGAGCGCGCACAAAACACTGTCGCACTTAAAACAGCGCTCCGAGACACAACGAAATCGTAATTTCAGCAAAAGATGGGGAGACCGGTACCGGCGCGCTTCCAAGCGCGGCTGCAACTCGACAGCAACTGCGCGCGATGGAACAATGCCCGATAACATCGATATCGATCCACGCGGTGGAATGCGATTACGAGAGAGTAATTAAACGGAATTGAACATTTCGATGGGACACGAGCGACGCGGCACAGAAAAATTATACGATTATGTACAAACACTTGGGAGAGTGTGTTTTAGAATTTCGAGAGAGTAAGATCGGGAAAATGATACTTCGTTTGGCAAAGTTTATCCCTTCCCCGTAACATGCTCAATTCCGAATAAAATAGCATCATGGTATAAAAACAATAATGATACTCACACTATTTGAAAAAATAAAATAAGATAGAATAAAACAGAATGGAGAAGAGAGAGAAAGAAAGGAGAAAGAGAAGAAAAAAGGTGTACGTGAATCCGTGTATCGAGCAAACAATTGATGGCTGTCGAGTGCACTGAGTCTACATATTTGCGGGGCGGAGTTTGCATGAGTCCTGCCATGTATAGCAATTAATGGAATAAATGTACCGACTCGCTTGAAAATGTCTTGCGAGAGTAAAGGGGGGAGAACAGAGTAATTAAAGTACTCACCTACTTAATTCAGCAAGACGACAGCAGTGGAGCATGGTTGAATTCGTGAAATCCGCAGCCCTCATAGCACCAAGCACGGAGAAAACTGAAACAGCATCGTGCAGAGCAGTGAGATAGAAGGGAGAAGTGCTGCAGGCAAGAGTGGGATTCATGGGAGTGAAGGATTAGCTGAAATTGGCAACAATCGGTGTGTGCGACAAAAGTCTGGAAATACAGAAACCGACGTAAATGGACAGAGGGATGCACGGAAACGGCACAGCCAATATCTGGAATGAGATATAGGTCCATCGGAGAGCAAGAGAGCAGGGAAGTGCGCAAAATTCGAGAAATTACTTAGACAGCAAATCGATATTTGCACTGCATAGGTGAACCCATTGAGTCGGTGACGAACTGGTCTCTATTGATAGCAAAGATTGGCCCATAGACAACGTGCACTGAAGAGGAAGTACATGGGAGAATACGAGCGAGAGTGACTGACAGTCGGGAGAGCTAGAAGAGAGGAGCAGAATGGAAACTGACATATGCTCCAGGAGTGAGCACAGACGTGAATTACCCCCGCAAAAAAAATGAAATAGAAGGACTACAAGCGATTCCTGAAAGAGCGTTTTCAGGAGACGCTAGAGCACAAGAGAGAGAGCGGAAGAGAGCGAGAAGTGTGGGAATAGAGAGAGCGAGCGACGAGGAGAAAATATAGGTTAGGAAATTCGCGAAATGAATTTCCGTGTTAATTACGCGAGCGAAGCGAGAAATACAACATGTGGGGAGGCGAGAGAGCGCGAACAAAACACTGTCGCACTTAAAACAGCGCTCCGAGACACAACGAAATCGTAATTTCAGCAAAAGATGGGGAGACCGGTACCGGCGCGCTTCCAAGCGCGGCTGCAACTCGACAGCAACTGCGCGCGATGGAACAATGCCCGATAACATCGATATCGATCCACGCGGTGGAATGCGATTACGAGAGAGTAATTAAACGGAATTGAACATTTCGATGGGACACGAGCGACGCGGCACAGAAAAATTATACGATTATGTACAAACACTTGGGAGAGTGTGTTTTAGAATTTCGAGAGAGTAAGATCGGGAAAATGATACTTCGTTTGGCAAAGTTTATCCCTTCCCCGTAACATGCTCAATTCCGAATAAAATAGCATCATGGTATAAAAACAATAATGATACTCACACTATTTGAAAAAATAAAATAAGATAGAATAAAACAGAATGGAGAAGAGAGAGAAAGAAAGGAGAAAGAGAAGAAAAAAGGTGTACGTGAATCCGTGTATCGAGCAAACAATTGATGGCTGTCGAGTGCACTGAGTCTACATATTTGCGGGGCGGAGTTTGCATGAGTCCTGCCATGTATAGCAATTAATGGAATAAATGTACCGACTCGCTTGAAAATGTCTTGCGAGAGTAAAGGGGGGAGAACAGAGTAATTAAAGTACTCACCTACTTAATTCAGCAAGACGACAGCAGTGGAGCATGGTTGAATTCGTGAAATCCGCAGCCCTCATAACACCAAGCACGGAGAAAACTGAAACAGCATCGTGCAGAGCAGTGAGATAGAAGGGAGAAATGCTGTAGGCAAGGGTGGGATTCAAGGGAATGAAGGAATAGCTGAAATTGGCAACAATCGGTGTGTGCGACAAAAGTCTGGAAATACAGAAACCGACGTAAATGGACAGAGGGATGCACGGAAACGGCACAGCCAATATCTGGAATGAGATATAGGTCCATCGGAGAGCAAGAGAGCAGGGAAGTGCGCAAAATTCGAGAAATTACTTAGACAGCAAGTCGATATTTGCACAGCATAGGTGAACCCATTGAGTGGGTGACGAACTGGTCTCTATTGATAGCAAAGATTGGCCCATAGACAACGTGCACTGAAGAGGAAGTACATGGGAGAATACGAGCGAGAGTGACTGACAGTCGGGAGAGCTAGAAGAGAGGAGCAGAATGGAAACTGACATATGCTCCAGGAGTGAGCACAGACGTGAATTACCCCCGCAAAAAAACTGAAATAGAAGGACTACAACCGATTCCTGAAAGAGCGTTTTCAGGAGACGCTAGAGCACAAGAGTGAGAGCGGAAGAGAGCGAGACGTGTGAGAATAGAGAGAGCGAGCGACAAGGAGAAAATATAGGTTAGGAAATTCGCGAAATGAATTTCCGTGTTAATTACGCGAGCGAAGCGAGAAATACGACATGTGGGGAGACGAGAGAGCGCGAACAAAACACTGTCGCACTTAAAACAGCGCTCCGAGACACAACGAAATCGTAATTTCAGCAAAAGATGGGGAGACCGGTACCGGCGCGCTTCCAAGCGCGGCTGCAACTCGACAGCAACTGCGCGCGATGGAACAATGCCCGATAACATCGATATGGATCCACGCAGTGGAATGCGATTACGAGAGAGTAATTAAACGGAATTGAACATTTCGATGGGACACGAGCGACGCGGCACAGAAAAATTATACGATTATGTACAAACACTAGGGAGAGTGTGTTTTAGAACTTCGACAGAGTAAGATCGGGAAAATGATACTTCGTTTGGCAAAGTTTATCCCTTCCCCGTAACATGCTCAATTCCGAATAAAATAGTATAATGGTATCAAAACAATAATGATACTCACACTATTTGAAAAAATAAAATAAGATAGAATAAAACAGAATAGAGAAGAGAGAGAAAGAAAGGAGAAAGAGAAGAAAAAAGGTGTACGTGAATCCGTGTATCGAGCAAACAATTGATGGCTGTCGGGTGCACCGAGTCTACATATTTGCGGGGCGGAGTTTGCATGAGTCCTGCCATGTATACCAATTAATGGAATAAATGTACCGACTCGCTTGAAAATGTCTTGCGAGAGTAAAGGAGGGAGAACAGAGTAATTAAAGTACTCACCTACTTAATTCAGCAGGTCGACAGCAGTGGAGCATGGTTGAACTCATGAAATCCGCAGCCCTCATAGCACCAAGCACGGAGAAAACTGAAACAGCATCGTGCAGAGCAGTGAGATAGAAGGGAGAAGTGCTGCAGGCAAGAGTGGGATTCATGGGAGTGAAGGATTAGCTGAAATTGGCAACAATCGGTGTGTGCGACAAAAGTCTGGAAATACAGAAACCGACGTAAATGGACAGAGGGATGCACGGAAACGGCACAGCCAATATCTGGAATGAGATATAGGTCCATCGGAGAGCAAGAGAGCAGGGAAGTGCGCAAAATTCGAGAAATTACTTAGACAGCAAGTCGATATTTGCACTGCATAGGTGAACCCATTGAGTCGGTGACGAACTGGTCTCTATTGATAGCAAAGATTGGCCCATAGACAACGTGCACTGAAGAGGAAGTACATGGGAGAATACGAGCGAGAGTGACTGACAGTCGGGAGAGCTAGAAGAGAGGAGCAGAATGGAAACTGACATATGCTCCAGGAGTGAGCACAGACGTGAATTACCCCCGCAAAAAAAATGAAATAGAAGGACTACAAGCGATTCCTGAAAGAGCGTTTTCAGGAGACGCTAGAGCACAAGAGAGAGAGCGGAAGAGAGCGAGAAGTGTGGGAATAGAGAGAGCGAGCGACGAGGAGAAAATATAGGTTAGGAAATTCGCGAAATGAATTTCCGTGTTAATTACGCGAGCGAAGCGAGAAATACAACATGTGGGGAGGCGAGAGAGCGCGAACAAAACACTGTCGCACTTAAAACAGCGCTCCGAGACACAACGAAATCGTAATTTCGGCAAAAGATGGGGAGACCGGTACCGGCGCGCTTCCAAGCGCGGCTGCAACTCGACAGCAACTGCGCGCGATGGAACAATGCCCGATAACATCGATATCGATCCACGCGGTGGAATGCGATTACGAGAGAGTAATTAAACGGAATTGAACATTTCGATGGGACACGAGCGACGCGGCACAGAAAAATTATACGATTATGTACAAACACTTGGGAGAGTGTGTTTTAGAATTTCGAGAGAGTAAGATCGGGAAAATGATACTTCGTTTGGCAAAGTTTATCCCTTCCCCGTAACATGCTCAATTCCGAATAAAATAGCATCATGGTATAAAAACAATAATGATACTCACACTATTTGAAAAAATAAAATAAGATAGAATAAAACAGAATGGAGAAGAGAGAGAAAGAAAGGAGAAAGAGAAGAAAAAAGGTGTACGTGAATCCGTGTATCGAGCAAACAATTGATGGCTGTCGAGTGCACCGAGTCTACATATTTGCGGGGCGGAGTTTGCATGAGTCCTGCCGTGTATAGCAATTAATGGAATAAATGTACCGACTGGCTTGAAAATGTCTTGCGAGAGTAAAGGAGGGAGAACAGAGTAATTAAAATACTCACCTACTTAATTCAGCAAGACGACAGCAGTGGAGCATGGTTGAATTCGTGAAATCCGCAGCCCTCATAACACCAAGCACGGAGAAAACTGAAACAGCATCGTGCAGAGCAGTGAGATAGAAGGGAGAAATGCTGTAGGCAAGGGTGGGATTCAAGAGAATGAAGGAATAGCTGAAATTGGCAACAATCGGTGTGTGCGACAAAAGTCTGGAAATACAGAAACCGACGTAAATGGACAGAGGGATGCACGGAAACGGCACAGCCAATATCTGGAATGAGATATAGGTCCATCGGAGAGCAAGAGAGCAGGGAAGTGCGCAAAATTCGAGAAATTACTTAGACAGCAAGTCGATATTTGCACAGCATAGGTGAACCCATTGAGTCGGTGACGAACTGGTCTCTATTGATAGCAAAGATTGGCCCATAGACAACGTGCACTGAAGAGGAAGTACATGGGAGAATACGAGCGAGACTGACTGACAGTCGGGAGAGCTGCTAGAAGAGAGGAGCAGAATGGAAACTGACATATGCTCCAGGAGTGAGCACAGACGTGAATTACCCCCGCAAAAAAACTGAAATAGAAGGACTACAACGGATTCCTGAAAGAGCGTTTTCAGGAGACGCTAGAGCACAAGAGAGAGAGAGAGCGGAAGAGAGCGAGAAGTGTGAGAATAGAGAGAGCGAGCGACGTGGAGAAAATATAGGTTAGGAAATTCGCGAAATGAATTTCCGTGTTAATTACGCGAGCGAAGCGAGAAATACAACATGTGGGGAGACGAGAGAGCGCGCACAAAACACTGTCGCACTTAAAACAGCGCTCCGAGACACAACGAAATCGTAATTTCAGCAAAAGATGGGGAGACCGGTACCGGCGCGCTTCCAAGCGCGGCTGCAACTCGACAGCAACTGCGCGCGATGGAACAATGCCCGATAACATCGATATCGATCCACGCGGTGGAATGCGATTACGAGAGAGTAATTAAACGGAATTGAACATTTCGATGGGACACGAGCGACGCGGCACAGAAAAATTATACGATTATGTACAAACACTTGGGAGAGTGTGTTTTAGAATTTCGAGAGAGTAAGATCGGGAAAATGATACTTCGTTTGGCAAAGTTTATCCCTTCCCCGTAACATGCTCAATTCCGAATAAAATAGCATCATGGTATAAAAACAATAATGATACTCACACTATTTGAAAAAATAAAATAAGATAGAATAAAACAGAATGGAGAAGAGACAGAAAGAAAGGAGAAAGAAAATAAGAAGGGAGAAAGAGAAGAAAAAAGGTGTACGTGAATCCGTGTATCGAGCAAACAATTGATGGCTGTCGAGTGCACCGAGTCTACATATTTGCGGGGCGGAGTTTGCATGAGTCCTGCCATGTATACCAATTAATGGAATAAATGTACCGACTCGCTTGAAAATGTCTTGCGAGAGTAAAGGAGGGAGAACAGAGTAATTAAAGTACTCACCTACTTAATTCAGCAAGACGACAGCAGTGGAGCATGGTTGAATTCATGAAATCCGCAGCCCTCATAACACCAAGCACGGAGAAAACTGAAACAGCATCGTGCAGAGCAGTGAGATAGAAGGGAGAAGTGCTGCAGGCAAGAGTGGGATTCATGGGAGTGAAGGATTAGCTGAAATTGGCAACAATCGGTGTGTGCGACAAAAGTCTGGAAATACAGAAACCGACGTAAATGGACAGAGGGATGCACGGAAACGGCACAGCCAATATCTGGAATGAGATATAGGTCCATCGGAGAGCAAGAGAGCAGGGAAGTGCGCAAAATTCGAGAAATTACTTAGACAGCAAGTCGATATTTGCACAGCATAGGTGAACCCATTGAGTCGGTGACGAACTGGTCTCTATTGATAGCAAAGATTGGCCCATAGACAACGTGCACTGAAGAGGAAGTACATGGGAGAATACGAGCGAGACTGACTGACAGTCGGGAGAGCTGCTAGAAGAGAGGAGCAGAATGGAAACTGACATATGCTCCAGGAGTGAGCACAGACGTGAATTACCCCCGCAAAAAAACTGAAATAGAAGGACTACAACGGATTCCTGAAAGAGCGTTTTCAGGAGACGCTAGAGCACAAGAGAGAGAGAGAGCGGAAGAGAGCGAGAAGTGTGAGAATAGAGAGAGCGAGCGACGTGGAGAAAATATAGGTTAGGAAATTCGCGAAATGAATTTCCGTGTTAATTACGCGGGCGAAGCGAGAAATACAACATGTGGGGAGACGAGAGAGCGCGCACAAAACACTGTCGCACTTAAAACAGCGCTCCGAGACACAACGAAATCGTAATTTCAGCCAAAGATGGGGAGACCGGTACCGGCGCGCTTCCAAGCGCGGCTGCAACTCGACAGCAACTGCGCGCGATGGAACAATGCCCGATAACATCGATATCGATCCACGCGGTGGAATGCGATTACGAGAGAGGAATTAAACGGAATTGAACATTTCGATGGGACACGAGCGACGCGGCACAGAAAAATTATACGATTATGTACAAACACTAGGGAGAGTGTGTTTTAGAATTTCGAGAGAGTAAGATCGGGAAAATAATACTTCGTTTGGCAAACAATTGATGGCTGTCGAGTGCACCGAGTCTACATATTTGCGGGGCGGAGTTTGCATGAGTCCTGCCATGTATAGCAATTAATGGAATAAATGTACCGACTCGCTTGAAAATGTCTTGCGAGAGTAAAGGAGGGAGAACAGAGTAATTAAAGTACTCACCTACTTAATTCAGCAGGTCGACAGCAGTGGAGCATGGTTGAACTCATGAAATCCGCAGCCCTCGTAACACCAAGCACGGAGAAAACTGAAACAGCATCGTGCAGAGCAGTGAGATAGAAGGGAGAAGTGCTGCAGGCAAGAGTGGGATTCATGGGAGTGAAGGATTAGCTGAAATTGGCAACAATCGGTGTGTGCGACAAAAGTCTGGAAATACAGAAACCGACGTAAATGGACAGAGGGATGCACGGAAACGGCACAGCCAATATCTGGAATGAGATATAGGTCCATCGGAGAGCAAGAGAGCAGGGAAGTGCGCAAAATTCGAGAAATTACTTAGACAGCAAGTCGATATTTGCACAGCATAGGTGAACCCATTGAGTCGGTGACGAACTGGTCTCTATTGATAGCAAAGATTGGCCCATAGACAACGTGCACTGAAGAGGAAGTACATGGGAGAATACGAGCGAGACTGACTGACAGTCGGGAGAGCTGCTAGAAGAGAGGAGCAGAATGGAAACTGACATATGCTCCAGGAGTGAGCACAGACGTGAATTACCCCCGCAAAAAAACTGAAATAGAAGGACTACAACGGATTCCTGAAAGAGCGTTTTCAGGAGACGCTAGAGCACAAGAGAGAGAGAGAGCGGAAGAGAGCGAGAAGTGTGAGAATAGAGAGAGCGAGCGACGTGGAGAAAATATAGGTTAGGAAATTCGCGAAATGAATTTCCGTGTTAATTACGCGGGCGAAGCGAGAAATACAACATGTGGGGAGACGAGAGAGCGCGCACAAAACACTGTCGCACTTAAAACAGCGCTCCGAGACACAACGAAATCGTAATTTCAGCCAAAGATGGGGAGACCGGTACCGGCGCGCTTCCAAGCGCGGCTGCAACTCGACAGCAACTGCGCGCGATGGAACAATGCCCGATAACATCGATATCGATCCACGCGGTGGAATGCGATTACGAGAGAGGAATTAAACGGAATTGAACATTTCGATGGGACACGAGCGACGCGGCACAGAAAAATTATACGATTATGTACAAACACTAGGGAGAGTGTGTTTTAGAATTTCGAGAGAGTAAGATCGGGAAAATAATACTTCGTTTGGCAAACAATTGATGGCTGTCGAGTGCACCGAGTCTACATATTTGCGGGGCGGAGTTTGCATGAGTCCTGCCATGTATAGCAATTAATGGAATAAATGTACCGACTCGCTTGAAAATGTCTTGCGAGAGTAAAGGAGGGAGAACAGAGAGTAATTAAAGTACTCACCTACTTAATTCAGCAGGTCGACAGCAGTGGAGCATGGTTGAACTCATGAAATCCGCAGCCCTCGTAACACCAAGCACGGAGAAAACTGAAACAGCATCGTGCAGAGCAGTGAGATAGAAGGGAGAAATGCTGTAGGCAAGGGTGGGATTCAAGGGAGTGAAGGATTAGCTGAAATTGGCAACAATCGGTGTGTGCGACAAAAGTCTGGAAATACAGAAACCGACGTAAATGGACAGAGGGATGCACGGAAACGGCACAGCCAATATCTGGAATGAGATATAGGTCCATCGGAGAGCAAGAGAGCAGGGAAGTGCGCAAAATTCGAGAAATTACTTAGACAGCAAGTCGATATTTGCACAGCATAGGTGAACCCATTGAGTCGGTGACGAACTGGTCTCTATTGATAGCAAAGATTGGCCCATAGACAACGCGCACTGAAGAGGAAGTACATGGGAGAATACGAGCGAGAGTGGCTGACAGTCGGGAGAGCTAGAAGAGAGGAGCAGAATGGAAACTGACATATGCTCCAGGAGTGAGCACAGACGTGAATTACCCCCGCAAAAAAACTGAAATAGAAGGACTACAACCGATTCCTGAAAGAGCGTTTTCAGGAGACGCTAGAGCACAAGAGAGAGAGAGAGAGCGGAAGAGAGCGAGAAGTGTGAGAATAGAGAGAGCGAGCGACGAGGAGAAAATATAGGTTAGGAAATTCGCGAAATGAATTTCCGTGTTAATTACGCGGGCGAAGCGAGAAATACAACATGTGGGGAGACGAGAGAGCGCGCACAAAACACTGTCGCACTTAAAACAGCGCTCCGAGACACAACGAAATCGTAATTTCAGCCAAAGATGGGGAGACCGGTACCGGCGCGCTTCCAAGCGCGGCTGCAACTCGACAGCAACTGCGCGCGATGGAACAATGCCCGATAACATCGATATCGATCCACGCGGTGGAATGCGATTACGAGAGAGTAATTAAACGGAATTGAACATTTCGATGGGACACGAACGGCGCGGTACAGAAAAATTATACGATTATGTACAAACACTAGGGAGAGTGTGTTTTAGAACTTCCAGAGAGTAAGATCGGGAAAATAATACTTCGTTTGGAAAAGTTTATCCCTTCCCCGTAACATGCTCAATTCCGAATAAAATAGCATAATGGTATAAAAACAATAATGATACTCACACTATTTGAAAAAAGAAAATAATATAGAATAAAACAGAATGGAGAAGAGAGAGAAAGAAAGGAGAAAGAAAATAAGAAGGGAGAAAGAGAAGAAAAAAGGTGTACGTGAATCCGTGTATCGAGCAAACAATTGATGGCTGTCGAGTGCACCGAGTCTACATATTTGCGGGGCGGAGTTTGCATGAGTCCTGCCATGTATAGCAATTAATGGAATAAATGTACCGACTCGCTTGAAAATGTCTTGCGAGAGTAAAGGAGGAAGAACAGAGTAATTAAAGTACTCACCTACTTAATTCAGCAAGACGACAGCAGTGGAGCATGGTTGAATTCGTGAAATCCGCAGCCCTGATAACACCAAGCACGGAGAAAACTGAAACACCATCGTGCAGAGCAGTGAGATAGAAGGGAGTAATGCTGTAGGCAAGGGTGGGATTCAAGGGAATGAAGGAATAGCTGAAATTGGCAACAATCGGTGTGTGCGACAAAAGTCTGGAAATACAGAAACCGACGTAAATGGACAGAGGGATGCACGGAAACGGCACAGCCAATATCTGGAATGAGATATAGGTCCATCGGAGAGCAAGAGAGCAGGGAAGTGCGCAAAATTCGAGAAATTACTTAGACAGCAAGTCGATATTTGCACAGCATAGGTGAACCCATTGAGTCGGTGACGTACTGGTCTCTATTGATAGCAAAGGTTAGCCGATAGACAACGTGCACTGAAGAGGAAGTACATGGGAGAATACGAGCGAGAGTGACTGACAGTCGGGAGAGCTAGAAGAGAGGAGCAGAATGGAAACTGACATATGCTCCAGGAGTGAGCACAGACGTGAATTACCCCCGCAAAAAAACTGAAATAGAAGGACTACAACCGATTCCTGAAAGAGCGTTTTCAGGAGACGCTAGAGCACAAGAGAGAGAGCGGAAGAGAGCGAGAAGTGTGAGAATAGAGAGAGCGAGCGACGAGGAGAAAATATAGGTTAGGAAATTCGCGAAATGAATTTCCGTGTTAATTACGCGGGCGAAGCGAGAAATACAACATGTGGGGAGACGAGAGAGCGCGCACAAACACTGTCGCACTTAAAACAGCGCTCCGAGACACAACGAAATCGTAATTTCAGCAAAAGATGGGAAGACCGGTACCGGCGCGCTTCCAAGCGCGGCTGCAACTCGACAGCAACTGCGCGCGATGGAACAATGCCCGATAACATCGATATCGATCCACGCGGTGGAATGCGATTACGGGAGAGGAATTAAACGGAATTGAACATTTCGATGGGACACGAGCGGCGCGGTACAGAAAAATTATACGATTATGTACAAACACTAGGTCGAGTGTGTTTTAGACTTTCCAGAGAGTAAGATCGGGAAAATAATACTTCGTTTGGCAAAGTTTATCCCTTCCCCGTAACATGCTCAATTCCGAATAAAATAGCATCATGGTATAAAAACAATAATGATACTCACACTATTTGAAAAAATAAAATAAGATAGAATAAAACAGAATGGAGAAGAGAGAGAAAGAAAATAAGAAGGGAGAAAGAGAAGAAAAAAGGTGTACGTGAATCCGTGTATCGAGCAAACAATTGATGGCTGTCGAGTGCACCGAGTCTACATATTTGCGGGGCGGAGTTTGCATGTGTCCTGCCATGTATAGCAATTAATGGAATAAATGTACCGACTCGCTTGAAAATGTCTTGCGAGAGTAAAGGAGGGAGAACAGAGAGTAATTAAAGTACTCACCTACTTAATTCAGCAGGTCGACAGCAGTGGAGCATGGTTGAACTCTTGAAATCCGCAGCCCTCGTAACACCAAGCCCGGAGAAAACTGGAACAGCATCGTGCAGAGCAGTGAGATAGAATGGAGAAATGCTGTAGGCAAGGGTGGGATTCAAGGGAGTGAAGGATTAGCTGAAATTGGCAACAATCGGTGTGTGCGACAAAAGTCTGGAAATACAGAAACCGACGTAAATGGACAGAGGGATGCACGGAAACGGCACAGCCAATATCTGGAATGAGATATAGGTCCATCGGAGAGCAAGAGAGCAGGGAAGTGCGCAAAATTCGAGAAATTACTTAGACAGCAAGTCGATATTTGCACAGCATAGGTGAACCCATTGAGTCCGTGACGAACTGGTCTCTATTGATAGCAAAGATTGGCCCATAGACAACGTGCACTGAAGGGGAAGTACATGGGAGAATACGAGCGAGAGTGACTGACAGTCGGGAGAGCTAGAAGAGAGGAGCAGAATGGAAACTGACATATGCTCCAGGAGTGAGCACAGACGTGAATTACCCCCGCAAAAAAAATGAAATAGAAAGACTACAAGCGATTCCTGATAGAGCGCTTTCAGGAGACGCTAGAGCACAAGAGAGAGAGCGGAAGAGAGCGAGAAGTGTGAGAATAGAGAGAGCGAGCGACGAGGAGAAAATATAGGTTAGGAAATTCGCGAAATGAATTTCCGTGTTAATTACGCGGGCGAAGCGAGAAATGCAACATGTGGGGAGACGAGAGAGCGCGCACAAAACACTGTCGCACTTAAAACAGCGCTCCGAGACACAACGAAATCGTAATTTCAGCAAAAGATGGGAAGACCGGTACCGGCGCGCTTCCAAGCGCGGCTGCAACTCGACAGCAACTGCGCGCGATGGAACAATGCCCGATAACATCGATATCGATCCACGCGGTGGAATGCGATTACGGGAGAGGAATTAAACGGAATTGAACATTTCGATGGGACACGAGCGGCGCGGTACAGAAAAATTATACGATTATGTACAAACACTAGGGCGAGTGTGTTTTAGACTTTCCAGAGAGTAAGATCGGGAAAATAATACTTCGTTTGGCAAAGTTTATCCCTTCCCCGCAACATGCTCAATTCCGAATAAAATAGCATAATGGTATAAAAACAATAATGATACTCACACTATTTGAAAAAATAAAATGAGATAGAATAAAACAGAATGGAGAAGAGAGAGAAAGAAAGGAGAAAGAAAATAAGAAGGGAGAAAGAGAAGAAAAAAGGTGTACGTGAATCCGTGTATCGAGCAAACAATTGATGGCTGTCGAGTGCACCGAGTCTACATATTTGCGGGGCGGAGTTTGCATGTGTCCTGCCATGTATAGCAATTAATGGAATAAATGTACCGACTCGCTTGAAAATGTCTTGCGAGAGTAAAGGAGGGAGAACAGAGAGTAATTAAAGTACTCACCTACTTAATTCAGCAGGTCGACAGCAGTGGAGCATGGTTGAACTCGTGAAATCCGCAGCCCTTGTAACACCAAGCCCGGAGAAAACTGGAACAGCATCGTGCAGAGCAGTGAGATAGAATGGAGAAATGCTGTAGGCAAGGGTGGGATTCAAGGGAGTGAAGGATTAGCTGAAATTGGCAACAATCGGTGTGTGCGACAAAAGTCTGGAAATACAGAAACCGACGTAAATGGACAGAGGGATGCACGGAAACGGCACAGCCAATATCTGGAATGAGATATAGGTCCATCGGAGAGCAAGAGAGCAGGGAAGTGCGCAAAATTCGAGAAATTACTTAGACAGCAAGTCGATATTTGCACAGCATAGGTGAACCCATTGAGTCCGTGACGAACTGGTCTCTATTGATAGCAAAGATTGGCCCATAGACAACGTGCACTGAAGAGGAAGTACATGGGAGAATACGAGCGAGAGTGACTGACAGTCGGGAGAGCTAGAAGAGAGGAGCAGAATGGAAACTGACATATGCTCCAGGAGTGAGCACAGACGTGAATTACCCCCGCAAAAAAACTGAAATAGAAGGACTACAACCGATTCCTGAAAGAGCGTTTTCAGGAGACGCTAGAGCACAAGAGAGAGAGCGGAAGAGAGCGAGAAGTGTGAGAATAGAGAGAGCGAGCGACGTGGAGAAAATATAGGTTAGGAAATTCGCGAAATGAATTTCCGTGTTAATTACGCGGGCGAAGCGAGAAATACAACATGTGGGGAGACGAGAGAGCGCGCACAAAACACTGTCGCACTTAAAACAGCGCTCCGAGACACAACGAAATCGTAATTTCAGCCAAAGATGGGGAGACCGGTACCGGCGCGCTTCCAAGCGCGGCTGCAACTCGACAGCAACTGCGCGCGATGGAACAATGCCCGATGACATCGATATCGATCCACGCGGTGGAATGCGATTACGAGAGAGTAATTAAACGGAATTGAACATTTCGATGGGACACGAGCGGCGCGGTACAGAAAAATTATACGATTATGTACAAACACTAGGGCGAGTGTGTTTTAGACTTTCGAGAGAGTAAGATCGGGAAAATAATACTTCGTTTGGCAAAGTTTATCCCTTCCCCGTAACATGCTCAATTCTGAATAAAATAGCATAATGGTATAATAACAATAATGATACTAACACTATTTGTGAAAAGGAAATAAGATAGAATAAAACAGAATAAAGAAGAGAGAGAAAGAAACGAGAAAGAAAATATGAAGAGAGAAAGAGAAGAAAAAAGAGAAACGGCACAGGCAATATCTGGAATGAGATATAGGTCCATCGGAGAGCAAGAGAGCAGGGAAGTGCGCAAAATTCGAGAAATTACTTAGACAGCAAGTCGATATTTGCACAGCATAGGTGAACCCATTGAGTCGGTGACGAACTGGTCTCTATTGATAGCAAAGATTGGCCCATAGACAACGTGCACTGAAGAGGAAGTACATGGGAGAATACGAGCGAGACTGACTGACAGTCGGGAGAGCTGCTAGAAGAGAGGAGCAGAATGGAAACTGACATATGCTCCAGGAGTGAGCACAGACGTGAATTACCCCCGCAAAAAAAATGAAATAGAAGGACTACAAGCGATTCCTGATAGAGCGCTTTCAGGAGACGCTAGAGCACAAGAGAGAGAGCGGAAGAGAGCGAGAAGTGTGAGAATAGAGAGAGCGAGCGACGAGGAGAAAATATAGGTTAGGAAATTCGCGAAATGAATTTCCGTGTTAATTACGCGGGCGAAGCGAGAAATGCAACATGTGGGGAGACGAGAGAGCGCGCACAAAACACTGTCGCACTTAAAACAGCGCTCCGAGACACAACGAAATCGTAATTTCAGCAAAAGATGGGAAGACCGGTACCGGCGCGCTTCCAAGCGCGGCTGCAACTCGACAGCAACTGCGCGCGATGGAACAATGCCCGATAACATCGATATCGATCCACGCGGTGGAATGCGATTACGGGAGAGGAATTAAACGGAATTGAACATTTCGATGGGACACGAGCGGCGCGGTACAGAAAAATTATACGATTATGTACAAACACTAGGGCGAGTGTGTTTTAGACTTTCCAGAGAGTAAGATCGGGAAAATAATACTTCGTTTGGCAAAGTTTATCCCTTCCCCGCAACATGCTCAATTCCGAATAAAATAGCATAATGGTATAAAAACAATAATGATACTCACACTATTTGAAAAAATAAAATGAGATAGAATAAAACAGAATGGAGAAGAGAGAGAAAGAAAGGAGAAAGAAAATAAGAAGGGAGAAAGAGAAGAAAAAAGGTGTACGTGAATCCGTGTATCGAGCAAACAATTGATGGCTGTCGAGTGCACCGAGTCTACATATTTGCGGGGCGGAGTTTGCATGTGTCCTGCCATGTATAGCAAGTAATGGAATAAATGTACCGACTCGCTTGAAAATGTCTTGCGAGAGTAAAGGAGGGAGAACAGAGAGTAATTAAAGTACTCACCTACTTAATTCAGCAGGTCGACAGCAGTGGAGCATGGTTGAACTCGTGAAATCCGCAGCCCTCGTAACACCAAGCCCGGAGAAAACTGGAACAGCATCGTGCAGAGCAGTGAGATAGAATGGAGAAATGCTGTAGGCAAGGGTGGGATTCAAGGGAGTGAAGGATTAGCTGAAATTGGCAACAATCGGTGTGTGCGACAAAAGTCTGGAAATACAGAAACCGACGTAAATGGACAGAGGGATGCACGGAAACGGCACAGCCAATATCTGGAATGAGATATAGGTCCATCGGAGAGCAATAGAGCAGGGAAGTGCGCAAAATTCGAGAAATTACTTAGACAGCAAGTCGATATTTGCACAGCATAGGTGAACCCATTGAGTCCGTGACGAACTGGTCTCTATTGATAGCAAAGATTGGCCCATAGACAACGTGCACTGAAGAGGAAGTACATGGGAGAATACGAGCGAGAGTGACTGACAGTCGGGAGAGCTAGAAGAGAGGAGCAGAATGGAAACTGACATATGCTCCAGGAGTGAGCACAGACGTGAATTACCCCCGCAAAAAAAACTGAAATAGAAGGACTACAACCGATTCCTGAAAGAGCGTTTTCAGGAGACGCTAGAGCACAAGAGAGAGAGCGGAAGAGAGCGAGAAGTGTGAGAATAGAGAGAGCGAGCGACGTGGAGAAAATATAGGTTAGGAAATTCGCGAAATGAATTTCCGTGTTAATTACGCGGGCGAAGCGAGAAATACAACATGTGGGGAGACGAGAGAGCGCGCACAAAACACTGTCGCACTTAAAACAGCGCTCCGAGACACAACGAAATCGTAATTTCAGCCAAAGATGGGGAGACCGGTACCGGCGCGCTTCCAAGCGCGGCTGCAACTCGACAGCAACTGCGCGCGATGGAACAATGCCCGATGACATCGATATCGATCCACGCGGTGGAATGCGATTACGAGAGAGGAATTAAACGGAATTGAACATTTCGATGGGACACGAGCGACGCGGCACAGAAAAATTATACGATTATGTACAAACACTAGGGCGAGTGTGTTTTAGACTTTCCAGAGAGTAAGATCGGGAAAATAATACTTCGTTTGGCAAAGTTTATCCCTTCCCCGCAACATGCTCAATTCCGAATAAAATAGCATAATGGTATAAAAACAATAATGATACTCACACTATTTGAAAAAATAAAATGAGATAGAATAAAACAGAATGGAGAAGAGAGAGAAAGAAAGGAGAAAGAAAATAAGAAGGGAGAAAGAGAAGAAAAAAGGTGTACGTGAATCCGTGTATCGAGCAAACAATTGATGGCTGTCGAGTGCACCGAGTCTACATATTTGCGGGGCGGAGTTTGCATGTGTCCTGCCATGTATAGCAATTAATGGAATAAATGTACCGACTCGCTTGAAAATGTCTTGCGAGAGTAAAGGAGGGAGAACAGAGAGTAATTAAAGTACTCACCTACTTAATTCAGCAGGTCGACAGCAGTGGAGCATGGTTGAACTCGTGAAATCCGCAGCCCTTGTAACACCAAGCCCGGAGAAAACTGGAACAGCATCGTGCAGAGCAGTGAGATAGAATGGAGAAATGCTGTAGGCAAGGGTGGGATTCAAGGGAGTGAAGGATTAGCTGAAATTGGCAACAATCGGTGTGTGCGACAAAAGTCTGGAAATACAGAAACCGACGTAAATGGACAGAGGGATGCACGGAAACGGCACAGCCAATATCTGGAATGAGATATAGGTCCATCGGAGAGCAAGAGAGCAGGGAAGTGCGCAAAATTCGAGAAATTACTTAGACAGCAAGTCGATATTTGCACAGCATAGGTGAACCCATTGAGTCCGTGACGAACTGGTCTCTATTGATAGCAAAGATTGGCCCATAGACAACGTGCACTGAAGAGGAAGTACATGGGAGAATACGAGCGAGAGTGACTGACAGTCGGGAGAGCTAGAAGAGAGGAGCAGAATGGAAACTGACATATGCTCCAGGAGTGAGCACAGACGTGAATTACCCCCGCAAAAAAACTGAAATAGAAGGACTACAACCGATTCCTGAAAGAGCGTTTTCAGGAGACGCTAGAGCACAAGAGAGAGAGCGGAAGAGAGCGAGAAGTGTGAGAATAGAGAGAGCGAGCGACGTGGAGAAAATATAGGTTAGGAAATTCGCGAAATGAATTTCCGTGTTAATTACGCGGGCGAAGCGAGAAATACAACATGTGGGGAGACGAGAGAGCGCGCACAAAACACTGTCGCACTTAAAACAGCGCTCCGAGACACAACGAAATCGTAATTTCAGCCAAAGATGGGGAGACCGGTACCGGCGCGCTTCCAAGCGCGGCTGCAACTCGACAGCAACTGCGCGCGATGGAACAATGCCCGATGACATCGATATCGATCCACGCGGTGGAATGCGATTACGAGAGAGTAATTAAACGGAATTGAACATTTCGATGGGACACGAGCGGCGCGGTACAGAAAAATTATACGATTATGTACAAACACTAGGGCGAGTGTGTTTTAGACTTTCGAGAGAGTAAGATCGGGAAAATAATACTTCGTTTGGCAAAGTTTATCCCTTCCCCGTAACATGCTCAATTCTGAATAAAATAGCATAATGGTATAATAACAATAATGATACTAACACTATTTGTGAAAAGGAAATAAGATAGAATAAAACAGAATAAAGAAGAGAGAGAAAGAAACGAGAAAGAAAATATGAAGAGAGAAAGAGAAGAAAAAAGAGAAACGGCACAGGCAATATCTGGAATGAGATATAGGTCCATCGGAGAGCAAGAGAGCAGGGAAGTGCGCAAAATTCGAGAAATTACTTAGACAGCAAGTCGATATTTGCACAGCATAGGTGAACCCATTGAGTCGGTGACGAACTGGTCTCTATTGATAGCAAAGATTGGCCCATAGACAACGTGCACTGAAGAGGAAGTACATGGGAGAATACGAGCGAGACTGACTGACAGTCGGGAGAGCTGCTAGAAGAGAGGAGCAGAATGGAAACTGACATATGCTCCAGGAGTGAGCACAGACGTGAATTACCCCCGCAAAAAAAATGAAATAGAAGGACTACAAGCGATTCCTGATAGAGCGCTTTCAGGAGACGCTAGAGCACAAGAGAGAGAGCGGAAGAAAGCGAGAAGTGTGAGAATAGAGAGAGCGAGCGACGAGGAGAAAATATAGGTTAGGAAATTCGCGAAATGAATTTCCGTGTTAATTACGCGGGCGAAGCGAGAAATGCAACATGTGGGGAGACGAGAGAGCGCGCACAAAACACTGTCGCACTTAAAACAGCGCTCCGAGACACAACGAAATCGTAATTTCAGCAAAAGATGGGAAGACCGGTACCGGCGCGCTTCCAAGCGCGGCTGCAACTCGACAGCAACTGCGCGCGATGGAACAATGCCCGATAACATCGATATCGATCCACGCGGTGGAATGCGATTACGGGAGAGGAATTAAACGGAATTGAACATTTCGATGGGACACGAGCGACGCGGCACAGAAAAATTATACGATTATGTACAAACACTAGGGAGAGTGTGTTTTAGAATTTCGAGAGAGTAAGATCGGGAAAATAATACTTCGTTTGGCAAAGTTTATCCCTTCCCCGTAACATGCTCAATTCCGAATAAAATAGCATCATGGTATAAAAACAATAATGATACTCACACTATTTGAAAAAATAAAATAAGATAGAATAAAACAGAATGGAGAAGAGAGAGAAAGAAAGGAGAAAGAAAATAAGAAGGGAGAAAGAGAAGAAAAAAGGTGTACGTGAATCCGTGTATCGAGCAAACAATTGATGGCTGTCGAGTGCACCGAGGCTACATATTTGCGGGGCGGAGTTTGCATGAGTCCTGCCATGTATAGCAAGTAATGGAATAAATGTACCGACTCGCTTGAAAATGTCTTGCGAGAGTAAAGGAGGGAGAACAGAGAGTAATTAAAGTACTCACCTACTTAATTCAGCAGGTCGACAGCAGTGGAGCATGGTTGAACTCGTGAAATCCGCAGCCCTCGTAACACCAAGCCCGGAGAAAACTGGAACAGCATCGTGCAGAGCAGTGAGATAGAATGGAGAAATGCTGTAGGCAAGGGTGGGATTCAAGGGAGTGAAGGATTAGCTGAAATTGGCAACAATCGGTGTGTGCGACAAAAGTCTGGAAATACAGAAACCGACGTAAATGGACAGAGGGATGCACGGAAACGGCACAGCCAATATCTGGAATGAGATATAGGTCCATCGGAGAGCAAGAGAGCAGGGAAGTGCGCAAAATTCGAGAAATTACTTAGACAGCAAGTCGATATTTGCACAGCATAGGTGAACCCATTGAGTCCGTGACGAACTGGTCTCTATTGATAGCAAAGATTGGCCCATAGACAACGTGCACTGAAGAGGAAGTACATGGGAGAATACGAGCGAGAGTGACTGACAGTCGGGAGAGCTAGAAGAGAGGAGCAGAATGGAAACTGACATATGCTCCAGGAGTGAGCACAGACGTGAATTACCCCCGCAAAAAAACTGAAATAGAAGGACTACAACCGATTCCTGAAAGAGCGTTTTCAGGAGACGCTAGAGCACAAGAGAGAGAGCGGAAGAGAGCGAGAAGTGTGAGAATAGAGAGAGCGAGCGACGTGGAGAAAATATAGGTTAGGAAATTCGCGAAATGAATTTCCGTGTTAATTACGCGGGCGAAGCGAGAAATACAACATGTGGGGAGACGAGAGAGCGCGCACAAAACACTGTCGCACTTAAAACAGCGCTCCGAGACACAACGAAATCGTAATTTCAGCCAAAGATGGGGAGACCGGTACCGGCGCGCTTCCAAGCGCGGCTGCAACTCGACAGCAACTGCGCGCGATGGAACAATGCCCGATGACATCGATATCGATCCACGCGGTGGAATGCGATTACGAGAGAGTAATTAAACGGAATTGAACATTTCGATGGGACACGAGCGGCGCGGTACAGAAAAATTATACGATTATGTACAAACACTAGGGCGAGTGTGTTTTAGACTTTCGAGAGAGTAAGATCGGGAAAATAATACTTCGTTTGGCAAAGTTTATCCCTTCCCCGTAACATGCTCAATTCTGAATAAAATAGCATAATGGTATAATAACAATAATGATACTAACACTATTTGTGAAAAGGAAATAAGATAGAATAAAACAGAATAGAGAAGAGAGAGAAAGAAACGAGAAAGAAAATATGAAGAGAGAAAGAGAAGAAAAAAGAGAAACGGCACAGGCAATATCTGGAATGAGATATAGGTCCATCGGAGAGCAAGAGAGCAGGGAAGTGCGCAAAATTCGAGAAATTACTTAGACAGCAAGTCGATATTTGCACAGCATAGGTGAACCCATTGAGTCGGTGACGAACTGGTCTCTATTGATAGCAAAGATTGGCCCATAGACAACGTGCACTGAAGAGGAAGTACATGGGAGAATACGAGCGAGAGTGACTGACAGTCGGGAGAGCTAGAAGAGAGGAGCAGAATGGAAACTGACATATGCTCCAGGAGTGAGCACAGGCGTGAATTAACCCCGCAAAAAAAATGAAATAGAAGGACTACAAGCGATTCTTGAAAGAGCGTTTTCAGGAGACGCTAGAGCACAAGAGAGAGAGAGAGAGCGGAAGAGAGCGAGAAGTGTGAGAATAGAGAGAGCGAGCGACGAGGAGAAAATATAGGTTAGGAAATTCGCGAAATGAATTTCCGTGTTAATTACGCGGGCGAAGCGAGAAATACAACATGTGGGGAGACGAGAGAGCGCGCACAAAACACTGTCACACTCAAAACAGCGCTCCGAGACACAACGAAATCGTAATTTCAGCAAAAGATGGGGAGACCGGTACCGGCACGCTTCCAAGCGCGGCTGCAACTCGACAGCAACTGCGCGCGATGGAACAATGCCCGATGACATCGATATCGATCCACGCGGTGGAATGCGATTACGAGAGAGTAATTAAACGGAATTGAACATTTCGATGGGACACGAGCGGCGCGGTACAGAAAAATTATACGATTATGTACAAACACTAGGGCGAGTGTGTTTTAGACTTTCGAGAGAGTAAGATCGGGAAAATAATACTTCGTTTGGCAAAGTTTATCCCTTCCCCGTAACATGCTCAATTCTGAATAAAATAGCATAATGGTATAATAACAATAATGATACTAACACTATTTGAAAAAAGAAAATAATATAGAATAAAACAGAATGGAGAAGAGAGAGAAAGAAAGGAGAAAGAAAATAAGAAGGGAGAAAGAGAAGAAAAAAGGTGTAGGTGAATCCATGTATCGAGCAAACAATTGATGGCTGTCGAGTGCACCGAGTCTACATATTTGCGGGGCGGAGTTTGCATGAGTCCTGCCATGTATAGCAATTAATGGAAAAAATGTACCGACTCGCTTGAAAATGTCTTGCGAGAGTAAAGGAGGGAGAACAGAGTAATTAAAGTACTCACCTACTTAATTCAGCAAGACGACAGCAGTGGAGCATGGTTGAATTCATGAAATCCGCAGCCCTCATAACACCAAGCACGGAGAAAACTGAAACAGCATCGTGGAGAGCAGTGAGATAGAAGGGAGAAGTGCTGCAGGCAAGAGTGGGATTCATGGGAGTGAAGGATTAGCTGAAATTGGCAACAATCGGTGTGTGCGACAAAAGTCTGGAAATACAGAAACCGACGTAAATGGACAGAGGGATGCACGGAAACGGCACAGCCAATATCTGGAATGAGATATAGGTCCATCGGAGAGCAAGAGAGCAGGGAAGTGCGCAAAATTCGAGAAATTACTTAGACAGCAAGTCGATATTTGCACAGCATAGGTGAACCCATTGAGTCGGTGACGAACTGGTCTCTATTGACAGCAAAGATTGGCCCATAGACAACGTGCACTGAAGAGGAAGTACATGGGAGAATACGAGCGAGACTGACTGACAGTCGGGAGAGCTGCTAGAAGAGAGGAGCAGAATGGAAACTGACATATGCTCCAGGAGTGAGCACAGACGTGAATTACCCCCGCAAAAAAAATGAAATAGAAGGACTACAAGCGATTCCTGATAGAGCGTTTTCAGGAGACGCTAGAGCACAAGAGAGAGAGCGGAAGAGAGCGAGAAGTGTGAGAATAGAGAGAGCGAGCGACGAGGAGAAAATATAGGTTAGGAAATTCGCGAAATGAATTTCCGTGTTAATTACGCGGGCGAAGCGAGAAATGCAACATGTGGGGAGACGAGAGAGCGCGCACAAAACACTGTCGCACTTAAAACAGCGCTCCGAGACACAACGAAATCGTAATTTCAGCAAAAGATGGGAAGACCGGTACCGGCGCGCTTCCAAGCGCGGCTGCAACTCGACAGCAACTGCGCGCGATGGAACAATGCCCGATAACATCGATATCGATCCACGCGGTGGAATGCGATTACGGGAGAGGAATTAAACGGAATTGAACATTTCGATGGGACACGAGCGGCGCGGTACAGAAAAATTATACGATTATGTACAAACACTAGGGCGAGTGTGTTTTAGACTTTCCAGAGAGTAAGATCGGGAAAATAATACTTCGTTTGGCAAAGTTTATCCCTTCCCCGCAACATGCTCAATTCCGAATAAAATAGCATAATGGTATAAAAACAATAATGATACTCACACTATTTGAAAAAATAAAATGAGATAGAATAAAACAGAATGGAGAAGAGAGAGAAAGAAAGGAGAAAGAAAATAAGAAGGGAGAAAGAGAAGAAAAAAGGTGTACGTGAATCCGTGTATCGAGCAAACAATTGATGGCTGTCGAGTGCACCGAGTCTACATATTTGCGGGGCGGAGTTTGCATGTGTCCTGCCATGTATAGCAATTAATGGAATAAATGTACCGACTCGCTTGAAAATGTCTTGCGAGAGTAAAGGAGGAAGAACAGAGTAATTAAAGTACTCACCTACTTAATTCAGCAAGACGACAGCAGTGGAGCATGGTTGAATTCATGAAATCCGCAGCCCTCATAACACCAAGCACGGAGAAAACTGAAACAGCATCGTGCAGAGCAGTGAGATAGAAGGGAGTAATGCTGTAGGCAAGGGTGGGATTCAAGGGAGTGAAGCGATAGCTGAAATTGGCAACAATCGGTGTGTGCGACAAAAGTCTGGAAATGCAGAAACCGACGTAAATGGACAGAGGGATGCACGGAAACGGCACAGCCAATATCTGGAATGAGATATAGGTCCATCGGAGAGCAAGAGAGCAGGGAACTGCGCAAAATTCGAGAAATTACTTAGACAGCAAGTCGATATTTGCACAGCATAGGTGAACCCATTGAGTCGGTGACGTACTGGTCTCTATTGATAGCAAAGGTTAGCCGATAGACAACGTGCACTGAAGAGGAAGTACATGGGAGAATACGAGCGAGAGTGACTGACAGTCGGGAGAGCTAGAAGAGAGGAGCAGAATGGAAACTGACATATGCTCCAGGAGTGAGCACAGACGTGAATTACCCCCGCAAAAAAACTGAAATAGAAGGACTACAACCGATTCCTGAAAGAGCGTTTTCAGGAGACGCTAGAGCACAAGAGAGAGAGCGGAAGAGAGCGAGAAGTGTGAGAATAGAGAGAGCGAGCGACGTGGAGAAAATATAGGTTAGGAAATTCGCGAAATGAATTTCCGTGTTAATTACGCGGGCGAAGCGAGAAATACAACATGTGGGGAGACGAGAGAGCGCGCACAAAACACTGTCGCACTTAAAACAGCGCTCCGAGACACAACGAAATCGTAATTTCAGCCAAAGATGGGGAGACCGGTACCGGCGCGCTTCCAAGCGCGGCTGCAACTCGACAGCAACTGCGCGCGATGGAACAATGCCCGATGACATCGATATCGATCCACGCGGTGGAATGCGATTACGAGAGAGTAATTAAACGGAATTGAACATTTCGATGGGACACGAGCGGCGCGGTACAGAAAAATTATACGATTATGTACAAACACTAGGGCGAGTGTGTTTTAGACTCTCGAGAGAGTAAGATCGGGAAAATAATACTTCGTTTGGCAAAGTTTATCCCTTCCCCGTAACATGCTCAATTCTGAATAAAATAGCATAATGGTATAATAACAATAATGATACTAACACTATTTGTGAAAAGGAAATAAGATAGAATAAAACAGAATAGAGAAGAGAGAGAAAGAAACGAGAAAGAAAATATGAAGAGAGAAAGAGAAGAAAAAAGAGAAACGGCACAGGCAATATCTGGAATGAGATATAGGTCCATCGGAGAGCAAGAGAGCAGGGAAGTGCGCAAAATTCGAGAAATTACTTAGACAGCAAGTCGATATTTGCACAGCATAGGTGAACCCATTGAGTCGGTGACGAACTGGTCTCTATTGATAGCAAAGATTGGCCCATAGACAACGTGCACTGAAGAGGAAGTACATGGGAGAATACGAGCGAGAGTGACTGACAGTCGGGAGAGCTAGAAGAGAGGAGCAGAATGGAAACTGACATATGCTCCAGGAGTGAGCACAGGCGTGAATTAACCCCGCAAAAAAAATGAAATAGAAGGACTACAAGCGATTCTTGAAAGAGCGTTTTCAGGAGACGCTAGAGCACAAGAGAGAGAGAGAGAGCGGAAGAGAGCGAGAAGTGTGAGAATAGAGAGAGCGAGCGACGAGGAGAAAATATAGGTTAGGAAATTCGCGAAATGAATTTCCGTGTTAATTACGCGGGCGAAGCGAGAAATACAACATGTGGGGAGACGAGAGAGCGCGCACAAAACACTGTCACACTCAAAACAGCGCTCCGAGACACAACGAAATCGTAATTTCAGCAAAAGATGGGGAGACCGGTACCGGCACGCTTCCAAGCGCGGCTGCAACTCGACAGCAACTGCGCGCGATGGAACAATGCCCGATGACATCGATATCGATCCACGCGGTGGAATGCGATTACGAGAGAGTAATTAAACGGAATTGAACATTTCGATGGGACACGAGCGGCGCGGTACAGAAAAATTATACGATTATGTACAAACACTAGGGCGAGTGTGTTTTAGACTTTCGAGAGAGTAAGATCGGGAAAATAATACTTCGTTTGGCAAAGTTTATCCCTTCCCCGTAACATGCTCAATTCTGAATAAAATAGCATAATGGTATAATAACAATAATGATACTAACACTATTTGAAAAAAGAAAATAATATAGAATAAAACAGAATGGAGAAGAGAGAGAAAGAAAGGAGAAAGAAAATAAGAAGGGAGAAAGAGAAGAAAAAAGGTGTAGGTGAATCCATGTATCGAGCAAACAATTGATGGCTGTCGAGTGCACCGAGTCTACATATTTGCGGGGCGGAGTTTGCATGAGTCCTGCCATGTATAGCAATTAATGGAAAAAATGTACCGACTCGCTTGAAAATGTCTTGCGAGAGTAAAGGAGGGAGAACAGAGTAATTAAAGTACTCACCTACTTAATTCAGCAAGACGACAGCAGTGGAGCATGGTTGAATTCATGAAATCCGCAGCCCTCATAACACCAAGCACGGAGAAAACTGAAACAGCATCGTGGAGAGCAGTGAGATAGAAGGGAGAAGTGCTGCAGGCAAGAGTGGGATTCATGGGAGTGAAGGATTAGCTGAAATTGGCAACAATCGGTGTGTGCGACAAAAGTCTGGAAATACAGAAACCGACGTAAATGGACAGAGGGATGCACGGAAACGGCACAGCCAATATCTGGAATGAGATATAGGTCCATCGGAGAGCAAGAGAGCAGGGAAGTGCGCAAAATTCGAGAAATTACTTAGACAGCAAGTCGATATTTGCACAGCATAGGTGAAGCCATTGAGTCGGTGACGAACTGGTCTCTATTGATAGCAAAGATTGGCCTATAGACAACGTGCACTGAAGAGGAAGTACATGGGAGAATACGAGCGAGACTGACTGACAGTCGGGAGCTAGAAGAGAGGGGCAGATTGGAAACTGACATATGCTCCAGGAGTGAGCACAGACGTGAATTACCCCCGCAAAAAAAATGAAATAGAAGGACTACAAGCGATTCCTGAAAGAGCGTTTTCAGGAGACGCTAGAGCACAAGACAGAGAGCGGAAGAGAGCGAGAAGTGTGAGAATAGAGAGAGCGAGCAACGAGGAGAAAATATAGGTTAGGAAATTCGCGAAACGAATTTCCGTGTTAATTACGCGAGCGAAGCGAGAAATACAACATGTGGGGAGACGAGAGAGCGCGCACAAAACACTGTCGCACTTAAAACAGCACTCCGTGACACAACGAAATCGTAATTTCAGCAAAAGATGGGGAGGCCGGTACTGGCGCGCTTCCAAGCGCGGCTGCAACTCGACAGCAACTGCGCGCGATGGAACAATGCCAGAGAAGATCGATATCGATCCACGCGGTGGAATGCGATTCCCAGCACAAGATCTCCTAGGAGCAAATATGGATATCCGTTTTCCTACCTGGATCTCCAAATCTTATCCTCAACCTTTTCGGTTATCCGACGGACAACCCGCGGATATCCCGAATCCAAATCTTATCCTCAACCCCTTCGGTTATCCAACGGACAACCCACGGATATCCCGAAAGTCGATCCATTTCGGATAACCACGGATAACCTTCGAACGTCCATAAGGATAGCCTGAGGTGATCTTAGTTGGCAGTTCTTTGGAGTTCCACAAGACATAGAAAAAAACTTTGTGCCATGTGGGGTAGAAATGCGAGATTTATTCTTATTCTACGAAGCCGTGCTTTCGCTTTCTAAGAAAATAACCGTAATTGGCAGAATGGGTATCGGACGGTGCAACAAAGGATTTTCGCTTCTATTCTTGCGAGTCACGTACATTTATTTCGTTTCCCAAACAAAATAGTTGAGTTTATGGTTAGGATTAGCAGCCGGTACAATAAATGGGAGCTTGGGATTTTTACTCGTATTCAAAGAAGCCATGTGTATTCTCGCTTGCTAATAAAAGCTTTCGTCTAGCCGTCAAGGATCTGCGCGTTTTATCTGTGGGACATATTGTTCCTCTACGGCTTTTCGCGGACCTTTTCTGGTGAGACAATGGGAGCACTCGGGCGGGTTGCAGCGGGTGAGTTTGACCTGCACGGTCAACGGTTGGCTGGGCTGGCCGGCCCGAAGTAATAAAATGTGCAAATCAAGACCGTGACGGGTGATTTTGTGCCTTTCGTGAAAAGACAAAAGGAACCCTTAAAACGGCTGTTGGGGTGGTGTTTTCACGGTCAGCTGTCAACATGCCAACAAGTCAAAACCGCGTGGCTACTCCTGGTAACCGTGGTATTCAAGCAAATGCAGCATTTAAGAGTGAAAAAACAACAGGTAATACAGCTTATCTCAACAATTTCAACAGTAATTTTTTGATTCATGGATTAGAGTGAGTATGTGCTGTTCCTTTGCGAATATACATTTCTTAATATCCACCCGTTCACTTGTTTAGCAAAGGTGGTATGAAGGCAGAGAAAACGTGTAATTGCACCATGTACACCGTATAATTACACCATTTTCAACGGCCTATGTCCATCATTGGCGATTCAAAGGCAAGTGAATCACCCTGTACATAAACACGCAGGCCAGCAGCGAATCTTCATAAGCTGTTGTTTCTGCTGGATAATGCTCCAATAAATCATATTTGTCATTCTCAAAACTAGGTAGCTTAATAGTTTGGGAGTTATTTAGAATGGTTGCAATAGAAAGTGAATCATATGTCAACCTTAGAAAGGAATTAGTATTTGGATTACAATGTTTCAAAGACTCGCCATTGAAACTTGAACTGACAGACGTATGGACATAATTGCACAACAAAACAATGATCTGCCTTATGAATCAAATTGATGATGACTACCTTGTTGGAAAAAGAAGAGGTGGAAGATTCTTTAGAGAAACCGTTCTGTGGATCATATGGACCTTACATACAGGAAGAACGTCAAAGGTTTGTTACCGTAATTCATGACCAACCTACAAAAGAATTATAAATTTGTGGGTCATAATGTGCCATGAATTTCTGGTATTTTTCAAGGGGTAAAATAGGGATGGTCCTTTATATCTATATTTGTTTGCAGAGAAATGCCAATCTATTGAAACTATCATCGAAAAGCTGCCGTAACCAATACATCGTGCAGTACACTTATTGGAAAGCTGACGTCAACCACAACCTCTATACACGGTTTCCATGTTCCATCATTCGCATAAAAAATGGTTGGTAACGTATTTTCATCTTGTCCATGTAGCTGGTATTACTTTTATCCTTGGTCGATTGTGAATATTACTATATTTTGGAAATTTGTCAGTGTCTAGTACCATTGTTAAGGATTTGCTTCTGTGTTTGTAGCTAACGTACAACTACCACCAATAACTATCCTGACTCAGGGACATTTAACAACAATAATAAAGAAATGCCTGTGTCAGCGGCTATGACTGATAGAGCATTTCAGAGTAATGTGGCTTTTTATGCTATTCGGTCTCGTTCCATTTGTGGAAACCCAAATTACAGTATACCATTAAAGGGATACTGGATGGCAAAGAATTATTATCTGGATCCAGGAAGTTCAAATTTTATTAGATACATATAAGCAAATGAGATATCCTCCTCATGAAGCTTCTGTCTGTGTGATGGATGGTGACTTGGAATTGTATATTTCTTTTCACGAATATTTTATTGTAACATTATAGTGATTGTACTTTGCATCTTGTATATTGATTACAGAAAAGCGAATACGTGACCGTAAAAGCTTATAATGAAAATAGAGTGACAAAGCAACTCATTGGAAATGCGTTTGTTCAACCTGTCGAACAAGAGAAAAACTTTTAAAATCAAGAGCGTTCGTGCTGTCACTTGTGGGTCATTTACTTGTCGCAGAGTCTTCCTATCCCTGTCATGGCAACACAATCGGAATCGGAATCTCACAAGCAGAATGCTAAAAAAAGAATGGTTTTTCCCTGGTCGACAGTCAATCGGATCGTTCGCAATTATCGTGAAGGCTACTAGGAGGTTTTTCCCGGTCAACGGTCGGGTGGGAGAGGCTAGCGATCTGTCGCTACCTGCTAGCCAGCCCCCCACCCTTACTCACGAAGGGTAGAAACATGCAAAGGTAAACTCCTCCAATGAGGGCCTTAGGTTGTGCGTTCAGGCCGCAGGAGAGAGGGATTGGGGCGGAATCTCGGGGTCCAGCTTCGAGCAGCTCCGAGTCAGGAAGTACGAAGTGTATTCAGTCTGATTTCTGATGTGCTGTGAGTTTTGTCTTTTGAAGTTTTCGTGAAGTTATTTGTGTGCCTTCTGAGTTTGTTACATATTCATCCTCATCGGACTACTTTTCTTAGCCTTATTTCACAAGTAGATTCAATAATTTTAACTCGCTAGTCTCCCACATAGTTTTCCCATGCGTATTTTTCGAGCCTTAAAACTGTGACTTCGACTCTTTCGTTCCGTCTTATCTCAAAAACACAATCCCTAGTTAGGGATCATCACAGCGTGCCCTTAACGAACTCTGCAGCTGTGCACTTAGTGCATCTCATAAATTCTTAGAACTCCAACGTAGTCTCAGACTTCCGGCGTCTCTATCCCTACCTATGCCCCTTTTCACTGGATTTTTCGGGTATATAAACCCTTAATTTCTGGAGCAAAGGGGGAATCAGTTCCGAACTCTCATCGACGGCGAAGCTCTGTCAATCGGACCAGCGAAGAACACCGTAGTAGATCGAGCACTAGTCTCCTTCGAAGCAGTCACAATTACCGTACGTACATCGTGTCTCATCGCGATCGTTAGGCAAGTCACAGTTCTTTCGTTAGTTTTCCCCCGTTCAAATCGTAACGTAAAACGAACTCATATAATTTTGTAACAACATCTCAAAACCACAGAAACTCTCATTGTATATTTTGTGTTTGTATTATTTGTTCATTCAGAATATATTACATTATTCTAGTTTTCATTAAGAAACCATTTGTGTCATCATTACTGAATTCCTGTTTGGTCAACCTTGTTTCAAATAAGCATAACAAGGAAAAGAATAACAAAAGATCCCACGAGGATACATCTTTACCGCTCGAGGTGTATCCGGCGAGCCATAGTAAGGTTTAACGATCTTAGAGCATATTTTAGGACTCGCGAAGCCTGGCTCGTAACAAGTTTTGCAATCTTCCGGAGTCCGTGAGCCATTAGTGAGTTCGTTTGACAGAAATTCCTTCTCCTTTTTCGATCCGGATATATCCGACTATGAGTTTCCAGCTCGTACATGTTCATTCTGTAATAACTAGACGTTAAATTCGCTACATGACATAGCGTAATCTATGAATATTCTAATGTGTTCGCTTCTTCAGATATTAATTCCTTCGTTTCTATTTCGCTTCAGGAACGTATCTGTACGGTTGGAGGTGTTACAGTTGGAGGTGTCTTGCTGAGACACAAGTGCACGAGGTAGCGGAGAGGAAGCGCCAAAGAGCTGTAGCCGAGATTCCATCTCGTGTATCGTTAACTCTATTGTCATCGTACTTGAGGTGAGTTTGTTTTCATGAAAGTTTCTATTCCGTTCAAACTCAGGATATCTGACTAGGTGTGTCTTGAAATCACACATTAATTTTCAAAAAACTTTAGACTGTTGCGGTCTGTTGGTATAGTAATGCGAATGCATATCAAGCAAACTCAGAATTTCTCTAGTGCAGCCACGATAATTGAAACCACCACTCGTTCAAATGAATGATATCGCAGTTCCTTCGCCGCAGTTTTTCGGCCATAATAGCTACCGCGTGCAGCTTTTTTCTTCCGTCGGTCCCTTTTCGTACGAGCACACCGTTTGTACTGTATGCCAAGTTGTAGCAAAGCAGCAGTAGATGAAGTTAGGGAACTGCTACAAGATCTCCGTAAGTGCTCCATAACTTATGGGATCAGTCATAGTGGGATATCAGCTATTTTAAAAATCTTGAAGAAGCACTCGTGCTTTAAAGATATCGCTGTAGACGCTCGGATTATAAAAAATACTCCCCGGAAAACTCACGTGCAAGCGATGTCGACTGGCTTTTACAGTTACATAGGATTGAGACAAGGCATCGAAAGAATCGTATCATTGAGAAAAGACCATCAGAGTATTGAAACTTTGAGGGTCTCAATTAATATTGATGGATTGCCGTTATTCGAGAATAGTAACAATAGTTTATGGCCCATTTTGGGCTCCGTCCATCCATATCGCGAGGTATTTATTACAGCCATGTTCTATGGTGTATCGAAACCACCGGATTCCAATCGGTACCTACAGGATTTTGTGAATGAAGCCATACAGCTAACACATTCAGGCTTAACAATAGGTAATAGAAATGTGCCTGTTCAAATCATAAACCTGATATGCGATTCGCCTGCAAAATCATTTGTTTTACGCGTGAAGGGGCATAGCGGTTACGATAGTTGTACCAAGTGCTATGGTTATGGGCAGCAAAAAGAAAATGTTCGCGGAATATGTTTCCCTGGTACGAATTTCATCGAACGGACGGGCGACGATTTCAGAAATTTGTTCGATCCTGATTTTCATCACGGCAGAACTATATTAGCAACAATTTCAAATTTCAGACCAGTAACAAACACGGTATTAGATTATATGCATGTTGTATGCTTAGGAGTGACCAAAAAACTCATGCAGATATGGTTTCAGAGGAAAGGGGTGTTTTCTGCCTCCCAACGCGAGCGTCTGACAAATTTTGTCAACGATAACGTTACGTCACACACCCATTGAATTTAATCGAAGACTAAATTTTAACCGTTCCTCGATAGAGCACCTCAAAGCCACAGAATACAGGCAAATTTTGCTGTACTCTGGTCCTGCGATCTTTCAAAATTATCTGCCCAAAAGATTTTTTAACCACTTTGTAACATTGCACACCGCTATAAGACTATTATGCTGTCCCGAATTATGCAGCAATAGCGAATTTGTAAGTTATGCCCAGTCACTTTTAACTCTTTTTGTCAGCCAAATGGGTGAAATCTATGGGATTGACGCGGTATCCCATAACGTCCACTCGTTACTGCATTTAGGGAACGATGTAGAAAAGTTCCGATGCCTCGACAATTTCTCTGCATTCAAGTTTGAGAATTTTATGCAGACATTCAAAAAATTTGTTAGAAAACCAGACAAACCCCTCCAACAAATTCTTAAGAGGTACCAGGAACAAGCAAGTCTTGAAACAGCTCAAATCCAATCAGAGCCTCGGGTGCTCTATAAGTACACAGAAAGCGTTTTGCCAGACACATTCAATAGCACAAATTACACTTTCTACAAACAGTTAGTATATAAAAATCAAACAATCGACGTACGAAAAGTAGCCGACTGCTTTATTATCGCCAATAGAATTGTACATAAAGTTTTGAATATTCTTGCGAGAGGAAACGACAACGTTTTAATCACGAAAAGGTTCCAAAATCATGCGAATCTTTTCGAAGTACCGTTGCCGTCGTCCGACTTAAATATTTATAACGTCGGAGACCTTTCGGAAGAATTAGAGGCGATAGACGTGCTAGGCGTATTGAAGTGCTTCGCTCTTCCTACAGATCAGGACTGTATGGCCACATTTCCTATGTTGCATCTCACATACCACTAAGGTTCATTTGTTATTCTTGTACCGCGTTATTATTCACGTTTTGCACGAATTAAGTGGGAATTTATGCTTCTTTTCTTCGTTTCCAGATTTATTGCTGCAAAAAGATGGAGATGCTAAGAGTAAAATACCGCAAGAAATACCGGGTCCACTTCAAGTATTATGTCGTCGACTTTTCAGATGGCGTAGAGGTGGTCCCAATAAATTGGATTGTGGGTTCGCCCAAGGGTCTAAGAGCATATTGTCCTAAAAAACACAGTAAATTTTATTTACTTGTTGAGAGAATGGAGCCACCAAAGCCAGGTACACCAACATATGAAATCCAGGATGTGATTGCTGGTGCTGGTATGTACCAACAAATTCTTTAGATTAATTCCATTTGACATAACGTAATTGTTGACTATATGAATGTGTTCTCTTCTTTAAAAATTTATTAGTTTTCTATTTCGCTTCAGAACTATACTCCGTGGCGAAACACAAGCTCGACGAGAGCCTCAACTTTTCAAAAGTATTGTCTACGGACGAGGAAATAGCAAAAACTCGCCGTAGGATTGTGGCGAGAAGACACGTCACTTCGGATGACGGCGAGGAGGAGGACTCGCGAACCGCGTATCCGACGGTTCCCCGTGCATTAAGGGCCCGAAATCGCGAGGAAGATATTCGAGCGGCCACCTCGTTTCATTTCTCGCACTTATGCGAGGAGACTATTCGCCCGGGCACCTCGTATGAAGCACAGGAATTGCCCACCACCTCATCAGTGACATCACTGGATGATTTGATGCGTTTGAATACGCGTATATATAATGAACTGGTGCGTCAAACGCAACAATTAAACAATATTTCGAACACCTTGGCGAGACTAGAAATGCGCCAAGAAGGTACCGCGCGGGAAGTCTGCGCGCCACCCACAGAGCCGGCAATTAATGCAGGGAGAAAAATAACAAAGGACTTCCCGTTGAAGACAGAAGAGGCTCTTCTGAAATTAGAGGAAGACCTCTGTGAGGAAGATGCTCACAAAAAATTGGTATGTGGTCTTTTGTTTTTCAGAGTTTCATTCTGATGCACTATTTTTACCGAACTTTAACCTGAGATCTTTATTTTTTTCAGTTACAACAATTCCGTGTACTCGGTGGCACCGATTTAAAATCAAAGACCAGGTTTGTGATGGAATTTGTTTTCGACGATGGCCTGGCCAAAAATTACAACTGAACTGGACAGAAAAACAAAAAAGCTCTGGGTGTACTAAGAGTGGCCAGTCTGATAGTAGGTAAGCATGTGATTGGTGTTTATGTGACACTTTCGAATAAATAATTATAATCGATAATTAAATTACATTGCATTTCAAAGTGTAAGCGAGTATTCACGATATTCTTTACCCTTTGTTTAGATTACATCCAGCAAAGTCTACCGACCCAGACGCACAGCGATATCCGGCACCAAATAAAGGAGTGGTTGAGACATTGTAAGGATCGGTATCAAAGCCGACAACCCAGAGAGTTACCTCAAGAAAAGTAAGTATCCAACAGATTGTACAAAGTTTCGTGTCTAATTCTCTGTTATTAAGAATAGAATTATCACTAATTTAATATATTTTGTATTGTGACGTTACGTTTTTGGACGTAAGTCACAAAAGGCTATCTCCACCGGTTTAAAACTAGCGCCGCGCGATATTAGAGAAGAGCGTCTCCAATCAGGGAAATCCTAGCGATCTGATGACAATATTAACGACTGCGAATTCGTCTGAGCCAACAAGGGAGAAGCAAACCAGGGACGACCATCAACCCACAGCACCCCAAATCGCTAAATCTGCCAGCCCAGAGGAACTCGGCCCGACCAGGGTGAACATTAAGGGGATCAGCGGTCTCCGATGGCATCCGAAGACGACCGGTCACCGTTGGAGGAGCCGGGTGGTGAGGCAAGCGACCCCGAGTTGCCCTTGCATCGTGGGAGGCTTGACCAATTTTCGTCTCGACGAGGCAGGGTTGGCGCTCAGAGGGCCTACGGCCCTGGCGTCGTTCACCCGAGGGCACAGCGAGCCCTGCGCGCGCGGTAGGATCCAGCGACCAATAGAAATCGATTTCGGGGACAAAGGCGGCTAGACGAGCGTTAGGGAATAGCGCGCAGAATTCGGCACTCTTGTGCTGACTGTCGAAGCGAGCGAGCGGAGAATTAGCGACTGACGAATAACCACATGCGACTACCGCACTAACGCACGGACGTAGGAAGGAAGGAAGGAAGGAGGCTAGCGATCCCCAAATCCTCCTTACTAGCGGCGTGCTACCAGCAAATAATTATTAGCGGTAAGCGAACACCTTCCACTCTAGCTTTTGTGAGGGACTGACTTCTTGGTGAGATCCCAGCTAGAGATTCGCTGTTTCTCGGCCCTTAAGGCCTTCTCGCTTTCGACTGTAAGTTTCCATTTTCGATCTGTTGTCTAGATCTTATTCTTCGCTTCAATTCTTTCCTGTACTATCGATTTTGTAGACTGAGATCTTCCTGCGGGCTGACGAAGTCAGCCAAGAGTCAATTGTAGAAAATCTGTAGGATTCTGAACACCGGGAATTCGGGAAATCTATTAGCGCCGATCATCCGCGTTGAGCTAGCGAACATCCAACTGTAATTTCGACTATTCTAACTCGCAGCCACGTGCTTCGCCCGAGGTTGCTAATGAACACCTCGAGCGAAAGCCCCTCTCTCTGCCTCATTGTCGAAATAAAACATCAGTATTAGCTCAATCTTGGCTTGTTCATCTCGTGTCAAACCCACGTGCTCTCCTTGTTGTCTGATCTAGCCGAAGATCAGACGTGGCCGTTCTCTTTGCGATTCTTGTGAGATTTTGAGTGGCATCTTCGATGCCTGGCGCCCATTTTTGTGGTACTAGGGAATAGTTGGCTTCGAATCTCCCGGGCCGAAGTATCTTGAAAAGTATCGTCCAGAGAAATATAAGAGTTGGGGAAATTCAGTTCTCCCCATAAACTAACGTCTCGATCTAACTGGTAACCATTAAAGTAAAAAGTCTTCCTTTCTCATTATTCTCGAGTCTAGCTCAAAAGCCAGACTCGAGAATATTCTTTTATTTTCCTGATAGTATCATTTCAGTATCCCAGCTCATAGAGTAGTGGCAGCACGTGCAGGCAAAGGACAAGGCCAAGGACCAGCACGGGAACCACCAGCCCCACTACAGGTCGAAGAACTGGCCGATGAACCGGCCGAAGAACCGACCGAAGGACCAGCTCAAGAGCCAGCCCTCCTAGAGCCTTTCGATGGCGAAATACTAGATTTAGACTATAGTAATATAGAATTTATAGACGACGAACGATGGGATTAGGGAGACCTATTTTTATTTTATTAGAGATTAGTATTTAGTATTAGTATTTGCATGTAATATTAGTTAATTAAGCTATTTTTTTCATATATACTCAAATAACTAGTTTTGACAACCGTCCCCAGGCGCGATGTTTTATATGCTTATATATGTTATATTTTATATAGACCTATATATGTGTTACTTGATAGTTAGAATTGACGACCGATGAGCCATGTGATATTTTTGATATTTTATATTAAGGGGATAAAGACAGTTAATTTTCTCATTCTTTAATTAATACACTTTTATATATATAGTAATTTGGGCTATAACTATTTTACATTAAACAAACAATAAGGGTGTTTTTTAACACATTGTGGAGGTTTCATTTTGCTACTTGAACCAAGATCTATTTCGGTGCAGTCACTTTTTAAGGTTTTAGCTATAAAATTAACTGTCTTACATCATCTTAATTATCAAAACTATGTACATACCTGTGTAGATTCCTTTATTACTACTAATATTGCTCATCCAACTTTGCACATATTGTAATATACTTGTTATCATACAAAGTTGAATGGGCGTAGTGCCATAGACGAGCAATGCGATCTACTTTATATTTTATTTATTTTGATTCATTGTCATTATCTATACATTAGTTTATGTGCATAATATGTTTGTCGTCGCGCTCGAACAGTTCCAAACATTCCTAGCATTGGTAAAGATGTAGTGTACTATTTTAACTTTACCTCATTATTGTAATGTTTGGTCCAATTCAAAGTTTTTTTATGCCATGTGGACGTTATTCAACTTCGAATATTATTTTTACAGCCATTCATACAGCGATTCTGTCTTCTGTATTACAAAGTGCAATTCTCTGTCATAGAATAGAATAGCTAGTTGTTAAATATCCATATAGTCGTTTCGAGGTTATATTGACGTATGTATTGCGTTGAAAATATGTGATGTTGAATTTTTATGTAATACTTTATTATTTTTTATGTCAATAAAATGTAATTACATGTTCTCCAGAATTAAATGTTTATATGCAATTATTTATTCCAACAACCGTATACGTCCAATTTTGTGCCGTAGCGTACCCCTGCGTATAACCTGAGGATAACCCATGGTTATCATCGCGGATAATCCGTCGGTCAACCGCCCAGGTTAACCTAAGGCTCGGACAACCATGTTTCATTCGTCGATCCTAAGGATAACCGACGGATATCCTCGGCTACCATTCGGATAACCTCAGGCTCATCCTATATCCTTTTCGGATATCCGGAGGATAGCCTTGTGCTATCTGGGGAATAAAACGAGCCATACCGAATTAAAAGTGTAAAAATGGAAACAGCAATAATAAATAATAGTGAAATCTTAGTAATAATCTTCTTGGTTCCTTGATGCAAATCGTTGGCAATCTTGTCAGCAGGCACACACCGACCGTCAACCTCTCAGATGCAGCGACAGACTGAGTGGCGACGCTTTAAAAATGGCCGCCACAGCTCTCTCACAGCAGTTTCCCGCCGTAATTTCTTGTCCGATTTCCCCCGCCACACGGCTAAATGGGTCGCTAACTCGGTAGCGCGGACCTCAGTACCGACGCTAACTCCAGCCGCAGATAACGCCCCAACTTAGCAACCCGGCGCTACTTAGCGCCCATCGTTAGCGATCCAGACTCGCTCGAAGTGCTACCTTTGCGCCCACTAGCGCTAACTCGGAGATAGCGACCGGCGCTATCGATAGCGCCAGAACCAGAATCGCGCCCCTGGTCTCTTAAGGGCTTTTGTTAGTGAAAAACGCTGCAAAATTCTTCCCCAAAATTTGGTCCACAACTAATTTCAATAACTTTATTACTCTACCTGGACGTTATTATGGAGGTTTATTGCTCTACCTGGACTGGTCATATAAATATATGTCAGTAGCCTTAGGTAGAGATAAGACGTACTGGGACACGAAATCTAGATGCGAAATCTTCGCTGCGAGGTTTCACTGAAGAAAACTGGAGACCTTTAAGTTAGTTGTGATTTATCTTGCCAGAAAGCACAGTCTAAGCTAATACAGTACTATTTTTACCTCCGCTCATTCGAGTTTGTCGTTTGATGTTAAATTTCACATAATAAGAATGGCTAATCAGCTTGAATCTGGCTTCATAAAAGCTGATTCTAGAAATTTGCCAAAAATTGATATGTTTATGGTGTGTGAATTTGTGAAGGAGAACGATAAATTCAATGCCAGAGAAATTCGTAGTGCAAAGGCTGCCATGTAAGTAATATTTCAATGCCGACACGGTATTTTTTACTTTACATAAAACGTGAACGGATTGAAACAAACTGTTGCTTTTAGGTCATCACGAGAAAATTATGGAGACCAAGCCATTGGGTATGTTTCTTTGCAAAGAGACAGACCAATTTGTATTGTTAAATGCAACGTGCGTCCTGAGCATCGAATGCATACTCAGGGGTACAAAGTAACTTTAAAAATGGATGAAGACGAAAAAAAAATGATTGATGTTCAGTGCCATGACTGTGCTGCAGCAAGTGGTTAGATTTCATTAAGAATACTAATTGTTTATGGCATATTCAATCTTTTTTGGTTTTTATAATCACGCTATTCGTTTATGGTAACTTATAGGTGGTTACAAACATGCTATAGAATTTTTGATGTGGATTCACCGGCGATCCGAAAATCCATCAGTGACGGAAGTTGAGTGTTATTGGCGGCGGGCTGCTTTGGCTTCAGTAGGATCAACAAAGAAGTATATTGAAAGCAGGGAATTAAAAGATACAGGAACATCAAGCAAGATGTCCATGCCAGATAATTTCACCTTTTTAATGGATGTGGTGAAAATGGCAAAGGACAAGCAGGTGGACAGACAACTTAGCAGGCATAACTTTGACTTGGAAAGTCGTGAGTTAATGGCCCTCTCCATTCACCAACTCCTAATGAAGTTTAAAGAGACAGGGAAATGTCGGCGAATGAGTTCCTAGAATTTGCAAGTAAACAAATATCTACAGACCTTTGCAAAAAGGCCGAAGTATCAAGCAGAGCTCAAAGCGATAACTTACTTTGGTACGAACTGCGGTATGAAAGAATCACTGCCTCTAAATTACATGAGGTAGCACGTTGTTCGACGGAAGACGGTTCCTTAGTGCAACAAATCATTGGGGCAGTAAAAATGTTTGAGACAGAGCAAATGCGAAGAGGGAAGAAACTGGAGAAGGAAGTTTTGAAGGAAGTCGCGGAAAAAGCAAATTTATATATGAGGCAATGTGGACTGCAATTGATTCCCCAATTGCCAATATTGGGTGCTTCTCCTGACGCTATAGGAGATGATTTTATAGTAGAAATTAAGTGCCCGTCAACAACGAATTGATTTGACGTGTTTTTGCCGCATGAGAAAATAAATGATAAGTGCAAAGCTCAAATGCAACTGCAGATGTTAGCTACAGGCAAAAGAAAAGGGATTTTCTGTGCGGCCGATCCAGACTTTAAAAATATGAGGGAGGTGACAATCCTCTGAGAGAATTATGACGAACAATATTTAACTCCCATCGTTACCAAAGCTGTAAGGTTTTGGCAAGATTATATTTTTCCCAAACTGTTTCAAAGTGTGGCCAATAAATAAGTGTTCTTTTAAATTCTTGATTTCAGTTTTATTTTTAAATTCCATACATTCCATGCATTCCAGACATTGCATACACTTCACACGCTCCATGTGTTTAGTACGTTCCATACATTCCGCATAGAGCTTTACAAAAAATACACAACAAATCCTGTTTAAAATTAAATACAAAATCCGTCCGAAAACATTAAAATGTAAGAAAATGCGCCAAGTAGCAGTTGGATTTCCCCACAAAAATATAAGAAATATAATATATAATGAAATATAACCAAAAAAAATAGATATACAAGAAAGCCAAGCTTTCATTCAAAGATACCTCGATTTAACTCGCATTAGCAATTAACAATAAATTAACAATAAATTACCGATTAACAATACAAAAAATCTTGGCGTGTGCGCGCTTCATTCCGAGGTAAAAAGGCAATGGAAAACTGATTTAACGCTAGAACTACCAACGATTGTTATGCTGTTAAAACGAACCACGTTAAAACAAGTCATTTCAACTCGTTCGGTAGAACTGGTGTTAAACCTAACACTGTCTTTACTACAATATGAGTAAATCCTAATAAATCTTTCATTTTCAACCATATATACTATATACAGCGGCCTTGTTATCCCATTTTTGCCTCCGATATATGAATATTCTCCGATTTCATGAGCATTGTCCAGTGCCTCATAACTGACAAGGAGATCATTTTTCCCGATATTGATAAGAAGGAGGTTCTCAGTTCATCGCGTATATGTTTCTTTAAAAGTTTTTTAGTAATATTACTGGACCAAGTGCCTCGAATGAAGCGCGCACACGCCAAGATTTTTTGTATTGTTAATCGGTAATTTAATGTTAATTTATTGTTAATTGCTAATGCGAGTTAAATCGAGGTATCTTTGAAGGAAAGCTTGGCTTTCTTGTATGATATCTATTTTTTTTTGTTATATTTCATTATACAGGGTGTAAACATGATAGCTCCCGGCGCTTTTAGGGGAGGTAGAGGGGGAAATTCTAAGGTTTTACAGCCCATATTGTCAGGTCGCATCTCTTTTCGTTTAATTGTTATTCCATGTTAAAGTTAGCCGTAAGTTATTGGAACGGGTAGCTTATGAGATCAGAGACCGGCAGAATAGGGGAGTGACCGGGGATCCCTCCTTACTTTTTTTACTCTTTTTGTCTTAGTCACCGTCGCTGATCCCTCCTTACTACGCCGCGCCGTTGACATACTGAGATGTACCAGGCAGGCCCGGAGGGATAAAAGGAAGGGCCATGTGATCCTTAGGCCATTGATTTTTTATGTATACGAAACATTGGTTAAAGCGAGTAGAATTAAACGGCGCTATGCACAGTGAGGTTTGTATCGATACATATCGCAATAATGAGTGTCGCGATGAAAATCTTAACAAGTATTTGACTGGCCCCGTTTCGATGAATCATTGTCAGTCGGTATTGTTGCTTGTATTGCCTTCGTGAAACTTTAAAACCTTGCGTCTACAACTCATGCAAATGCTACAAGCCTCACTGTGAGCATCCTTATTTCTTGCATCGCGCTGCCAATAGAAATTAAATCTATTGACTCCTCTGTTTTTATTTCAGTATAGGGCTATTTACTCGCTAAGTCATCACATTCCACGTCCATACAAACACTTTTTCACAATATGCTTTTCTCTTTAAAAAAATCATAACTCCGCAAGCAGGAGATATCAACAAGCCGTCAACGGTGTAATATTCAGAAAAGATCATACTTTCATAAAAAATACCCGAAGAATGCAGAAGTTGTTTAAATTATAATGACTTTAGATTATTGTGTTTAATTGCAAATACCTCGTATAGGCTGTGACGTTACGCATGGCGCCTGTCACAAAGCGTCTCCTCACTCAAATTTAGCGCCGCTGTAGCAGCGGCAAATAGCGTCTCCAATAATGTTCGAGCGAGATCAAGAAATCATGTATTAACGTCTATACTATCGTCCGAGCCTATAAGGAAGCAGCAAGCAGGGACGACCATCCACCCTGCGAACCCGAAGTCACCAAATCTGCCAGCCCAGAGGAATCGGCTCGACCAGGACGGACATTAAGGGGTCAGCAGCCTCCGAAGGGGTCTCCAACGAGGAGGTCATCGAGGGAGATCACCGGGTGGTGAGGCAGGCGACCCCGAGGCACCCAGCTCAGAAGAGGACGACCTCCCTTGCCGTCTCTTCCAAGCGGGTTTGGCGCCCTGTTGGGCACACGGCCCTGGCGTCGTTCGTCCGAGGGCACTGCGAGTCCCTGAGCGCGCGGTAGGACCCGGCGACCAATAAGCGATCGATTTCGGGGACAAAGACGGCTAGGCGAACGTTAGGGCAAAGCGCGTAGAATTCGGCACTCTTGTGCTGACGATTAGAGCGAGCGGACGTGCGTTCCTGAATTAGCGAGCGATATACTGGCGAACCAAGGGCAATACTAGCGAGCTAAACGTAGTCAAGGAAGGAAGGAAGGAAGGAAGGCGATCGATCCCACTCATTCGCGTCACTGCCGAATTGTAAAACTAGCGGTAAGCGAACCTCCTTCCCAACTAGCTTTTGTAAGGGACCACCTCCTTCGGTGGATCCCAGCTAGTCGCTTCGTTGTCTCTCAGCCCTTCTGGCTTTCGATCTATCGACTGTAAGCTTCCGTTCTCACTTTCGCGACTTGATCTCTCTTTTGGTGTTTGATCCTTTGCTTTTCCGAATGAGATATTGTGTAGACTGAGATCTTCCTGCAGGCTGATAGCGTCAGCCAAGAGTCACTTCATAGAGTTCAGATTTTGCGGATTCTGTTAAATCATTAGCGCTGGTCAACTGCGTCGAGCTATCGATCATCTCCATGTAACTTTCGACTTGTCCAACTTGCAACCACGTGCTTCGCCCGAGGTTGCTGATGAACACCTCGAGCGGAGACCATTCTTTCTGCTTCATTGTCGAAATAAAACATCAACTAGCTCAATCCTGGCTTGTTCACTCGTGTCGAACCCACGTGCTCTCCTTATTGTCTGATCTAGCCGAAGCAATCTTGTCAGCCGCCTCGGGAGATTCTCTGTTGCCGTTCCTTAGCGCCTTAGTTGTTGAGTGGTTGTTCGAGGCCGATTGTGTTAGAGTTTTGAGTGGCTGTCCGAAGCCCATTTTGTTGAAGTCTTGTATGGCTGTTTGAAGCCTAAAGAATCTATTTGAGTGGCATCTCTGATGCCTGGCGCCCATTCCGGATTTGCTAAGGAATCGTAGGCTTCGAATCTCCCGAGCCGAAGTATCGGGAAAATTATCGTGAGAGGAAAAATTATAAGAGTTGGGAAATTCAGTTCTCCCCTTTAGATTCAGAGACCCCATACACTAACGTCTCGATCTAATTATGAACCATTAAAGAAAAACCATTTTTCTAATTATTCTCGAGTCTAGCTCAAAAACCAGACTCGAGAATATTCTTTATTTTCCTGATAAGGCATATTTCTACTTTACTGGAATTAAGTTGGTAGATGCATCGGGTTGTTTTCTAAAGAGCCACTAAATTTCCTTTTGGTGCACCATGGACTTATTTAGTTATGTAATAATATCGTAACCCACTACTCCAAACGACACTTTTTCGGGTCAATTTTTCTTTACAAAATATTTTAAAAAAAATGTGACCGACTTCGAAAACTGACAGAATTCCAGAGAGCTGAAAACTAAAAGAGCTGAAAAGTAAAAAACAAGCAACACAAAAAATGCCCTGAAAAGTAAAAAATAACTTCTGGTTGTCATGGATACAGAAATTTGCATTAAGCCTAAATATTCTGCAACTTTTCGGAGGCGGCGCAAATATAAGTAAAATATTACTGGCAATCGTGTGTCTTACCCGCACTTATCCGCATTTTCTTTCTTAGAAAATCTATCTTTCGTGCTTACTCACTCTTGCTTTCGTACTCTTCCTCCCGCCACTCAATCGCTCTCTCTCTCTCTCTCTCTCTCTCTCTCTCTCTCTCTTTCGATCTATCTCTATCCTTATATATCTACCTGTCCAACCACAGGATGACTTTAATGATTGACGAAGACAAAATGGTACACAGGAGAGTAACGATAGTTCTATTGCCTGCAGTCTGTTATATGTATATGCGTATTTGCTAGATTAACCAACACTTATGAGATGTCGGAATTGTTCGGAATTGTCGAATACCAGACCAGTTAATGTTAACAATATTAGCATATTCGATAGGGTATACTTCGCCCCTTCAATTTGTAGATATATATGTACATAGAGACCACGAGTATTTTCAGATATGAGTGTGAGGATTTCGTGACGTTTGTAATATTTTACTTATATTTGCGCCGCCTCCGAAAAGTTGCAGAATATTTAGGCTTAATGCAAATTTCTGTATCCATGACAACCAGAAGTTATTTTTTACTTTTCAGGGCATTTTTTGTGTTGCTTGTTTTTTACTTTTCAGCTCTTTTAGTTTTCAGCTCTCTGGAATTCTGTCAGTTTTCGAAGTCGGTCACATTTTTTTTTAAATATTTTTTTTTATTTAATGCTTTTTAGTATAGGAAATCAATAAATTGATGGTTCGTGGTCGATTTCATTTTGAATTTCATCGTTGCACTGGTGTAACAGTTATAGACGAAGAAATGTAGCCGAATTTGTTGAAGAAAGAAAAGCTTGTACATTCCGAAATTTATGCAAGAGGGTGTACCGCGAGAACTTCCCTTATAAGTTACTCAAAGTTTCATCCTTATCGCACAAGCGATCCCAAAGCTATCGCCGGACAATCGAAAGTTCGGTTTTTATGCAATAACAATTGTTAGCGTTAAACAATTTAGGGAGAATTTACATTGGGACCAAGCCGTGAGCATCCTCTATAAGATAGGCAAGGTTTCATCAAGATCGGTCCATCCATCTCGGAAATATCGCCGGACAAATGCAATTTGTAGTAGAAACGTGAAATCAGCGCGAAATTCGGTTTTTAAGCAATAACAATGGTTAATGTTAAACAATTTCGACAAAATTTACATTGGGACCAACCCGTGAGCATCCTCTATAAGATAGGCAAGGTTTCATCAAGATCGGTCCACTCATCTCGGAAATATCGCCGGACAAACGAAACTTGTAGTAGAAATGTGAAATCAGCACGAAATTTGGTTTTTAAGCAATAACAATGGTTAATGTTAAACAATTTCGACAAAATTTACATTGGGACCAAGCCGTGAGCATCGTCTATAAGATAGGCAAGGTTTCATCAAGATCGGTCCATCCATCTCGGAAATATCGCCGGACAAACGCAATTTGTAGTAGAAACGTGAAATCAGCGCGAAATTCGGTTTTTAAGCAATAACAATGGTTAATGTTAAACAATTTCGAAAAAATTTATAATGGGACCAAACTGTGAGCATCCTCTATAAGATAGGTATGGTTTCATCCCGATCGGTCCACCCATCTCAGAGTTCTCGCCGGACAAACATTAAAAAAAAAAAAAAAAAAAAATATATAGCGGTCGAATTGAGTACCTCCTCCTTTTCGAAGTCGGTAAAAATCATAACACCGCGATTATACAAGGTATCGGCAAGCGGCATATTATTTAGAAAACATCAAACTTTCATAAAAAAAATACCCGAGGTACGCAAAAGATGTTTCAATTATAATAATTTTATTTAATTGTAATTGTTTCCAACAAACATCAAGCATCTTTCCACTCTCAGTGCTTGTCTTTTTTAAAATGAAAGTCTGAGGTTTTTCGAATAATATGCCGTTTGCCGTAACTCGATATCTCGTATAGTCGCGAAGATATGATTTTTTAAAGAAAAGTTGGCCCGAGAATGTGTCGTTTCTTAATAGCCGAACGCAACGGATTGAGATCCAAAGCACGAAGATCAACGAGGCGGGAATCGAAGAAATGGGGTCCACCCCTGACCAGAGAGAGATAAGAACGGCCCCCTTGTCTGACGCGACAGGCAGGCCTAATTTTTTTCGAAAGCATCATATCCGTCCAAAAACATTAAACTGTAAAAAAATGCGCCAAGTAGCAGTTTGATTTTCCCCAAAATTGAAATATAACAAAAAAGATAATAGATATCATACAAGAAAGCCAAGTTTTCATTCAAAGATACCTCGATTTAATTCGCATTAGCAATTAATAATAAATTAACAATAATTTAGCGATTAACAATAAAAAAACTTGGCGTGTGCGCGCTTCATTGCGAGGTAAAAAGACAATGGGAAACTGATTCAAACCCAAAACTGACTTTACTACAATTTAATTTCTTTAAAAGTTTTTTTAGCAATATTACCAGAGAAAGTGCCTCGAATGAAGGGCGCACACGCCAAGTTTTTTTATTGTTAATCGCTAAATTATTGTTAATTTATTATTAATTGCTAATGCGAATTAAATCGAGGTATCTTTGAATGAAAACTTGGCTTTCTTGTATGATATCTATTATCTTTTTTGTTATATTTCAATTTTGGGGAAAATCAAACTGCTACTTGGCGCATTTTTTTACAGTTTAATATTTTTGGACGGATTTCACGTCTTTTTGTTAGTTAATGCTTTACAATAAAGACAATCAAATTTCTAATTATTTATCAATGTTTCAATTTTATGGGAAAATCAAACTGCTACTTGGCGCATTTTTTACAGTTTAATGTTTTTGGACGGATTTCATGCCTTTTTGTTAGTTAATGCTTAACAATAAAGACAATAAAAATTCAAAGTATTTATCAATGGTTTAATTAATACATTTAAAAGTAAACTTTTATTAAAGTGTTCAAATATGCACCATCACCTATGTGCATGTTTATGTTATAATGTAAGTTTAATGTTACAATGTATTTATAACTTAATCATGCACATAGGAGGAGATCTAAGAAATTGAGCTGAATGTGAGAATATAGATTCCCTACATAATATATAGCTTGCACTTAACAAATTCAATATTCCGAAGTTAAACAATATGAGATTTACAGCTTGCCTAATATAATTTCAAATTTTAACTTTAGTCTGTTGGAAGTTAGAAGCATGCTAGTAATTGGTAATAATTAGCACCTGTTTACTGATTCTCAATAGCTAGGGTGCATTTAAATTGCAGATTAGATAAGCTACACCCTCATACACACTTTAACTTTGGTATATCTGTATATACCAAATATCAGTACCAAATGCATAGGTCACGGGGCACACAATCTAAAGTAATGAAATTTACTAAACAAGTACTGATTACCAATTGCTATTATATCCCTAAACGACATGTGATTGGTTATTAGTACTTGCTTACATCATTTTAGTTCTTTAGCTGAAGCGTTCCTTGAACAATGAACTTGACAGTCAAGATACAAATTAGACTGCGTATGAGCATTTGGCTTGGTTTATATATTTTAATTGTAAAGCATTAAATCAAACAATGATTCAGATTAGCAAAAGAGAGATTCCTAATAGCTAGAATGTAATGAAATTAGAAATAATTTGATTTAATACTTTACAAGTTATTCCTGACTGTCAAGTGCCTAGCTGATGGAGCGCAAACCTAAAGTGCTGAAATTGGTTTGATTTAAAGGTCTCAAAATTGTTCAGTGCGTAGCACAACAATCACTTAATCATTTTAGCTCTTTAGCTGAAGCGTGCCTTGAGCAACAAACTTGACAGTCTCGATACAACCACACTAAATTAGGCTGCGTATGAGCATATCGCTTGGTTAATAGTATAACACTAAAACATAAAATCAAACAATCATTCAGATTAGCAAAGGAGCGATTATCAATAGCCAGAATCTACTGAAATTGTAAATGATTTGACTTAATACTTTACAAGTTATATTTGATAAGCTATATATGCAAGCTCTCTCATTCTCAGTCTAGTTTTTTTATGTATCCTGACTATCAAGTGCCTAGCTGACAGAGTGCAAACCTAAAGTGCTGAAATTAGTCTACGTAAGCAACTACTGATTACCAATAGCTAGCATTCCCTTAAATTGTAAATAATTGCTAACTAATTATTGGTTAAAAGATTCATATGCTAGACACTTGAGAATTTTAGCTATTGATAATGAGCACTTATTTACCAAATACAGTGAACAGTCATTTGTGAATTACGCACTTAACACTTTTGACATTTCATAATTCTCAATAGTCACAAGATAACAGGAACAGGGGCGAGGATAGTATGCTCTTTTATTAACTAAATAAAGAATTGAACCTGAAAAGCAAATAATAAAAATAAAATCGGAATAATCGGACTGTGTCACATAACCAGCCATGGCATAACCGGCTTAACCAATGTGTCGGTAACGTAAACACAACACAGCCATATTATCTCCGCAGCCCGCAGCATTTCTGATTGCTGCCATCTCGTATGAAAAAAGTGAAAGTTACATTTTTAGGAATTCTGCATGAATCCCATGACTCTTAATCCGCCTTGCCTTTACTACGAGAATAATAACGAGGTGAAATTCATATCTCCTGAATGACTGAACCGATTCGCTTGATTCTTGGCTCATTCGATTCAGAAAAATCAACGAAAAAATACAAAATTCAGAAATAAATCCTTGGAGCTGTAACTTTTACATAAATCGAGGTGAAAGTTTTATAGCAGACGATAACCGCTACACTTCGGGAGAAGTATCCTCGGTAGTCGCGCGCTGTACTATATATATAACTACTACTTGGCGCGAGACTCTACCGAGTCTCCTGATTACACCCCACTGCTACGCTGAGGTCATCCCACTCAGTTTGCGGACTACCGGTTCCGCAAAGATCGTCCAATCAGAGCGAAAATACTATAGTAGTTATTAAGTAAGCCAATCAGGGGATCGAGTCGTTTTTCTAGGTGTTACCTCTAATGGCACCGAGGCATACACATGCGAATTTATGGGACGTTCCTAGCAACGGGATCGAAGATAGCCTCTGTACTTTTAACATGTTATAACAACCAAACCAATAAATATCGGACATGATAATATGAACTCGAAATGCGTGGAATGTTCCCCTCTACCTCCCCTGAAAGCGCCGGGAGCTATCATGTTTACACCCTGTATATTATATTTGTTATATTTTTGTGGGGAAATCCAACTACTACTTGGCGCATTTTCTTACATTTTAATGTTTTTGGACGGATTTCATGCCTTTTTGTTAGTTAATGCTTAACAATAAACACAATACAAATTTTAAGTATTTATCAATGGTTTAATTAATAAATTTAAAAGTAAAATTTTATTAAAATGTCAAGTGCCATTTCTGTTCAAATATGCACCATCACCTAAGTACTCTTAGGTTTTTATTATAGGGGATTGCAAATTAATAAGGCCTGCTATTATTAATAGAATATCATCTATGAGTGGCATCAAACTGTGATGTACACAGGCGTGTGGAACAACCATACGGCTTTCCCTAACTCTTCTCATTACACGTTCAATATGTATACGAAGACTAGCTATACGTTTTGTCTCCAAAACTTCTTCTCTACTGGGCTTTGTAGCAGCAGATTCAGTGGGGGGGGGGGGGGGGGGGACGTATAAGGAAACAATTTTTCCTCTTCAAAATTGTCTGTATTTGTTTGAACCCTCGGTGTGCCATGACACTACAATCATTTGGCAGAAGCCTCATTATACCGCATACTTCAAATAATAGGCTATCACTTGTTCTTCCTCCATAACCACTTGGCATATAATTGATGAAGCCATCAGGAGTGGAAGATATGAGATATTTTAGAGTATTACACTTCTTATACTCTGACCATGTAAGTGCTTGTTTTGTTGGGTCGGAAGGCTTTTCAATCTCTATTTCAAAGCAATCAATTATAGATTGCACATTACTGTAGTTAGCACGGAAAGGTATCGCTAAAGCTTTCTTAATACTGTCTTCTGGTGGGAAATATATCAGTGTCTTTAGCATATGTGCCAAACGAGGTACAGTACTTGTAAAAACTTTGCTGGCTTGACTGGTTGATATGCCAAATTGCTTACCCAACCTCTGGAAGGTATTATCCAATCGAATCTTCATCAGAGCCAACTTTATACAATCAGCCCGAATATGCGTTTTAGCATTTAACATTTCCAGTATCCAACACCATTCTTAAGACAGTCCTATATAACTTTTTGGATTCATACTAATGAAGTAGTTTGTCAGCGATGAGGCTTGAACCTGACACTCCAGTTTATTTAAATCTTCGACTTCCTTCTCATCTGACTCATGAGGCTCCCATTCACTGGAATACACTGGTGTGTACAAGGAAGTGACAGCTGAAGATGAACTAGTACTAGGCACTTCTGCGGTGGTATTCTTGCCAAGTCCAAACTTCATTGGTGAAGTTCCAATGTCTCTCGCTGGAATTTTCCTTGGCGAAACTGCTGCATCAGCTGTGCAAGGTTTTATATTGCATGATACAAGCACACTGCGAAAGTGTCTTCCATCTCGCATTTTCACTTGCATTGCTTTATTAATATACTTTGTGATGGAAGTGGGTGTCTCTTCACTGAGATCAATCATCTCGATTTCATCACTTGGAGTAGTGCTTGTCCCTGGAGCAGCATTAACCTCGGCACCACTTTGGTTGTTGTCTGCTACGTTTTCTTGATTTTCAGTCCACGAAGAACAGCCTGGAACTGCTAAAATCTCCGCCACTTTTGCTCTTCGTTTCCGCTTAAGCGATGTCGGACGAAAACCTTCGCTCGAAATAGTTTTTCGATTTGGCTGGCAAGCAAAAATGTGTGGTACCACATTTGATTTCATTTTAATGGGATCACCCATTAAAGAAAAACGAACATAATTGTCCATGTCTTCTTTTAAATCAAAGTGATCCTCGCAGCAAAAAAAAATCGAATGGGTTGGTTCGTCTGGGCGCCCTGCTTGTTTGAACCAAAGGTTCCTCCGATTTTTCTCTTGAAGCACAGTTACAAACACTTTCTCTGGTGTTCTTATTGTCGTGTTGATGCACAAAGGTACAAAGCACCACCGGTAACTTTTTTTCATTGCCATTTTTATTCGTACACTACAAACTTTGCTCTAAACTTGGGACGCGCTCTTTAATCTGTGCTAATAGCATATGCTGGGAGCTCGGGAACAACATCGTGACGTCGCGCGGCCCTCGGTTACCTTCGGATATAGTCGGCTCGTTTCAAATGCAGTCTTTCCGCGCCGGTAGAAAAATTGTTATAACTTTACTAAATGTTAATATTTTTAAGAACGACAAAGCATGACCTCTTTCATTTTATATTTACTACTAAGTGGCAAGCGTTTTGAAAATCGTGAGAAAACCGAATTCTTTTGTAGATATGGATTTTACAAATTCAATCGCTGTATTATCTTGCACGTGGATTGACAGTGTTGAGCTTGTGACATACACCGCTATTGATTTGACGCATATTGGCATTGTTCATTAAAAAGAACAAATATTGAATATTCAAGCGGAAATGTGAATGTTTCAACATCAATCTCAACTTTACAAAGTCGAAATCCCGTATAGGAGTTCGTCTTTGGTGATTTATACAGTTCTTCCCATATGGATATAAATCTGAAAAGCACAGAACATCCAAATCTTGGCAACAATTGTCTAGAGGAGCGGCTTCAACTTTCAGCATTTCATACAGCTCAGTAGACGTATCAGGAGACTCGGCAGAGTCTCGCGCCAAGTAGTTATTAGCTATAGCTATACAGCGCGAGAAGCCGAGGCTACTTATCCCGACGCGTAGCGGTTTTCGATCGATATAAGACTTTCACCTCGATTTCCGAAAAAGTTACAGCTTGCAGGCATAACTTATGAATCAAGCACAGCCTAATTTATTTTTCTGAATCCAATAAGCTAAAGAGCAAGGAAATGGGCCATGCGTTCAAGAGATATGAATTTCCTCCTCTTATTTTCTCGTGCGAAAATGATTCAGAAGAAGATTCAGACCAAAAATGTAGGTCACATATTTTCCACGCTAGGTGGCAGAATGTTCATATATTTCTAGCTTTGTAGCTGCGAGATGATGTTATGGTAGAGAGAGAAGGCAGATGTGAGCTGATATTAGAGAGAGATGCTAGACATGTAGAAAGAGACTAACTAACACGAGATGGATAGATGTCTTATTTCCTTGACGTTCGAGTGCTTGGTTATGTAGGCTATTTTATGACAGGAATATCTTACGCGAGGATATCTGACAAATTTAACAGTTTTATTCTCTTATTGGTACAGCTTTATGACCCTACTCAATCTAACACTGTTAAGCAATATCCTCTTATTCAATACAATTACAGACTACCAAAGTTGCCAAGTGCATAACCAGGACCCACTTAAATGAAAAAGCATCAATTTGTTCACCAAGTGATACTTCAGGTCTTTCATGTAAATGATTTCTGAACTACGAACCTTACTAATAATCAGTATTTCCTCAGTAAACTTTAGATCTTTCACTTCTGTAGTTTTTAATTATGTATCTGTTCAGCAAGTTTGAAATCTATAACTGAACTGGTTCTTGGGCACGCCCTTGTCAAATTTCACATTACAAATGTGTTGAATAAGAGAATTAATAGAACTTATTAAGTGTTGAGCCTAATCGTAATATTAATTTAGGGGCATACTAGTCGTGGAAAATTAGTAGTGCTCATCAAGTTTGAAGCATGTCGCTTAAGTCGTTCTTAGCCTATACATTTGACAAGTTCGACACTTTTCACATTTGTTGAATGAGGAGAGGATGTATAACGTAAGCGAAGGACTCCAAATTTGTTGGACGAATATGAATTGCCAGTAGATTACATGCCTTGAGTTCCATATAATGAAGTCCAATGCTTCGTATGTTACATTTGTTACGTCCTTACCTCCTGAACCTAACACATTATGTATACAGATAAGCTGCATCCCCCTCTTATTCATCATATTGTTGAAGTATTAAACATGTCAAATGTGTAGCTTGAGAATTACTTAAATAAATCAAAGACCTGAAATGTACTAAGCAAATACTGATTGGTAATGGCGGCCTGTTCCTAAGTTGTATTAGTATCAGTATCTACTCATCAAATTGCAAACCTGTCGCTTAAGTGGTTCTTAGCTTCACATTTGACAAGCTCCACAGTTCACAAATCTATTGAACAAGGGAGAATATCACTTCAGCGAAAGAGACCTGAAATTTGGTGAGCAAATACGCTTTCGCAATGTAATATTAGCTACAGAATAAAAAAAGAAAAAATAATTTTTACATTATACAGACAAGCTGTATCCTCCTCTTATTCGCCACATTGTTGAAGTATTAAACTTGTCAAATGGGTAATAACAAATTATATTTTTATTTTACCGATTAACTAACAAAAAGAATTGAAATCCCCCCAAAACCATTAAAATGAAAAAAAAAACAAGTAGTCCGCCCCCCACTCTCCGCCATCCCGACTCCTCAACCCACCAACCTTGTCAAAATTATTTAAAAAATTGCCAAAAATAGAAATGGATATCATTGGTAAACGAAAGCCAAGTTATAATTCAGATATAACTAATAACATACAAGAAAGCAAAGTTTTCATTCAAAGATATCTCGAGTTAACTCGCATTAGCAATTAACAACAAATTTACAATAAATTAGCGGTTAACAATAATAATAAAAAAAAACTTGGCGTGTGCGCGCTTCATTCGAGACATTTGCTCTGGTAATATTGCTGGAAATCTTTGAAAGAAATATATACGCGACGAATTGAGACCCTCATCCTTTTCGATGTAGTATATCGAGGTACTTGTTCTGGTAATATTGCTATAAGACTTTGAAAGAAATAGATACACGACGAATTGAGAACCTTCTTTTCGATGTAGTATATACTATATGTGATTGAACTGTAAATGTAAGATTTCTTGGGATTTTATATTGTAGTAAAGTGAATGTTAGATTTAAATTAGTTTCTCATTGGTTTCTTACCTCGCAATGAAGTGCGCACACGCCAAGTTTTTTTTATTATTGTTAATCACTAATTTATTGTGAATTTATTGTTAATTGCTAATGTGAGTTAACTCGAGATATCTTTGAATGAAAACTTGGCTTTCTTGTATGTTATTAGTTATATCTGAATTATAACTTGGCTTTCGTTTACCAATGATATCCATTTCTATTTTTGGTAATTTTTTAAATGATTTTGACAAGGTTGGTGGGTTGGGGAGCCGGGATGGCGGAGGGGGTGGGGGGCGGACTACTTGGCGTTTTTTTTCATTTTAATGGTTTTGGGGGGATTAAAAAAATATTTGAGGAATGTAGCGACGTTCTTGATTTATTTAAAAATTGTTCAAAAATTTTAATTGTTTATAATTCCGAAAACGCACTTTTGTCCGTTTTGAAAAAAATCATAGAGGTGCATTGAAGTCTCTAAAATCCCTGTAAATTTCAAGATGGTCAATTTAAAACTCTTTGAGATAAAATTCTTCATGCATTACCGGAACACGAGTTCGGCGTTCGGAGACCAGCGCGCGCCCGTGCGCCACGGATGCTTGCACACGGACCGCCGCTACCGATCACGACCAACCGTCCTTTTCACCTAAATAAAGGGTTAATCATCGGGTACCTGGTTGAATTATTCAATCTTTGCCTGAGTGGATGACTCCAGACTAATACTTAACCATAAAGTACTGAACGCTGTTTCCTCTCTGTATGTAGGGTCTAAATTACAGAAGGAAGTATCGGTAGATTACAATTATCCAACGGACCCCATCGTATACCGAACCGAAAATAATTGTGTAGGTGCATGGAAGGGTCGCGAGTCTGTTTTTGAAATTTTTCCTAGGTCACTCCTGGGTTTCCGAAGTTATAAAAATGTTCTCCCGATTCATTTATTGAAGATTTTCTCCGCGGATTAAAACAATTGCTACCACACGATTTGATAGCAAAAGAACAAAGCGCGTATTATCAAATCTTGAAAAACAGCCTAAAGAAAGGCGAAGTATTAGTTATTTGCGATTTTTCCGACAATGACGCGTTCCTCATTCAAGATGCGGTTTCTGGGTTCTACTGGAATAACAATCAAGCGACTATTCACCCCTACGTTCCATACTACAGAGTAGGAGAAACGTTAAAACATTTTAATTACATTGCAATTTCGGACATATACACCACAACACTGCCGCAATCCATTTGTATCAAAGTAAATTTTATGATACTTTCAGAAATATCAATCCCGCGATTAATAAAGTATATTATTCGTCTGATGGCACTGCTGCTCAATATAAAAATAAAAAGAACTTTCTTAATTTATGTTTGCATTCCAAGGACTTCAACTGTCCAGCAGAATGGCACTTTTTCGCGACATCTTATGGAAAAGGTCCATGTGATGGATTAGGGGGATCGTTAAAAAGAGCAGCAGCAGGAGCTAGCTTGCAAAAGAGTAACAGAATGTCAAATAACACCCTTACAATTGTATGATTGGGCCAGAATTTACTTTCCTAATGTTTCGTTTAGCTATTCCACTAATGTGGATTATAATAATCACGAGGAAATGCTTTCCACAAATTCCACAAATTTGGACAAATTCCAAAGTTTCAATATCGAGTCGAGTTAATTTTTTTGGCTAATCCTACGCAAGTAAATAATTTTTTTTCTATCTGTCTACCTTTTTTCTCCTTCTTGATGTAAACAATGTACATATATTGTGTACTACGAGTACACAAACACAGTTTTTAATGTGGCCTCAGGTCGGTCTCAAGCCCGAATAACACAGAAAGGAAACAGTGTTCAGTACTTTATGGTTAAGTATTAACCGGGAGTCATCCACTCAGGCAAAGATTGAACAATTCAACCATGTACCCGATGATTAGCCCTTTATTTAGGTGAAAAGGAGGATTGGCCGTGATCGGTAGCGGCGGTCCGTGTGCAAGCATCCGTGGCGCACGGGCGCGCGCTGGTCTCCGAGCGCCGAACTCGTGTTCCGATAACGCATGAAGAATTCGATCTCAAAGAGTTTTAAATTGACCATCTTGAAATTTACAGGGATTTTAGAGGAGACTTCAATGCACCTCCATGATTTTTTTCAAAACGGACAAAAGTGTGTTTTCGGAATTATAAACAATTAAAATTTTTGAACAATTTTTAAATAAATTTAGAAGGTCGCTACGTTCCTCAAATATTTTTTTTAATAAAAATTAAATCTTTTCTACGTGAAACTGTATTTCGCGCTTCTCGATATCTCATACCGTTCCACAGTTATGATTTTTTTAAAAAAAAGTTGCCCCAATTTTGCAATGCACATAACTTGCATAATAATTGACATTTTTACCAACGAAATGCAGATAATGTGGTTGTATATTAAGGACTACATGTTTACCAAATTTCAGCAAATTCGAAGACAAAGTGTCAAAAGGTGTGATCACTTTGCGTGGAATCGCCCATATAGAGAAATGTTCGTAATACGAATCTGGATCGGTAATATGCGTTAGCATTGCAGCAGGCTTATTCATTTTCTCACCTTCATCTTCATTGATCTCGAATTCTATTTCTACGAAGTCTTCACTTAATAAATTTTTATGGGAACGGGGCAATATAATTTCCGAGTACAACGGGTTATTTTCCTTCATCCATCCCAAAAGTTGAAAAATTTTGTTTAAATCCACCAATTTCTCCCATGCTATTTTTGATTTTGTCGGAATTCCATGTATTAATATACACTACCCTACAAAATTAGCGGGTCGCTTTATTTCGTCCGAAAATTGCCAATGTTTGAGCAGCTTGTAACTTCGTGAAAGAAATCGTACAAGAATGTGCATATGCTCATTTTAAAGCGCCAAGCTTCTACTTTAAAAGCCTCAGATCCTAATTTTTCCAACAATAATTTTTTTTCTACATAATCGCAAAATTTTGATGCTCCCTTCTCTCCTTCGAAATTTCATAACTTCGAAGTTAAATTATTGTCGCAAATGGCCCAAATCATGCTTCCGCATTCCCGCTCCTGTGGGCTTATATGAAATGATTTTGGTTTGGGAAAGGTCCCAATCGAAAGATGAAGGACTAGTACAGACCGGATGATAGCTGATTTTGTACGATTTCGGCGCTTTTTAGTCATAATAATGTGTTAAAAGTTATAAACTCAGCGTAGTTTTGACAACTTTTAGCCCATTAATATCACTATAAAAGCATCGAATCGTGTAAAATCAGGTATCATCCGGTCTGTATTGATCCTTTATCTATCGATTGGGACCTTTCCCAACCCAATATCATTTCTTATAAGCCCACAGGAGCGGGAATGCGGAAGCATGATTTTCGCGGCATTGTAGCCATGTTGTTGATATGCAGAGCGGTATAGCTGGGTACTTTAGGTGGACCATTGGGTCCGAGGTGGCGCCTAATTGAGAGGGCTACTCTGCACTGTTTGACAGCTTTGACAGCAAGTTCTGGGGTTAGGCATACACGCGATGCAGATATACTTCACAACAATATGATTTTACAACAATGCCCTACTCGTACCTATGTTTTTTAACTGTGGGATTTATCAGATTGTAGTAAATAGTTCCTTAGTTCCTTAGTACATAGTAATGACTTGTTTTGAATCATTACAAGTGCAACAATATTCCAATGTCTTTATCAAATGCAGTGTCTTGTTATTTAAATATTCCTATGCAGTTGTAATAATTTGGGCCTTTCCTATTATGAATGACAACCTACATAACTGTATTGTTTTGGATACTGTAAAATGATGATAAACAGAGTTGATCTTCCAGTTTTTGTATGTTTCAAAAAAGTTGGATTCAATAACCAAACGCTTGGTGAATACAGTTGTTTGAGTTTGAATCAATAGACATTTATTCAATAATGTGAGGCTTTTGAATCTTAGTAACCAAAAGGAAGTTACAGGTCTGCAAACATATCTTTGAACTGAAGCATTTAGGTCTGCGTAACAGTTCTTTGCAAATGATGTTTGTGAATAGGATTGTCTAATCGAGATCTGCTATTTCATAGTTACTTTTATCGTTATACTATAAACTGGAATGAAACGGAGTTGTGCATACTTTTTGCCAAAGTACTCTTCATTGTATTGAATGCTCCACTGTCAAAAATATGTGAATGAAGGTAATATATCAACCATTCTTGGTTTTGCTATATCTGATACTAGAATCAGAGGACTGTTACGTAGAACTAATATTTCAATACAAAGATATGTGTGAGCACTGGTCATACGGGTGAGCTTTTATAGTTCTTAAGGTTTGTAGGCCTCAAATTATTGTGCAAATATGTATTGGTTCAAGTTGAAGTGGCATAATATTTTCTTTCTGAATTTTTAAAAATGCAATCTTGTATTTGTTTTTGCAAAATAGAAATATTTCCCATAGCTGAAATGCATACATACACCCTAATATTCCTAGCACAGACGTATGACATTCCTCCGCAACAGAATTACTATGCATTCCCAGCGCATAGATGTATATTATTTGTCCTGCATATCTATAGAAACTATCATAACACATTTCACACTGGGAATCAAACTCATGACTTACTATTCGAATCGCTTTGCCATGCTGAGGCACTACTTCAACTATTCTCATTACGTGTTTTCTTTCCGAAAAAAGACTGCAAACACCATTTATTAGAAAAACAGGAACGACTATGGCTAGTCGGCTACAGTTTCGATCTCTACACGTAGAGTAATATTTCATAAAAAAAAGTTATTGATTTTGTAGAAAAGTATATACGCGTATACATATAATCATTCGAATCGTTCAACGTCATACGAATCATTCAAATTATAATCTACAAGATTTTGTCTGATCATATTCGTTTTCCATGAATCTCATATGTTCATGCCATACTAAAAACAGTTTAAATGGTAATAATGCCACGTTTTGGACACAATTGTATAATATGAAACAAGATAATTGCGGCGTTTCATAAATATTTGGTTGTCCAAAATGTAATTATAGACATAGAGCAGAATCAGAATTCGCGTCTCTTTTTCTATATTTCCTGGTTTTCCTTTTCTTTATGTTTCTATAAAATCGACATTCAATGAATTCTATGTATCGCTATACTTTTGGCAATAGCATGTACGTAACATGCGTATAATGTGAGACAGTCTATTACAGTCGAAAGGAAAAAGAGACACACCGATCCCCATATATAGTATAATATGCTATAGTACGCATAGGTATATACTATACGTATAGTATGCGTACTTGGGACTCGGCTCGGACTCGGTCTCGGAACCTCGGGAGCTGGGAGCTTCCCAGTTCAAGATCGGAAAAGCGATAAGCGAGTGCCGGAAAAAAGGGGGATCGAAACAGATGAACATATGCATGTGTTGAAAGTCGACACACACACATTTGTCGGCTGGATCATGCGATAGACATCGCGAGCAGCTCCATCTCGCCCGTCAAATTCTGTAGGTAACACAGCTAGCGGCCAACTCGCTAAAAGTCACGTGGGTACCCTAGCCCCTTAAGTCAATCAATGATTCACATTAGCAAAAGAGAGATTACCAATAGCTAGGATGCATTTGAATTTCAGATTAGATACGCTATATACCCTTATACGCACTCTAACTTTAGTGTATCTTGACTGCCAAATACATAGGTTAGGGAGCCCACAATTTAAAGTGATGAAATTAGCTCTTTAGCTAAAGCGTTCCTTGAGTGACAGACTTGATGATCAAGAACAACTAAATTAGAGTACGTATGAGCATATCGCTTGCCTGATATTTGTAAAGCATTAGATCACACAATCATCCACATTAGTAAGAGAGATTACCAGTAGCTGTGATGCATTTAAATTGCACATTAGATAAGCTATACCCTCATATGCACCTTTTTTTTTAATGCGAAGAAAATCCCTAACGGATATCCCGCCTCTCTGGGGGGAGAGACGGGGTTATGTGATGTTTGCACCCACTAAAAACTTCGCGGTAACCTCACTGGCATGCTAGGACGGGCCCTGGGAAGACCAGAGGATGCGACCAGGACCCGCCCCTGCCTTGGCTTTTAACTGCCATATACCCGGGAGGAGGACGTTTCCCTCCCCCCACTTGGGTACTCCTAAGATGTTGGGACGGGCGGCCCGCACACCCATCACCCCTTCACGCGGCCGGAGTGCAAAGGAGGGACCCAGCCCCCCAGCGGAGACCCCCACCGACCGCACGGACGTTTCTGTGCCGCGGCAAAGCCGTGGCTCTCTCCCGCGGCCGTCCATCGTTGATGTTCCGGGCAGGAGGGGAAGTTAGAGGAGTGGGTGGCACCATTACGGTGGCGCCTGGAGGTCCGACCCTCATATACACCCTAACATTGGTCTATCTTGACAGCCAAATGCCTAGCTCAGGGAGTGCACAATTTGCTAAACACGTACTGATTATCAATACCTAGTGTATTCCTAAATGATTTGAATGATGGTATGATTGATAATTATTACTCGTTTATGTAATTTTAGCTCTTCAACCAAAGTTTTCCTTGACCGACAAACTTGACAGTCAAGAACAACTAAATTAAACTGCGTATGAGTGCATCGCTTGGTTAATATTATAATTGTAAAGCGTTAAGTCAAACAATGATTCAGGTTAGCGAAAGAGAGATTATCAATAGCCAGAATCTACTGAAATTGTAAACGATTTGACTTAACACTTTACAAGCTATTCCTGACTGTCAAGTGCCTAGCTGACGGAGTGCAAAACTAAATTACTGAAACTAGTTTGAGCTAGTACTGATTACTAATACCTAACACTCCCTCATTAAATTGTGAAGAATAATATGCTACAAACTTGACAATTTTAACTATTGGTAATCACCACTCGTTTATCAAATACAGTGATTTGTGAGTTACACACTTAAAACTTTTGACATTTCATAAAGCTCAATAAATACAAGATTACAGGGACAGTGGCAAGAACAGTATTCTGCTTTATTAACTAAATAAAGCATGGAGTCTGAAACAAAATAATAATGTCGGACTGTGTCACATAACCGTCATGACACAACGACACAACCAACCGCGTTAGACCGTTTAACCAATATGTCGGTAACGTAAGCACGATACAGCCATTGTGCAGCTCGGAGCATTTCGGAGTACTGCCAACTGGTGTGAGAAAAGTGAAAGTCACGTTTTTAGGAATTCGTTCCCTGGATGACTCTTAATCCACCTTGCCTTTTCCACGAGTAAAATAACAGGAGAAATTCACTGAATTCAGAAAAATCAGCGAAAAAATACAACATTCGGAACTAAATTCTTGGAGCTGTAACTTTTTCATAAATCGAGGTATAAGTTTTATAGCAGACGACAACCGCTAGACTTCGGGATAAGTATCCTCGGCAGTCGCGCGCTGTATATATATAATTACTACTTGGCGCGAGACTCTACCGAGTCTCCTGATAATCTTGCAGAACCTCCAGGTTTTCTGAAAAAATCATATATTCTGAACAAAACGTTAGGTGATAAAGCATAGCTAGCTAATACGTCATAACTTTACCAGTACTGCCATTGTTTGAGATATTAAGATGTATGCGTTTTGTATTGCCATCTGAATAATTACAAATGATATAAACAATTAGAAATATCTTTCAACAACCTAAATTAAAATGAATATCACTGACTTATATATGTAGCAATCTTTTGATCGGTATTTTCATAAGAAATGAGAAACGCCTTTTAAGGATTCTTTAAAAATAGTGAATAATTCCTCACCTCTTTTCTCTGCACTTTTCGTACCTTTTCGAGCGCACCAAGGCAGCAATTACCTCGGTCCCGAAAACCGAACGGTTGAGCACCAGTTGGTCCTCCATCGCAAGTCACCTCCCTTTTTCTAGGAGCAAAGGATAACCGACCAGGACTCGCCAAGAGTTCGGTGGGCGTTACCTAACTTTGTTGTTGAATAACTCGGAATTGGAGGCCTAACGCAAATTTTTAAAAACGGCATCATCATCCCCGCCCCTTTCCCGACAAGATGGCTATAATATTATCCAACATTTTTGGGACACCCTGTATACATATCACGTGAATTACACGGATAATTGGGAAGAGGACGGGGATCTTCCAAAATGGAAGCAAGAATGATAGGATGATTGTCTTTTTTCCCGATATGCGCAATACTATAAATGGACCCGTCATTTAAATAGCAAGAGGAATCTGACCGTCTTTTACATGAAAGCGCGAAATCTTTAAAGTTCAAATTGTCGTGAGACTCAGAGACACTCATGGGTAATTTATCCCGATTAGAACCCGACAATAATGGAAACGTAACATTAGTTAAGTGACATTCCGTTGATTTTACTTGTTCAATTTTGCGTAATCGTCTGTTTAACTGAGTCAATGGATTATCTCATTTTCGCAAGAGATTTTTCAAATCTTGTAAATAATTTTCAAAAGGAAAGCAGGTAAATGAATCTAATGGACCGTATTGCAGGACGCCACTCGGAAGATGGAACGCGTTGTGAATGTTGTAGGAAGCGTTGTGTGGCCCGTAAAGTAATATAAAAATCTGTACAAAATACAACAATAAATCATACGCATATCGGTTATTAGTTTTGCAATCATTGGGATCCCACAAGATGCGTACTGCACCATGCAGGGAGTTGTAATGTTTAAGATTATCGGTGGGTGTTAAGATCTGATGTATTTCTGATCAGATAATTTTGTTCCGAATTTCTGATGTGGAACTATAATTCCATATCGAATATGCTTTTAGCGCATCAATTCAATGAAGTTGCGTTTAACGCCACATTCCTACCTGGATTGCGTTTAGCACAATCCGAAATTTAAGATACAGCAATTTCAACGGTTTAAAGACAAAGGAAGCACATATGTATCAAAGTTTATATGTGCAAGTGATAATGTTTTTGTTTGGGTGTCACCCATAACATATATATCAACCGGAATCGTGGAGATTACAACCGTGGAGATTAAAGAAATTTTGTTTTCTAACATCAATCTTGACTTGACGCTTGACGCTTGCTGACGGTGAATCGGAGTTGAAGTCTCACAGGAAAGATACAAACAGGGATATTTCAGCAATTTAACTCAATGCGTCCTATAAGCAACTGATTGCAGACCAATAAGTTCACTAGCGATAAACATTTTGGTCCTTCGAGCCGGATCCTGCGATCCGTGGAGAATAAGAATTCTGCAGAAAATAGGAGGATAGGAATCAAAAAGAATACAAGATTGAAGTTTGAAATTATAAACAACAACGTTCGACAGCCGATCTGAAGTTCGGAAGGATTATTTAAGAGTTCCTACAGTGCCTGGGTTAGTGTTAAAAAAAAAGAATTGTCAGATGAGAAATCTTGCCCTTAACCTTCCCTACCCACGTTGTATTCCAAAATGGCCAAGGAGTTGCGAGCCTCTTTAAATAGACGACGAGCTAGTTTTAAGGGTCAGATCACTAGAATATTTAACACTCTTTCAGATTCAGCTGAAATAGATTTAGAATCGTTAGTTCTTAGAAAAGCTAAATTAGAAGAAGCCTATACGGTTTTTTGTAATACGCAACTTGAAATCGAAGAAACTCTTGGGAACCCTGACAATGAAATTATACGTGCGGAAGTAGAAGACATCTATTTTAAATGTCATTCCTTGATTGTGAAAAGAATTAATGACTTAAACCCATCTACATCTGCTGCGTCGACCTCTCAGTTATCCAATCCGACAAACATTCAACCTCTCAATGTTTCCCAAGCTTTGTTGCCCAAATTAAATATTAAAACCTTTGATAGTGATTATGCAAAGTGAAGCTCTTTTTACGATACATTTCTGAGTTTGGTTCATTTAAATGACAGTATTCCAATTATTCATAAATTTAATTTATTAAAATCTTATCTACTATCTGAAGCCAGTACGGTCATAAACGCTTTACATGCATCTGAAAAAAATTACAATGTTCCTTGGGATTTGCTTCAAAAGCGATACAATAAACCTCGTAAAATAGTACAGAGTCATATTAAGGCCTTGTTTGAATTGGAAAATGTTTCTAGAGATTCACCTTCTTTTCTTAGACTCTTAGCAGAAGGTGCTGAAATGCATATTAACGCTTTACGTTCACTTAAGCAACCTGTAGATTGGCACGAAATGCTAATATATATAATTTCTGCAAAATTGGATAGGCAAACACGTAATAATTGGGAAAGATCTTGAAATTCTGACGATGATCCCACTATAAGCGAACTGTTAGAATTTCTACTAAAACAGTCAGAAAACACAGAACCAGTGGTCCTTTTTCACAATAAAACCACAGATAAGTTCCATAGAAAAAACGTCGTCAATAAATATAACAGTTTTCCAGCATCTCATCGAGACAAAGTTCACGCATATAGTACCAGTGTTCGCCCAACTCTACAATGCGTTCTTTGTAAACAAACACATCATCTTAGGTTTTGTCCATTATTTGGAAACTTATCTATACCGGAAAGAACTACAGTTGTTAAAACTAATCGTCTGTGTTTTAACTGCTTAAAGGCAAGACATTCAACTTACAGTTGCTTTGCACTCGTATGTTCAATATGTAAGGGAAAGCATCACGATTTACTTCACCGAGTCAATGTTGCTCCTGTTCCTAAAGCTCCACAATCCGATTAGACGTCTTCCAATGTAAATAAATTACCGATCTGACTATCCGTGTCATTATCTTCAAGAGTATCTTGCGAAGTTCTCTTATCGACAGCCAGGGTCATTATTTTTGATTCTAAGAATGTTCAACATATATCTCGAGTTTTATTGGATACTGGCTCACAGTCCAATTTCATCACGGAGCAACTAGTGAATAAATTAGCTTTGCAACGCCATGACATTCAACGGTCCGCCTCTGCATTAGGTGGTATTTTGTCAGTAATAAGACATTATGTCAAGCTTAAAATTCTTTCGCGGTTATCGCATTTCTCTGCAAAAGGTTCTTTTTTTATCTTACCAAAAGTTACTGATGCATTACCAACTACTCTGATTGATATGATTATGAAGTCGATTCATCGATCATTGAATATGACAGATGAAGTCGATATGATTTTAGGAGAATATTTCTTCTTTAAAGTTTTAATTCCAAATCAAATACGCATGCTTAATGATACTACAATTCTACAAAATACAAAATTTGGATGGATAATATCCGGTGCAGTTACTAGTACGATTGAAAATTACACCAATACTAAATCTCATGTTCGAATCTCTATAGAGAACGACTTAGAGCGATTTTGGCGATTAGAAGAATGTATTTCAAAGAAACGTTTATCTCCCGAAGAATCTCAATGTGAATTATTTTTTAGAAATACAGTCACAAGAGATACTACTGGACGATACAGGGTTCGTTAACCTTTTAATTCGAAAAAGGATCAATTAGGAGGGTCTTTCAATTTGGCATTGAAAAGATTAGAAGGATTAGAAAGACGATTCGTCCAGAATCCAGAGGCCAAAAAACAATATTCCAAGGTCATAAATGAGTATGACACTCTGGGTCATATGACTGAGATTAAGGATCCCAACACTCAGCAAACACGATATTTTTTACCACATCACGCAGTGATCAAAGCTTCTAGTACCACTACTAAAACTAGGGTAGTTTTTGATGCTTCAGCAAAATCTTCTAGTGGTATCTCACTTAATGATACTTTATTAGTCGGTCCTACTCTGCAGGAAGATATTTTCAGCTTGCTCACCCGTTTTCGATTACATACTTTCGTTCTCACTACCGATATTGAAAAAATGTATAAACAGTTTTTAGTACATCCAGATGATAGACAATATCAAACAATATTATGGAGGGAACAACCTAATTCAGAAGTAAAAATCTTTCAATTAAACACAGTTACTTTTGGTAACGCATCTGCTCCCTATTTGGCTGTAAGATGTTTATATCAGCTTGCTAAGGATGAACAAAAGCATTTAGAACAACAAAGCTTTAGAACAACATTTTTATATGGACGATTTATTGACTGGTGCTAATTCAATTAGTGAAGCTCAATTATTAAGGGATCAACTTTTAGAAGTAACAGTTAAGGCTGGTTTAAACTTAAGAGAATGGGGTTCGAACTGTACCACGCTTATTTCTGAATTACAAACAAGATCCTCTGCAGAACATTTAATAACTGATTCGACTGACATCAAAACACTTGGTGTATATTGGCTTTCGGATAAAGATTTGTTCAGTTACAAAATTAACCAAGAAGAATTTGATAAATTTTGAATTTTAACTAAGAGAATCTTATTATCTTGCATTGCTCGATTATTTGACCCTCTAGGTTTGTTAGGTCCTATTATAATCAAGGCCAAATTATTAATTGAGGAACTTTGGACACTCAAAGTTGGTTGGGACGAGATCCTACCCAAGAAAATTCTACAAGTTTGGTTTAAATTAAAAGAGCAGTTACCACTTATTAATGAAATAAGATTTCCTATGGTAGTTACCTTAAAAAACAATATAGAATTACAATTACACGGATTTTGTGATGCGAGTCAATCAGCTTATGGTGCTTGTTGCTATATTCGGTCGGTAGATTTTCACGGTCGGACAGAAATTAGACTTTTGTATGCAAAATCTAGAGTGGCACCTTTGAAGTCTCAATCGATCCCGCGTCTAGAATTGTGCAGTGCATTATTATTGAGCAGACTTATTAAAAAGGTGATGGATTCTTTAAAGTTGAATTCCATCAATGTTTTCCTGTTGTCAGATTCTACAGTTGCCTTACAGTGGATTAACACTTCCCCTCATATATTAAAAACTTTTATTGCAAATCGAGTCTCAGAAATTCAAGAGCTCACTAGAAAGGAATCCTGGAAGCATGTTTCTACTCATGAGAATCCTGCTGATTGTCTTTCACGTGGTCAGATGCCGTCTGATTTCACGAATAACCATTTATGGTTTTATGGACCTAGATGGTTACAACATTCCGATTCACAGTGGCCAAAACACGAAATAATTTTAAAGGAAATTCTTGAAACATGCAGTATAATTACATGTTTAACAACTACCAAAAGCAATGACCTCCTATTGAAGTTTTCTTCCTTTCAAAAATTGAAACGAATAATAGTTTATTGTTTGCGAATGAATGCAAAATTTAAAAAAATTATGTATTCTTCAACTATCATTTCAATTAAAGAATTGCAATATGCTCATGACGCTATTGGGTCATTCCGCGTCAACTGTCGAGGTTTATTCACCCATCTTCGATGATTTTGATGAAAATTTCTGTATCTATAGTTCGCAAAGAGCCAATCCATATGCAAAAACCCGTTGCTCGCTAACTCCATTTTTTTTAGTTACAAGGATTCAAAGTTTTGGGTCAATTTTTTTTCAATAATTTATATCTCGGTAAATATTACAGATAGCCATATCGTCCAGACGCCAAAAGGAATTGAAGTTTGATAAAAAAAAATACTCCATTGAGAAATACTCGTTTGGAACAAATGTTAATGATAAAAGTTGATAACAAATGCTTGCCGTTTCCAAAGGGGATCATCGATTTTGATAAAAAAATTGCTAACCGTTGCTCTAAGTCTCTTGCAGATGTCCTCCAAAGGGTTTTCGGAAACACGACTTGGGGACCGAGTTATAAATTTTTATTGCCGGGCGCGCCCGGTCAATCTGCCGGCGGTGCGCGCCACGCTTGACTGGCGCGCGGATGTTAGACTCGGCGCTCGGGGTACGTACATTCAAAATGGCCACCATACCTGTTCAGTTCCTTACAGCATACCTGCCAAAAGATAATATGTGAACCCGTCGTACGCATCCGCATCCAGATTATGTGATTAGAAGGTGCCATAAAGCAATAAACACCGTTTCCTCTCTGTGTTACCCGGGCACCCGGGAAATATTTGGATGTTAAGCCGCTAGGAGGTTTGAAAAGTCTTTAGAGACATTTTTCGTTGAACGATGAAATCTTGCAAAAAATCCATAATTTGAAAAGAGCTGCATACACTAATAAAGGGTAATCGGTACATCCTGATAATTGCAGCAGCTGTTATATGAAATCTGAATTGACCCAGCTACAAGGCAACCCAAGCCACGTACCAATACCTATTTGAAACAAACAAAATTTCATCAGTATCTCAAAAACATTGAGCAGGCCTCCCACATTCACGTTATAAGGGAAATACTTTGTTTGTTATGCCTGCCAAATAATATTTACGCAACCAAAGAAATAAAAAGAGCTTTGGAAAGTCTTTAGAAGAGTATTAGAAAACCATGATAAGTTAAGTAAAAATACCTTGCAAACATTTTTGGTTGAATAGTGAGATTCTCCAGAGGTCATCGATATGCTTCCTGCACTTCCTGATAGTTGCAGTAGCTACATTATGTAGTGACAAATAGTAATCCTGAATTTTCCCAGCTATAGAACATCCCAGGTTGGATACCGATACCTATTGAAAAGAGACAAAATATAATTAGCTTGTGTAGAAATAGTATAGAAACAGTAAGCAGGTGTGTCACAACATTTGCTTTATGCAGAAAATATTTGGTCCACTAGGTCTTTCAAATAAAGTTTGTAAAAATAAAGAAAGGAAAGAAGTCTCAAAACTCCTTATAGAAATATTGAACAAAAGAATACAGTGAAGTAAAGTAAAAGTAAAGTAAATGCATTGAACTAGGGTTAATGAGTGTTCATCTGCCTCATATGTGCTGATAGTTGGTAAAGGTACGGGTGGCAATTCATAGATACAGGATATCCAAGCAACCTAACGACACTTCTTTAGAAGAAAAATATAATTAAGATATTGTGGTACAGTTAATACTCCGTACAAAGTGAGATTTATATACTTTTGCTAAAGTAAAAAAACAGTATTTTCCTATCAGAAAAATGGGGCAGACTGACCAAAAATGATTTGCCTTGTCCAATTAGCCTTTAAGAGGCATTTATTTCCAATATAATGTTTTCCAGTCACACATATCTATTCAGTTTCATGGCTTCACTGTGTTTCCTCTTATGGTAGATCAATGAACTTGGCGATTCAATGATTATAATACCTAGCGCAAAGAAATGGTCTTGGTTTTCCTCAATAACTCAGATGCGTTTACTGAACTATAAACTAACACTTATAATGAATAGTATGTGATACTAAAAAATCACCTTGTGTTCTTCATTGTCTTAAGTTATTCTAAATGTTTTTAAATCACTACAGATATTCCTCTCAGAGGATCATTGAACAAAACAGAGCAAATTATATAGTATATTAAAACTACCTGGAAATATAACATTTTTACTGGAACCATGGCACCCTTCGGAATAAGCTTATTAGGGCCCACCGTAGGCTATCTGAATTGGGGATGCGTGGGGCACAGCTGCTGCAACACAGCTCATCCATTGCGTGAAAAGAAAAGTTTTTACTACACACACCATTGAATACCTTCGCGTTCACAATAAAGCACTTGAAATTCATATTGAAATTAAACTGATTTAATGCCTGAATCAAACTTTATTAACTTTCAAATATATATATATATATATATATATATATATATATACGCATCCCACACTTCTCTTATAAGATCACACCCAGCTGGCTTTCGAGGTAACAGCACCCAACAATACGCGTGTCTGTATCACTGTATGACTCTGTTGCTCTGCGTAAAATTCACCACGTATAAGGAGCCATATTGTGGTCACACTTGACTATACACAAAATTCCTATATTACAGCAGCAGAATTAAAGGAGTCGAATAGAGTACCCAATGAAGAGTTCTTAAAGACTTCTTAAAACTGACGTCTTTTAGACTTCGTAAAGTCCACTTTTTTAAGACTTCCTAAAACTGACTTCTTACAGGAAGACGTCTTAAAGATGTCATAAACAAGTCTCAAATAAGACATCTTATATAACACGTCTATTAGAGGTCTTATTAAAGACTTCAAAAAGTAGTCTTCGACAAGACTTCTTCTGGAAGTCTTTCTGACTTGGATGCTGCTATCTGGGAGAGTAATTAAGGTACACACCTACTTAATTCAGCAGGTCGACAGCAGTGGAGCATGGCTGAACTCATGGAATCCGCAGCGCTCATATCACCAAGCACAGAGAAAACTGAAACAGCATCGTACAGAGCAGTGAGATAGAATGGAGAAGTGCTGCAGGCAAGAGTGGGATTCAAGGGGGTGAAGTATTAGCTGAAATTGGCAACAATCGGTGTGTGCGACAAGTCTGGAAATACAGAAACCGACGTAAATGGGCACAGGGGTGCACGGAGACGGCACAACCAATATCTGGAATGCGATATAGGTCCATCGGAGAGCAAGAGAGCAGGGAAGTGCGCAAAATTTGAGAAATTACTTAGACAGCGAGTCGATATTTGCACAGCATAGGTGAACCCATTGAGTCGGTGACGTACTGGTCTCCGTTGATAGCAAAGATTAGCCGATAGACAACGTGCACTGAAGAGGAAGTACATGGGAGAATACAAGCGAGACTGACTGACAGTCGGGAGAGCTAGAAGAGAGGAGCAGATTGGAAACTGACATATGCTCCAGGAGTGTGCACAGACGTGAATTACCAGGGGGAAAAAAAATGAAATAGAAAGAGTACAAGCGATTACCGAAAGAGCGTCTCCAGGAGACGATAGAGCGCAAGCGGGAGAGCGGAGGAGGGCGGGAAGTGAGAGAATAGAGAGAGCGAGCCACGAGGAGAAAAAATAGGTTAGGAAATTCGCCAAACGAATTTCCGTGTTAATTACGCGAGCGAAGCGAGAAATACAACATGTGGGGAGACGAGAGAGCGCGCACAAAACACTGTCACACACTCAAAACAGCGCTCCGAGACACAACGAAATCGTAATTTCAGCAAAAGATGGGGAGACCGGTACCGGCGCGCTTCCAAGCGCGGCTGCAACTCGACAGCAACTGCGCGCGATGGAACAATGCCCGATAACATCGATATCGATCCACGCGGTGGAATGCGATTACGAGAGAGTAATTAAACGGAATTGAACATTTCGATGGGACACGAGCGGCGCGGTACAGAAAAATTATACGATTATGTACAAACACTAGGGAGAGTGTGTTTTAGAATTTCGAGAGAGTAAGAACGGGAAAATAATACTTCGTTTGGCAAAGTTTATCCCTTCCCCGTAACATGCTCAATTCCGAATAAAATAGCATCATGGTATAAAAACAATAATGATACTCACACTATTTGAAAAAATAAAATAAGATAGAATAAAACAGAATGGAGAAGAGAGAGAAAGAAAGGAGAAAGAAAATAAGAAGGGAGAAAGAGAAGAAAAAAGGTGTACGTGAATCCGTGTATCGAGCAAACAATTGATGGCTGTCGAGTGCACCGAGTCTACATATTTGCGGGGCGGAGTTTGCATGAGTCCTGCCATGTATAGCAATTAATGGAAAAAATGTACCGACAGGCTTGAAAATGTCTTGCGAGAGTAAAGGAGGGAGAACAGAGAGTAATTAAAGTACTCACCTACTTAATTCATCAGGTCGACAGCAGTGGAGCATGGTTGAACTCATGAAACCCGCAGCCCTCGTAACACCAAGCACGGAGAAAACTGAAACAGCATTGTGCAGAGCAGTGAGATAGAAGGGAGTAATGCTGTAGGCAAGGGTGGGATTCAATGGAATGAAGGAATAGCTGAAATTGGCAACAATCGGTGTGTGCGACAAAAGTCTGGAAATACAGAAACCGACGTAAATGGACAGAGGGATGCACGGAAACGGCACAGCCAATATCTGGAATGAGATATAGGTCCATCGAAGAGCAAGAGAGCAGGGAAGTGCGCAAAATTCGAGAAATTACTTAGACAGCAAGTCGATATTTGCACAGCATAGGTGAACCCATTGAGTCGGTGACGTACTGGTCTCTATTGATAGCAAAGGTTAGCCGATAGACAACGTGCACTGAAGAGGAAGTACATACGAATACGAGCGAGAGTGACTGACAGTCGGGAGAACTAGAAGAGAGGAGCAGAATGGAAACTGACATATGCTCCAGGAGTGAGCACAGACGTGAATTACCCCCGCAAAAAAACTGAAATAGAAGGACTACAACCGATTCCTGAAAGAGCGTTTTCAGGAGACGCTAGAGCACAAGAGAGAGAGAAGTGTGTGAATAGAGAGAGCGAGCGACGAGGAGAAAATATAGGTTAGGAAATTCGCGAAATGAATTTCCGTGTTAATTACGCGGGCGAAGCGAGAAATACAACATGTGGGGAGACGAGAGAGCGCGCACAAAACACTGTCGCTCTTAAAACAGCGCTCCGAGACACAACGAAATCGTAATTTCAGCCAAAGATGGGGAGACCGGTACCGGCGCGCTTCCAAGCGCGGCTGCAACTCGACCGCAACTGCGCGCGATGGAACAATGCCCGATAACATCGATATCGATCCACGCGGTGGAATGCGATTACGAGAGAGTAATTAAACGGAATTGAACATTTCGATGGGACACGAGCGACGCGGCACAGAAAAATTATACGATTATGTACAAACACTAGGGAGAGTGTGTTTTAAAATTTCGAGAGAGTAAGATCGGGAAAATAATACTTCGTTTGGCAAACAATTGATGGCTGTCGAGTGCACCGAGTCTACATATTTGCGGGGCGGAGTTTGCATGAGTCCTGCCATATATAGCAATTAATGGAATAAATGTACCGACTGGCTTGAAAATGTCTTGCGAGAGTAAAGGAGGGAGAACAGAGTAATCCGTCCAAAAACATTAAAATGTAAGAAAATGCGCCAAGTAGCAGTTGGATTTCCCCCAAAATTGAAATATAACAAAAAAGATAATAGATATCATACAAGAAAGCCAAGTTTTCATTCAAAGATACCTCGATTTAATTCGCATTAGCAATTAATAATAAATTAACAATAATTTAGTGATTAACAATAAAAAAACTTGGCGTGTGCGCGCTTCATTGCGAGGTAAAAAGACAATGGGAAACTGATTCAAACCCAAAACTGACTTTACTAGAATTTAATTTCTTTAAAAGTTTTTTTAGCAATATTACCAGAGCAAGTGCCTCGAATGAAGGGCGCACACGCCAAGTTTTTTTATTGTTAATCGCTAAATTATTGTTAATTTATTATTAATTGCTAATGCGAATTAAATCGAGGTATCTTTGAATGAAAACTTGGCTTTCTTGTATGATATCTATTATCTTTTTTGTTATATTTCAATTTTGGGGGAAATCCAACTGCTAGTTGGCGCATTTTCTTACATTTTAATGTTTTTGGACGGATTTCATGTCTTTTTGTTAGTTAATGCTTTACAATAAAGACAATCAAATTTCTAATTATTTATTAATGTTTCAATTTTGTGGGAAAATCAAACTGCTACTTGGCGCATTTTTTTTTACAGTTTAATGTTTTTGGACGGATTTCACGTCTTTTTGTTAGTTAATGCTTTACAATAAAGACAATCAAATTTCTAATTATTTATCAATGTTTCAATTTTATGGGAAAATCAAACTGCTACTTGGCGCATTTTTTACAGTTTAATGTTTTTGGACGGATTTCATGCCTTTTTGTTAGTTAATGCTTAACAATAAAGACAATAAAAATTCAAAGTATTTATCAATGGTTTAATTAATACATTTAAAAGTAAACTTTTATTAAAGTGTTCAAATATGCACCATCACCTATGTGCATGTTTATGTTATAATGTAAGTTTAATGTTACAATGTATTTATAACTTAATCATGCACATAGGAGGAGATCTAAGAAATTGAGCTGAATGTGAGAATATAGATTCCCTACATAATATATAGCTTGCACTTAACAAATTCAATATTCCGAAGTTAAACAATATGAGATTTACAGCTTGCCTAATATAATTTCAAATTTTAACTTTAGTCTGTTGGAAGTTAGAAGCATGCTAGTAATTGGTAATAATTAGCACCTGTTTACTGATTCTCAATAGCTAGGGTGCATTTAAATTGCAGATTAGATAAGCTACACCCTCATACACACTTTAACTTTGGTATATCTGTATATACCAAATATCAGTACCAAATGCATAGGTCACGGGGCACACAATCTAAAGTAATGAAATTTACTAAACAAGTACTGATTACCAATTGCTATTATATCCCTAAACGACATGTGATTGGTTATTAGTACTTGCTTACATCATTTTAGTTCTTTAGCTGAAGCGTTCCTTGAACAATGAACTTGACAGTCAAGATACAAATTAGACTGCGTATGAGCATTTGGCTTGGTTTATATATTTTAATTGTAAAGCATTAAATCAAACAATGATTCAGATTAGCAAAAGAGAGATTCCTAATAGCTAGAATGTAATGAAATTAGAAATAATTTGATTTAATACTTTACAAGTTATTCCTGACTGTCAAGTGCCTAGCTGATGGAGCGCAAACCTAAAGTGCTGAAATTGGTTTGATTTAAAGGTCTCAAAATTGTTCAGTGCGTAGCACAACAATCACTTAATCATTTTAGCTCTTTAGCTGAAGCGTGCCTTGAGCAACAAACTTGACAGTCTCAATACAACCACACTAAATTAGGCTGCGTATGAGCATATCGCTTGGTTAATAGTATAACACTAAAACATAAAATCAAACAATGATTCAGATTAGCAAAGGAGCGATTATCAATAGCCAGAATCCACTGAAATTGTAAATGATTTGACTTAATACTTTACAAGTTATATTTGATAAGCTATATATGCAAGCTCTCTCATTCTCAGTCTAGTTTTTTTATGTATCCTGACTATCAAGTGCCTAGCTGACAGAGTGCAAACCTAAAGTGCTGAAATTAGTCTACGTAAGCAACTACTGATTACCAATAGCTAGCATTCCCTTAAATTGTAAATAATTGCTAACTAATTATTGGTTAAAAGATTCATATGCTAGACACTTGAGAATTTTAGCTATTGATAATGAGCACTTATTTACCAAATACAGTGAACAGTCATTTGTGAATTACGCACTTAACACTTTTGACATTTCATAATTCTCAATAGTCACAAGATAACAGGAACAGGGGCAAGGATAGTATGCTCTTTTATTAACTAAATAAAGAATTGAACCTGAAAAGCAAATAATAAAAATAAAATCGGAATAATCGGACTGTGTCACATAACCAGCCATGGCATAACCAGCTTAGCCAATGTGTCGGTAACGTAAACACAACACAGCCATATTATCTCCGCAGCCCGCAGCATTTCTGATTGCTGCCATCTCGTATGAAAAAAGTGAAAGTTACATTTTTAGGAATTCTGCATGAATCCCATGACTCTTAATCCGCCTTGCCTTTACTACGAGAATAATAACGAGGTGAAATTCATATCTCCTGAATGACTGAACCGATTCGCTTGATTCTTGGCTCATTCGATTCAGAAAAATCAACGAAAAAATACAAAATTCAGAAATAAATCCTTGGAGCTGTAACTTTTACATAAATCGAGGTGAAAGTTTTATAGCAGACGATAACCGCTACACTTCGGGAGAAGTATCCTCGGTAGTCGCGCGCTGTACTATATATATAACTACTACTTGGCGCGAGACTCTACCGAGTCTCCTGATTAAAATACTCACCTACTTAATTCAGCAAGACGACAGCAGTGGAGCATGGTTGAATTCATGAAATCCGCAGCACTCATAACACCAAGCACGGAGAAAACTGAAACAGCATCGTGCAGAGCAGTGAGATAGAAGGGAGAAATGCTGTAGGCAAGGGTGGGATTCAAGGGAGTGAAGGAATAGCTGAAATTGGCAACAATCGGTGTGTGCGACAAAAGTCTGGAAATACAGAAACCGACGTAAATGGACAGAGGGATGCACGGAAACGGCACAGCCAATATCTGGAATGAGATATAGGTCCATCGGAGAGCAAGAGAGCAGGGAAGTGCGCAAAATTCGAGAAATTACTTAGACAGCAAGTCGATATTTGCACAGCATAGGTGAACCCATTGAGTCGGTGACGTACTGGTCTCTATTGATAGCAAAGGTTAGCCGATAGACAACGTGCACTGAAGAGGAAGTACATGGGAGAATACGAGCGAGAGTGACTGACAGTCGGGAGAGCTAGAAGAGAGGAGCAGAATGGAAACTGACATATGCTCCAGGAGTGAGCACAGGCGTGAATTAACCCCGCAAAAAAAATGAAATAGAAGGACTACAAGCGATTCTTGAAAGAGCGTTTTCAGGAGACGCTAGAGCACAAGAGAGAGAGAGCGGAAGAGAGCGAGAAGTGTGGGAATAGAGAGACCGAGCGACGAGGAGAAAATATAGGTTAGGAAATTCGAGAAACGAATTTCCGTGTTAATTACGCGAGCAAAGCGAGAAATACAACATGTGGGGAGACGAGAGAGCGCGCACAAAACACTGTCGCACTTAAAACAGCGCTCCGAGACACAACGAAATCGTAATTTCAGCAAAAGATGGGGAGACCGGTACCGGCGCGCTTCCAAGCGCGGCTGCAACTCGACAGCAACTGCGCGCGATGGAACAATGCCCGATGACATCGATATCGATCCACGCGGTGGAATGCGATTACGAGAGAGTAATTAAACGGAATTGAACATTTCGATGGGACACGAGCGGCGCGGTGCAGAAAAATTATACGATTATGTACAAACACTAGGGAGAGTGTGTTTTAGAATTTCGAGAGAGTAAGAACGGGAAAATAATACTTCGTTTGGCAAAGTTTATCCCTTCCCCGTAACATGCTCAATTCCGAATAAAATAGCATCATGGTATAAAAACAATAATGATACTCACACTATTTGAAAAAATAAAATAAGATAGAATAAAACAGAATGGAGAAGAGAGAGAAAGAAAGGAGAAAGAAAATAAGAAGGGAGAAAGAGAAGAAAAAAGGTGTACGTGAATCCGTGTATCGAGCAAACAATTGATGGCTGTCGAGTGCACCGAGTCTACATATTTGCGGGGCGGAGTTTGCATGAGTCCTGCCATGTATAGCAATTAATGGAAAAAATGTACCGACAGGCTTGAAAATGTCTTGCGAGAGTAAAGGAGGGAGAACAGAGAGTAATTAAAGTACTCACCTACTTAATTCATCAGGTCGACAGCAGTGGAGCATGGTTGAACTCATGAAACCCGCAGCCCTCGTAACACCAAGCACGGAGAAAACTGAAACAGCATTGTGCAGAGCAGTGAGATAGAAGGGAGTAATGCTGTAGGCAAGGGTGGGATTCAATGGAATGAAGGAATAGCTGAAATTGGCAACAATCGGTGTGTGCGACAAAAGTCTGGAAATACAGAAACCGACGTAAATGGACAGAGGGATGCACGGAAACGGCACAGCCAATATCTGGAATGAGATATAGGTCCATCGAAGAGCAAGAGAGCAGGGAAGTGCGCAAAATTCGAGAAATTACTTAGACAGCAAGTCGATATTTGCACAGCATAGGTGAACCCATTGAGTCGGTGACGTACTGGTCTCTATTGATAGCAAAGGTTAGCCGATAGACAACGTGCACTGAAGAGGAAGTACATACGAATACGAGCGAGAGTGACTGACAGTCGGGAGAACTAGAAGAGAGGAGCAGAATGGAAACTGACATATGCTCCAGGAGTGAGCACAGACGTGAATTACCCCCGCAAAAAAACTGAAATAGAAGGACTACAACCGATTCCTGAAAGAGCGTTTTCAGGAGACGCTAGAGCACAAGAGAGAGAGAAGTGTGTGAATAGAGAGAGCGAGCGACGAGGAGAAAATATAGGTTAGGAAATTCGCGAAATGAATTTCCGTGTTAATTACGCGGGCGAAGCGAGAAATACAACATGTGGGGAGACGAGAGAGCGCGCACAAAACACTGTCGCTCTTAAAACAGCGCTCCGAGACACAACGAAATCGTAATTTCAGCCAAAGATGGGGAGACCGGTACCGGCGCGCTTCCAAGCGCGGCTGCAACTCGACCGCAACTGCGCGCGATGGAACAATGCCCGATAACATCGATATCGATCCACGCGGTGGAATGCGATTACGAGAGAGTAATTAAACGGAATTGAACATTTCGATGGGACACGAGCGACGCGGCACAGAAAAATTATACGATTATGTACAAACACTAGGGAGAGTGTGTTTTAAAATTTCGAGAGAGTAAGATCGGGAAAATAATACTTCGTTTGGCAAACAATTGATGGCTGTCGAGTGCACCGAGTCTACATATTTGCGGGGCGGAGTTTGCATGAGTCCTGCCATATATAGCAATTAATGGAATAAATGTACCGACTGGCTTGAAAATGTCTTGCGAGAGTAAAGGAGGGAGAACAGAGTAATCCGTCCAAAAACATTAAAATGTAAGAAAATGCGCCAAGTAGCAGTTGGATTTCCCCCAAAATTGAAATATAACAAAAAAGATAATAGATATCATACAAGAAAGCCAAGTTTTCATTCAAAGATACCTCGATTTAATTCGCATTAGCAATTAATAATAAATTAACAATAATTTAGTGATTAACAATAAAAAAACTTGGCGTGTGCGCGCTTCATTGCGAGGTAAAAAGACAATGGGAAACTGATTCAAACCCAAAACTGACTTTACTAGAATTTAATTTCTTTAAAAGTTTTTTTAGCAATATTACCAGAGCAAGTGCCTCGAATGAAGGGCGCACACGCCAAGTTTTTTTATTGTTAATCGCTAAATTATTGTTAATTTATTATTAATTGCTAATGCGAATTAAATCGAGGTATCTTTGAATGAAAACTTGGCTTTCTTGTATGATATCTATTATCTTTTTTGTTATATTTCAATTTTGGGGGAAATCCAACTGCTAGTTGGCGCATTTTCTTACATTTTAATGTTTTTGGACGGATTTCATGTCTTTTTGTTAGTTAATGCTTTACAATAAAGACAATCAAATTTCTAATTATTTATTAATGTTTCAATTTTGTGGGAAAATCAAACTGCTACTTGGCGCATTTTTTTTTACAGTTTAATGTTTTTGGACGGATTTCACGTCTTTTTGTTAGTTAATGCTTTACAATAAAGACAATCAAATTTCTAATTATTTATCAATGTTTCAATTTTATGGGAAAATCAAACTGCTACTTGGCGCATTTTTTACAGTTTAATGTTTTTGGACGGATTTCATGCCTTTTTGTTAGTTAATGCTTAACAATAAAGACAATAAAAATTCAAAGTATTTATCAATGGTTTAATTAATACATTTAAAAGTAAACTTTTATTAAAGTGTTCAAATATGCACCATCACCTATGTGCATGTTTATGTTATAATGTAAGTTTAATGTTACAATGTATTTATAACTTAATCATGCACATAGGAGGAGATCTAAGAAATTGAGCTGAATGTGAGAATATAGATTCCCTACATAATATATAGCTTGCACTTAACAAATTCAATATTCCGAAGTTAAACAATATGAGATTTACAGCTTGCCTAATATAATTTCAAATTTTAACTTTAGTCTGTTGGAAGTTAGAAGCATGCTAGTAATTGGTAATAATTAGCACCTGTTTACTGATTCTCAATAGCTAGGGTGCATTTAAATTGCAGATTAGATAAGCTACACCCTCATACACACTTTAACTTTGGTATATCTGTATATACCAAATATCAGTACCAAATGCATAGGTCACGGGGCACACAATCTAAAGTAATGAAATTTACTAAACAAGTACTGATTACCAATTGCTATTATATCCCTAAACGACATGTGATTGGTTATTAGTACTTGCTTACATCATTTTAGTTCTTTAGCTGAAGCGTTCCTTGAACAATGAACTTGACAGTCAAGATACAAATTAGACTGCGTATGAGCATTTGGCTTGGTTTATATATTTTAATTGTAAAGCATTAAATCAAACAATGATTCAGATTAGCAAAAGAGAGATTCCTAATAGCTAGAATGTAATGAAATTAGAAATAATTTGATTTAATACTTTACAAGTTATTCCTGACTGTCAAGTGCCTAGCTGATGGAGCGCAAACCTAAAGTGCTGAAATTGGTTTGATTTAAAGGTCTCAAAATTGTTCAGTGCGTAGCACAACAATCACTTAATCATTTTAGCTCTTTAGCTGAAGCGTGCCTTGAGCAACAAACTTGACAGTCTCAATACAACCACACTAAATTAGGCTGCGTATGAGCATATCGCTTGGTTAATAGTATAACACTAAAACATAAAATCAAACAATGATTCAGATTAGCAAAGGAGCGATTATCAATAGCCAGAATCCACTGAAATTGTAAATGATTTGACTTAATACTTTACAAGTTATATTTGATAAGCTATATATGCAAGCTCTCTCATTCTCAGTCTAGTTTTTTTATGTATCCTGACTATCAAGTGCCTAGCTGACAGAGTGCAAACCTAAAGTGCTGAAATTAGTCTACGTAAGCAACTACTGATTACCAATAGCTAGCATTCCCTTAAATTGTAAATAATTGCTAACTAATTATTGGTTAAAAGATTCATATGCTAGACACTTGAGAATTTTAGCTATTGATAATGAGCACTTATTTACCAAATACAGTGAACAGTCATTTGTGAATTACGCACTTAACACTTTTGACATTTCATAATTCTCAATAGTCACAAGATAACAGGAACAGGGGCAAGGATAGTATGCTCTTTTATTAACTAAATAAAGAATTGAACCTGAAAAGCAAATAATAAAAATAAAATCGGAATAATCGGACTGTGTCACATAACCAGCCATGGCATAACCAGCTTAGCCAATGTGTCGGTAACGTAAACACAACACAGCCATATTATCTCCGCAGCCCGCAGCATTTCTGATTGCTGCCATCTCGTATGAAAAAAGTGAAAGTTACATTTTTAGGAATTCTGCATGAATCCCATGACTCTTAATCCGCCTTGCCTTTACTACGAGAATAATAACGAGGTGAAATTCATATCTCCTGAATGACTGAACCGATTCGCTTGATTCTTGGCTCATTCGATTCAGAAAAATCAACGAAAAAATACAAAATTCAGAAATAAATCCTTGGAGCTGTAACTTTTACATAAATCGAGGTGAAAGTTTTATAGCAGACGATAACCGCTACACTTCGGGAGAAGTATCCTCGGTAGTCGCGCGCTGTACTATATATATAACTACTACTTGGCGCGAGACTCTACCGAGTCTCCTGATTAAAATACTCACCTACTTAATTCAGCAAGACGACAGCAGTGGAGCATGGTTGAATTCATGAAATCCGCAGCACTCATAACACCAAGCACGGAGAAAACTGAAACAGCATCGTGCAGAGCAGTGAGATAGAAGGGAGAAATGCTGTAGGCAAGGGTGGGATTCAAGGGAGTGAAGGAATAGCTGAAATTGGCAACAATCGGTGTGTGCGACAAAAGTCTGGAAATACAGAAACCGACGTAAATGGACAGAGGGATGCACGGAAACGGCACAGCCAATATCTGGAATGAGATATAGGTCCATCGGAGAGCAAGAGAGCAGGGAAGTGCGCAAAATTCGAGAAATTACTTAGACAGCAAGTCGATATTTGCACAGCATAGGTGAACCCATTGAGTCGGTGACGTACTGGTCTCTATTGATAGCAAAGGTTAGCCGATAGACAACGTGCACTGAAGAGGAAGTACATGGGAGAATACGAGCGAGAGTGACTGACAGTCGGGAGAGCTAGAAGAGAGGAGCAGAATGGAAACTGACATATGCTCCAGGAGTGAGCACAGGCGTGAATTAACCCCGCAAAAAAAATGAAATAGAAGGACTACAAGCGATTCTTGAAAGAGCGTTTTCAGGAGACGCTAGAGCACAAGAGAGAGAGAGCGGAAGAGAGCGAGAAGTGTGGGAATAGAGAGACCGAGCGACGAGGAGAAAATATAGGTTAGGAAATTCGAGAAACGAATTTCCGTGTTAATTACGCGAGCAAAGCGAGAAATACAACATGTGGGGAGACGAGAGAGCGCGCACAAAACACTGTCGCACTTAAAACAGCGCTCCGAGACACAACGAAATCGTAATTTCAGCAAAAGATGGGGAGACCGGTACCGGCGCGCTTCCAAGCGCGGCTGCAACTCGACAGCAACTGCGCGCGATGGAACAATGCCCGATGACATCGATATCGATCCACGCGGTGGAATGCGATTACGAGAGAGTAATTAAACGGAATTGAACATTTCGATGGGACACGAGCGGCGCGGTGCAGAAAAATTATACGATTATGTACAAACACTAGGGAGAGTGTGTTTTAGAATTTCGAGAGAGTAAGAACGGGAAAATAATACTTCGTTTGGCAAAGTTTATCCCTTCCCCGTAACATGCTCAATTCCGAATAAAATAGCATCATGGTATAAAAACAATAATGATACTCACACTATTTGAAAAAATAAAATAAGATAGAATAAAACAGAATGGAGAAGAGAGAGAAAGAAAGGAGAAAGAAAATAAGAAGGGAGAAAGAGAAGAAAAAAGGTGTACGTGAATCCGTGTATCGAGCAAACAATTGATGGCTGTCGAGTGCACCGAGTCTACATATTTGCGGGGCGGAGTTTGCATGAGTCCTGCCATGTATAGCAATTAATGGAAAAAATGTACCGACAGGCTTGAAAATGTCTTGCGAGAGTAAAGGAGGGAGAACAGAGAGTAATTAAAGTACTCACCTACTTAATTCATCAGGTCGACAGCAGTGGAGCATGGTTGAACTCATGAAACCCGCAGCCCTCGTAACACCAAGCACGGAGAAAACTGAAACAGCATTGTGCAGAGCAGTGAGATAGAAGGGAGTAATGCTGTAGGCAAGGGTGGGATTCAATGGAATGAAGGAATAGCTGAAATTGGCAACAATCGGTGTGTGCGACAAAAGTCTGGAAATACAGAAACCGACGTAAATGGACAGAGGGATGCACGGAAACGGCACAGCCAATATCTGGAATGAGATATAGGTCCATCGAAGAGCAAGAGAGCAGGGAAGTGCGCAAAATTCGAGAAATTACTTAGACAGCAAGTCGATATTTGCACAGCATAGGTGAACCCATTGAGTCGGTGACGTACTGGTCTCTATTGATAGCAAAGGTTAGCCGATAGACAACGTGCACTGAAGAGGAAGTACATACGAATACGAGCGAGAGTGACTGACAGTCGGGAGAACTAGAAGAGAGGAGCAGAATGGAAACTGACATATGCTCCAGGAGTGAGCACAGACGTGAATTACCCCCGCAAAAAAACTGAAATAGAAGGACTACAACCGATTCCTGAAAGAGCGTTTTCAGGAGACGCTAGAGCACAAGAGAGAGAGAAGTGTGTGAATAGAGAGAGCGAGCGACGAGGAGAAAATATAGGTTAGGAAATTCGCGAAATGAATTTCCGTGTTAATTACGCGGGCGAAGCGAGAAATACAACATGTGGGGAGACGAGAGAGCGCGCACAAAACACTGTCGCTCTTAAAACAGCGCTCCGAGACACAACGAAATCGTAATTTCAGCCAAAGATGGGGAGACCGGTACCGGCGCGCTTCCAAGCGCGGCTGCAACTCGACCGCAACTGCGCGCGATGGAACAATGCCCGATAACATCGATATCGATCCACGCGGTGGAATGCGATTACGAGAGAGTAATTAAACGGAATTGAACATTTCGATGGGACACGAGCGACGCGGCACAGAAAAATTATACGATTATGTACAAACACTAGGGAGAGTGTGTTTTAAAATTTCGAGAGAGTAAGATCGGGAAAATAATACTTCGTTTGGCAAACAATTGATGGCTGTCGAGTGCACCGAGTCTACATATTTGCGGGGCGGAGTTTGCATGAGTCCTGCCATATATAGCAATTAATGGAATAAATGTACCGACTGGCTTGAAAATGTCTTGCGAGAGTAAAGGAGGGAGAACAGAGTAATCCGTCCAAAAACATTAAAATGTAAGAAAATGCGCCAAGTAGCAGTTGGATTTCCCCCAAAATTGAAATATAACAAAAAAGATAATAGATATCATACAAGAAAGCCAAGTTTTCATTCAAAGATACCTCGATTTAATTCGCATTAGCAATTAATAATAAATTAACAATAATTTAGTGATTAACAATAAAAAAACTTGGCGTGTGCGCGCTTCATTGCGAGGTAAAAAGACAATGGGAAACTGATTCAAACCCAAAACTGACTTTACTAGAATTTAATTTCTTTAAAAGTTTTTTTAGCAATATTACCAGAGCAAGTGCCTCGAATGAAGGGCGCACACGCCAAGTTTTTTTATTGTTAATCGCTAAATTATTGTTAATTTATTATTAATTGCTAATGCGAATTAAATCGAGGTATCTTTGAATGAAAACTTGGCTTTCTTGTATGATATCTATTATCTTTTTTGTTATATTTCAATTTTGGGGGAAATCCAACTGCTAGTTGGCGCATTTTCTTACATTTTAATGTTTTTGGACGGATTTCATGTCTTTTTGTTAGTTAATGCTTTACAATAAAGACAATCAAATTTCTAATTATTTATTAATGTTTCAATTTTGTGGGAAAATCAAACTGCTACTTGGCGCATTTTTTTTTACAGTTTAATGTTTTTGGACGGATTTCACGTCTTTTTGTTAGTTAATGCTTTACAATAAAGACAATCAAATTTCTAATTATTTATCAATGTTTCAATTTTATGGGAAAATCAAACTGCTACTTGGCGCATTTTTTACAGTTTAATGTTTTTGGACGGATTTCATGCCTTTTTGTTAGTTAATGCTTAACAATAAAGACAATAAAAATTCAAAGTATTTATCAATGGTTTAATTAATACATTTAAAAGTAAACTTTTATTAAAGTGTTCAAATATGCACCATCACCTATGTGCATGTTTATGTTATAATGTAAGTTTAATGTTACAATGTATTTATAACTTAATCATGCACATAGGAGGAGATCTAAGAAATTGAGCTGAATGTGAGAATATAGATTCCCTACATAATATATAGCTTGCACTTAACAAATTCAATATTCCGAAGTTAAACAATATGAGATTTACAGCTTGCCTAATATAATTTCAAATTTTAACTTTAGTCTGTTGGAAGTTAGAAGCATGCTAGTAATTGGTAATAATTAGCACCTGTTTACTGATTCTCAATAGCTAGGGTGCATTTAAATTGCAGATTAGATAAGCTACACCCTCATACACACTTTAACTTTGGTATATCTGTATATACCAAATATCAGTACCAAATGCATAGGTCACGGGGCACACAATCTAAAGTAATGAAATTTACTAAACAAGTACTGATTACCAATTGCTATTATATCCCTAAACGACATGTGATTGGTTATTAGTACTTGCTTACATCATTTTAGTTCTTTAGCTGAAGCGTTCCTTGAACAATGAACTTGACAGTCAAGATACAAATTAGACTGCGTATGAGCATTTGGCTTGGTTTATATATTTTAATTGTAAAGCATTAAATCAAACAATGATTCAGATTAGCAAAAGAGAGATTCCTAATAGCTAGAATGTAATGAAATTAGAAATAATTTGATTTAATACTTTACAAGTTATTCCTGACTGTCAAGTGCCTAGCTGATGGAGCGCAAACCTAAAGTGCTGAAATTGGTTTGATTTAAAGGTCTCAAAATTGTTCAGTGCGTAGCACAACAATCACTTAATCATTTTAGCTCTTTAGCTGAAGCGTGCCTTGAGCAACAAACTTGACAGTCTCAATACAACCACACTAAATTAGGCTGCGTATGAGCATATCGCTTGGTTAATAGTATAACACTAAAACATAAAATCAAACAATGATTCAGATTAGCAAAGGAGCGATTATCAATAGCCAGAATCCACTGAAATTGTAAATGATTTGACTTAATACTTTACAAGTTATATTTGATAAGCTATATATGCAAGCTCTCTCATTCTCAGTCTAGTTTTTTTATGTATCCTGACTATCAAGTGCCTAGCTGACAGAGTGCAAACCTAAAGTGCTGAAATTAGTCTACGTAAGCAACTACTGATTACCAATAGCTAGCATTCCCTTAAATTGTAAATAATTGCTAACTAATTATTGGTTAAAAGATTCATATGCTAGACACTTGAGAATTTTAGCTATTGATAATGAGCACTTATTTACCAAATACAGTGAACAGTCATTTGTGAATTACGCACTTAACACTTTTGACATTTCATAATTCTCAATAGTCACAAGATAACAGGAACAGGGGCAAGGATAGTATGCTCTTTTATTAACTAAATAAAGAATTGAACCTGAAAAGCAAATAATAAAAATAAAATCGGAATAATCGGACTGTGTCACATAACCAGCCATGGCATAACCAGCTTAGCCAATGTGTCGGTAACGTAAACACAACACAGCCATATTATCTCCGCAGCCCGCAGCATTTCTGATTGCTGCCATCTCGTATGAAAAAAGTGAAAGTTACATTTTTAGGAATTCTGCATGAATCCCATGACTCTTAATCCGCCTTGCCTTTACTACGAGAATAATAACGAGGTGAAATTCATATCTCCTGAATGACTGAACCGATTCGCTTGATTCTTGGCTCATTCGATTCAGAAAAATCAACGAAAAAATACAAAATTCAGAAATAAATCCTTGGAGCTGTAACTTTTACATAAATCGAGGTGAAAGTTTTATAGCAGACGATAACCGCTACACTTCGGGAGAAGTATCCTCGGTAGTCGCGCGCTGTACTATATATATAACTACTACTTGGCGCGAGACTCTACCGAGTCTCCTGATTAAAATACTCACCTACTTAATTCAGCAAGACGACAGCAGTGGAGCATGGTTGAATTCATGAAATCCGCAGCACTCATAACACCAAGCACGGAGAAAACTGAAACAGCATCGTGCAGAGCAGTGAGATAGAAGGGAGAAATGCTGTAGGCAAGGGTGGGATTCAAGGGAGTGAAGGAATAGCTGAAATTGGCAACAATCGGTGTGTGCGACAAAAGTCTGGAAATACAGAAACCGACGTAAATGGACAGAGGGATGCACGGAAACGGCACAGCCAATATCTGGAATGAGATATAGGTCCATCGGAGAGCAAGAGAGCAGGGAAGTGCGCAAAATTCGAGAAATTACTTAGACAGCAAGTCGATATTTGCACAGCATAGGTGAACCCATTGAGTCGGTGACGTACTGGTCTCTATTGATAGCAAAGGTTAGCCGATAGACAACGTGCACTGAAGAGGAAGTACATGGGAGAATACGAGCGAGAGTGACTGACAGTCGGGAGAGCTAGAAGAGAGGAGCAGAATGGAAACTGACATATGCTCCAGGAGTGAGCACAGGCGTGAATTAACCCCGCAAAAAAAATGAAATAGAAGGACTACAAGCGATTCTTGAAAGAGCGTTTTCAGGAGACGCTAGAGCACAAGAGAGAGAGAGCGGAAGAGAGCGAGAAGTGTGGGAATAGAGAGACCGAGCGACGAGGAGAAAATATAGGTTAGGAAATTCGAGAAACGAATTTCCGTGTTAATTACGCGAGCAAAGCGAGAAATACAACATGTGGGGAGACGAGAGAGCGCGCACAAAACACTGTCGCACTTAAAACAGCGCTCCGAGACACAACGAAATCGTAATTTCAGCAAAAGATGGGGAGACCGGTACCGGCGCGCTTCCAAGCGCGGCTGCAACTCGACAGCAACTGCGCGCGATGGAACAATGCCCGATGACATCGATATCGATCCACGCGGTGGAATGCGATTACGAGAGAGTAATTAAACGGAATTGAACATTTCGATGGGACACGAGCGGCGCGGTGCAGAAAAATTATACGATTATGTACAAACACTAGGGAGAGTGTGTTTTAGAATTTCGAGAGAGTAAGAACGGGAAAATAATACTTCGTTTGGCAAAGTTTATCCCTTCCCCGTAACATGCTCAATTCCGAATAAAATAGCATCATGGTATAAAAACAATAATGATACTCACACTATTTGAAAAAATAAAATAAGATAGAATAAAACAGAATGGAGAAGAGAGAGAAAGAAAGGAGAAAGAAAATAAGAAGGGAGAAAGAGAAGAAAAAAGGTGTACGTGAATCCGTGTATCGAGCAAACAATTGATGGCTGTCGAGTGCACCGAGTCTACATATTTGCGGGGCGGAGTTTGCATGAGTCCTGCCATGTATAGCAATTAATGGAAAAAATGTACCGACAGGCTTGAAAATGTCTTGCGAGAGTAAAGGAGGGAGAACAGAGAGTAATTAAAGTACTCACCTACTTAATTCATCAGGTCGACAGCAGTGGAGCATGGTTGAACTCATGAAACCCGCAGCCCTCGTAACACCAAGCACGGAGAAAACTGAAACAGCATTGTGCAGAGCAGTGAGATAGAAGGGAGTAATGCTGTAGGCAAGGGTGGGATTCAATGGAATGAAGGAATAGCTGAAATTGGCAACAATCGGTGTGTGCGACAAAAGTCTGGAAATACAGAAACCGACGTAAATGGACAGAGGGATGCACGGAAACGGCACAGCCAATATCTGGAATGAGATATAGGTCCATCGAAGAGCAAGAGAGCAGGGAAGTGCGCAAAATTCGAGAAATTACTTAGACAGCAAGTCGATATTTGCACAGCATAGGTGAACCCATTGAGTCGGTGACGTACTGGTCTCTATTGATAGCAAAGGTTAGCCGATAGACAACGTGCACTGAAGAGGAAGTACATACGAATACGAGCGAGAGTGACTGACAGTCGGGAGAACTAGAAGAGAGGAGCAGAATGGAAACTGACATATGCTCCAGGAGTGAGCACAGACGTGAATTACCCCCGCAAAAAAACTGAAATAGAAGGACTACAACCGATTCCTGAAAGAGCGTTTTCAGGAGACGCTAGAGCACAAGAGAGAGAGAAGTGTGTGAATAGAGAGAGCGAGCGACGAGGAGAAAATATAGGTTAGGAAATTCGCGAAATGAATTTCCGTGTTAATTACGCGGGCGAAGCGAGAAATACAACATGTGGGGAGACGAGAGAGCGCGCACAAAACACTGTCGCTCTTAAAACAGCGCTCCGAGACACAACGAAATCGTAATTTCAGCCAAAGATGGGGAGACCGGTACCGGCGCGCTTCCAAGCGCGGCTGCAACTCGACCGCAACTGCGCGCGATGGAACAATGCCCGATAACATCGATATCGATCCACGCGGTGGAATGCGATTACGAGAGAGTAATTAAACGGAATTGAACATTTCGATGGGACACGAGCGACGCGGCACAGAAAAATTATACGATTATGTACAAACACTAGGGAGAGTGTGTTTTAAAATTTCGAGAGAGTAAGATCGGGAAAATAATACTTCGTTTGGCAAACAATTGATGGCTGTCGAGTGCACCGAGTCTACATATTTGCGGGGCGGAGTTTGCATGAGTCCTGCCATATATAGCAATTAATGGAATAAATGTACCGACTGGCTTGAAAATGTCTTGCGAGAGTAAAGGAGGGAGAACAGAGTAATCCGTCCAAAAACATTAAAATGTAAGAAAATGCGCCAAGTAGCAGTTGGATTTCCCCCAAAATTGAAATATAACAAAAAAGATAATAGATATCATACAAGAAAGCCAAGTTTTCATTCAAAGATACCTCGATTTAATTCGCATTAGCAATTAATAATAAATTAACAATAATTTAGTGATTAACAATAAAAAAACTTGGCGTGTGCGCGCTTCATTGCGAGGTAAAAAGACAATGGGAAACTGATTCAAACCCAAAACTGACTTTACTAGAATTTAATTTCTTTAAAAGTTTTTTTAGCAATATTACCAGAGCAAGTGCCTCGAATGAAGGGCGCACACGCCAAGTTTTTTTATTGTTAATCGCTAAATTATTGTTAATTTATTATTAATTGCTAATGCGAATTAAATCGAGGTATCTTTGAATGAAAACTTGGCTTTCTTGTATGATATCTATTATCTTTTTTGTTATATTTCAATTTTGGGGGAAATCCAACTGCTAGTTGGCGCATTTTCTTACATTTTAATGTTTTTGGACGGATTTCATGTCTTTTTGTTAGTTAATGCTTTACAATAAAGACAATCAAATTTCTAATTATTTATTAATGTTTCAATTTTGTGGGAAAATCAAACTGCTACTTGGCGCATTTTTTTTTACAGTTTAATGTTTTTGGACGGATTTCACGTCTTTTTGTTAGTTAATGCTTTACAATAAAGACAATCAAATTTCTAATTATTTATCAATGTTTCAATTTTATGGGAAAATCAAACTGCTACTTGGCGCATTTTTTACAGTTTAATGTTTTTGGACGGATTTCATGCCTTTTTGTTAGTTAATGCTTAACAATAAAGACAATAAAAATTCAAAGTATTTATCAATGGTTTAATTAATACATTTAAAAGTAAACTTTTATTAAAGTGTTCAAATATGCACCATCACCTATGTGCATGTTTATGTTATAATGTAAGTTTAATGTTACAATGTATTTATAACTTAATCATGCACATAGGAGGAGATCTAAGAAATTGAGCTGAATGTGAGAATATAGATTCCCTACATAATATATAGCTTGCACTTAACAAATTCAATATTCCGAAGTTAAACAATATGAGATTTACAGCTTGCCTAATATAATTTCAAATTTTAACTTTAGTCTGTTGGAAGTTAGAAGCATGCTAGTAATTGGTAATAATTAGCACCTGTTTACTGATTCTCAATAGCTAGGGTGCATTTAAATTGCAGATTAGATAAGCTACACCCTCATACACACTTTAACTTTGGTATATCTGTATATACCAAATATCAGTACCAAATGCATAGGTCACGGGGCACACAATCTAAAGTAATGAAATTTACTAAACAAGTACTGATTACCAATTGCTATTATATCCCTAAACGACATGTGATTGGTTATTAGTACTTGCTTACATCATTTTAGTTCTTTAGCTGAAGCGTTCCTTGAACAATGAACTTGACAGTCAAGATACAAATTAGACTGCGTATGAGCATTTGGCTTGGTTTATATATTTTAATTGTAAAGCATTAAATCAAAAAATGATTCAGGTTAGCAAAAGAGAGATTCCTAATAGCTAGAATGTAATGAAATTAGAAATAATTTGATTTAATACTTTACAAGTTATTCCTGACTGTCAAGTGCCTAGCTGATGGAGCGCAAGCCTAAAGTGCTGAAATTAGTTTGATTTAAAGGTCTGAAAATTGTTCAGTGCGTAGCACAACAATCACTTAATCATTTTAGCTCTTTAGCTCAAGCGTGCCTTGAGCAACAAACTTGACAGTCTCAATACAACCACACTAAATTAGGCTGCGTATGAGCATATCGCTTGGTTAATAGTATAACACTAAAACATAAAATCAAACAATGATTCAGATTAGCAAAGGAGCGATTATCAATAGCCAGAATCCACTGAAATTGTAAATGATTTGACTTAATACTTTACAAGTTATATTTGATAAGCTATATATGCAAGCTCTCTCATTCTCAGTCTAGTTTTTTTATGTATCCTGACTATCAAGTGCCTAGCTGACAGAGTGTAAACCTAAAGTGCTGAAATTAGTCTACGTAAGCAACTACTGATTACCAATAGCTAGCATTCCCTTAAATTGTAAATAATTGCTAACTAATTATTGGTTAAAAGATTCATATGCTAGACACTTGAGAATTTTAGCTATTGATAATGAGCACTTATTTACCAAATACAGTGAACAGTCATTTGTGAATTACGCACTTAACACTTTTGACATTTCATAATTCTCAATAGTCACAAGATAACAGGAACAGGGGCAAGGATAGTATGCTCTTTTATTAACTAAATAAAGAATTGAACCTGAAAAGCAAATAATAAAAATAAAATCGGAATAATCGGACTGTGTCACATAACCAGCCATGGCATAACCAGCTTAGCCAATGTGTCGGTAACGTAAACACAACACAGCCATATTATCTCCGCAGCCCGCAGCATTTCTGATTGCTGCCATCTCGTATGAAAAAAGTGAAAGTTACATTTTTAGGAATTCTGCATGAATCCCATGACTCTTAATCCGCCTTGCCTTTACTACGAGAATAATAACGAGGTGAAATTCATATCTCCTGAATGACTGAACCGATTCGCTTGATTCTTGGCTCATTCGATTCAGAAAAATCAACGAAAAAATACAAAATTCAGAAATAAATCCTTGGAGCTGTAACTTTTACATAAATCGAGGTGAAAGTTTTATAGCAGACGATAACCGCTACACTTCGGGAGAAGTATCCTCGGTAGTCGCGCGCTGTACTATATATATAACTACTACTTGGCGCGAGACTCTACCGAGTCTCCTGATTAAAATACTCACCTACTTAATTCAGCAAGACGACAGCAGTGGAGCATGGTTGAATTCATGAAATCCGCAGCACTCATAACACCAAGCACGGAGAAAACTGAAACAGCTTCGTGCAGAGCAGTGAGATAGAAGGGAGAAATGCTGTAGGCAAGGGTGGGATTCAAGGGAGTGAAGGAATAGCTGAAATTGGCAACAATCGGTGTGTGCGACAAAAGTCTGGAAATACAGAAACCGACGTAAATGGACAGAGGGATGCACGGAAACGGCACAGCCAATATCTGGAATGAGATATAGGTCCATCGGAGAGCAAGAGAGCAGGGAAGTGCGCAAAATTCGAGAAATTACTTAGACAGCAAGTCGATATTTGCACAGCATAGGTGAACCCATTGAGTCGGTGACGTACTGGTCTCTATTGATAGCAAAGGTTAGCCGATAGACAACGTGCACTGAAGAGGAAGTACATGGGAGAATACGAGCGAGAGTGACTGACAGTCGGGAGAGCTAGAAGAGAGGAGCAGAATGGAAACTGACATATGCTCCAGGAGTGAGCACAGGCGTGAATTAACCCCGCAAAAAAAATGAAATAGAAGGACTACAAGCGATTCTTGAAAGAGCGTTTTCAGGAGACGCTAGAGCACAAGAGAGAGAGAGCGGAAGAGAGCGAGAAGTGTGGGAATAGAGAGACCGAGCGACGAGGAGAAAATATAGGTTAGGAAATTCGAGAAACGAATTTCCGTGTTAATTACGCGAGCAAAGCGAGAAATACAACATGTGGGGAGACGAGAGAGCGCGCACAAAACACTGTCGCACTTAAAACAGCGCTCCGAGACACAACGAAATCGTAATTTCAGCAAAAGATGGGGAGACCGGTACCGGCGCGCTTCCAAGCGCGGCTGCAACTCGACAGCAACTGCGCGCGATGGAACAATGCCCGATGACATCGATATCGATCCACGCGGTGGAATGCGATTACGAGAGAGTAATTAAACGGAATTGAACATTTCGATGGGACACGAGCGGCGCGGTGCAGAAAAATTATACGATTATGTACAAACACTAGGGCGAGTGTGTTTTAGACTTTCGAGAGAGTAAGATCGGGAAAATAATACTTCGTTTGGCAAAGTTTATCCCTTCCCCGTAACATGCTCAATTCTGAATAAAATAGCATAATGGTATAATAACAATAATGATACTAACACTATTTGTGAAAAGGAAATAAGATAGAATAAAACAGAATAGAGAAGAGAGAGAAAGAAACGAGAAAGAAAATATGAAGAGAGAAAGAGAAGAAAAAAGAGAAACGGCACAGGCAATATCTGGAATGAGATATAGGTCCATCGGAAAGCAAGAGAGCAGGGAAGTGCGCAAAATTCGAGAAATTACTTAGACAGCAAGTCGATATTTGCACAGCATAGGTGAACCCATTGAGTCGGTGACGAACTGGTCTCTATTGATAGCAAAGATTGGCCCATAGACAACGTGCACTGAAGAGGAAGTACATGGGAGAATACGAGCGAGAGTGACTGACAGTCGGGAGAGCTAGAAGAGAGGAGCAGAATGGAAACTGACATATGCTCCAGGAGTGAGCACAGACGTGAATTACCCCCGCAAAAAAACTGAAATAGAAGGACTACAACGGATTCCTGAAAGAGCGTTTTCAGGAGACGCTAGAGCACAAGAGAGAGAGCGGAAGAGAGCGAGAAATGTGAGAATAGAGAGAGCGAGCGACGAGGAGAAAATATAGGTTAGGAAATTCGCGAAATGAATTTCCGTGTTAATTACGCGGGCGAAGCGAGAAATACAACATGTGGGGAGACGAGAGAGCGCGCACAAAACACTGTCGCTCTTAAAACAGCGCTCCGAGACACAACGAAATCGTAATTTCAGCCAAAGATGGGGAGACCGGTACCGGCGCGCTTCCAAGCGCGGCTGCAACTCGACCGCAACTGCGCGCGATGGAACAATGCCCGATAACATCGATATCGATCCACGCGGTGGAATGCGATTACGAGAGAGTAATTAAACGGAATTGAACATTTCGATGGGACACGAGCGACGCGGCACAGAAAAATTATACGATTATGTACAAACACTAGGGAGAGTGTGTTTTAAAATTTCGAGAGAGTAAGATCGGGAAAATAATACTTCGTTTGGCAAACAATTGATGGCTGTCGAGTGCACCGAGTCTACATATTTGCGGGGCGGAGTTTGCATGAGTCCTGCCATATATAGCAATTAATGGAATAAATGTACCGACTGGCTTGAAAATGTCTTGCGAGAGTAAAGGAGGGAGAACAGAGTAATCCGTCCAAAAACATTAAAATGTAAGAAAATGCGCCAAGTAGCAGTTGGATTTCCCCCAAAATTGAAATATAACAAAAAAGATAATAGATATCATACAAGAAAGCCAAGTTTTCATTCAAAGATACCTCGATTTAATTCGCATTAGCAATTAATAATAAATTAACAATAATTTAGTGATTAACAATAAAAAAACTTGGCGTGTGCGCGCTTCATTGCGAGGTAAAAAGACAATGGGAAACTGATTCAAACCCAAAACTGACTTTACTAGAATTTAATTTCTTTAAAAGTTTTTTTAGCAATATTACCAGAGCAAGTGCCTCGAATGAAGGGCGCACACGCCAAGTTTTTTTATTGTTAATCGCTAAATTATTGTTAATTTATTATTAATTGCTAATGCGAATTAAATCGAGGTATCTTTGAATGAAAACTTGGCTTTCTTGTATGATATCTATTATCTTTTTTGTTATATTTCAATTTTGGGGGAAATCCAACTGCTAGTTGGCGCATTTTCTTACATTTTAATGTTTTTGGACGGATTTCATGTCTTTTTGTTAGTTAATGCTTTACAATAAAGACAATCAAATTTCTAATTATTTATTAATGTTTCAATTTTGTGGGAAAATCAAACTGCTACTTGGCGCATTTTTTTTACAGTTTAATGTTTTTGGACGGATTTCACGTCTTTTTGTTAGTTAATGCTTTACAATAAAGACAATCAAATTTCTAATTATTTATCAATGTTTCAATTTTATGGGAAAATCAAACTGCTACTTGGCGCATTTTTTACAGTTTAATGTTTTTGGACGGATTTCATGCCTTTTTGTTAGTTAATGCTTAACAATAAAGACAATAAAAATTCAAAGTATTTATCAATGGTTTAATTAATACATTTAAAAGTAAACTTTTATTAAAGTGTTCAAATATGCACCATCACCTATGTGCATGTTTATGTTATAATGTAAGTTTAATGTTACAATGTATTTATAACTTAATCATGCACATAGGAGGAGATCTAAGAAATTGAGCTGAATGTGAGAATATAGATTCCCTACATAATATATAGCTTGCACTTAACAAATTCAATATTCCGAAGTTAAACAATATGAGATTTACAGCTTGCCTAATATAATTTCAAATTTTAACTTTAGTCTGTTGGAAGTTAGAAGCATGCTAGTAATTGGTAATAATTAGCACCTGTTTACTGATTCTCAATAGCTAGGGTGCATTTAAATTGCAGATTAGATAAGCTACACCCTCATACACACTTTAACTTTGGTATATCTGTATATACCAAATATCAGTACCAAATGCATAGGTCACGGGGCACACAATCTAAAGTAATGAAATTTACTAAACAAGTACTGATTACCAATTGCTATTATATCCCTAAACGACATGTGATTGGTTATTAGTACTTGCTTACATCATTTTAGTTCTTTAGCTGAAGCGTTCCTTGAACAATGAACTTGACAGTCAAGATACAAATTAGACTGCGTATGAGCATTTGGCTTGGTTTATATATTTTAATTGTAAAGCATTAAATCAAACAATGATTCAGATTAGCAAAAGAGAGATTCCTAATAGCTAGAATGTAATGAAATTAGAAATAATTTGATTTAATACTTTACAAGTTATTCCTGACTGTCAAGTGCCTAGCTGATGGAGCGCAAACCTAAAGTGCTGAAATTGGTTTGATTTAAAGGTCTCAAAATTGTTCAGTGCGTAGCACAACAATCACTTAATCATTTTAGCTCTTTAGCTGAAGCGTGCCTTGAGCAACAAACTTGACAGTCTCAATACAACCACACTAAATTAGGCTGCGTATGAGCATATCGCTTGGTTAATAGTATAACACTAAAACATAAAATCAAACAATGATTCAGATTAGCAAAGGAGCGATTATCAATAGCCAGAATCCACTGAAATTGTAAATGATTTGACTTAATACTTTACAAGTTATATTTGATAAGCTATATATGCAAGCTCTCTCATTCTCAGTCTAGTTTTTTTATGTATCCTGACTATCAAGTGCCTAGCTGACAGAGTGCAAACCTAAAGTGCTGAAATTAGTCTACGTAAGCAACTACTGATTACCAATAGCTAGCATTCCCTTAAATTGTAAATAATTGCTAACTAATTATTGGTTAAAAGATTCATATGCTAGACACTTGAGAATTTTAGCTATTGATAATGAGCACTTATTTACCAAATACAGTGAACAGTCATTTGTGAATTACGCACTTAACACTTTTGACATTTCATAATTCTCAATAGTCACAAGATAACAGGAACAGGGGCAAGGATAGTATGCTCTTTTATTAACTAAATAAAGAATTGAACCTGAAAAGCAAATAATAAAAATAAAATCGGAATAATCGGACTGTGTCACATAACCAGCCATGGCATAACCAGCTTAGCCAATGTGTCGGTAACGTAAACACAACACAGCCATATTATCTCCGCAGCCCGCAGCATTTCTGATTGCTGCCATCTCGTATGAAAAAAGTGAAAGTTACATTTTTAGGAATTCTGCATGAATCCCATGACTCTTAATCCGCCTTGCCTTTACTACGAGAATAATAACGAGGTGAAATTCATATCTCCTGAATGACTGAACCGATTCGCTTGATTCTTGGCTCATTCGATTCAGAAAAATCAACGAAAAAATACAAAATTCAGAAATAAATCCTTGGAGCTGTAACTTTTACATAAATCGAGGTGAAAGTTTTATAGCAGACGATAACCGCTACACTTCGGGAGAAGTATCCTCGGTAGTCGCGCGCTGTACTATATATATAACTACTACTTGGCGCGAGACTCTACCGAGTCTCCTGATTAAAATACTCACCTACTTAATTCAGCAAGACGACAGCAGTGGAGCATGGTTGAATTCATGAAATCCGCAGCACTCATAACACCAAGCACGGAGAAAACTGAAACAGCATCGTGCAGAGCAGTGAGATAGAAGGGAGAAATGCTGTAGGCAAGGGTGGGATTCAAGGGAGTGAAGGAATAGCTGAAATTGGCAACAATCGGTGTGTGCGACAAAAGTCTGGAAATACAGAAACCGACGTAAATGGACAGAGGGATGCACGGAAACGGCACAGCCAATATCTGGAATGAGATATAGGTCCATCGGAGAGCAAGAGAGCAGGGAAGTGCGCAAAATTCGAGAAATTACTTAGACAGCAAGTCGATATTTGCACAGCATAGGTGAACCCATTGAGTCGGTGACGTACTGGTCTCTATTGATAGCAAAGGTTAGCCGATAGACAACGTGCACTGAAGAGGAAGTACATGGGAGAATACGAGCGAGAGTGACTGACAGTCGGGAGAGCTAGAAGAGAGGAGCAGAATGGAAACTGACATATGCTCCAGGAGTGAGCACAGGCGTGAATTAACCCCGCAAAAAAAATGAAATAGAAGGACTACAAGCGATTCTTGAAAGAGCGTTTTCAGGAGACGCTAGAGCACAAGAGAGAGAGAGCGGAAGAGAGCGAGAAGTGTGGGAATAGAGAGACCGAGCGACGAGGAGAAAATATAGGTTCGGAAATTCGAGAAACGAATTTCCGTGTTAATTACGCGAGCAAAGCGAGAAATACAACATGTGGGGAGACGAGAGAGCGCGCACAAAACACTGTCGCACTTAAAACAGCGCTCCGAGACACAACGAAATCGTAATTTCAGCAAAAGATGGGGAGACCGGTACCGGCGCGCTTCCAAGCGCGGCTGCAACTCGACAGCAACTGCGCGCGATGGAACAATGCCCGATGACATCGATATCGATCCACGCGGTGGAATGCGATTACGAGAGAGTAATTAAACGGAATTGAACATTTCGATGGGACACGAGCGGCGCGGTGCAGAAAAATTATACGATTATGTACAAACACTAGGGCGAGTGTGTTTTAGACTTTCGAGAGAGTAAGATCGGGAAAATAATACTTCGTTTGGCAAAGTTTATCCCTTCCCCGTAACATGCTCAATTCTGAATAAAATAGCATAATGGTATAATAACAATAATGATACTAACACTATTTGTGAAAAGGAAATAAGATAGAATAAAACAGAATAGAGAAGAGAGAGAAAGAAACGAGAAAGAAAATATGAAGAGAGAAAGAGAAGAAAAAAGAGAAACGGCACAGGCAATATCTGGAATGAGATATAGGTCCATCGGAAAGCAAGAGAGCAGGGAAGTGCGCAAAATTCGAGAAATTACTTAGACAGCAAGTCGATATTTGCACAGCATAGGTGAACCCATTGAGTCGGTGACGAACTGGTCTCTATTGATAGCAAAGATTGGCCCATAGACAACGTGCACTGAAGAGGAAGTACATGGGAGAATACGAGCGAGAGTGACTGACAGTCGGGAGAGCTAGAAGAGAGGAGCAGAATGGAAACTGACATATGCTCCAGGAGTGAGCACAGACGTGAATTACCCCCGCAAAAAAACTGAAATAGAAGGACTACAACGGATTCCTGAAAGAGCGTTTTCAGGAGACGCTAGAGCACAAGAGAGAGAGCGGAAGAGAGCGAGAAATGTGAGAATAGAGAGAGCGAGCGACGAGGAGAAAATATAGGTTAGGAAATTCGCGAAATGAATTTCCGTGTTAATTACGCGGGCGAAGCGAGAAATACAACATGTGGGGAGACGAGAGAGCGCGCACAAAACACTGTCGCTCTTAAAACAGCGCTCCGAGACACAACGAAATCGTAATTTCAGCCAAAGATGGGGAGACCGGTACCGGCGCGCTTCCAAGCGCGGCTGCAACTCGACAGCAACTGCGCGCGATGGAACAATGCCCGATGACATCGATATCGATCCACGCGGTGGAATGCGATTACGAGAGAGTAATTAAACGGAATTGAACATTTCGATGGGACACGAGCGACGCGGCACAGAAAAATTATACGATTATGTACAAGCACTAGGGAGAGTGTGTTTTAGAATTTCGAAAGAGTAAGATCGGGAAAATAATACTTCGTTTGGCAAAGTTTATCCCTTCCCCGTAATATGCTCAATTCCGAATAAAATAGCATAATGGTATAATAACAATAATGATACTAACACTATTTGAAAAAAGAAAATAATATAGAATAAAACAGAATGGAGAAGAGAGAGAAAGAAAGGAGAAAGAAAATAAGAAGGGAGAAAGAGAAGAAAAAAGGTGTACGTGAATCCGTGTATCGAGCAAACAATTGATGGCTGTCGAGTGCACCGAGTCTACATATTTGCGGGGCGGAGTTTGCATGAGTCCTGCCATGTATAGCAATTAATGGAATAAATGTACCGACTCGCTTGAAAATGTCTTGCGAGAGTAAAGGAGGAAGAACAGAGTAATTAAAGTACTCACCTACTTAATTCAGCAAGACGACAGCAGTGGAGCATGGTTGAATTCGTGAAATCCGCAGCCCTGATAACACCAAGCACGGAGAAAACTGAAACACCATCGTGCAGAGCAGTGAGATAGAAGGGAGTAATGCTGTAGGCAAGGGTGGGATTCAAGGGAATGAAGGAATAGTTGAAATTGGCAACAATCGGTGTGTGCGACAAAAGTCTGGAAATACAGAAACCGACGTAAATGGACAGAGGGATGCACGGAAACGGCACAGCCAATATCTGGAATGAGATATAGGTCCATCGGAGAGCAAGAGAGCAGGGAAGTGCGCAAAATTCGAGAAATTACTTAGACAGCAAGTCGATATTTGCACAGCATAGGTGAACCCATTGAGTCGGTGACGAACTGGTCTCTATTGACAGCAAAGATTGGCCCATAGACAACGTGCACTGAAGAGGAAGTACATGGGAGAATACGAGCGAGATTGACTGACAGTCGGGAGAGCTGCTAGAAGAGAGGAGCAGAATGGAAACTGACATATGCTCCAGGAGTGAGCACAGACGTGAATTACCCCCGCAAAAAAACTGAAATAGAAGGACTACAACCGATTCCTGAAAGAGCGTTTTCAGGAGACGCTAGAGCACAAGAGAGAGAGAGAGAGCGGAAGAGAGCGAGAAGTGTGAGAATAGAGAGAGCGAGCGACGAGGAGAAAATATAGGTTAGGAAATTCGCGAAATGAATTTCCGTGTTAATTACGCGGGCGAAGCGAGAAATACAACATGTGGGGAGACGAGAGAGCGCGCACAAAACACTGTCACACTCAAAACAGCGCTCCGAGACACAACGAAATCGTAATTTCAGCAAAAGATGGGGAGACCGGTACCGGCGCGCTTCCAAGCGCGGCTGCAACTCGACAGCAACTGCGTGCGATGGAACAATGCCCGATGACATCGATATCGATCCACGCGGTGGAATGCGATTACGAGAGAGTAATTAAACGGAATTGAACATTTCGATGGGACACGAGCGGCGCGGTGCAGAAAAATTATACGATTATGTACAAACACTAGGGCGAGTGTGTTTTAGACTTTCGAGAGAGTAAGATCGGGAAAATAATACTTCGTTTGGCAAAGTTTATCCCTTCCCCGTAACATGCTCAATTCTGAATAAAATAGCATAATGGTATAATAACAATAATGATACTAACACTATTTGTGAAAAGGAAATAAGATAGAATAAAACAGAATAGAGAAGAGAGAGAAAGAAACGAGAAAGAAAATATGAAGAGAGAAAGAGAAGAAAAAAGAGAAACGGCACAGGCAATATCTGGAATGAGATATAGGTCCATCGGAGAGCAAGAGAGCAGGGAAGTGCGCAAAATTCGAGAAATTACTTAGACAGCAAGTCGATATTTGCACAGCATAGGTGAACCCATTGAGTCGGTGACGAACTGGTCTCTATTGATAGCAAAGATTGGCCCATAGACAACGTGCACTGAAGAGGAAGTACATGGGAGAATACGAGCGAGAGTGACTGACAGTCGGGAGAGCTAGAAGAGAGGAGCAGAATGGAAACTGCCATATGCTCCAGGAGTGAGCACAGACGTGAATTACCCCCGCAAAAAAAATGAAATAGAAGGACTACAAGCGATTCCTGAAAGAGCGTTTTCAGGAGACGCTAGAGCACAAGAGAGAGAGAGCGGAAGAGAGCGAGAAGTGAGAGAATAGAGAGAGCGAGCGACGAGGAGAAAATATAGGTTAGGAAATTCGCGAAACGAATTTCCGTGTTAATTACGCGAGCGAAGCTAGAAATACAACATGTGGGGAGACGAGAGAGCGCGCACAAAACACTGTCACACTCAAAACAGCACTCCGAGACACAACGAAATCGTAATATCAGCAAAAGATGGGGAGACCGGTACCGGCGCGCTTCCAAGCGCGGCTGCAACTCGACAGCAACTGCGTGCGATGGAACAATGCCCGATAACATCGATATCGATCCACGCGGTGGAATGCGATTACGAGAGAGTAATTAAACGGAATTGAACATTTCGATGGGACACGAGCGACGCGGCACAGAAAAATTATACGATTATGTACAAGCACTAGGGAGAGTGTGTTTTAGAATTTCGAAAGAGTAAGATCGGGAAAATAATACTTCGTTTGGCAAAGTTTATCCCTTCCCCGTAATATGCTCAATTCCGAATAAAATAGCATAATGGTATAATAACAATAATGATACTAACACTATTTGAAAAAAGAAAATAATATAGAATAAAACAGAATGGAGAAGAGAGAGAAAGAAAGGAGAAAGAAAATAAGAAGGGAGAAAGAGAAGAAAAAAGGTGTACGTGAATCCGTGTATCGAGCAAACAATTGATGGCTGTCGAGTGCACCGAGTCTACATATTTGCGGGGCGGAGTTTGCATGAGTCCTGCCATGTATAGCAATTAATGGAATAAATGTACCGACTCGCTTGAAAATGTCTTGCGAGAGTAAAGGAGGAAGAACAGAGTAATTAAAGTACTCACCTACTTAATTCAGCAAGACGACAGCAGTGGAGCATGGTTGAATTCGTGAAATCCGCAGCCCTGATAACACCAAGCACGGAGAAAACTGAAACACCATCGTGCAGAGCAGTGAGATAGAAGGGAGTAATGCTGTAGGCAAGGGTGGGATTCAAGGGAATGAAGGAATAGTTGAAATTGGCAACAATCGGTGTGTGCGACAAAAGTCTGGAAATACAGAAACCGACGTAAATGGACAGAGGGATGCACGGAAACGGCACAGCCAATATCTGGAATGAGATATAGGTCCATCGGAGAGCAAGAGAGCAGGGAAGTGCGCAAAATTCGAGAAATTACTTAGACAGCAAGTCGATATTTGCACAGCATAGGTGAACCCATTGAGTCGGTGACGAACTGGTCTCTATTGACAGCAAAGATTGGCCCATAGACAACGTGCACTGAAGAGGAAGTACATGGGAGAATACGAGCGAGATTGACTGACAGTCGGGAGAGCTGCTAGAAGAGAGGAGCAGAATGGAAACTGACATATGCTCCAGGAGTGAGCACAGACGTGAATTACCCCCGCAAAAAAACTGAAATAGAAGGACTACAACCGATTCCTGAAAGAGCGTTTTCAGGAGACGCTAGAGCACAAGAGAGAGAGAGAGAGCGGAAGAGAGCGAGAAGTGTGAGAATAGAGAGAGCGAGCGACGAGGAGAAAATATAGGTTAGGAAATTCGCGAAATGAATTTCCGTGTTAATTACGCGGGCGAAGCGAGAAATCAGGAGACTCGGTAGAGTCTCGCGCCAAGTAGTAGTTATATATATAGTACAGCGCGCGACTACTGAGGATACTTATCCCGAAGTGTAGCGGTTTTCGTCCGCTATAAAACTTTCACCTCGATTTATGGAAAAGTTACAGCTCCAAGGATTTATTTCTAAATTTTGTATTTTTTCGTTGATTTTTCTGAATCGAATGAGCTAAGAATCAAGCGAATCGGTTCAGTCGTTCAAGAGATATGGATTTCTCCTGCTTATTCTTCTCGTGAAAACGGCAAGGCAAATTAAGATTCATCAGGGGAACTAATTCCTAAAAATGTGGTTTTCACTTTTCTCATACGAGATGGCAGCAAACGGGAATATCGTATTTACGTTACCGATCTATAATCTGTAATCTGTGTCATACCGACACATTGGTTAAGCCAGTTATGCCATGGCTGGTTATGTGTCATAATGGTTATGTGATACAGTCCAATTTTATTATTTTATTTTATTCCAGATTCCATGCTTTTATTTAGTTAATAAAAGAGTATAGTGTCCTCGCCCCTGTCCCTGTAATCTTGTCATTATTAAGAATTATGAAGTGTCAAATGTGTTTGGTGAACGAGTGCTGATTTCCAATAATTAAAATTGTCAAGAGTGTAGCATATTTATCTTTAAAGCAATATTAGCAATTATTTATTTACAGTTCAAGGGAATGCTCGGTATTAATAATCAGTACTTGCTCAAACTAATTTCAGTACTTTAGGTTTGCGCTTCGTGAGCTAGGTATTTGACAGTCAGGAATAATTTGTAAAGTGTTAAGTCCAATCATTTAAAATTTCAATATATTATAGCTATTGGGAATCCCTCTTTTGCTACTCTGAATCATTATTTGATTTAACGCTTTAGAATTATAATATATAAACCAAGCAGAATGCTCATAGGCAATCTAATTTAGTTGTATCATGATCATGACTGTCAAGTTCATCGCTCAAGGAACACTTCAGCTAAAGAATTAAATGAATTAAGCAAGCAATAATTATCAATCATGTGTCATTTAGCGACATACTAGCTATTGGTAATCAGTACTTATTTAACAAATTTTATTACATTAGATTATGCGCTCCCTGAGCTACGCATTTGGCTGTCAAGATACACCAATGTTAGAGTGCGTGTGAGGGTATAGCTTATCTAATTTGCAATTTAAATGCATCCTAGCTATTGGTAATTTTTCTTTTGCTAATGTGAATTTGTCAAGTGCAAAGTATATTATCTGAGGAATCTATATTCTCACATTCAGCTCAATTTCTTAGATCTCCTCCTATGTGCATGATTAAGTTATAAATACATTGTAACATTAAAGTTACATTATAACATAAACATGCACATAGATGATGGTGCATATTTGAACAGAAATGGCACTTGACATTTTAATAAAATTTTACTTTTATATTTATTAATTAAACCATTGATAAATACTTAGAATTTTTATTGTCTTTATTGTTAAGCATTAACTAACAAAAAGGCATGAAATCCGTCGAAAAACATTAAACTGCAAAAAATTCGTCAAGTAGCAGTTTGATTTTCCCACAAAAATGAAACATTGATAAATAATTAAAAATTTTATTGCCTTTATTGTTAAGCATTAACTAACAAAAAGACATGAAATCCGTACAAAAACATTAAAATGTAAGAAAATGCGCCAAGTAGCAGTTGGATTTCCCCACAAAAATATAACAAATATAATATACAATGAAATATAACAAAAAAAAATAGATATCATACAAGAAAGCCAAGCTTTCATTCAAAGATATCTCGATTTAACTCGCATTAGCAATTAACAATAAATTAACAATAAATTACCGATTAACAATACAAAAAATCTTGGCGTGTGCGCGCTTCATTCGAGGCACTTGCTCCGGTAATATTACTAAAAAGCTTTTAAAGAAACATATACGCGATGAACTGAGAGAACCTCCTTCTTATCAATATCGAGGAAAATGATCTCCTTGTCAGTTATGTTGGAGGCAAAAATGGGATAACAAGGCCGCTGTATTATAGTATATATGATTGAAAATGAAAGATTTATTAGGATTTACTCATATTGTAGTAAAGTCCGTGTTAGGTTCAACACCAGTACTACCGAACGAGTCGAAATTACTTTTTTTTACGTGGTTCGATATAACACCATAACAATCATCGGTAGTTCTAGTGTTAAATCAGTCTTCCATTGCCTTTTTACCTCACAATGAAGCGCGCACACGCCAAGATTTTTTGTATTGTTAATCGGTAATTTATTGTTAATTTATTGTTAATTGCTAATGCGAGTTAAATCGAGATATCTTTGAATGAAAGCTTGGCTTTCTTGTATGATATCTATTTTTTTTTGTTATATTTCATTGTATATTATATTTGTTATATTTTTGTGGGGAAATCCAACTGCTACTTGGCGCATTTTCTTACATTTTAATGTTTTTGTACGGATACAACATGTGGGGAGACGAGAGAGCGCGCACAAAACACTGTCACACTCAAAACAGCGCTCCGAGACACAACGAAATCGTAATTTCAGCAAAAGATGGGGAGACCGGTACCGGCGCGCTTCCAAGCGCGGCTGCAACTCGACAGCAACTGCGCGCGATGGAACAATGCCCGATGACATCGATATCGATCCACGCGGTGGAATGCGATTACAAGAGAGTAATTAAACGGAATTGAACATTTCGATGGGACACGAGCGACGCGGCACAGAAAAATTATACGATTATGTACAAACACTAGGGAGAGTGTGTTTTAGAACTTCCAGAGAGTAAGATCGGGAAAATAATACTTCGTTTGGAAAAGTTTATCCCTTCCCCGCAACATGCTCAATTCCGAATAAAATAGCATAATGGTATAAAAACAATAATGATACTCACACTATTTGAAAAAAGAAAATAATATAGAATAAAACAGAATGGAGAAGAGAGAGAAAGAAAGGAGAAAGAAAATAAGAAGGGAGAAAGAGAAGAAAAAAGGTGTACGTGAATCCGTGTATCGAGCAAACAATTGATGGCTGTCGAGTGCACCGAGTCTACATATTTGCGGGGCGGAGTTTGCATGAGTCCTGCCATGTATAGCAATTAATGGAATAAATGTACCGACTCGCTTGAAAATGTCTTGCGAGAGTAAAGGAGGAAGAACAGAGTAATTAAAGTACTCACCTACTTAATTCAGCAAGACGACAGCAGTGGAGCATGGTTGAATTCGTGAAATCCGCAGCCCTGATAACACCAAGCACGGAGAAAACTGAAACACCATCGTGCAGAGCAGTGAGATAGAAGGGAGTAATGCTGTAGGCAAGGGTGGGATTCAAGGGAATGAAGGAATAGTTGAAATTGGCAACAATCGGTGTGTGCGACAAAAGTCTGGAAATACAGAAACCGACGTAAATGGACAGAGGGATGCACGGAAACGGCACAGCCAATATCTGGAATGAGATATAGGTCCATCGGAGAGCAAGAGAGCAGGGAAGTGCGCAAAATTCGAGAAATTACTTAGACAGCAAGTCGATATTTGCACAGCATAGGTGAACCCATTGAGTCGGTGACGAACTGGTCTCTATTGATAGCAAAGATTGGCCCATAGACAACGTGCACTGAAGAGGAAGTACATGGGAGAATACGAGCGAGAGTGACTGACAGTCGGGAGAGCTGCTAGAAGAGAGGAGCAGAATGGAAACTGACATATGCTCCAGGAGTGAGCACAGACGTGAATTACCCCCGCAAAAAAACTGAAATAGAAGGACTACAACGGATTCCTGAAAGAGCGTTTTCAGGAGACGCTAGAGCACAAGAGAGAGAGCGGAAGAGAGCGAGAAATGTGAGAATAGAGAGAGGGAGCGACGAGGAGAAAATATAGGTTAGGAAATTCGCGAAATGAATTTCCGTGTTAATTACGCGGGCGAAGCGAGAAATACAACATGTGGGGAGACGAGAGAGCGCGCACAAAACACTGTCGCACTTCCAACAGCACTCCGAGACACAACGAAATCGTAATTTCAGCAAAAGATGGGAAGACCGGTACCGGCGCGCTTCCAAGCGCGGCTGCAGCTCGAAAGCAACTGCGCGCGATGGAACAATGCCCGACTCCATCGATATCGATCCACGCGGTGGAATGCGATTACGACAGAGTAATTAAATGGAATTGAACATTTCCATGAGACACGAGCGACGCGGTACAGAAAAATTATACGATTATGTACAAGCACTAGGGAGAGTGTGTTTTAGAATTTCGAAAGAGTAAGATCGGGAAAATAATACTTCGTTTGGCAAAGTTTATCCCTTCCCCGTAATATGCTCAATTCCGAATAAAATAGCATAATGGTATAATAACAATAATGATACTAACACTATTTGAAAAAAGAAAATAATATAGAATAAAACAGAATGGAGAAGAGAGAGAAAGAAAGGAGAAAGAAAATAAGAAGGGAGAAAGAGAAGAAAAAAGGTGTAGGTGAATCCATGTATCGAGCAAACAATTGATGGCTGTCGAGTGCACCGAGTCTACATATTTGCGGGGCGGAGTTTGCATGAGTCCTGCCATGTATAGCAATTAATGGAAAAAATGTACCGACTCGCTTGAAAATGTCTTGCGAGAGTAAAGGAGGGAGAACAGAGTAATTAAAGTACTCACCTACTTAATTCAGCAAGACGACAGCAGTGGAGCATGGTTGAATTCATGAAATCCGCAGCCCTCATAACACCAAGCACGGAGAAAACTGAAACAGCATCGTGCAGAGCAGTGAGATAGAAGGGAGAAGTGCTGCAGGCAAGAGTGGGATTCATGGGAGTGAAGGATTAGCTGAAATTGGCAACAATCGGTGTGTGCGACAAAAGTCTGGAAATACAGAAACCGACGTAAATGGACAGAGGGATGCACGGAAACGGCACAGCCAATATCTGGAATGAGATATAGGTCCATCGGAGAGCAAGAGAGCAGGGAAGTGCGCAAAATTCGAGAAATTACTTAGACAGCAAGTCGATATTTGCACAGCATAGGTGAACCCATTGAGTCGGTGACGAACTGGTCTCTATTGATAGCAAAGATTGGCCCATAGACAACGTGCACTGAAGAGGAAGTACATGGGAGAATACGAGCGAGACTGACTGACAGTCGGGAGAGCTGCTAGAAGAGAGGAGCAGAATGGAAACTGACATATGCTCCAGGAGTGAGCCCAGACGTGAATTACCCCCGCAAAAAAACTGAAATAGAAGGACTACAACGGATTCCTGAAAGAGCGTTTTCAGGAGACGCTAGAGCACAAGAGAGAGAGCGGAAGAGAGCGAGAAGTGTGAGAATAGAGAGAGCGAGCGACGTGGAGAAAATATAGGTTAGGAAATTCGCGAAATGAATTTCCGTGTTAATTACGCGGGCGAAGCGAGAAATACAACATGTGGGGAGACGAGAGAGCGCGCACAAAACACTGTCGCACTTAAAACAGCGCTCCGAGACACAACGAAATCGTAATTTCAGCCAAAGATGGGGAGACCGGTACCGGCGCGCTTCCAAGCGCGGCTGCAACTCGACAGCAACTGCGCGCGATGGAACAATGCCCGATGACATCGATATCGATCCACGCGGTGGAATGCGATTACGAGAGAGGAATTAAACGGAATTGAACATTTCGATGGGACACGAGCGACGCGGCACAGAAAAATTATACGATTATGTACAAACACTAGGGAGAGTGTGTTTTAGAATTTCGAGAGAGTAAGATCGGGAAAATAATACTTCGTTTGGCAAAGTTTATCCCTTCCCCGTAACATGCTCGATTCCGAATAAAATAGCATCATGGTATAAAAACAATAATGATACTCACACTATTTGAAAAAATAAAATAAGATAGAATAAAACAGAATGGAGAAGAGAGAGAAAGAAAGGAGAAAGAAAATAAGAAGGGAGAAAGAGAAGAAAAAAGGTGTACGTGAATCCGTGTATCGAGCAAACAATTGATGGCTGTCGAGTGCACCGAGTCTACATATTTGCGGGGCGGAGTTTGCATGAGTCCTGCCATGTATAGCAATTAATGGAATAAATGTACCGACTGGCTTGAAAATGTCTTGCGAGAGTAAAGGAGGGAGAACAGAGTAATCCGTCCAAAAACATTAAAATGTAAGAAAATGCGCCAAGTAGCAGTTGGATTTCCCCCAAAATTGAAATATAACAAAAAAGATAATAGATATCATACAAGAAAGCCAAGTTTTCATTCAAAGATACCTCGATTTAATTCGCATTAGCAATTAATAATAAATTAACAATAATTTAGCGATTAACAATAAAAAAACTTGGCGTGTGCGCGCTTCATTGCGAGGTAAAAAGACAATGGGAAACTGATTCAAACCCAAAACTGACTTTACTAGAATTTAATTTCTTTAAAAGTTTTTTTAGCAATATTACCAGAGCAAGTGCCTCGAATGAAGGGCGCACACGCCAAGTTTTTTTATTGTTAATCGCTAAATTATTGTTAATTTATTATTAATTGCTAATGCGAATTAAATCGAGGTATCTTTGAATGAAAACTTGGCTTTCTTGTATGATATCTATTATCTTTTTTGTTATATTTCAATTTTGGGGGAAATCCAACTGCTAGTTGGCGCATTTTCTTACATTTTAATGTTTTTGGACGGATTTCATGTCTTTTTGTTAGTTAATGCTTTACAATAAAGACAATCAAATTTCTAATTATTTATTAATGTTTCAATTTTGTGGGAAAATCAAACTGCTACTTGGCGCATTTTTTTTTACAGTTTAATGTTTTTGGACGGATTTCACGTCTTTTTGTTAGTTAATGCTTTACAATAAAGACAATCAAATTTCTAATTATTTATCAATGTTTCAATTTTATGGGAAAATCAAACTGCTACTTGGCGCATTTTTTACAGTTTAATGTTTTTGGACGGATTTCATGTCTTTTTGTTAGTTGATGCTTAACAATAAAGACAATAAAAATTCAAAGTATTTATCAATGGTTTAATTAATAAATTTAAAAGTAAAATTTTATTAAAATGTTCAAATATGCACCATCACCTATGTGCATGTTTATGTTATAATGTAAGTTTAATGTTACAATGTATTTATAACTTAATCATGCACATAGGAGGAGATCTAAGAAATTGAGCTGAATGTGAGAATATAGATTCCCTACATAATATATAGCTTGCACTTAACAAATTCAATATTCCGAAGTTAAAAAATATGAGATTTACAGCTTGCCTAATATAATTTAAAATTTTAACTTTAGTCTGTTGGAAGTTAGAAGCATGCTAGTAATTGGTAATAATTAGCACCTGTTTACTGATTCTCAATAGCTAGGGTGCATTTAAATTGCAGATTAGATAAGCTACACCCTCATACACACTTTAACTTTGGTATATCTGTATATACCAAATATCAGTACCAAATGCATAGGTCACAGGGCACACAATCTAAAGTAATGAAATTTACTAAACAAGTACTGATTACCAATAGCTATTATATCCCTAAACGACATGTGATTGGTTATTAGTACTTGGTTACATCATTTTAGTTCTTTAGCTGAAGCGTTCCTTGAACAATGAACTTGACAGTCAAGATACAAATTAGACTGCGTATGAGCATTTGGCTTGGTTTATATATTTTAATTGTAAAGCATTAAATCAAAAAATGATTCAGGTTAGCAAAAGAGAGATTCCTAATAGCTAGAATGTAATGAAATTAGAAATAATTTGATTTAATACTTTACAAGTTATTCCTGACTGTCAAGTGCCTAGCTGATGGAGCGCAAGCCTAAAGTGCTGAAATTAGTTTGATTTAAAGGTCTGAAAATTGTTCAGTGCGTAGCACAACAATCACTTAATCATTTTAGCTCTTTAGCTCAAGCGTGCCTTGAGCAACAAACTTGACAGTCTCAATACAACCACACTAAATTAGGCTGCGTATGAGCATATCGCTTGGTTAATAGTATAACACTAAAACATAAAATCAAACAATGATTCAGATTAGCAAAGGAGCGATTATCAATAGCCAGAATCCACTGAAATTGTAAATGATTTGACTTAATACTTTACAAGTTATATTTGATAAGCTATATATGCAAGCTCTCTCATTCTCAGTCTAGTTTTTTTATGTATCCTGACTATCAAGTGCCTAGCTGACAGAGTGTAAACCTAAAGTGCTGAAATTAGTCTACGTAAGCAACTACTGATTACCAATAGCTAGCATTCCCTTAAATTGTAAATAATTGCTAACTAATTATTGGTTAAAAGATTCATATGCTAGACACTTGAGAATTTTAGCTATTGATAATGAGCACTTATTTACCAAATACAGTGAACAGTCATTTGTGAATTACGCACTTAACACTTTTGACATTTCATAATTCTCAATAGTCACAAGATAACAGGAACAGGGGCAAGGATAGTATGCTCTTTTATTAACTAAATAAAGAATTGAACCTGAAAAGCAAATAATAAAAATAAAATCGGAATAATCGGACTGTGTCACATAACCAGCCATGGCATAACCAGCTTAGCCAATGTGTCGGTAACGTAAACACAACACAGCCATATTATCTCCGCAGCCCGCAGCATTTCTGATTGCTGCCATCTCGTATGAAAAAAGTGAAAGTTACATTTTTAGGAATTCTGCATGAATCCCATGACTCTTAATCCGCCTTGCCTTTACTACGAGAATAATAACGAGGTGAAATTCATATCTCCTGAATGACTGAACCGATTCGCTTGATTCTTGGCTCATTCGATTCAGAAAAATCAACGAAAAAATACAAAATTCAGAAATAAATCCTTGGAGCTGTAACTTTTACATAAATCGAGGTGAAAGTTTTATAGCAGACGATAACCGCTACACTTCGGGAGAAGTATCCTCGGTAGTCGCGCGCTGTACTATATATATAACTACTACTTGGCGCGAGACTCTACCGAGTCTCCTGATTAAAATACTCACCTACTTAATTCAGCAAGACGACAGCAGTGGAGCATGGTTGAATTCATGAAATCCGCAGCACTCATAACACCAAGCACGGAGAAAACTGAAACAGCTTCGTGCAGAGCAGTGAGATAGAAGGGAGAAATGCTGTAGGCAAGGGTGGGATTCAAGGGAGTGAAGGAATAGCTGAAATTGGCAACAATCGGTGTGTGCGACAAAAGTCTGGAAATACAGAAACCGACGTAAATGGACAGAGGGATGCACGGAAACGGCACAGCCAATATCTGGAATGAGATATAGGTCCATCGGAGAGCAAGAGAGCAGGGAAGTGCGCAAAATTCGAGAAATTACTTAGACAGCAAGTCGATATTTGCACAGCATAGGTGAACCCATTGAGTCGGTGACGTACTGGTCTCTATTGATAGCAAAGGTTAGCCGATAGACAACGTGCACTGAAGAGGAAGTACATGGGAGAATACGAGCGAGAGTGACTGACAGTCGGGAGAGCTAGAAGAGAGGAGCAGAATGGAAACTGACATATGCTCCAGGAGTGAGCACAGACGTGAATTACCCCCGCAAAAAAACTGAAATAGAAGGACTACAACCGATTCCTGAAAGAGCGTTTTCAGGAGACGCTAGAGCACAAGAGAGAGAGAGCGGAAGAGAGCGAGAAGTGTGAGAATAGAGAGAGCGAGCGACGTGGAGAAAATATAGGTTAGGAAATTCGCGAAATGAATTTCCGTGTTAATTACGCGGGCGAAGCGAGAAATACAACATGTGGGGAGACGAGAGAGCGCGCACAAAACACTGTCACACTCAAAACAGCGCTCCGAGACACAACGAAATCGTAATTTCAGCCAAAGATGGGGAGACCGGTACCGGCACGCTTCCAAGCGCGGCTGCAACTCGACAGCAACTGCGCGCGATGGAACAATGCCCGATGACATCGATATCGATCCACGCGGTGGAATGCGATTACGAGAGAGTAATTAAACGCAATTGAACATTTCGATGGGACACGAGCGGCGCGGTACAGAAAAATTATACGATTATGTACAAACACTAGGGCGAGTGTGTTTTAGACTTTCGAGAGAGTAAGATCGGGAAAATAATACTTCGTTTGGCAAAGTTTATCCCTTCCCCGTAACATGCTCAATTCTGAATAAAATAGCATAATGGTATAATAACAATAATGATACTAACACTATTTGAAAAAAGAAAATAATATAGAATAAAACAGAATGGAGAAGAGAGAGAAAGAAAGGAGAAAGAAAATAAGAAGGGAGAAAGAGAAGAAAAAAGGTGTAGGTGAATCCATGTATCGAGCAAACAATTGATGGCTGTCGAGTGCACCGAGTCTACATATTTGCGGGGCGGAGTTTGCATGAGTCCTGCCATGTATAGCAATTAATGGAAAAAATGTACCGACTCGCTTGAAAATGTCTTGCGAGAGTAAAGGAGGGAGAACAGAGTAATTAAAGTACTCCCTACTTAATTCAGCAAGACGACAGCAGTGGAGCATGGTTGAATTCATGAAATCCGCAGCCCTCATAACACCAAGCACGGAGAAAACTGAAACAGCATCGTGCAGAGCAGTGAGATAGAAGGGAGAAGTGCTGCAGGCAAGAGTGGGATTCATGGGAGTGAAGGATTAGCTGAAATTGGCAACAATCGGTGTGTGCGACAAAAGTCTGGAAATACAGAAACCGACGTAAATGGACAGAGGGATGCACGGAAACGGCACAGCCAATATCTGGAATGAGATATAGGTCCATCGGAGAGCAAGAGAGCAGGGAAGTGCGCAAAATTCGAGAAATTACTTAGACAGCAAGTCGATATTTGCACAGCATAGGTGAACCCATTGAGTCGGTGACGAACTGGTCTCTATTGATAGCAAAGATTGGCCCATAGACAACGCGCACTGAAGAGGAAGTACATGGGAGAATACGAGCGAGACTGACTGACAGTCGGGAGAGCTGCTAGAAGAGAGGAGCAGAATGGAAACTGACATATGCTCCAGGAGTGAGCACAGACGTGAATTACCCCCGCAAAAAAACTGAAATAGAAGGACTACAACCGATTCCTGAAAGAGCGTTTTCAGGAGACGCTAGAGCACAAGAGAGAGAGAGCGGAAGAGAGCGAGAAGTGTGAGAATAGAGAGAGCGAGCGACGAGGAGAAAATATAGGTTAGGAAATTCGCGAAATGAATTTCCGTGTTAATTACGCGGGCGAAGCGAGAAATACAACATGTGGGGAGACGAGAGAGCGCGCACAAAACACTGTCGCACTTAAAACAGCGCTCCGAGACACAACGAAATCGTAATTTCAGCCAAAGATGGGGAGACCGGTACCGGCGCGCTTCCAAGCGCGGCTGCAACTCGACAGCAACTGCGCGCGATGGAACAATGCCCGATAACATCGATATCGATCCACGCGGTGGAATGCGATTACGAGAGAGTAATTAAACGGAATTGAACATTTCGATGGGACACGAGCGACGCGGCACAGAAAAATTATACGATTATGTACAAACACTAGGGAGAGTGTGTTTTAAAATTTCGAGAGAGTAAGATCGGGAAAATAATACTTCGTTTGGCAAACAATTGATGGCTGTCGAGTGCACCGAGTCTACATATTTGCGGGGCGGAGTTTGCATGAGTCCTGCCATGTATAGCAATTAATGGAATAAATGTACCGACTCGCTTGAAAATGTCTTGCGAGAGTAAAGGAGGGAGAACAGAGAGTAATTAAAGTACTCACCTACTTAATTCAGCAGGTCGACAGCAGTAGAGCATGGTTGAACTCATGAAACCCGCAGCCCTCGTGGCACCAAGCACGGAGAAAACTGAAACAGCATCGTGCAGAGCAGTGAGATAGAAGGGAGAAATGCTGTAGGCAAGGGTGGGATTCAAGGGAGTGAAGGGATAGCTGAAATTGGCAACAATCGGTGTGTGCGACAAAAGTCTGGAAATGCAGAAACCGACGTAAATGGACAGAGGGATGCACGGAAACGGCACAGCCAATATCTGGAATGAGATATAGGTCCATCGGAGAGCAAGAGAGCAGGGAAGTGCGCAAAATTCGAGAAATTACTTAGACAGCAAGTCGATATTTGCACAGCATAGGTGAACCCATTGAGTCGGTGACGAACTGGTCTCTATTGATAGCAAAGATTGGCCCATAGACAACGTGCACTGAAGAGGAAGTACATGGGAGAATACGTGCGAGACTGACTGACAGTCGGGAGAGCTGCTAGAAGAGAGGAGCAGAATGGAAACTGACATATGCTCCAGGAGTGAGCACAGACGTGAATTACCCCCGCAAAAAAACTGAAATAGAAGGACTACAACCGATTCCTGAAAGAGCGTTTTCAGGAGACGCTAGAGCACAAGAGAGAGAGAGCGGAAGAGAGCGAGAAGTGTGAGAATAGAGAGAGCGAGCGACGAGGAGAAAATATAGGTTAGGAAATTCGCGAAATGAATTTCCGTGTTAATTACGCGGGCGAAGCGAGAAATACAACATGTGGGGAGACGAGAGAGCGCGCACAAAACACTGTCGCACTTAAAACAGCGCTCCGAGACACAACGAAATCGTAATTTCAGCCAAAGATGGGGAGACCGGTACCGGCGCGCTTCCAAGCGCGGCTGCAACTCGACAGCAACTGCGCGCGATGGAACAATGCCCGATAACATCGATATCGATCCACGCGGTGGAATGCGATTACGAGAGAGTAATTAAACGGAATTGAACATTTCGATGGGACACGAGCGACGCGGCACAGAAAAATTATACGATTATGTACAAACACTAGGGAGAGTGTGTTTTAAAATTTCGAGAGAGTAAGATCGGGAAAATAATACTTCGTTTGGCAAACAATTGATGGCTGTCGAGTGCACCGAGTCTACATATTTGCGGGGCGGAGTTTGCATGAGTCCTGCCATGTATAGCAATTAATGGAATAAATGTACCGACTCGCTTGAAAATGTCTTGCGAGAGTAAAGGAGGGAGAACAGAGAGTAATTAAAGTACTCACCTACTTAATTCAGCAGGTCGACAGCAGTGGAGCATGGTTGAACTCATGAAACCCGCAGCCCTCGTGGCACCAAGCACGGAGAAAACTGAAACAGCATCGTGCAGAGCAGTGAGATAGAAGGGAGAAATGCTGTAGGCAAGGGTGGGATTCAAGGGAGTGAAGGGATAGCTGAAATTGGCAACAATCGGTGTGTGCGACAAAAGTCTGGAAATGCAGAAACCGACGTAAATGGACAGAGGGATGCACGGAAACGGCACAGCCAATATCTGGAATGAGATATAGGTCCATCGGAGAGCAAGAGAGCAGGGAAGTGCGCAAAATTCGAGAAATTACTTAGACAGCAAGTCGATATTTGCACAGCATAGGTGAACCCATTGAGTCGGTGACGAACTGGTCTCTATTGATAGCAAAGATTGGCCCATAGACAACGTGCACTGAAGAGGAAGTACATGGGAGAATACGTGCGAGACTGACTGACAGTCGGGAGAGCTGCTAGAAGAGAGGAGCAGAATGGAAACTGACATATGCTCCAGGAGTGAGCACAGACGTGAATTACCCCCGCAAAAAAACTAAAATAGAAGGACTACAACGGATTCCTGAAAGAGCGTTTTCAGGAGACGCTAGAGCACAAGAGAGAGAGCAGAAGAGAGCGAGAAGTGTGAGAATAGAGAGAGCGAGGACGAGGAGAAAATATAGGTTAGGAAATTCGCGAAATGAATTTCCGTGTTAATTACGCGGGCGAAGCGAGAAATACAACATGTGGGGAGACGAGAGAGCGCGCACAAAACACTGTCGCACTTCCAACAGCACTCCGAGACACAACGAAATCGTAATTTCAGCAAAAGATGGGGAGACCGGTACCGGCGCGCTTCCAAGCGCGGCTGCAAATCGACAGGAACTGCGCGCGATGGAACAATGCCCGATAACATCGATATCGATCCACGCGGTGGAATGCGATTACGAGAGAGGAATTAAAAGGAATTGAACGTTTCGATGGGACACGAGCGACGCGGCACAGAAAAATTATACGATTATGTACAAACACTTGGGAGAGTGTGTTTTAGAATTTCGAGAGAGTAAGATCGGGAAAATGATACTTCGTTTGGCAAAGTTTATCCCTTCCCCGTAACATGCTCAATTCCGAATAAAATAGCATCATGGTATAATAACAATAATGATACTAACACTATTTGAAAAAAGAAAATAATATAGAATAAAACAGAATGGAGAAGAGAGAGAAAGAAAGGAGAAAGAAAATAAGAAGGGAGAAAGAGAAGAAAAAAGGTGTAGGTGAATCCATGTATCGAGCAAACAATTGATGGCTGTCGAGTGCACCGAGTCTACATATTTGCGGGGCGGAGTTTGCATGAGTCCTGCCATGTATAGCAATTAATGGAAAAAATGTACCGACTCGCTTGAAAATGTCTTGCGAGAGTAAAGGAGGGAGAACAGAGTAATTAAAGTACTCCCTACTTAATTCAGCAAGACGACAGCAGTGGAGCATGGTTGAATTCATGAAATCCGCAGCCCTCATAACACCAAGCACGGAGAAAACTGAAACAGCATCGTGCAGAGCAGTGAGATAGAAGGGAGAAGTGCTGCAGGCAAGAGTGGGATTCATGGGAGTGAAGGATTAGCTGAAATTGGCAACAATCGGTGTGTGCGACAAAAGTCTGGAAATACAGAAACCGACGTAAATGGACAGAGGGATGCACGGAAACGGCACAGCCAATATCTGGAATGAGATATAGGTCCATCGGAGAGCAAGAGAGCAGGGAAGTGCGCAAAATTCGAGAAATTACTTAGACAGCAAGTCGATATTTGCACAGCATAGGTGAACCCATTGAGTCGGTGACGAACTGGTCTCTATTGATAGCAAAGATTGGCCCATAGACAACGCGCACTGAAGAGGAAGTACATGGGAGAATACGAGCGAGACTGACTGACAGTCGGGAGAGCTGCTAGAAGAGAGGAGCAGAATGGAAACTGACATATGCTCCAGGAGTGAGCACAGACGTGAATTACCCCCGCAAAAAAACTGAAATAGAAGGACTACAACCGATTCCTGAAAGAGCGTTTTCAGGAGACGCTAGAGCACAAGAGAGAGAGAGCGGAAGAGAGCGAGAAGTGTGAGAATAGAGAGAGCGAGCGACGAGGAGAAAATATAGGTTAGGAAATTCGCGAAATGAATTTCCGTGTTAATTACGCGGGCGAAGCGAGAAATACAACATGTGGGGAGACGAGAGAGCGCGCACAAAACACTGTCGCACTTAAAACAGCGCTCCGAGACACAACGAAATCGTAATTTCAGCCAAAGATGGGGAGACCGGTACCGGCGCGCTTCCAAGCGCGGCTGCAACTCGACAGCAACTGCGCGCGATGGAACAATGCCCGATAACATCGATATCGATCCACGCGGTGGAATGCGATTACGAGAGAGTAATTAAACGGAATTGAACATTTCGATGGGACACGAGCGACGCGGCACAGAAAAATTATACGATTATGTACAAACACTAGGGAGAGTGTGTTTTAAAATTTCGAGAGAGTAAGATCGGGAAAATAATACTTCGTTTGGCAAACAATTGATGGCTGTCGAGTGCACCGAGTCTACATATTTGCGGGGCGGAGTTTGCATGAGTCCTGCCATGTATAGCAATTAATGGAATAAATGTACCGACTCGCTTGAAAATGTCTTGCGAGAGTAAAGGAGGGAGAACAGAGAGTAATTAAAGTACTCACCTACTTAATTCAGCAGGTCGACAGCAGTAGAGCATGGTTGAACTCATGAAACCCGCAGCCCTCGTGGCACCAAGCACGGAGAAAACTGAAACAGCATCGTGCAGAGCAGTGAGATAGAAGGGAGAAATGCTGTAGGCAAGGGTGGGATTCAAGGGAGTGAAGGGATAGCTGAAATTGGCAACAATCGGTGTGTGCGACAAAAGTCTGGAAATGCAGAAACCGACGTAAATGGACAGAGGGATGCACGGAAACGGCACAGCCAATATCTGGAATGAGATATAGGTCCATCGGAGAGCAAGAGAGCAGGGAAGTGCGCAAAATTCGAGAAATTACTTAGACAGCAAGTCGATATTTGCACAGCATAGGTGAACCCATTGAGTCGGTGACGAACTGGTCTCTATTGATAGCAAAGATTGGCCCATAGACAACGTGCACTGAAGAGGAAGTACATGGGAGAATACGTGCGAGACTGACTGACAGTCGGGAGAGCTGCTAGAAGAGAGGAGCAGAATGGAAACTGACATATGCTCCAGGAGTGAGCACAGACGTGAATTACCCCCGCAAAAAAACTGAAATAGAAGGACTACAACCGATTCCTGAAAGAGCGTTTTCAGGAGACGCTAGAGCACAAGAGAGAGAGAGCGGAAGAGAGCGAGAAGTGTGAGAATAGAGAGAGCGAGCGACGAGGAGAAAATATAGGTTAGGAAATTCGCGAAATGAATTTCCGTGTTAATTACGCGGGCGAAGCGAGAAATACAACATGTGGGGAGACGAGAGAGCGCGCACAAAACACTGTCGCACTTAAAACAGCGCTCCGAGACACAACGAAATCGTAATTTCAGCCAAAGATGGGGAGACCGGTACCGGCGCGCTTCCAAGCGCGGCTGCAACTCGACAGCAACTGCGCGCGATGGAACAATGCCCGATAACATCGATATCGATCCACGCGGTGGAATGCGATTACGAGAGAGTAATTAAACGGAATTGAACATTTCGATGGGACACGAGCGACGCGGCACAGAAAAATTATACGATTATGTACAAACACTAGGGAGAGTGTGTTTTAAAATTTCGAGAGAGTAAGATCGGGAAAATAATACTTCGTTTGGCAAACAATTGATGGCTGTCGAGTGCACCGAGTCTACATATTTGCGGGGCGGAGTTTGCATGAGTCCTGCCATGTATAGCAATTAATGGAATAAATGTACCGACTCGCTTGAAAATGTCTTGCGAGAGTAAAGGAGGGAGAACAGAGAGTAATTAAAGTACTCACCTACTTAATTCAGCAGGTCGACAGCAGTGGAGCATGGTTGAACTCATGAAACCCGCAGCCCTCGTGGCACCAAGCACGGAGAAAACTGAAACAGCATCGTGCAGAGCAGTGAGATAGAAGGGAGAAATGCTGTAGGCAAGGGTGGGATTCAAGGGAGTGAAGGGATAGCTGAAATTGGCAACAATCGGTGTGTGCGACAAAAGTCTGGAAATGCAGAAACCGACGTAAATGGACAGAGGGATGCACGGAAACGGCACAGCCAATATCTGGAATGAGATATAGGTCCATCGGAGAGCAAGAGAGCAGGGAAGTGCGCAAAATTCGAGAAATTACTTAGACAGCAAGTCGATATTTGCACAGCATAGGTGAACCCATTGAGTCGGTGACGAACTGGTCTCTATTGATAGCAAAGATTGGCCCATAGACAACGTGCACTGAAGAGGAAGTACATGGGAGAATACGTGCGAGACTGACTGACAGTCGGGAGAGCTGCTAGAAGAGAGGAGCAGAATGGAAACTGACATATGCTCCAGGAGTGAGCACAGACGTGAATTACCCCCGCAAAAAAACTAAAATAGAAGGACTACAACGGATTCCTGAAAGAGCGTTTTCAGGAGACGCTAGAGCACAAGAGAGAGAGCAGAAGAGAGCGAGAAATGTGAGAATAGAGAGAGCGAGCGACGAGGAGAAAATATAGGTTAGGAAATTCGCGAAATGAATTTCCGTGTTAATTACGCGGGCGAAGCGAGAAATACAACATGTGGGGAGACGAGAGAGCGCGCACAAAACACTGTCGCACTTCCAACAGCACTCCGAGACACAACGAAATCGTAATTTCAGCAAAAGATGGGAAGACCGGTACCGGCGCGCTTCCAAGCGCGGCTGCAGCTCGAAAGCAACTGCGCGCGATGGAACAATGCCCGACTCCATCGATATCGATCCACGCGGTGGAATGCGATTACGACAGAGTAATTAAACGGAATTGAACATTTCCATGAGACACGAGCGACGCGGTACAGAAAAATTATACGATTATGTACAAGCACTAGGGAGAGTGTGTTTTAGAATTTCGAAAGAGTAAGATCGGGAAAATAATACTTCGTTTGGCAAAGTTTATCCCTTCCCCGTAATATGCTCAATTCCGAATAAAATAGCATAATGGTATAATAACAATAATGATACTAACACTATTTGAAAAAAGAAAATAATATAGAATAAAACAGAATGGAGAAGAGAGAGAAAGAAAGGAGAAAGAGAAGAAAAAAGGTGTACGTGAATCCGTGTATCGAGCAAACAATTGATGGCTGTCGAGTGCACCGAGTCTACATATTTGCGGGGCGGAGTTTGCATGAGTCCTGCCATGTATAGCAATTAATGGAATAAATGTACCGACTCGCTTGAAAATGTCTTGCGAGAGTAAAGGAGGGAGAACAGAGTAATTAAAGTACTCACCTACTTAATTCAGCAAGACGACAGCAGTGGAGCATGGTTGAATTCATGAAATCCGCAGCCCTCATAACACCAAGCACGGAGAAAACTGAAACAGCATCGTGGAGAGCAGTGAGATAGAAGGGAGAAGTGCTGCAGGCAAGAGTGGAATTCATGGGAGTGAAGGATTAGCTGAAATTGGCAACAATCGGTGTGTGCGACAAAAGTCTGGAAATACAGAAACCGACGTAAATGGACAGAGGGATGCACGGAAACGGCACAGCCAATATCTGGAATGAGATATAGGTCCATCGGAGAGCAAGAGAGCAGGGAAGTGCGCAAAATTCGAGAAATTACTTAGACAGCAAGTCGATATTTGCACAGCATAGGTGAACCCATTGAGTCGGTGACGAACTGGTCTCTATTGACAGCAAAGATTGGCCCATAGACAACGTGCACTGAAGAGGAAGTACATGGGAGAATACGAGCGAGAGTGACTGACAGTCGGGAGAGCTAGAAGAGAGGAGCAGAATGGAAACTGACATATGCTCCAGGAGTGAGCACAGACGTGAATTACCCCCGACAAAAAAAATGAAATAGAAGGACTACAACCGATTCCTGAAAGAGCGTTTTCAGGAGACGCTAGAGCACAAGAGAGAGAGAGCGGAAGAGAGCGAGAAGTGTGAGAATAGAGAGAGCGAGGACGAGGAGAAAATATAGGTTAGGAAATTCGCGAAATGAATTTCCGTGTTAATTACGCGGGCGAAGCGAGAAATACAACATGTGGGGAGACGAGAGAGCGCGCACAAAACACTGTCGCACTTAAAACAGCGCTCCGAGACACAACGAAATCGTAATTTCAGCAAAAGATGGGGAGACCGGTACCGGCGCGCTTCCAAGCGCGGCTGCAAATCGACAGGAACTGCGCGCGATGGAACAATGCCCGATAACATCGATATCGATCCACGCGGTGGAATGCGATTACGAGAGAGGAATTAAAAGGAATTGAACGTTTCGATGGGACACGAGCGACGCGGCACAGAAAAATTATACGATTATGTACAAACACTTGGGAGAGTGTGTTTTAGAATTTCGAGAGAGTAAGATCGGGAAAATGATACTTCGTTTGGCAAAGTTTATCCCTTCCCCGTAACATGCTCAATTCCGAATAAAATAGCATCATGGTATAAAAACAATAATGATACTCACACTATTTGAAAAAATAAAATAAGATAGAATAAAACAGAATGGAGAAGAGACAGAAAGAAAGGAGAAAGAAAATAAGAAGGGAGAAAGAGAAGAAAAAAGGTGTACGTGAATCCGTGTATCGAGCAAACAATTGATGGCTGTCGAGTGCACCGAGTCTACATATTTGCGGGGCGGAGTTTGCATGAGTCCTGCCATGTATAGCAATTAATGGAATAAATGTACCGACTCGCTTGAAAATGTCTTGCGAGAGTAAAGGAGGAAGAACAGAGTAATTAAAGTACTCACCTACTTAATTCAGCAAGACGACAGCAGTGGAGCATGGTTGAATTCGTGAAATCCGCAGCCCTCATAACACCAAGCACGGAGAAAACTGAAACAGCATCGTGCAGAGCAGTGAGATAGAAGGGAGAAGTGCTGCAGGCAAGAGTGGGATTCATGGGAGTGAAGGATTAGCTGAAATTGGCAACAATCGGTGTGTGCGACAAAAGTCTGGAAATACAGAAACCGACGTAAATGGGCACAGGGATGCACGGAAACGGCACAGGCAATATCTGGAATGAGATAGTCCATCGGAGAGCAAGAGAGCAGGGAAGTGCGCAAAATTCGAGAAATTACTTAGACAGCAAGTCGATATCTGTACTGCATAGGTGAACCCATTGAGTCGGTGACGTACTGGTCTCTATTGATAGCAAAGATTAGCCCATAGACAACGTGCACTGAAGAGGAAGTACATGGAAGAATACGAGCGAGAGTGACTGACAGTCGGGAGCTAGAAGAGAGGAGCAGATTGGAAACTGACATATGCTCCAGGAGTGAGCACAGACGTGAATTACCCCCGACAAAAAAAAATGAAATAGAAGGACTACAAGCGATTCCTGAAAGAGCGTTTTCAGGAGACGCTAGAGCACAAGAGAGAAAGAGAGAGAGCGGAAGAGAGCGAGAAGTGTGAGAATAGAGAGAACGAGCGACGAGGAGAAAACATAGGTTAGGAAATTCGCGAAATGAATTTCCGTGTTAATTACGCGAGCGAAGCGAGAAATACAACATGTGGGGAGACGAGAGAGCGCACAGAACACTGTCGCACTTAAAACAGCGCTCCGAGACACAACGAAATCGTAATTTCAGCAAAAGATGGGGAGACCGGTACCGGCGCGCTTCCAAGCGCGGCTGCAACTCGACAGCAACTGCGCGCGATGGAACAATGCCCGATAACATCGATATCGATCCACGCGGTGGAATGCGATTACGAGAGAGGAATTAAACGGAATTGAACATTTCGATGGGACACGAGCGACGCGGCACAGAAAAATTATACGATTATGTACAAACACTAGGGAGAGTGTGTTTTAGAATTTCGAGAGAGTAAGATCGGGAAACTAATACTTCGTTTGGCAAAGTTTATCCCTTCCCCGTAACATGCTCAATTCCGAATATAATAGCATCATGGTATAAAAACAATAATGATACTCACACTATTTGAAAAAATAAAATAAGATAGAATAAAACAGAATGGAGAAGAGAGAGAAAGAAAGGAGAAAGAGAAGAAAAAAGGTGTACATGAATCCGTGTATCGAGCAAACAATTGATGGCTGTCGAGTGCACTGAGTCTACATATTTGCGGGGCGGAGTTTGCATGAGTCCTGCCATGTATAGCAATTAATGGAATAAATGTACCGACTCGCTTGAAAATGTCTTGCGAGAGTAAAGGGGGGAGAACAGAGTAATTAAAGTACTCACCTACTTAATTCAGCAAGACGACAGCAGTGGAGCATGGTTGAATTCGTGAAATCCGCAGCCCTCATAACACCAAGCACGGAGAAAACTGAAACAGCATCGTGCAGAGCAGTGAGATAGAAGGGAGTAATGCTGTAGGCAAGGGTGGGATTCAAGGGAATGAAGGAATAGCTGAAATTGGCAACAATCGGTGTGTGCGACAAAAGTCTGGAAATACAGAAACCGACGTAAATGGACAGAGGGACGCACGGAAACGGCACAGCCAATATCTGGAATGAGATATAGGTCCATCGAAGAGCGAGAGAGCAGGGAAGTGCGCAAAATTCGAGAAATTACTTAGACAGCAAGTCGATATTTGCACAGCATAGGTGAACCCATTGAGTCGGTGACGTACTGGTCTCTATTGATAGCAAAGGTTAGCCGATAGACAAAGTGCACTGAAGAGGAAGTACATGGGAGAATACGAGCAAGAGTGACTGACAGTCGGGAGACCTAGAAGAGAGGAGCAGATTGGAAACTGACATATGCTCCAGGAGTGAGCACAGGCGTGAATTACCCCCGCAAAAAAAAATAGAAGGACTACAAGCGATTCCTGAAAGAGCGTTTTCAGGAGACGCTAGAGCACAAGAGAGAGAGCGGAAGAGAGCGAGAAGTGTGGGAATAGAGAGAGCGAGCGACGAGGAGAAAATATAGGTTAGGAAATTCGCGAAATGAATTTCCGTGTTAATTACGCGAGCGAAGGGAGAAATACAACATGTGGGGAGACGAGAGAGCGCGCACAAAACACTGTCGCACTTAAAACAGCGCTCCGAGACACAACGAAATCGTAATTTCAGCAAAAGATGGGAAGACCGGTACCGGCGCGCTTCCAAGCGCGGCTGCAACTCGACAGCAACTGCGCGCGATGGAACAATGCCCGATAACATCGATATCGATCCACGCGGTGGAATGCGATTACGAGAGAGTAATTAAACGGAATTGAACATTTCGATGGGACACGAGCGACGCGGCACAGAAAAATTATACGATTATGTACAAACACTAGGGAGAGTGTGTTTTAGAACTTCGAGAGAGTAAGATCGGGAAAATAATACTTCGTTTGGCAAAGTTTATCCCTTCCCCGTAACATGCTCAATTCCGAATATAATAGCATCATGGTATAAAAACAATAATGATACTCACACTATTTGAAAAAATAAAATAAGATAGAATAAACCAGAATGGAGAAGAGAGAGAAAGAAAATAAGGGAGAAAGAGAAGAAAAAAGGTGTACGTGAATCCGTGTATCGAGCAAACAATTGATGGCTGTCGAGTGCACCGAGTCTACATATTTGCGGGGCGGAGTTTGCATGAGTCCTGCCATGTATAGCAATTAATGGAATAAATGTACCGACTCGCTTGAAAATGTCTTGCGAGAGTAAAGGAGGAAGAACAGAGTAATTAAAGTACTCACCTACTTAATTCAGCAAGACGACAGCAGTGGAGCATGGTTGAATTCGTGAAATCCGCAGCCCTCATAACACCAAGCACGGAGAAAACTGAAACAGCATCGTGCAGAGCAGTGAGATAGAAGGGAGAAGTGCTGCAGGCAAGAGTGGGATTCATGGGAGTGAAGGATTAGCTGAAATTGGCAACAATCGGTGTGTGCGACAAAAGTCTGGAAATACAGAAACCGACGTAAATGGGCACAGGGATGCACGGAAACGGCACAGGCAATATCTGGAATGAGATAGTCCATCGGAGAGCAAGAGAGCAGGGAAGTGCGCAAAATTCGAGAAATTACTTAGACAGCAAGTCGATATCTGTACTGCATAGGTGAACCCATTGAGTCGGTGACGTACTGGTCTCTATTGATAGCAAAGATTAGCCCATAGACAACGTGCACTGAAGAGGAAGTACATGGAAGAATACGAGCGAGAGTGACTGACAGTCGGGAGCTAGAAGAGAGGAGCAGATTGGAAACTGACATATGCTCCAGGAGTGAGCACAGACGTGAATTACCCCCGACAAAAAAAAATGAAATAGGAGGACTACAAGCGATTCCTGAAAGAGCGTTTTCAGGAGACGCTAGAGCACAAGAGAGAAAGAGAGAGAGCGGAAGAGAGCGAGAAGTGTGAGAATAGAGAGAACGAGCGACGAGGAGAAAACATAGGTTAGGAAATTCGCGAAATGAATTTCCGTGTTAATTACGCGAGCGAAGCGAGAAATACAACATGTGGGGAGACGAGAGAGCGCACAGAAAACACTGTCGCACTTAAAACAGCGCTCCGAGACACAACGAAATCGTAATTTCAGCAAAAGATGGGGAGACCGGTACCGGCGCGCTTCCAAGCGCGGCTGCAACTCGACAGCAACTGCGCGCGATGGAACAATGCCCGATAACATCGATATCGATCCACGCGGTGGAATGCGATTACGAGAGAGGAATTAAAAGGAATTGAACGTTTCGATGGGACACGAGCGACGCGGCACAGAAAAATTATACGATTATGTACAAACACTTGGGAGAGTGTGTTTTAGAATTTCGAGAGAGTAAGATCGGGAAAATGATACTTCGTTTGGCAAAGTTTATCCCTTCCCCGTAACATGCTCAATTCCGAATAAAATAGCATCATGGTATAAAAACAATAATGATACTCACACTATTTGAAAAAATAAAATAAGATAGAATAAAACAGAATGGAGAAGAGACAGAAAGAAAGGAGAAAGAGAAGAAAAAAGGTGTACGTGAATCCGTGTATCGAGCAAACAATTGATGGCTGTCGGGTGCACCGAGTCTACATATTTGCGGGGCGGAGTTTGCATGAGTCCTGCCATGTATAGCAATTAATGGAATAAATGTACCGACTCGCTTGAAAATGTCTTGCGAGAGTAAAGGAGGGAGAACAGAGTAATTAAAGTACTCACCTACTTAATTCAGCAGGTCGACAGCAGTGGAGCATGGTTGAACTCATGAAATCCGCAGCCCTCATAGCACCAAGCACGGAGAAAACTGAAACAGCATCGTGCAGAGCAGTGAGATAGAAGGGAGAAGTGCTGCAGGCAAGAGTGGGATTCATGGGAGTGAAGGATTAGCTGAAATTGGCAACAATCGGTGTGTGCGACAAAAGTCTGGAAATACAGAAACCGACGTAAATGGACAGAGGGATGCACGGAAACGGCACAGGCAATATCTGGAATGAGATATAGGTCCATCGGAGCGCAAGAGAGCAGGGAAGTGCGCAAAATTCGAGAAATTACTTAGACAGCAAGTCGATATTTGCACTGCATAGGTGAACCCATTGAGTCGGTGACGTACTGGTCTCTATTGATAGCAAAGATTAGCCCATAGACAACGTGCACTGAAGAGGAAGTACATGGGAGAATACGAGCAAGAGTGACTGACAGTCGGGAGACCTAGAAGAGAGGAGCAGATTGGAAACTGACATATGCTCCAGGAGTGAGCACAGACGTGAATTACCCCCGCAAAAAAACTGAAATAGAAGGACTACAACCGATTCCTGAAAGAGCGTTTACAGGAGACGCTAGAGCACAAGAGAGAGAGAGCGGAAGAGAGCGAGAAGTGTGGAAATAGAGAGACCGAGCGACGAGGAGAAAATATAGGTTAGGAAATTCGCGAAATGAATTTCCGTGTTAATTACGCGAGCGAAGCGAGAAATACAACATGTGGGGAGACGAGAGAGCGCGAACAAAACACTGTCGCACTTAAAACAGCGGTCCGAGACACAACGAAATCGTAATTTCAGCAAAAGATGGGGAGACCGGTACCGGCGCGCTTCCAAGCGCGGCTGCAACTCGACAGCAACTGCGTGCGATGGAACAATGCCCGATAACATCGATATCGATCCACGCGGTGGAATGCGATTACGAGAGAGTAATTAAACGGAATTGAACATTTCGATGGGACACGAGCGACGCGGCACAGAAAAATTATACGATTATGTACTGTGACGTTACGCATGGCGCCTGTCACAAAGCGTCTCCTCACTCAAATTTAGCGCCGCTGCAGCAGCGGCAAATAGCGTCTCCAATACTGTTCGAGCGAGATCAAGAAATCATGTATTAACGTCTATACTATCGTCCGAGCCTATAAGGAAGCAGCAAGCAGGGACGACCATCCACCCTGCGAACCCGAAGTCACCAAATCTGCCAGCCCAGAGGAATCGGCTCGACCAGGACGGACATTAAGGGGTCAGCAGCCTCCGAAGGGGTCTCCAACGAGGAGGTCATCGAGGGAGATCACCGGGTGGTGAGGCAGGCGACCCCGAGGCACCCAGCTCAGAAGAGGACGACCTCCCTTGCCGTCTCTTCCAAGCGGGTTTGGCGCCCTGTTGGGCACACGGCCCTGGCGTCGTTCGTCCGAGGGCACTGCGAGTCCCTGAGCGCGCGGTAGGACCCGGCGACCAATAAGCGATCGATTTCGGGGACAAAGACGGCTAGGCGAACGTTAGGGCAAAGCGAGTAGAATTCGGCACTCTTGTGCTGACGATTAACGCGAGCGGACGTGCGTTCCTGAATTAGCGAGCGATATACTGGCGAACCAAGGGCAATACTAGCGAGCTAAACGTAGTCAAGGAAGGAAGGAAGGAAGGAAGGCGACCGATCCCACTCATTCGCGTCACTGCCGAATTGTAAAACTAGCGGTAAGCGAACCTCCTTCCCAACTAGCTTTTGTAAGGGACCACCTCCTTCGGTGGATCCCAGCTAGTCGCTTCGTTGTCTCTCAGCCCTTCTGGCTTTCGATCTACCGACTGTAAGCTTCCGTTCTCACTTTCGCGACTTGATCTCTCTTTTGGTGTTTGATCCTTTGCTTTTCCGAATGAGATATTGTGTAGACTGAGATCTTCCTGCAGGCTGATAGCGTCAGCCAAGAGTCACTTCATAGAGTTCAGATTTTGCGGATTCTGTTCAATCATTAGCGCTGGTCAACTGCGTCGAGCTATCGATCATCTCCATGTAACTTTCGACTTGTCCAACTTGCAACCACGTGCTTCGCCCGAGGTTGCTAATGAACACCTCGAGCGGAGACCATTCTTTCTGCTTCATTGTCGAAATAAATCATCAACTAGCTCAATCCTGGCTTGTTCACTCGTGTCGAACCCACGTGCTCTCCTTATTGTCTGATCTAGCCGAAGCAATCTTGTCAGCCGCCTCGGGGGATTCTCTGTTGCCGTTCCCTAGCGCCTTAGTTGTTAAGTGGCTGTTCGAGGCCGATTGTGTTAGAGTTTTGAGTGGCTGTCCGAAGCCCATTTTGTTGAAGTTTTGTGTGGCTGTTTGAAGCCTAAGGAATCTATTTGAGTGGCATCTCTGATGCCTGGCGCCCATTCCGGATTTGCTAAGGAATCGTAGGCTTCGAATCTCCCGAGCCGAAGTATCGGGAAAATTATCGTGAGAGGAAAATTATAAGAGTTGGGAAATTCAGTTCTCCCCTTTAGATTCAGAGACCCCATACACTAACGTCTCGATTTCACTATTAACCATTAACGTAAAAGTCTCTCTCTTTTTTCATTATTCTCGAGTCTAGCTCAAAAGCCAGACTCGAGAATATTCTTTTATTTTCCTGATAGTACAAACACTAGGGAGAGTGTGTTTTAGAAGTTCGAGAGAGTAAGATCGGGAAAATAATACTTCGTTTGGCAAAGCTTATCCCTTCCCCGTAATATGCTCAATTCCGAATAAAATAGCATAATGGTATAAACACAATAATGATACTCACACTATTTGAAAAAATAAAATAAGATAGAATAAAACAGAATGGAGAAGAGAGAGAAAGAAAGGAGAAAGAAAATAAGAAGGGAGAAAGAGAAGAAAAAAGGTGTACGTGAATCCGTGTATCGAGCACACAATTGATGGCTGTCGAGTGCACCGAGTCTACATATTTGCGGGGCGGAGTTTGCATGAGTCCTGCCATGTATAGCAATTAATGGAATAAATGTACCGACTCGCTTGAAAATGTCTTGCGAGAGTAAAGGGGGGAGAACAGAGTAATTAAAGTACTCACCTACTTAATTCAGCAAGACGACAGCAGTGGAGCATGGTTGAATTCGTGAAATCCGCAGCCCTCATAACACCAAGCACGGAGAAAACTGAAACAGCATCGTGCAGAGCAGTGAGATAGAAGGGAGTAATGCTGTAGGCAAGGGTGGGATTCAAGGGAATGAAGGAATAGCTGAAATTGGCAACAATCGGTGTGTGCGACAAAAGTCTGGAAATACAGAAACCGACGTAAATGGACAGAGGGACGCACGGAAACGGCACAGCCAATATCTGGAATGAGATATAGGTCCATCGGAGCGCAAGAGAGCAGGGAAGTGCGCAAAATTCGAGAAATTACTTAGACAGCAAGTCGATATTTGCACAGCATAGGTGAACCCATTGAGTCGGTGACGAACTGGTCTCTATTGACAGCAAAGATTGGCCCATAGACAACGTGCACTGAAGAGGAAGTACATGGGAGAATACGAGCGAGAGTGACTGACGGTCGGGAGAGCTAGAAGAGAGGAGCAGAGTGGAAACTGACATATGCTCCAGGAGTGAGCACAGACGTGAATTACCCCCGCAAAAAAACTGAAATAGAAGGACTACAACCGATTCCTGAAAGAGCGTTTTCAGGAGACGCTAGAGCATAAGAGAGAGAGAGCGGAAGAGAGCGAGAAGTGTGAGAATAGAGAGAGCGAGCGACGAGGAGAAAATATAGGTTAGGAAATTCGCGAAATGAATTTCCGTGTTAATTACGCGGGCGAAGCGAGAAATACAACATGTGGGGAGACGAGAGAGCGCGCACAAAACACTGTCGCACTTAAAACAGCGCTCAGAGACACAACGAAATCGTAATTTCAGCAAAAGATGGGGAGACCGGTACCGGCGCGCTTCCAAGCGCGGCTGCAACTCGACAGCAACTGCGTGCGATGGAACAATGCCCGATAACATCGATATCGATCCACGCGGTGGAATGCGATTACGAGAGAGTAATTAAACGGAATTGAACATTTCGATGGGACACGAGCGACGCGGCACAGAAAAATTATACGATTATGTACAAACACTACGGAGAGTGTGTTTTAGAATTTCGAGAGAGTAAGATCGGGAAAATAATACTTCGTTTGGCAAAGTTTATCCCTTCCCCGTAACATGCTCAATTCCGAATATAATAGCATCATGGTATAAAAACAATAATGATACTCACACTATTTGAAAAAATAAAATAAGATAGAATAAAACAGAATGGAGAAGAGAGAGAAAGAAAGGAGAAAGAAAATAAGAAGGGAGAAAGAGAAGAAAAAAGGTGTACGTGAATCCGTGTATCGAGCACACAATTGATGGCTGTCGAGTGCACCGAGTCTACATATTTGCGGGGCGGAGTTTGCATGAGTCCTGCCATGTATAGCAATTAATGGAATAAATGTACCGACTCGCTTGAAAATGTCTTGCGAGAGTAAAGGAGGGAGAACAGAGAGTAATTAAAGTACTCACCTACTTAATTCAGCAGGTCGACAGCAGTGGAGCATGGTTGAACTCATGAAATCCGCAGCCCTCGTAACACCAAGCACGGAGAAAACTGAAACAGCATCGTGCAGAGCAGTGAGATAGAAGGGAGTAATGCTGTAGGCAAGGGTGGGATTCAAGGGAATGAAGGAATAGCTGAAATTGGCAACAATCGGTGTGTGCGACAAAAGTCTGGAAATACAGAAACCGACGTAAATGGACAGAGGGATGCACGGAAACGGCACAGCCAATATCTGGAATGAGATATAGGTCCATCGGAGCGCAAGAGAGCAGGGAAGTGCGCAAAATTCGAGAAATTACTTAGACAGCAAGTCGATATTTGCACAGCATAGGTGAACCCATTGAGTCGGTGACGAACTGGTCTCTATTGACAGCAAAGATTGGCCCATAGACAACGCGCACTGAAGAGGAAGTACATGGGAGAATACGAGCAAGAGTGACTGACAGTCAGGAGACCTAGAAGAGAGGAGCAGAATGGAAACTGACATATGCTCCAGGAGTGAGCACAGACGTGAATTACCCCCGCAAAAAAACTGAAATAGAAGGACTACAACCGATTCCTGAAAGAGCGTTTTCAGGAGACGCTAGAGCATAAGAGAGAGAGAGAGAGCGGAAGAGAGCGAGAAGTGTGAGAATAGAGAGAGCGAGGACGAGGAGAAAATATAGGTTAGGAAATTCGCGAAATGAATTTCCGTGTTAATTACGCGAGCGAAGGGAGAAATACAACATGTGGGGAGACGAGAGAGCGCGCACAAAACACTGTCGCACTTAAAACAGCGCTCCGAGACACAACGAAATCGTAATTTCAGCAAAAGATGGGGAGACCGGTACCGGCGCGCTTCCAAGCGCGGCTGCAACTCGACAGCAACTGCGTGCGATGGAACAATGCCCGATAACATCGATATCGATCCACGCGGTGGAATGCGATTACGAGAGAGTAATTAAACGGAATTGAACATTTCGATGGGACACGAGCGACGCGGCACAGAAAAATTATACGATTATGTACAAACACTTGGGAGAGTGTGTTTTAGAATTTCGAGAGAGTAAGATCGGGAAAATGATACTTCGTTTGGCAAAGTTTATCCCTTCCCCGTAACATGCTCAATTCCGAATAAAATAGTATAATGGTATCAAAACAATAATGATACTCACACTATTTGAAAAAATAAAATAAGATAGAATAAAACAGAATAGAGAAGAGAGAGAAAGAAAGGAGAAAGAGAAGAAAAAAGGTGTACGTGAATCCGTGTATCGAGCAAACAATTGATGGCTGTCGAGTGCACCGAGTCTACATATTTGCGGGGCGGAGTTTGCATGAGTCCTGCCATGTACAGCAATTAATGGAATAAATGTACCGACTCGCTTGAAAATGTCTTGCGAGAGTAAAGGAGGGAGAACAGAGAGTAATTAAAGTACTCACCTACTTAATTCAGCAGGTCGACAGCAGTGGAGCATGGTTGAACTCATGAAATCCGCAGCCCTCGTAACACCAAGCACGGAGAAAACTGAAACAGCATCGTGCAGAGCAGTGAGATAGAAGGGAGTAATGCTGTAGGCAAGGGTGGGATTCAAGGGAATGAAGGAATAGCTGAAATTGGCAACAATCGGTGTGTGCGACAAAAGTCTGGAAATACAGAAACCGACGTAAATGGACAGAGGGACGCACGGAAACGGCACAGCCAATATCTGGAATGAGATATAGGTCCATCGGAGCGCAAGAGAGCAGGGAAGTGTGCAAAATTCGAGAAATTACTTAGACAGCAAGTCGATATTTGCACAGCATAGGTGAACCCATTGAGTCGGTGACGTACTGGTCTCTATTGATAGCAAAGGTTAGCCGATAGACAACGTGCACTGAAGAGGAAGTACATGGTAGAATACGAGCAAGAGTGACTGACAGTCGGGAGACCTAGAAGAGAGGAGCAGATTGGAAACTGACATATGCTCCAGGAGTGAGCACAGGCGTGAATTACCCCCGCAAAAAAAAATAGAAGGACTACAAGCGATTCCTGAAAGAGCGTTTTCAGGAGACGCTAGAGCATAAGAGAGAGAGAGAGCGGAAGAGAGCGAGAAGTGTGAGAATAGAGAGAGCGAGCGACGAGGAGAAAATATAGGTTAGGAAATTCGCGAAATGAATTTCCGTGTTAATTACGCGAGCGAAGGGAGAAATACAACATGTGGGGAGACGAGAGAGCGCGCACAAAACACTGTCGCACTTAAAACAGCGCTCCGAGACACAACGAAATCCTAATTTCAGCAAAAGATGGGGAGACCGGTACCGGCGCGCTTCCAAGCGCGGCTGCAACTCGACAGCAACTGCGCGCGATGGAACAATGCCCGATAACATCGATATCGATCCACGCGGTGGAATGCAATTACGAGAGAGTAATTAAACGGAATTGAACATTTCGATGGGACACGAGCGACGCGGAACAGAAAAATTATACGATTATGTACAAACACTACGGAGAGTGTGTTTTAGAATTTCGAGAGAGTAAGATCGGGAAAATAATACTTCGTTTGGCAAAGTTTATCCCTTCCCCGTAACATGCTCAATTCCGAATATAATAGCATCATGGTATAAAAACAATAATGATACTCACACTATTTGAAAAAATAAAATAAGATAGAATAAAACAGAATGGAGAAGAGAGAGAAAGAAAGGAGAAAGAAAATAAGAAGGGAGAAAGAGAAGAAAAAAGGTGTACGTGAATCCGTGTATCGAGCACACAATTGATGGCTGTCGAGTGCACCGAGTCTACATATTTGCGGGGCGGAGTTTGCATGAGTCCTGCCATGTATAGCAATTAATGGAATAAATGTACCGACTCGCTTGAAAATGTCTTGCGAGAGTAAAGGAGGGAGAACAGAGAGTAATTAAAGTACTCACCTACTTAATTCAGCAGGTCGACAGCAGTGGAGCATGGTTGAACTCATGAAATCCGCAGCCCTCGTAACACCAAGCACGGAGAAAACTGAAACAGCATCGTGCAGAGCAGTGAGATAGAAGGGAGTAATGCTGTAGGCAAGGGTGGGATTCAAGGGAATGAAGGAATAGCTGAAATTGGCAACAATCGGTGTGTGCGACAAAAGTCTGGAAATACAGAAACCGACGTAAATGGACAGAGGGATGCACGGAAACGGCACAGCCAATATCTGGAATGAGATATAGGTCCATCGGAGCGCAAGAGAGCAGGGAAGTGCGCAAAATTCGAGAAATTACTTAGACAGCAAGTCGATATTTGCACAGCATAGGTGAACCCATTGAGTCGGTGACGAACTGGTCTCTATTGACAGCAAAGATTGGCCCATAGACAACGCGCACTGAAGAGGAAGTACATGGGAGAATACGAGCAAGAGTGACTGACAGTCAGGAGACCTAGAAGAGAGGAGCAGAATGGAAACTGACATATGCTCCAGGAGTGAGCACAGACGTGAATTACCCCCGCAAAAAAACTGAAATAGAAGGACTACAACCGATTCCTGAAAGAGCGTTTTCAGGAGACGCTAGAGCATAAGAGAGAGAGAGAGAGCGGAAGAGAGCGAGAAGTGTGAGAATAGAGAGAGCGAGGACGAGGAGAAAATATAGGTTAGGAAATTCGCGAAATGAATTTCCGTGTTAATTACGCGAGCGAAGGGAGAAATACAACATGTGGGGAGACGAGAGAGCGCGCACAAAACACTGTCGCACTTAAAACAGCGCTCCGAGACACAACGAAATCGTAATTTCAGCAAAAGATGGGGAGACCGGTACCGGCGCGCTTCCAAGCGCGGCTGCAACTCGACAGCAACTGCGTGCGATGGAACAATGCCCGATAACATCGATATCGATCCACGCGGTGGAATGCGATTACGAGAGAGTAATTAAACGGAATTGAACATTTCGATGGGACACGAGCGACGCGGCACAGAAAAATTATACGATTATGTACAAACACTACGGAGAGTGTGTTTTAGAATTTCGAGAGAGTAAGATCGGGAAAATAATACTTCGTTTGGCAAAGTTTATCCCTTCCCCGTAACATGCTCAATTCCGAATATAATAGCATCATGGTATAAAAACAATAATGATACTCACACTATTTGAAAAAATAAAATAAGATAGAATAAAACAGAATGGAGAAGAGAGAGAAAGAAAGGAGAAAGAAAATAAGAAGGGAGAAAGAGAAGAAAAAAGGTGTACGTGAATCCGTGTATCGAGCACACAATTGATGGCTGTCGAGTGCACCGAGTCTACATATTTGCGGGGCGGAGTTTGCATGAGTCCTGCCATGTATAGCAATTAATGGAATAAATGTACCGACTCGCTTGAAAATGTCTTGCGAGAGTAAAGGAGGGAGAACAGAGAGTAATTAAAGTACTCACCTACTTAATTCAGCAGGTCGACAGCAGTGGAGCATGGTTGAACTCATGAAATCCGCAGCCCTCGTAACACCAAGCACGGAGAAAACTGAAACAGCATCGTGCAGAGCAGTGAGATAGAAGGGAGTAATGCTGTAGGCAAGGGTGGGATTCAAGGGAATGAAGGAATAGCTGAAATTGGCAACAATCGGTGTGTGCGACAAAAGTCTGGAAATACAGAAACCGACGTAAATGGACAGAGGGACGCACGGAAACGGCACAGCCAATATCTGGAATGAGATATAGGTCCATCGGAGCGCAAGAGAGCAGGGAAGTGCGCAAAATTCGAGAAATTACTTAGACAGCAAGTCGATATTTGCACAGCATAGGTGAACCCATTGAGTCGGTGACGAACTGGTCTCTATTGACAGCAAAGATTGGCCCATAGACAACGTGCACTGAAGAGGAAGTACATGGGAGAATACGAGCGAGAGTGACTGACAGTCGGGAGAGCTAGAAGAGAGGAGCAGAGTGGAAACTGACATATGCTCCAGGAGTGAGCACAGACGTGAATTACCCCCGCAAAAAAACTGAAATAGAAGGACTACAACCGATTCCTGAAAGAGCGTTTTCAGGAGACGCTAGAGCATAAGAGAGAGAGAGCGGAAGAGAGCGAGAAGTGTGAGAATAGAGAGAGCGAGCGACGAGGAGAAAATATAGGTTAGGAAATTCGCGAAATGAATTTCCGTGTTAATTACGCGGGCGAAGCGAGAAATACAACATGTGGGGAGACGAGAGAGCGCGCACAAAACACTGTCGCACTTAAAACAGCGCTCAGAGACACAACGAAATCGTAATTTCAGCAAAAGATGGGGAGACCGGTACCGGCGCGCTTCCAAGCGCGGCTGCAACTCGACAGCAACTGCGTGCGATGGAACAATGCCCGATAACATCGATATCGATCCACGCGGTGGAATGCGATTACGAGAGAGTAATTAAACGGAATTGAACATTTCGATGGGACACGAGCGACGCGGCACAGAAAAATTATACGATTATGTACAAACACTACGGAGAGTGTGTTTTAGAATTTCGAGAGAGTAAGATCGGGAAAATAATACTTCGTTTGGCAAAGTTTATCCCTTCCCCGTAACATGCTCAATTCCGAATATAATAGCATCATGGTATAAAAACAATAATGATACTCACACTATTTGAAAAAATAAAATAAGATAGAATAAAACAGAATGGAGAAGAGAGAGAAAGAAAGGAGAAAGAAAATAAGAAGGGAGAAAGAGAAGAAAAAAGGTGTACGTGAATCCGTGTATCGAGCACACAATTGATGGCTGTCGAGTGCACCGAGTCTACATATTTGCGGGGCGGAGTTTGCATGAGTCCTGCCATGTATAGCAATTAATGGAATAAATGTACCGACTCGCTTGAAAATGTCTTGCGAGAGTAAAGGAGGGAGAACAGAGAGTAATTAAAGTACTCACCTACTTAATTCAGCAGGTCGACAGCAGTGGAGCATGGTTGAACTCATGAAATCCGCAGCCCTCGTAACACCAAGCACGGAGAAAACTGAAACAGCATCGTGCAGAGCAGTGAGATAGAAGGGAGTAATGCTGTAGGCAAGGGTGGGATTCAAGGGAATGAAGGAATAGCTGAAATTGGCAACAATCGGTGTGTGCGACAAAAGTCTGGAAATACAGAAACCGACGTAAATGGACAGAGGGATGCACGGAAACGGCACAGCCAATATCTGGAATGAGATATAGGTCCATCGGAGCGCAAGAGAGCAGGGAAGTGCGCAAAATTCGAGAAATTACTTAGACAGCAAGTCGATATTTGCACAGCATAGGTGAACCCATTGAGTCGGTGACGAACTGGTCTCTATTGACAGCAAAGATTGGCCCATAGACAACGCGCACTGAAGAGGAAGTACATGGGAGAATACGAGCAAGAGTGACTGACAGTCAGGAGACCTAGAAGAGAGGAGCAGAATGGAAACTGACATATGCTCCAGGAGTGAGCACAGACGTGAATTACCCCCGCAAAAAAACTGAAATAGAAGGACTACAACCGATTCCTGAAAGAGCGTTTTCAGGAGACGCTAGAGCATAAGAGAGAGAGAGAGAGCGGAAGAGAGCGAGAAGTGTGAGAATAGAGAGAGCGAGGACGAGGAGAAAATATAGGTTAGGAAATTCGCGAAATGAATTTCCGTGTTAATTACGCGAGCGAAGGGAGAAATACAACATGTGGGGAGACGAGAGAGCGCGCACAAAACACTGTCGCACTTAAAACAGCGCTCCGAGACACAACGAAATCGTAATTTCAGCAAAAGATGGGGAGACCGGTACCGGCGCGCTTCCAAGCGCGGCTGCAACTCGACAGCAACTGCGTGCGATGGAACAATGCCCGATAACATCGATATCGATCCACGCGGTGGAATGCGATTACGAGAGAGTAATTAAACGGAATTGAACATTTCGATGGGACACGAGCGACGCGGCACAGAAAAATTATACGATTATGTACAAACACTTGGGAGAGTGTGTTTTAGAATTTCGAGAGAGTAAGATCGGGAAAATGATACTTCGTTTGGCAAAGTTTATCCCTTCCCCGTAACATGCTCAATTCCGAATAAAATAGTATAATGGTATCAAAACAATAATGATACTCACACTATTTGAAAAAATAAAATAAGATAGAATAAAACAGAATAGAGAAGAGAGAGAAAGAAAGGAGAAAGAGAAGAAAAAAGGTGTACGTGAATCCGTGTATCGAGCAAACAATTGATGGCTGTCGAGTGCACCGAGTCTACATATTTGCGGGGCGGAGTTTGCATGAGTCCTGCCATGTATAGCAATTAATGGAATAAATGTACCGACTCGCTTGAAAATGTCTTGCGAGAGTAAAGGAGGGAGAACAGAGAGTAATTAAAGTACTCACCTACTTAATTCAGCAGGTCGACAGCAGTGGAGCATGGTTGAACTCATGAAATCCGCAGCCCTCGTAACACCAAGCACGGAGAAAACTGAAACAGCATCGTGCAGAGCAGTGAGATAGAAGGGAGTAATGCTGTAGGCAAGGGTGGGATTCAAGGGAATGAAGGAATAGCTGAAATTGGCAACAATCGGTGTGTGCGACAAAAGTCTGGAAATACAGAAACCGACGTAAATGGACAGAGGGACGCACGGAAACGGCACAGCCAATATCTGGAATGAGATATAGGTCCATCGGAGCGCAAGAGAGCAGGGAAGTGCGCAAAATTCGAGAAATTACTTAGACAGCAAGTCGATATTTGCACAGCATAGGTGAACCCATTGAGTCGGTGACGTACTGGTCTCTATTGATAGCAAAGGTTAGCCGATAGACAACGTGCACTGAAGAGGAAGTACATGGTAGAATACGAGCAAGAGTGACTGACAGTCGGGAGACCTAGAAGAGAGGAGCAGATTGGAAACTGACATATGCTCCAGGAGTGAGCACAGGCGTGAATTACCCCGCAAAAAAAAATAGAAGGACTACAAGCGATTCCTGAAAGAGCGTTTTCAGGAGACGCTAGAGCATAAGAGAGAGAGAGAGCGGAAGAGAGCGAGAAGTGTGAGAATAGAGAGAGCGAGCGACGAGGAGAAAATATAGGTTAGGAAATTCGCGAAATGAATTTCCGTGTTAATTACGCGAGCGAAGGGAGAAATACAACATGTGGGGAGACGAGAGAGCGCGCACAAAACACTGTCGCACTTAAAACAGCGCTCCGAGACACAACGAAATCGTAATTTCAGCAAAAGATGGGGAGACCGGTACCGGCGCGCTTCCAAGCGCGGCTGCAACTCGACAGCAACTGCGTGCGATGGAACAATGCCCGATAACATCGATATCGATCCACGCGGTGGAATGCGATTACGAGAGAGTAATTAAACGGAATTGAACATTTCGATGGGACACGAGCGACGCGGCACAGAAAAATTATACGATTATGTACAAACACTACGGAGAGTGTGTTTTAGAATTTCGAGAGAGTAAGATCGGGAAAATAATACTTCGTTTGGCAAAGTTTATCCCTTCCCCGTAACATGCTCAATTCCGAATATAATAGCATCATGGTATAAAAACAATAATGATACTCACACTATTTGAAAAAATAAAATAAGATAGAATAAAACAGAATGGAGAAGAGAGAGAAAGAAAGGAGAAAGAAAATAAGAAGGGAGAAAGAGAAGAAAAAAGGTGTACGTGAATCCGTGTATCGAGCACACAATTGATGGCTGTCGAGTGCACCGAGTCTACATATTTGCGGGGCGGAGTTTGCATGAGTCCTGCCATGTATAGCAATTAATGGAATAAATGTACCGACTCGCTTGAAAATGTCTTGCGAGAGTAAAGGAGGGAGAACAGAGAGTAATTAAAGTACTCACCTACTTAATTCAGCAGGTCGACAGCAGTGGAGCATGGTTGAACTCATGAAATCCGCAGCCCTCGTAACACCAAGCACGGAGAAAACTGAAACAGCATCGTGCAGAGCAGTGAGATAGAAGGGAGTAATGCTGTAGGCAAGGGTGGGATTCAAGGGAATGAAGGAATAGCTGAAATTGGCAACAATCGGTGTGTGCGACAAAAGTCTGGAAATACAGAAACCGACGTAAATGGACAGAGGGACGCACGGAAACGGCACAGCCAATATCTGGAATGAGATATAGGTCCATCGGAGCGCAAGAGAGCAGGGAAGTGCGCAAAATTCGAGAAATTACTTAGACAGCAAGTCGATATTTGCACAGCATAGGTGAACCCATTGAGTCGGTGACGAACTGGTCTCTATTGACAGCAAAGATTGGCCCATAGACAACGTGCACTGAAGAGGAAGTACATGGGAGAATACGAGCGAGAGTGACTGACAGTCGGGAGAGCTAGAAGAGAGGAGCAGAGTGGAAACTGACATATGCTCCAGGAGTGAGCACAGACGTGAATTACCCCCGCAAAAAAACTGAAATAGAAGGACTACAACCGATTCCTGAAAGAGCGTTTTCAGGAGACGCTAGAGCATAAGAGAGAGAGAGAGCGGAAGAGAGCGAGAAGTGTGAGAATAGAGAGAGCGAGCGACGAGGAGAAAATATAGGTTAAGAAATTCGCGAAATGAATTTCCGTGTTAATTATTCGAGCGAAGCGAGAAATACAACATGTGGGGAGACGAGAAAGCGCGCACAAAACACTGTCGCACTTAAAACAGCGCTCCGAGACACAACGAAATCGTAATTTCAGCAAAAGATGGGGAGACCGGTACCGGCGCGCTTCCAAGCGCGGCTGCAACTCGACAGCAACTGCGTGCGATGGAACAATGCCCGATAACATCGATATCGATCCACGCGGTGGAATGCGATTACGAGAGAGTAACTAAACGGAATTGAACATTTCGATGGGACACGAGCGACGCGGCACAGAAAAATTATACGATTATGTACAAACACTAGGGAGAGTGTGTTTTAGAATTTCGAGAGAGTAAGATCGGGAAAATAATACTTCGTTTGGCAAAGTTTATCCCTTCCCCGTAACATGCTCAATTCCGAATAAAATAGCATCATGGTATAAAAACAATAATGATACTCACACTATTTGAAAAAATAAAATAATATAGAATAAAACAGAATGGAGAAGAGAGAGAAAGAAAGGAGAAAGAAAATAAGAAGGGAGAAAGAGAAGAAAAAAGGTGTACGTGAATCCGTGTATCGAGCAAACAATTGATGGCTGTCGAGTGCACCGAGTCTACATATTTGCGGGGCGGAGTTTGCATGAGTCCTGCCATGTATAGCAATTAATGGAATAAATGTACCGACTCGCTTGAAAATGTCTTGCGAGAGTAAAGGAGGAAGAACAGAGTAATTAAAGTACTCACCTACTTAATTCAGCAAGACGACAGCAGTGGAGCATGGTTGAATTCGTGAAATCCGCAGCCCTCATAACACCAAGCACGGAGAAAACTGAAACACCATCGTGCAGAGCAGTGAGATAGAAGGGAGTAATGCTGTAGGCAAGGGTGGGATTCAAGGGAATGAAGGAATAGTTGAAATTGGCAACAATCGGTGTGTGCGACAAAAGTCTGGAAATACAGAAACCGACGTAAATGGACAGAGGGATGCACGGAAACGGCACAGCCAATATCTGGAATGAGATATAGGTCCATCGGAGAGCAAGAGAGCAGGGAAGTGCGCAAAATTCGAGAAATTACTTAGACAGCAAGTCGATATTTGCACAGCATAGGTGAACCCATTGAGTCGGTGACGAACTGGTCTCTATTGACAGCAAAGATTGGCCCATAGACAACGTGCACTGAAGAGGAAGTACATGGGAGAATACGAGCGAGAGTGACTGACAGTCGGGAGAGCTAGAAGAGAGGAGTAGAATGGAAACTGACATATGCTCCAGGAGTGAGCACAGACGTGAATTACCCCCGCAAAAAAACTGAAATAGAAGGACTACAACGGATTCCTGAAAGAGCGTTTTCAGGAGACGCTAGAGCACAAGAGAGAGAGAGCGGAAGAGAGCGAGAAGTTGAGAATAGAGAGAGCGAGCGACGAGGAGAAAATATAGGTTAGGAAATTCGCGAAATGAATTTCCGTGTTAATTACGCGAGCGAAGCGAGAAATACAACATGTGGGGAGGCGAGAGAGCGCGCACAAAACACTGTCGCACTTAAAACAGCGCTCCGAGACACAACGAAATCGTAATTTCAGCAAAAGATGGGGAGACCGGTACCGGCGCGCTTCCAAGCGCGGCTGCAACTCGACAGCAACTGCGTGCGATGGAACAATGCCCGATAACATCGATATCGATCCACGCGGTGGAATGCGATTACGAGAGAGTAATTAAACGGAATTGAACATTTCGATGGGACACGAGCGACGCGGCACAGAAAAATTATACGATTATGTACAAACACTAGGGAGAGTGTGTTTTAGAACTTCCAGAGAGTAAGATCGGGAAAATAATACTTCGTTTGGCAAAGTTTATCCCTTCCCCGCAACATGCTCAATTCCGAATAAAATAGCATAATGGTATAAAAACAATAATGATACTCACACTATTTGAAAAAATAAAATAAGATAGAATAAAACAGAATGGAGAAGAGAGAGAAAGAAAGGAGAAAGAAAATAAGAAGGGAGAAAGAGAAGAAAAAAGGTGTACGTGAATCCGTGTATCGAGCAAACAATTGATGGCTGTCGAGTGCACCGAGTCTACATATTTGCGGGGCGGAGTTTGCATGAGTCCTGCCATGTATCGCAATTAATGGAATAAATGTACCGACTCGCTTGAAAATGTCTTGCGAGAGTAAAGGAGGAAGAACAGAGTAATTAAAGTACTCACCTACTTAATTCAGCAAGACGACAGCAGTGGAGCATGGTTGAATTCGTGAAATCCGCAGCCCTGATAACACCAAGCACGGAGAAAACTGAAACACCATCGTGCAGAGCAGTGAGATAGAAGGGAGTAATGCTGTAGGCAAGGGTGGGATTCAAGGGAATGAAGGAATAGTTGAAATTGGCAACAATCGGTGTGTGCGACAAAAGTCTGGAAATACAGAAACCGACGTAAATGGACAGAGGGATGCACGGAAACGGCACAGCCAATATCTGGAATGAGATATAGGTCCATCGGAGAGCAAGAGAGCAGGGAAGTGCGCAAAATTCGAGAAATTACTTAGACAGCAAGTCGATATTTGCACAGCATAGGTGAAGCCATTGAGTCGGTGACGAACTGGTCTCTATTGATAGCAAAGATTGGCCCATAGACAACGTGCACTGAAGAGGAAGTACATGGGAGAATACGAGCGAGAGTGACTGACAGTCGGGAGAGCTAGAAGAGAGGAGCAGAATGGAAACTGACATATGCTCCAGGAGTGAGCAAAGACGTGAATTACCCCCGCAAAAAAAATGAAATAGAAGGACTACAAGCGATTCCTGAAAGAGCGTTTTCAGGAGACGCTAGAGCACAAGAGAGAGAGAGCGGAAGAGAGCGAGAAGTGAGAGAATAGAGAGAGCGAGCGACGAGGAGAAAATATAGGTTAGGAAATTCGCGAAACGAATTTCCGTGTTAATTACGCGAGCGAAGCTAGAAATACAACATGTGGGGAGACGAGAGAGCGCGCACAAAACACTGTCACACTCAAAACAGCGCTCCGAGACACAACGAAATCGTAATATCAGCAAAAGATGGGGAGACCGGTACCGGCGCGCTTCCAAGCGCGGCTGCAACTCGACAGCAACTGCGTGCGATGGAACAATGCCCGATAACATCGATATCGATCCACGCGGTGGAATGCGATTACGAGAGAGTAATTAAACGGAATTGAACATTTCGATGGGACACGAGCGACGCGGCACAGAAAAATTATACGATTATGTACAAACACTAGGGAGAGTGTGTTTTAGAACTTCCAAAGAGTAAGATCGGGAAAATAATACTTCGTTTGGCAAAGTTTATCCCTTCCCCGCAACATGCTCAATTCCGAATAAAATAGCATAATGGTATAAAAACAATAATGATACTCACACTATTTGAAAAAATAAAATGAGATAGAATAAAACAGAATGGAGAAGAGAGAGAAAGAAAGGAGAAAGAAAATAAGAAGGGAGAAAGAGAAGAAAAAAGGTGTACGTGAATCCGTGTATCGAGCAAACAATTGATGGCTGTCGAGTGCACCGAGTCTACATATTTGCGGGGCGGAGTTTGCATGAGTCCTGCCATGTATAGCAATTAATGGAATAAATGTACCGACTCGCTTGAAAATGTCTTGCGAGAGTAAAGGAGGAAGAACAGAGTAATTAAAGTACTCACCTACTTAATTCAGCAAGACGACAGCAGTGGAGCATGGTTGAATTCGTGAAATCCGCAGCCCTCATAACACCAAGCACGGAGAAAACTGAAACACCATCGTGCAGAGCAGTGAGATAGAAGGGAGTAATGCTGTAGGCAAGGGTGGGATTCAAGGGAATGAAGGAATAGTTGAAATTGGCAACAATCGGTGTGTGCGACAAAAGTCTGGAAATACAGAAACCGACGTAAATGGACAGAGGGATGCACGGAAACGGCACAGCCAATATCTGGAATGAGATATAGGTCCATCGGAGAGCAAGAGAGCAGGGAAGTGCGCAAAATTCGAGAAATTACTTAGACAGCAAGTCGATATTTGCACAGCATAGGTGAACCCATTGAGTCGGTGACGAACTGGTCTCTATTGATAGCAAAGATTGGCCCATAGACAACGTGCACTGAAGAGGAAGTACATGGGAGAATACGAGCGAGAGTGACTGACAGTCGGGAGAGCTAGAAGAGAGGAGCAGAATGGAAACTGACATATGCTCCAGGAGTGAGCACAGACGTGAATTACCCCCGCAAAAAAACTGAAATAGAAGGACTACAACCGATTCCTGAAAGAGCGTTTTCAGGAGACGCTAGAGCACAAGAGAGAGAGCGAGCGACGAGGAGAAAATATAGGTTAGGAAATTCGCGAAATGAATTTCCGTGTTAATTACGCGGGCGAAGCGAGAAATACAACATGTGGGGAGACGAGAGAGCGCGCACAAAACACTGTCACACTCAAAACAGCGCTCCGAGACACAACGAAATCGTAATATCAGCAAAAGATGGGGAGACCGGTACCGGCGCGCTTCCAAGCGCGGCTGCAACTCGACAGCAACTGCGTGCGATGGAACAATGCCCGATAACATCGATATCGATCCACGCGGTGGAATGCGATTACGAGAGAGTAATTAAACGGAATTGAACATTTCGATGGGACACGAGCGACGCGGCACAGAAAAATTATACGATTATGTACAAACACTAGGGAGAGTGTGTTTTAGAACTTCCAGAGAGTAAGATAGGGAAAATAATACTTCGTTTGGCAAAGTTTATCCCTTCCCCGCAACATGCTCAATTCCGAATAAAATAGCATAATGGTATAAAAACAATAATGATACTCACACTATTTGAAAAAATAAAATGAGATAGAATAAAACAGAATAGAGAAGAGAGAGAAAGAAAGGAGAAAGAAAATAAGAAGGGAGAAAGAGAAGAAAAAAGGTGTACGTGAATCCGTGTATCGAGCAAACAATTGATGGCTGTCGAGTGCACCGAGTCTACATATTTGCGGGGCGGAGTTTGCATGAGTCCTGCCATGTATAGCAATTAATGGAATAAATGTACCGACTCGCTTGAAAATGTCTTGCGAGAGTAAAGGAGGAAGAACAGAGTAATTAAAGTACTCACCTACTTAATTCAGCAAGACGACAGCAGTGGAGCATGGTTGAATTCGTGAAATCCGCAGCCCTCATAACACCAAGCACGGAGAAAACTGAAACACCATCGTGCAGAGCAGTGAGATAGAAGGGAGTAATGCTGTAGGCAAGGGTGGGATTCAAGGGAATGAAGGAATAGTTGAAATTGGCAACAATCGGTGTGTGCGACAAAAGTCTGGAAATGCAGAAACCGACGTAAATGGACAGAGGGATGCACGGAAACGGCACAGCCAATATCTGGAATGAGATATAGGTCCATCGGAGAGCAAGAGAGCAGGGAACTGCGCAAAATTCGAGAAATTACTTAGACAGCAAGTCGATATCTGCACAGCATAGGTGAACCCATTGAGTCGGTGACGAACTGGTCTCTATTGATAGCAAAGATTGGCCCATAGACAACGTGCACTGAAGAGGAAGTACATGGGAGAATACGAGCGAGAGTGACTGACAGTCGGGAGAGCTAGAAGAGAGGAGCAGAATGGAAACTGACATATGCTCCAGGAGTGAGCACAGACGTGAATTACCCCCGCAAAAAAACTGAAATAGAAGGACTACAACCGATTCCTGAAAGAGCGTTTTCAGGAGACGCTAGAGCACAAGAGAGAGAGCGAGCGACGAGGAGAAAATATAGGTTAGGAAATTCGCGAAATGAATTTCCGTGTTAATTACGCGGGCGAAGCGAGAAATACAACATGTGGTGAGACGAGAGAGCGCGCACAAAACACTGTCACACTCAAAACAGCGCTCCGAGACACAACGAAATCGTAATATCAGCAAAAGATGGGGAGACCGGTACCGGCGCGCTTCCAAGCGCGGCTGCAACTCGACAGCAACTGCGTGCGATGGAACAATGCCCGATAACATCGATATCGATCCACGCGGTGGAATGCGATTACGAGAGAGTAATTAAACGGAATTGAACATTTCGATGGGACACGAGCGACGCGGCACAGAAAAATTATACGATTATGTACAAACACTAGGGAGAGTGTGTTTTAGAACTTCCAGAGAGTAAGATAGGGAAAATAATACTTCGTTTGGCAAAGTTTATCCCTTCCCCGCAACATGCTCAATTCCGAATAAAATAGCATAATGGTATAAAAACAATAATGATACTCACACTATTTGAAAAAATAAAATGAGATAGAATAAAACAGAATAGAGAAGAGAGAGAAAGAAAGGAGAAAGAAAATAAGAAGGGAGAAAGAGAAGAAAAAAGGTGTACGTGAATCCGTGTATCGAGCAAACAATTGATGGCTGTCGAGTGCACCGAGTCTACATATTTGCGGGGCGGAGTTTGCATGAGTCCTGCCATGTATAGCAATTAATGGAATAAATGTACCGACTCGCTTGAAAATGTCTTGCGAGAGTAAAGGAGGAAGAACAGAGTAATTAAAGTACTCACCTACTTAATTCAGCAAGACGACAGCAGTGGAGCATGGTTGAATTCGTGAAATCCGCAGCCCTCATAACACCAAGCACGGAGAAAACTGAAACACCATCGTGCAGAGCAGTGAGATAGAAGGGAGTAATGCTGTAGGCAAGGGTGGGATTCAAGGGAATGAAGGAATAGTTGAAATTGGCAACAATCGGTGTGTGCGACAAAAGTCTGGAAATGCAGAAACCGACGTAAATGGACAGAGGGATGCACGGAAACGGCACAGCCAATATCTGGAATGAGATATAGGTCCATCGGAGAGCAAGAGAGCAGGGAACTGCGCAAAATTCGAGAAATTACTTAGACAGCAAGTCGATATCTGCACAGCATAGGTGAACCCATTGAGTCGGTGACGAACTGGTCTCTATTGATAGCAAAGATTGGCCCATAGACAACGTGCACTGAAGAGGAAGTACATGGGAGAATACGAGCGAGAGTGACTGACAGTCGGGAGAGCTAGAAGAGAGGAGCAGAATGGAAACTGACATATGCTCCAGGAGTGAGCACAGACGTGAATTACCCCCGCAAAAAAACTGAAATAGAAGGACTACAACGGATTCCTGAAAGAGCGTTTTCAGGAGACGCTAGAGCACAAGAGAGAGAGCGGAAGAGAGCGAGAAATGTGAGAATAGAGAGAGCGAGCGACGAGGAGAAAATATAGGTTAGGAAATTCGCGAAATGAATTTCCGTGTTAATTACGCGGGCGAAGCGAGAAATACAACATGTGGGGAGACGAGAGAGCGCGCACAAAACACTGTCGCACTTAAAACAGCGCTCCGAGACACAACGAAATCGTAATTTCAGCAAAAGATGGGAAGACCGGTACCGGCGCGCTTCCAAGCGCGGCTGCAACTCGACAGCAACTGCGCGCGATGGAACAATGCCCGATAACATCGATATCGATCCACGCGGTGGAATGCGATTACGGGAGAGGAATTAAACGGAATTGAACATTTCGATGGGACACGAGCGGCGCGGTACAGAAAAATTATACGATTATGTACAAACACTAGGGCGAGTGTGTTTTAGACTTTCCAGAGAGTAAGATCGGGAAAATAATACTTCGTTTGGCAAAGTTTATCCCTTCCCCGTAACATGCTCAATTCTGAATAAAATAGCATAATGGTATAATAACAATAATGATACTAAAACTATTTGTGAAAAGGAAATAAGATAGAATAAAACAGAATAGAGAAGAGAGAGAAAGAAAGGAGAAAGAAAATATGAAGAGAGAAAGAGAAGAAAAAAGAGAAACGGCACAGGCAATATCTGGAAAGAGATATAGGTCCATCGGAGAGCAAGAGAGCAGGGAAGTGCGCAAAATTCGAGAAATTACTTAGACAGCAAGTCGATATTTGCACAGCATAGGTGAACCCATTGAGTCGGTGACGAACTGGTCTCTATTGACAGCAAAGATTGGCCCATAGACAACGTGCACTGAAGAGGAAGTACATGGGAGAATACGAGCGAGAGTGACTGACAGTCGGGAGAGCTAGAAGAGAGGAGCAGAATGGAAACTGACATATGCTCCAGGAGTGAGCACAGGCGTGAATTAACCCCGCAAAAAAAATGAAATAGAAGGACTACAAGCGATTCTTGAAAGAGCGTTTTCAGGAGACGCTAGAGCACAAGAGAGAGAGAGCGGAAGAGAGCGAGAAGTGTGGGAATAGAGAGACCGAGCGACGAGGAGAAAATATAGGTTAGGAAATTCGAGAAACGAATTTCCGTGTTAATTACGCGAGCAAAGCGAGAAATACAACATGTGGGGAGACGAGAGAGCGCACACAAAACACTGTCGCACTTAAAACAGCGCTCCGAGACACAACGAAATCGTAATTTCAGCAAAAGATGGGGAGACCGGTACCGGCACGCTTCCAAGCGCGGCTGCAACTCGACAGCAACTGCGCGCGATGGAACAATGCCCGATAACATCGATATCGATCCACGCGGTGGAATGCGATTACGAGAGAGTAATTAAACGGAATTGAACATTTCGATGGGACACGAGCGACGCGGCACAGAAAAATTATACGATTATGTACAAACACTACGGAGAGTGTGTTTTAGAATTTCGAGAGAGTAAGATCGGGAAAATAATACTTCGTTTGGCAAAGTTTATCCCTTCCCCGTAACATGCTCAATTCCGAATAAAATAGCATCATGGTATAAAAACAATAATGATACTCACACTATTTGAAAAAATAAAATAAGATAGAATAAAACAGAATGGAGAAGAGAGAGAAAGAAAGGAGAAAGAAAATAAGAAGGGAGAAAGAGAAGAAAAAAGGTGTACGTGAATCCGTGTATCGAGCAAACAATTGATGGCTGTCGAGTGCACCGAGTCTACATATTTGCGGGGCGGAGTTTGCATGAGTCCTGCCATGTATAGCAATTAATGGAATAAATGTACCGACTCGCTTGAAAATGTCTTGCGAGAGTAAAGGAGGGAGAACAGAGAGTAATTAAAGTACTCACCTACTTAATTCAGCAGGTCGACAGCAGTGGAGCATGGTTGAACTCATGAAATCCGCAGCCCTCGTAACACCAAGCACGGAGAAAACTGAAACAGCATCGTGCAGAGCAGTGAGATAGAAGGGAGTAATGCTGTAGGCAAGGGTGAGATTCAAGGGAATGAAGGAATAGTTGAAATTGGCAACAATCGGTGTGTGCGACAAAAGTCTGGAAATGCAGAAACCGACGTAAATGGACAGAGGGATGCACGGAAACGGCACAGCCAATATCTGGAATGAGATATAGGTCCATCGGAGAGCAAGAGAGCAGGGAACTGCGCAAAATTCGAGAAATTACTTAGACAGCAAGTCGATATCTGCACAGCATAGGTGACCCATTGAGTCGGTGACGAACTGGTCTCTATTGATAGCAAAGATTGGCCCATAGACAACGTGCACTGAAGAGGAAGTACATGGGAGAATACGAGCGAGAGTGACTGACAGTCGGGAGAGCTAGAAGAGAGGAGCAGAATGGAAACTGACATATGCTCCAGGAGTGAGCACAGACGTGAATTACCCCCGCAAAACAACTGAAATAGAAGGACTACAACCGATTCCTGAAAGAGCGTTTTCAGGAGACGCTAGAGCACAAGAGAGAGAGCGGAAGAGAGCGAGAAATGTGAGAATAGAGAGAGCGAGCGACGAGGAGAAAATATAGGTTAGGAAATTCGCGAAATGAATTTCCGTGTTAATTACGCGGGCGAAGCGAGAAATACAACATGTGGGGAGACGAGAGAGCGCGCACAAAACACTGTCACAGTCAAAACAGCGCTCCGAGACACAACGAAATCGTAATTTCAGCAAAAGATGGGGAGACCGGTACCGGCGCGCTTCCAAGCGCGGCTGCAACTCGACAGCAACTGCGTGCGATGGAACAATGCCCGATAACATCGATATCGATCCACGCGGTGGAATGCGATTACGAGAGAGTAATTAAACGGAATTGAACATTTCGATGGGACACGAGCGACGCGGCACAGAAAAATTATACGATTATGTACAAACACTAGGGAGAGTGTGTTTTAGAACTTCCAAAGAGTAAGATCGGGAAAATAATACTTCGTTTGGCAAAGTTTATCCCTTCCCCGCAACATGCTCAATTCCGAATAAAATAGCATAATGGTATAAAAACAATAATGATACTCACACTATTTGAAAAAATAAAATAATATAGAATAAAACAGAATGGAGAAGAGAGAGAAAGAAAGGAGAAAGAAAATAAGAAGGGAGAAAGAGAAGAAAAAAGGTGTACGTGAATCCGTGTATCGAGCAAACAATTGATGGCTGTCGAGTGCACCGAGTCTACATATTTGCGGGGCGGAGTTTGCATGAGTCCTGCCATGTATAGCAATTAATGGAATAAATGTACCGACTCGCTTGAAAATGTCTTGCGAGAGTAAAGGAGGAAGAACAGAGTAATTAAAGTACTCACCTACTTAATTCAGCAAGACGACAGCAGTGGAGCATGGTTGAATTCGTGAAATCCGCAGCCCTGATAACACCAAGCACGGAGAAAACTGAAACACCATCGTGCAGAGCAGTGAGATAGAAGGGAGTAATGCTGTAGGCAAGGGTGGGATTCAAGGGAATGAAGGAATAGTTGAAATTGGCAACAATCGATGTGTGCGACAAAAGTCTGGAAATGCAGAAACCGACGTAAATGGACAGAGGGATGCACGGAAACGGCACAGCCAATATCTGGAATGAGATATAGGTCCATCGGAGAGCAAGAGAGCAGGGAAGTGCGCAAAATTCGAGAAATTACTTAGACAGCAAGTCGATATTTGCACAGCATAGGTGAACCCATTGAGTCGGTGACGAACTGGTCTCTATTGACAGCAAAGATTGGCCCATAGACAACGTGCACTGAAGAGGAAGTACATGGGAGAATACGAGCGAGAGTGACTGACAGTCGGGAGAGCTAGAAGAGAGGAGTAGAATGGAAACTGACATATGCTCCAGGAGTGAGCACAGACGTGAATTACCCCCGCAAAAAAACTGAAATAGAAGGACTACAACGGATTCCTGAAAGAGCGTTTTCAGGAGACGCTAGAGCACAAGAGAGAGAGAGCGGAAGAGAGCGAGAAGTTGAGAATAGAGAGAGCGAGCGACGAGGAGAAAATATAGGTTAGGAAATTCGCGAAATGAATTTCCGTGTTAATTACGCGAGCGAAGCGAGAAATACAACATGTGGGGAGGCGAGAGAGCGCGCACAAAACACTGTCGCACTTAAAACAGCGCTCCGAGACACAACGAAATCGTAATTTCAGCAAAAGATGGGGAGACCGGTACCGGCGCGCTTCCAAGCGCGGCTGCAACTCGACAGCAACTGCGTGCGATGGAACAATGCCCGATAACATCGATATCGATCCACGCGGTGGAATGCGATTACGAGAGAGTAATTAAACGGAATTGAACATTTCGATGGGACACGAGCGACGCGGCACAGAAAAATTATACGATTATGTACAAACACTAGGGAGAGTGTGTTTTAGAACTTCCAGAGAGTAAGATCGGGAAAATAATACTTCGTTTGGCAAAGTTTATCCCTTCCCCGCAACATGCTCAATTCCGAATAAAATAGCATAATGGTATAAAAACAATAATGATACTCACACTATTTGAAAAAATAAAATAAGATAGAATAAAACAGAATGGAGAAGAGAGAGAAAGAAAGGAGAAAGAAAATAAGAAGGGAGAAAGAGAAGAAAAAAGGTGTACGTGAATCCGTGTATCGAGCAAACAATTGATGGCTGTCGAGTGCACCGAGTCTACATATTTGCGGGGCGGAGTTTGCATGAGTCCTGCCATGTATCGCAATTAATGGAATAAATGTACCGACTCGCTTGAAAATGTCTTGCGAGAGTAAAGGAGGAAGAACAGAGTAATTAAAGTACTCACCTACTTAATTCAGCAAGACGACAGCAGTGGAGCATGGTTGAATTCGTGAAATCCGCAGCCCTGATAACACCAAGCACGGAGAAAACTGAAACACCATCGTGCAGAGCAGTGAGATAGAAGGGAGTAATGCTGTAGGCAAGGGTGGGATTCAAGGGAATGAAGGAATAGTTGAAATTGGCAACAATCGGTGTGTGCGACAAAAGTCTGGAAATACAGAAACCGACGTAAATGGACAGAGGGATGCACGGAAACGGCACAGCCAATATCTGGAATGAGATATAGGTCCATCGGAGAGCAAGAGAGCAGGGAAGTGCGCAAAATTCGAGAAATTACTTAGACAGCAAGTCGATATTTGCACAGCATAGGTGAAGCCATTGAGTCGGTGACGAACTGGTCTCTATTGATAGCAAAGATTGGCCCATAGACAACGTGCACTGAAGAGGAAGTACATGGGAGAATACGAGCGAGAGTGACTGACAGTCGGGAGAGCTAGAAGAGAGGAGCAGAATGGAAACTGACATATGCTCCAGGAGTGAGCAAAGACGTGAATTACCCCCGCAAAAAAAATGAAATAGAAGGACTACAAGCGATTCCTGAAAGAGCGTTTTCAGGAGACGCTAGAGCACAAGAGAGAGAGCGAGCGACGAGGAGAAAATATAGGTTAGGAAATTCGCGAAATGAATTTCCGTGTTAATTACGCGGGCGAAGCGAGAAATACAACATGTGGGGAGACGAGAGAGCGCGCACAAAACACTGTCACACTCAAAACAGCGCTCCGAGACACAACGAAATCGTAATATCAGCAAAAGATGGGGAGACCGGTACCGGCGCGCTTCCAAGCGCGGCTGCAACTCGACAGCAACTGCGTGCGATGGAACAATGCCCGATAACATCGATATCGATCCACGCGGTGGAATGCGATTACGAGAGAGTAATTAAACGGAATTGAACATTTCGATGGGACACGAGCGACGCGGCACAGAAAAATTATACGATTATGTACAAACACTAGGGAGAGTGTGTTTTAGAACTTCCAGAGAGTAAGATAGGGAAAATAATACTTCGTTTGGCAAAGTTTATCCCTTCCCCGCAACATGCTCAATTCCGAATAAAATAGCATAATGGTATAAAAACAATAATGATACTCACACTATTTGAAAAAATAAAATGAGATAGAATAAAACAGAATAGAGAAGAGAGAGAAAGAAAGGAGAAAGAAAATAAGAAGGGAGAAAGAGAAGAAAAAAGGTGTACGTGAATCCGTGTATCGAGCAAACAATTGATGGCTGTCGAGTGCACCGAGTCTACATATTTGCGGGGCGGAGTTTGCATGAGTCCTGCCATGTATAGCAATTAATGGAATAAATGTACCGACTCGCTTGAAAATGTCTTGCGAGAGTAAAGGAGGAAGAACAGAGTAATTAAAGTACTCACCTACTTAATTCAGCAAGACGACAGCAGTGGAGCATGGTTGAATTCGTGAAATCCGCAGCCCTCATAACACCAAGCACGGAGAAAACTGAAACACCATCGTGCAGAGCAGTGAGATAGAAGGGAGTAATGCTGTAGGCAAGGGTGGGATTCAAGGGAATGAAGGAATAGTTGAAATTGGCAACAATCGGTGTGTGCGACAAAAGTCTGGAAATGCAGAAACCGACGTAAATGGACAGAGGGATGCACGGAAACGGCACAGCCAATATCTGGAATGAGATATAGGTCCATCGGAGAGCAAGAGAGCAGGGAACTGCGCAAAATTCGAGAAATTACTTAGACAGCAAGTCGATATCTGCACAGCATAGGTGAACCCATTGAGTCGGTGACGAACTGGTCTCTATTGATAGCAAAGATTGGCCCATAGACAACGTGCACTGAAGAGGAAGTACATGGGAGAATACGAGCGAGAGTGACTGACAGTCGGGAGAGCTAGAAGAGAGGAGCAGAATGGAAACTGACATATGCTCCAGGAGTGAGCACAGACGTGAATTACCCCCGCAAAAAAACTGAAATAGAAGGACTACAACCGATTCCTGAAAGAGCGTTTTCAGGAGACGCTAGAGCACAAGAGAGAGAGCGAGCGACGAGGAGAAAATATAGGTTAGGAAATTCGCGAAATGAATTTCCGTGTTAATTACGCGGGCGAAGCGAGAAATACAACATGTGGTGAGACGAGAGAGCGCGCACAAAACACTGTCACACTCAAAACAGCGCTCCGAGACACAACGAAATCGTAATATCAGCAAAAGATGGGGAGACCGGTACCGGCGCGCTTCCAAGCGCGGCTGCAACTCGACAGCAACTGCGTGCGATGGAACAATGCCCGATAACATCGATATCGATCCACGCGGTGGAATGCGATTACGAGAGAGTAATTAAACGGAATTGAACATTTCGATGGGACACGAGCGACGCGGCACAGAAAAATTATACGATTATGTACAAACACTAGGGAGAGTGTGTTTTAGAACTTCCAGAGAGTAAGATAGGGAAAATAATACTTCGTTTGGCAAAGTTTATCCCTTCCCCGCAACATGCTCAATTCCGAATAAAATAGCATAATGGTATAAAAACAATAATGATACTCACACTATTTGAAAAAATAAAATGAGATAGAATAAAACAGAATAGAGAAGAGAGAGAAAGAAAGGAGAAAGAAAATAAGAAGGGAGAAAGAGAAGAAAAAAGGTGTACGTGAATCCGTGTATCGAGCAAACAATTGATGGCTGTCGAGTGCACCGAGTCTACATATTTGCGGGGCGGAGTTTGCATGAGTCCTGCCATGTATAGCAATTAATGGAATAAATGTACCGACTCGCTTGAAAATGTCTTGCGAGAGTAAAGGAGGAAGAACAGAGTAATTAAAGTACTCACCTACTTAATTCAGCAAGACGACAGCAGTGGAGCATGGTTGAATTCGTGAAATCCGCAGCCCTCATAACACCAAGCACGGAGAAAACTGAAACACCATCGTGCAGAGCAGTGAGATAGAAGGGAGTAATGCTGTAGGCAAGGGTGGGATTCAAGGGAATGAAGGAATAGTTGAAATTGGCAACAATCGGTGTGTGCGACAAAAGTCTGGAAATGCAGAAACCGACGTAAATGGACAGAGGGATGCACGGAAACGGCACAGCCAATATCTGGAATGAGATATAGGTCCATCGGAGAGCAAGAGAGCAGGGAACTGCGCAAAATTCGAGAAATTACTTAGACAGCAAGTCGATATCTGCACAGCATAGGTGAACCCATTGAGTCGGTGACGAACTGGTCTCTATTGATAGCAAAGATTGGCCCATAGACAACGTGCACTGAAGAGGAAGTACATGGGAGAATACGAGCGAGAGTGACTGACAGTCGGGAGAGCTAGAAGAGAGGAGCAGAATGGAAACTGACATATGCTCCAGGAGTGAGCACAGACGTGAATTACCCCCGCAAAAAAACTGAAATAGAAGGACTACAACCGATTCCTGAAAGAGCGTTTTCAGGAGACGCTAGAGCACAAGAGAGAGAGCGGAAGAGAGCGAGAAATGTGAGAATAGAGAGAGCGAGCGACGAGGAGAAAATATAGGTTAGGAAATTCGCGAAATGAATTTCCGTGTTAATTACGCGGGCGAAGCGAGAAATACAACATGTGGGGAGACGAGAGAGCGCGCACAAAACACTGTCACAGTCAAAACAGCGCTCCGAGACACAACGAAATCGTAATTTCAGCAAAAGATGGGGAGACTGGTACCGGCGCGCTTCCAAGCGCGGCTGCAACTCGACAGCAACTGAGTGCGATGGAACAATGCCCGATAACATCGATATCGATCCACGCGGTGGAATGCGATTACGAGAGAGTAATTAAACGGAATTGAACATTTCGATGGGACACGAGCGACGCGGCACAGAAAAATTATACGATTATGTACAAACACTAGGGAGAGTGTGTTTTAGAACTTCCAGAGAGTAAGATAGGGAAAATAATACTTCGTTTGGCAAAGTTTATCCCTTCCCCGCAACATGCTCAATTCCGAATAAAATAGCATAATGGTATAAAAACAATAATGATACTCACACTATTTGAAAAAATAAAATGAGATAGAATAAAACAGAATGGAGAAGAGAGAGAAAGAAAGGAGAAAGAAAATAAGAAGGGAGAAAGGGAAGAAAAAAGGTGTACGTGAATCCGTGTATCGAGCAAACAATTGATGGCTGTCGAGTGCACCGAGTCTACATATTTGCGGGGCGGAGTTTGCATGAGCCCTGCCATGTATAGCAATTAATGGAATAAATGTACCGACTCGCTTGAAAATGTCTTGCGAGAGTAAAGGAGGAAGAACAGAGTAATTAAAGTACTCACCTACTTAATTCAGCAAGACGACAGCAGTGGAGCATGGTTGAATTCGTGAAATCCGCAGCCCTCATAACACCAAGCACGGAGAAAACTGAAACACCATCGTGCAGAGCAGTGAGATAGAAGGGAGTAATGCTGTAGGCAAGGGTGGGATTCAAGGGAATGAAGGAATAGTTGAAATTGGCAACAATCGGTGTGTGCGACAAAAGTCTGGAAATACAGAAACCGACGTAAATGGACAGAGGGATGCACGGAAACGGCACAGCCAATATCTGGAATGAGATATAGGTCCATCGGAGAGCAAGAGAGCAGGGAAGTGCGCAAAATTCGAGAAATTACTTAGACAGCAAGTCGATATTTGCACAGCATAGGTGAACCCATTGAGTCGGTGACGAACTGGTCTCTATTGACAGCAAAGATTGGCCCATAGACAACGTGCACTGAAGAGGAAGTACATGGGAGAATACGAGCGAGACTGACTGACAGTCGGGAGAGCTGCTAGAAGAGAGGAGCAGAATGGAAACTGACATATGCTCCAGGAGTGAGCACAGACGTGAATTACCCCCGCAAAAAAACTGAAATAGAAGGACTACAACCGATTCCTGAAAGAGCGTTTTCAGGAGACGCTAGAGCACAAGAGAGAGAGAGAGCGGAAGAGAGCGAGAAGTGTGAGAATAGAGAGAGCGAGCGACGAGGAGAAAATATAGGTTAGGAAATTCGCGAAATGAATTTCCGTGTTAATTACGCGGGCGAAGCGAGAAATACAACATGTGGGGAGACGAGAGAGCGCGCACAAAACACTGTCGCACTTAAAACAGCGCTCCGAGACACAACGAAATCGTAATTTCAGCAAAAGATGGGGAGACCAGTACCGGCGCGCTTCCAAGCGCGGCTGCAACTCGACAGCAACTGCGCGCGATGGAACAATGCCCGATAACATCGATATCGATCCACGCGGTGGAATGCGATTACGAGAGAGGAATTAAACGGAATTGAACATTTCGATGGGACACGAGCGACGCGGCACAGAAAAATTATACGATTATGTACAAACACTAGGGAGAGTGTGTTTTAGAATTTCGAGAGAGTAAGATCGGGAAAATAATACTTCGTTTGGCAAAGTTTATCCCTTCCCCGTAACATGCTCAATTCCGAATAAAATAGCATAATGGTATAAAAACAATAATGATACTCACACTATTTGAAAAAATAAAATGAGATAGAATAAAACAGAATGGAGAAGAGAGAGAAAGAAAGGAGAAAGAAAATAAGAAGGGAGAAAGACAATAAAAAAGGTGTACGTGAATCCGTGTATCGAGCAAACAATTGATGGCTGTCGAGTGCACCGAGTCTACATATTTGCGGGGCGGAGTTTGCATGAGTCCTGCCATGTATAGCAATTAATGGAATAAATGTACCGACTGGCTTGAAAATGTCTTGAGAGAGTAAAGGAGGGAGAACAGAGTAATTAAAATACTCACCTACTTAATTCAGCAAGACGACAGCAGTGGAGCATGGTTGAATTCATGAAATCCGCAGCACTCATAACACCAAGCACGGAGAAAACTGAAACTGCATCGTGCAGAGCAGTGAGATAGAAGGGAGTAATGCTGTAGGCAAGGGTGGGATTCAAGGGAGTGAAGCGATAGCTGAAATTGGCAACAATCGGTGTGTGCGACAAAAGTCTGGAAATACAGAAACCGACGTAAATGGACAGAGGGATGCACGGAAACGGCACAGCCAATATCTGGAATGAGATATAGGTCCATCGGAGAGCAAGAGAGCAGGGAAGTGCGCAAAATTCGAGAAATTACTTAGACAGCAAGTCGATATTTGCACAGCATAGGTGAACCCATTGAGTCGGTGACGAACTGGTCTCTATTGATAGCAAAGATTGGCCCATAGACAACGTGCACTGAAGAGGAAGTACATGGGAGAATACGTGCGAGACTGACTGACAGTCGGGAGAGCTGCTAGAAGAGAGGAGCAGAATGGAAACTGACATATGCTCCAGGAGTGAGCACAGACGTGAATTACCCCCGCAAAAAAACTAAAATAGAAGGACTACAACGGATTCCTGAAAGAGCGTTTTCAGGAGACGCTAGAGCACAAGAGAGAGAGCAGAAGAGAGCGAGAAATGTGAGAATAGAGAGAGCGAGCGACGAGGAGAAAATATAGGTTAGGAAATTCGCGAAATGAATTTCCGTGTTAATTACGCGGGCGAAGCGAGAAATACAACATGTGGGGAGACGAGAGAGCGCGCACAAAACACTGTCGCACTTCCAACAGCACTCCGAGACACAACGAAATCGTAATTTCAGCAAAAGATGGGAAGACCGGTACCGGCGCGCTTCCAAGCGCGGCTGCAGCTCGAAAGCAACTGCGCGCGATGGAACAATGCCCGACTCCATCGATATCGATCCACGCGGTGGAATGCGATTACGACAGAGTAATTAAACGGAATTGAACATTTCCATGAGACACGAGCGACGCGGTACAGAAAAATTATACGATTATGTACAAGCACTAGGGAGAGTGTGTTTTAGAATTTCGAAAGAGTAAGATCGGGAAAATAATACTTCGTTTGGCAAAGTTTATCCCTTCCCCGTAATATGCTCAATTCCGAATAAAATAGCATAATGGTATAATAACAATAATGATACTAACACTATTTGAAAAAAGAAAATAATATAGAATAAAACAGAATGGAGAAGAGAGAGAAAGAAAGGAGAAAGAAAATAAGAAGGGAGAAAGAGAAGAAAAAAGGTGTACGTGAATCCGTGTATCGAGCAAACAATTGATGGCTGTCGAGTGCACCGAGTCTACATATTTGCGGGGCGGAGTTTGCATGAGTCCTGCCATGTATAGCAATTAATGGAATAAATGTACCGACTCGCTTGAAAATGTCTTGCGAGAGTAAAGGAGGAAGAACAGAGTAATTAAAGTACTCACCTACTTAATTCAGCAAGACGACAGCAGTGGAGCATGGTTGAATTCGTGAAATCCGCAGCCCTCATAACACCAAGCACGGAGAAAACTGAAACACCATCGTGCAGAGCAGTGAGATAGAAGGGAGTAATGCTGTAGGCAAGGGTGGGATTCAATGGAATGAAGGAATAGTTGAAATTGGCAACAATCGGTGTGTGCGACAAAAGTCTGGAAATACAGAAACCGACGTAAATGGACAGAGGGATGCACGGAAACGGCACAGCCAATATCTGGAATGAGATATAGGTCCATCGGAGAGCAAGAGAGCAGGGAAGTGCGCAAAATTCGAGAAATTACTTAGACAGCAAGTCGATATTTGCACAGCATAGGTGAACCCATTGAGTCGGTGACGAACTGGTCTCTATTGATAGCAAAGATTGGCCCATAGACAACGTGCACTGAAGAGGAAGTACATGGGAGAATACGAGCGAGACTGACTGACAGTCGGGAGAGCTGCTAGAAGAGAGGAGCAGAATGGAAACTGACATATGCTCCAGGAGTGAGCACAGACGTGAATTACCCCCGCAAAAAAACTGAAATAGAAGGACTACAACGGATTCCTGAAAGAGCGTTTTCAGGAGACGCTAGAGCACAAGAGAGAGAGCGGAAGAGAGCGAGAAATGTGAGAATAGAGAGAGCGAGCGACGAGGAGAAAATATAGGTTAGGAAATTCGCGAAATGAATTTCCGTGTTAATTACGCGGGCGAAGCGAGAAATACAACATGTGGGGAGACGAGAGAGCGCGCACAAAACACTGTCGCACTTAAAACAGCGCTCCGAGACACAACGAAATCGTAATTTCAGCAAAAGATGGGAAGACCGGTACCGGCGCGCTTCCAAGCGCGGCTGCAACTCGACAGCAACTGCGCGCGATGGAACAATGCCCGATAACATCGATATCGATCCACGCGGTGGAATGCGATTACGGGAGAGGAATTAAACGGAATTGAACATTTCGATGGGACACGAGCGGCGCGGTACAGAAAAATTATACGATTATGTACAAACACTAGGGCGAGTGTGTTTTAGACTTTCCAGAGAGTAAGATCGGGAAAATAATACTTCGTTTGGCAAAGTTTATCCCTTCCCCGTAACATGCTCAATTCTGAATAAAATAGCATAATGGTATAATAACAATAATGATACTAAAACTATTTGTGAAAAGGAAATAAGATAGAATAAAACAGAATAGAGAAGAGAGAGAAAGAAAGGAGAAAGAAAATATGAAGAGAGAAAGAGAAGAAAAAAGAGAAACGGCACAGGCAATATCTGGAAAGAGATATAGGTCCATCGGAGAGCAAGAGAGCAGGGAAGTGCGCAAAATTCGAGAAATTACTTAGACAGCAAGTCGATATTTGCACAGCATAGGTGAACCCATTGAGTCGGTGACGAACTGGTCTCTATTGACAGCAAAGATTGGCCCATAGACAACGTGCACTGAAGAGGAAGTACATGGGAGAATACGAGCGAGAGTGACTGACAGTCGGGAGAGCTAGAAGAGAGGAGCAGAATGGAAACTGACATATGCTCCAGGAGTGAGCACAGGCGTGAATTAACCCCGCAAAAAAAATGAAATAGAAGGACTACAAGCGATTCTTGAAAGAGCGTTTTCAGGAGACGCTAGAGCACAAGAGAGAGAGAGCGGAAGAGAGCGAGAAGTGTGGGAATAGAGAGACCGAGCGACGAGGAGAAAATATAGGTTAGGAAATTCGAGAAACGAATTTCCGTGTTAATTACGCGAGCAAAGCGAGAAATACAACATGTGGGGAGACGAGAGAGCGCACACAAAACACTGTCGCACTTAAAACAGCGCTCCGAGACACAACGAAATCGTAATTTCAGCAAAAGATGGGGAGACCGGTACCGGCACGCTTCCAAGCGCGGCTGCAACTCGACAGCAACTGCGCGCGATGGAACAATGCCCGATAACATCGATATCGATCCACGCGGTGGAATGCGATTACGAGAGAGTAATTAAACGGAATTGAACATTTCGATGGGACACGAGCGACGCGGCACAGAAAAATTATACGATTATGTACAAACACTACGGAGAGTGTGTTTTAGAATTTCGAGAGAGTAAGATCGGGAAAATAATACTTCGTTTGGCAAAGTTTATCCCTTCCCCGTAACATGCTCAATTCCGAATAAAATAGCATCATGGTATAAAAACAATAATGATACTCACACTATTTGAAAAAATAAAATAAGATAGAATAAAACAGAATGGAGAAGAGAGAGAAAGAAAGGAGAAAGAAAATAAGAAGGGAGAAAGAGAAGAAAAAAGGTGTACGTGAATCCGTGTATCGAGCAAACAATTGATGGCTGTCGAGTGCACCGAGTCTACATATTTGCGGGGCGGAGTTTGCATGAGTCCTGCCATGTATAGCAATTAATGGAATAAATGTACCGACTCGCTTGAAAATGTCTTGCGAGAGTAAAGGAGGGAGAACAGAGAGTAATTAAAGTACTCACCTACTTAATTCAGCAGGTCGACAGCAGTGGAGCATGGTTGAACTCATGAAATCCGCAGCCCTCGTAACACCAAGCCCGGAGAAAACTGGAACAGCATCGTGCAGAGCAGTGAGATAGAAGGGAGAAATGCTGTAGGCAAGGGTGGGATTCAAGGGAGTGAAGGATTAGCTGAAATTGGCAACAATCGGTGTGTGCGACAAAAGTCTGGAAATACAGAAACCGACGTAAATGGACAGAGGGATGCACGGAAACGGCACAGCCAATATCTGGAATGAGATATAGGTCCATCGGAGAGCAAGAGAGCAGGGAAGTGCGCAAAATTCGAGAAATTACTTAGACAGCAAGTCGATATTTGCACAGCATAGGTGAACCCATTGAGTCGGTGACGAACTGGTCTCTATTGATAGCAAAGATTGGCCCATAGACAACGTGCACTGAAGAGGAAGTACATGGGAGAATACGAGCGAGAGTGACTGACAGTCGGGAAAGCTAGAAGAGAGGAGCAGAATGGAAACTGACATATGCTCCAGGAGTGAGCACAGACGTGAATTACCCCCGCAAAAAAACTGAAATAGAAGGACTACAACGGATTCCTGAAAGAGCGTTTTCAGGAGACGCTAGAGCACAAGAGAGAGAGAGCGGAAGAGAGCGAGAAGTTGAGAATAGAGAGAGCGAGCGACGAGGAGAAAATATAGGTTAGGAAATTCGCGAAATGAATTTCCGTGTTAATTACGCGAGCGAAGCGAGAAATACAACATGTGGGGAGGCGAGAGAGCGCGCACAAAACACTGTCGCACTTAAAACAGCGCTCCGAGACACAACGAAATCGTAATTTCAGCAAAAGATGGGGAGACCGGTACCGGCGCGCTTCCAAGCGCGGCTGCAACTCGACAGCAACTGCGTGCGATGGAACAATGCCCGATAACATCGATATCGATCCACGCGGTGGAATGCGATTACGAGAGAGTAATTAAACGGAATTGAACATTTCGATGGGACACGAGCGACGCGGCACAGAAAAATTATACGATTATGTACAAACACTAGGGAGAGTGTGTTTTAGAACTTCCAGAGAGTAAGATCGGGAAAATAATACTTCGTTTGGAAAAGTTTATCCCTTCCCCGCAACATGCTCAATTCCGAATAAAATAGCATAATGGTATAAAAACAATAATGATACTCACACTATTTGAAAAAAGAAAATAATATAGAATAAAACAGAATGGAGAAGAGAGAGAAAGAAAGGAGAAAGAAAATAAGAAGGGAGAAAGAGAAGAAAAAAGGTGTACGTGAATCCGTGTATCGAGCAAACAATTGATGGCTGTCGAGTGCACCGAGTCTACATATTTGCGGGGCGGAGTTTGCATGAGTCCTGCCATGTATAGCAATTAATGGAATAAATGTACCGACTCGCTTGAAAATGTCTTGCGAGAGTAAAGGAGGAAGAACAGAGTAATTAAAGTACTCACCTACTTAATTCAGCAAGACGACAGCAGTGGAGCATGGTTGAATTCGTGAAATCCGCAGCCCTGATAACACCAAGCACGGAGAAAACTGAAACACCATCGTGCAGAGCAGTGAGATAGAAGGGAGTAATGCTGTAGGCAAGGGTGGGATTCAAGGGAATGAAGGAATAGTTGAAATTGGCAACAATCGGTGTGTGCGACAAAAGTCTGGAAATACAGAAACCGACGTAAATGGACAGAGGGATGCACGGAAACGGCACAGCCAATATCTGGAATGAGATATAGGTCCATCGGAGAGCAAGAGAGCAGGGAAGTGCGCAAAATTCGAGAAATTACTTAGACAGCAAGTCGATATTTGCACAGCATAGGTGAACCCATTGAGTCGGTGACGAACTGGTCTCTATTGACAGCAAAGATTGGCCCATAGACAACGTGCACTGAAGAGGAAGTACATGGGAGAATACGAGCGAGATTGACTGACAGTCGGGAGAGCTGCTAGAAGAGAGGAGCAGAATGGAAACTGACATATGCTCCAGGAGTGAGCACAGACGTGAATTACCCCCGCAAAAAAACTGAAATAGAAGGACTACAACCGATTCCTGAAAGAGCGTTTTCAGGAGACGCTAGAGCACAAGAGAGAGAGAGAGCGGAAGAGAGCGAGAAGTGTGAGAATAGAGAGAGCGAGCGACGAGGAGAAAATATAGGTTAGGAAATTCGCGAAATGAATTTCCGTGTTAATTACGCGGGCGAAGCGAGAAATCAGGAGACTCGGTAGAGTCTCGCGCCAAGTAGTAGTTATATATATAGTACAGCGCGCGACTACTGAGGATACTTATCCCGAAGTGTAGCGGTTTTCGTCCGCTATAAAACTTTCACCTCGATTTATGGAAAAGTTACAGCTCCAAGGATTTATTTCTAAATTTTGTATTTTTTCGTTGATTTTTCTGAATCGAATGAGCTAAGAATCAAGCGAATCGGTTCAGTCGTTCAAGAGATATGGATTTCTCCTGCTTATTCTTCTCGTGAAAACGGCAAGGCAAATTAAGATTCATCAGGGGAACTAATTCCTAAAAATGTGGTTTTCACTTTTCTCATACGAGATGGCAGCAAACGGGAATATCGTATTTACGTTACCGATCTATAATCTGTAATCTGTGTCATACCGACACATTGGTTAAGCCAGTTATGCCATGGCTGGTTATGTGTCATAATGGTTATGTGATACAGTCCAATTTTATTATTTTATTTTATTCCAGATTCCATGCTTTTATTTAGTTAATAAAAGAGTATAGTGTCCTTGCCCCTGTCCCTGTAATCTTGTCATTATTAAGAATTATGAAGTGTCAAATGTGTTTGGTGAACGAGTGCTGATTTCCAATAATTAAAATTGTCAAGAGTGTAGCATATTTATCTTTAAAGCAATATTAGCAATTATTTATTTACAGTTCAAGGGAATGCTCGGTATTAATAATCAGTACTTGCTCAAACTAATTTCAGTACATTAGGTTTGCGCTCCGTCAGCTAGGTATTTGACAGTCAGGAATAATTTGTAAAGTGTTAAGTCCAATCATTTAAAATTTCAATATATTATAGCTATTGGGAATCTCTCTTTTGCTACTCTGAATCATTATTTGATTTAACGCTTCAGAATTATAATATATAAACCAAGCAGAATGCTCATAGGCAATCTAATTTAGTTGTATTATGATCATGACTGTCAAGTTCATCGCTCAAGGAACACTTCAGCTAAAGAATAAAATGAATCAAGCAAGCAATAATTATCAATCATGTGTCATTAAGCGATATACTATCTATTGATAATCAGTACTTGCTTAGTAAATTTCATTACTTTAGGTTTGCGCTTCGTGAGCTAGGTATTTGACAGTCAGGAATAATTTGTAAAGTGTTAAGTCCAATCATTTAAAATTTCAATATATTATAGCTATTGGGAATCCCTCTTTTGCTACTCTGAATCATTATTTGATTTAACGCTTTAGAATTATAATATATAAACCAAGCAGAATGCTCATAGGCAATCTAATTTAGTTGTATCATGATCATGACTGTCAAGTTCATCGCTCAAGGAACACTTCAGCTAAAGAATTAAATGAATTAAGCAAGCAATAATTATCAATCATGTGTCATTTAGCGACATACTAGCTATTGGTAATCAGTACTTATTTAACAAATTTTATTACATTAGATTATGCGCTCCCTGAGCTACGCATTTGGCTGTCAAGATACACCAATGTTAGAGTGCGTGTGAGGGTATAGCTTATCTAATTTGCAATTTAAATGCATCCTAGCTATTGGTAATTTTTCTTTTGCTAATGTGAATTTGTCAAGTGCAAAGTATATTATCTGAGGAATCTATATTCTCACATTCAGCTCAATTTCTTAGATCTCCTCCTATGTGCATGATTAAGTTATAAATACATTGTAACATTAAAGTTACATTATAACATAAACATGCACATAGATGATGGTGCATATTTGAACAGAAATGGCACTTGACATTTTAATAAAATTTTACTTTTATATTTATTAATTAAACCATTGATAAATACTTAGAATTTTTATTGTCTTTATTGTTAAGCATTAACTAACAAAAAGGCATGAAATCCGTCGAAAAACATTAAACTGCAAAAAATTCGTCAAGTAGCAGTTTGATTTTCCCACAAAAATGAAACATTGATAAATAATTAAAAATTTTATTGCCTTTATTGTTAAGCATTAACTAACAAAAAGACATGAAATCCGTACAAAAACATTAAAATGTAAGAAAATGCGCCAAGTAGCAGTTGGATTTCCCCACAAAAATATAACAAATATAATATACAATGAAATATAACAAAAAAAAATAGATATCATACAAGAAAGCCAAGCTTTCATTCAAAGATATCTCGATTTAACTCGCATTAGCAATTAACAATAAATTAACAATAAATTACCGATTAACAATACAAAAAATCTTGGCGTGTGCGCGCTTCATTCGAGGCACTTGCTCCGGTAATATTACTAAAAAGCTTTTAAAGAAACATATACGCGATGAACTGAGAGAACCTCCTTCTTATCAATATCGAGGAAAATGATCTCCTTGTCAGTTATGTTGGAGGCAAAAATGGGATAACAAGGCCGCTGTATTATAGTATATATGATTGAAAATGAAAGATTTATTAGGATTTACTCATATTGTAGTAAAGACCGTGTTAGGTTCAACACCAGTACTACCGAACAAGTCGAAATTACTTTTTTTTACGTGGTTCGATATAACACCATAACAATCATCGGTAGTTCTAGTGTTAAATCAGTCTTCCATTGCCTTTTTACCTCACAATGAAGCGCGCACACGCCAAGATTTTTTGTATTGTTAATCGGTAATTTATTGTTAATTTATTGTTAATTGCTAATGCGAGTTAAATCGAGATATCTTTGAATGAAAGCTTGGCTTTCTTGTATGATATCTATTTTTTTTTGTTATATTTCATTGTATATTATATTTGTTATATTTTTGTGGGGAAATCCAACTGCTACTTGGCGCATTTTCTTACATTTTAATGTTTTTGTACGGATACAACATGTGGGGAGACGAGAGAGCGCGCACAAAACACTGTCACACTCAAAACAGCGCTCCGAGACACAACGAAATCGTAATATCAGCAAAAGATGGGGAGACCGGTACCGGCGCGCTTCCAAGCGCGGCTGCAACTCGACAGCAACTGCGTGCGATGGAACAATGCCCGATAACATCGATATCGATCCACGCGGTGGAATGCGATTACGAGAGAGTAATTAAACGGAATTGAACATTTCGATGGGACACGAGCGACGCGGCACAGAAAAATTATACGATTATGTACAAACACTAGGGAGAGTGTGTTTTAGAACTTCCAGAGAGTAAGATCGGGAAAATAATACTTCGTTTGGCAAAGTTTATCCCTTCCCCGCAACATGCTCAATTCCGAATAAAATAGCATAATGGTATAAAAACAATAATGATACTCACACTATTTGAAAAAATAAAATAAGATAGAATAAAACAGAATCGAGAAGAGAGAGAAAGAAAGGAGAAAGAAAATAAGAAGGGAGAAAGAGAAGAAAAAAGGTGTACGTGAATCCGTGTATCGAGCAAACAATTGATGGCTGTCGAGTGCACCGAGTCTACATATTTGCGGGGCGGAGTTTGCATGAGTCCTGCCATGTATAGCAATTAATGGAATAAATGTACCGACTCGCTTGAAAATGTCTTGCGAGAGTAAAGGAGGGAGAACAGAGAGTAATTAAAGTACTCACCTACTTAATTCAGCAGGTCGACAGCAGTGGAGCATGGTTGAACTCATGAAACCCGCAGCCCTCGTGGCACCAAGCACGGAGAAAACTGAAACAGCATCGTGCAGAGCAGTGAGATAGAAGGGAGAAATGCTGTAGGCAAGGGTGGGATTCAAGGGAGTGAAGGGATAGCTGAAATTGGCAACAATCGGTGTGTGCGACAAAAGTCTGGAAATGCAGAAACCGACGTAAATGGACAGAGGGATGCACGGAAACGGCACAGCCAATATCTGGAATGAGATATAGGTCCATCGGAGAGCAAGAGAGCAGGGAAGTGCGCAAAATTCGAGAAATTACTTAGACAGCAAGTCGATATTTGCACAGCATAGGTGAACCCATTGAGTCGGTGACGAACTGGTCTCTATTAACAGCAAAGATTGGCCCATAGACAACGTGCACTGAAGAGGAAGTACATGGGAGAATACGAGCGAGAGTGACTGACAGTCGGGAGAGCTAGAAGAGAGGAGCAGAATGGAAACTGACATATGCTCCAGGAGTGAGCACAGACGTGAATTACCCCCGCAAAAAAACTGAAATAGAAGGACTACAACCGATTCCTGAAAGAGCGTTTTCAGGAGACGCTAGAGCACAAGAGAGAGAGAGAGAGCGGAAGAGAGCGAGAAGTGTGAGAATAGAGAGAGCGAGCGACGAGGAGAAAATATAGGTTAGGAAATTCGCGAAATGAATTTCCGTGTTAATTACGCGGGCGAAGCGAGAAATACAACATGTGGGGAGACGAGAGAGCGCGCACAAAACACTGTCACACTCAAAACAGCGCTCCGAGACACAACGAAATCGTAATTTCAGCAAAAGATGGGGAGACCGGTACCGGCACGCTTCCAAGCGCGGCTGCAACTCGACAGCAACTGCGCGCGATGGAACAATGCCCGATGACATCGATATCGATCCACGCGGTGGAATGCGATTACGAGAGAGTAATTAAACGGAATTGAACATTTCGATGGGACACGAGCGGCGCGGTGCAGAAAAATTATACGATTATGTACAAACACTAGGGCGAGTGTGTTTTAGACTTTCGAGAGAGTAAGATCGGGAAAATAATACTTCGTTTGGCAAAGTTTATCCCTTCCCCGTAACATGCTCAATTCTGAATAAAATAGCATAATGGTATAATAACAATAATGATACTAACACTATTTGTGAAAAGGAAATAAGATAGAATAAAACAGAATAGAGAAGAGAGAGAAAGAAACGAGAAAGAAAATATGAAGAGAGAAAGAGAAGAAAAAAGAGAAACGGCACAGGCAATATCTGGAATGAGATATAGGTCCATCGGAGAGCAAGAGAGCAGGGAAGTGCGCAAAATTCGAGAAATTACTTAGACAGCAAGTCGATATTTGCACAGCATAGGTGAACCCATTGAGTCGGTGACGAACTGGTCTCTATTGATAGCAAAGATTGGCCCATAGACAACGTGCACTGAAGAGGAAGTACATGGGAGAATACGAGCGAGAGTGACTGACAGTCGGGAGAGCTAGAAGAGAGGAGCAGAATGGAAACTGACATATGCTCCAGGAGTGAGCACAGACGTGAATTACCCCCGCAAAAAAACTGAAATAGAAGGACTACAACGGATTCCTGAAAGAGCGTTTTCAGGAGACGCTAGAGCACAAGAGAGAGAGCGGAAGAGAGCGAGAAATGTGAGAATAGAGAGAGCGAGCGACGAGGAGAAAATATAGGTTAGGAAATTCGCGAAATGAATTTCCGTGTTAATTACGCGGGCGAAGCGAGAAATACAACATGTGGGGAGACGAGAGAGCGCGCACAAAACACTGTCGCACTTCCAACAGCACTCCGAGACACAACGAAATCGTAATTTCAGCAAAAGATGGGAAGACCGGTACCGGCGCGCTTCCAAGCGCGGCTGCAACTCGACAGCAACTGCGCGCGATGGAACAATGCCCGATAACATCGATATCGATCCACGCGGTGGAATGCGATTACGAGAGAGTAATTAAACGGAATTGAACATTTCGATGGGACACGAGCGACGCGGCACAGAAAAATTATACGATTATGTACAAACACTAGGGAGAGTGTGTTTTAAAATTTCGAGAGAGTAAGATCGGGAAAATAATACTTCGTTTGGCAAACAATTGATGGCTGTCGAGTGCACCGAGTCTACATATTTGCGGGGCGGAGTTTGCATGAGTCCTGCCATGTATAGCAATTAATGGAATAAATGTACCGACTGGCTTGAAAATGTCTTGCGAGAGTAAAGGAGGGAGAACAGAGTAATCCGTCCAAAAACATTAAAATGTAAGAAAATGCGCCAAGTAGCAGTTGGATTTCCCCCAAAATTGAAATATAACAAAAAAGATAATAGATATCATACAAGAAAGCCAAGTTTTCATTCAAAGATACCTCGATTTAATTCGCATTAGCAATTAATAATAAATTAACAATAATTTAGCGATTAACAATAAAAAAACTTGGCGTGTGCGCGCTTCATTGCGAGGTAAAAAGACAATGGGAAACTGATTCAAACCCAAAACTGACTTTACTAGAATTTAATTTCTTTAAAAGTTTTTTTAGCAATATTACCAGAGCAAGTGCCTCGAATGAAGGGCGCACACGCCAAGTTTTTTTATTGTTAATCGCTAAATTATTGTTAATTTATTATTAATTGCTAATGCGAATTAAATCGAGGTATCTTTGAATGAAAACTTGGCTTTCTTGTATGATATCTATTATCTTTTTTGTTATATTTCAATTTTGGGGGAAATCCAACTGCTAGTTGGCGCATTTTCTTACATTTTAATGTTTTTGGACGGATTTCATGTCTTTTTGTTAGTTAATGCTTTACAATAAAGACAATCAAATTTCTAATTATTTATTAATGTTTCAATTTTGTGGGAAAATCAAACTGCTACTTGGCGCATTTTTTTTTACAGTTTAATGTTTTTGGACGGATTTCACGTCTTTTTGTTAGTTAATGCTTTACAATAAAGACAATCAAATTTCTAATTATTTATCAATGTTTCAATTTTATGGGAAAATCAAACTGCTACTTGGCGCATTTTTTACAGTTTAATGTTTTTGGACGGATTTCATGTCTTTTTGTTAGTTGATGCTTAACAATAAAGACAATAAAAATTCAAAGTATTTATCAATGGTTTAATTAATAAATTTAAAAGTAAAATTTTATTAAAATGTTCAAATATGCACCATCACCTATGTGCATGTTTATGTTATAATGTAAGTTTAATGTTACAATGTATTTATAACTTAATCATGCACATAGGAGGAGATCTAAGAAATTGAGCTGAATGTGAGAATATAGATTCCCTACATAATATATAGCTTGCACTTAACAAATTCAATATTCCGAAGTTAAAAAATATGAGATTTACAGCTTGCCTAATATAATTTAAAATTTTAACTTTAGTCTGTTGGAAGTTAGAAGCATGCTAGTAATTGGTAATAATTAGCACCTGTTTACTGATTCTCAATAGCTAGGGTGCATTTAAATTGCAGATTAGATAAGCTACACCCTCATACACACTTTAACTTTGGTATATCTGTATATACCAAATATCAGTACCAAATGCATAGGTCACAGGGCACACAATCTAAAGTAATGAAATTTACTAAACAAGTACTGATTACCAATAGCTATTATATCCCTAAACGACATGTGATTGGTTATTAGTACTTGGTTACATCATTTTAGTTCTTTAGCTGAAGCGTTCCTTGAACAATGAACTTGACAGTCAAGATACAAATTAGACTGCGTATGAGCATTTGGCTTGGTTTATATATTTTAATTGTAAAGCATTAAATCAAAAAATGATTCAGATTAGCAAAAGAGAGATTCCTAATAGCTAGAATGTAATGAAATTAGAAATAATTTGATTTAATACTTTACAAGTTATTCCTGACTGTCAAGTGCCTAGCTGATGGAGCGCAAACCTAAAGTGCTGAAATTAGTTTGATTTAAAGGTCTGAAAATTGTTCAGTGCGTAGCACAACAATCACTTAATCATTTTAGCTCTTTAGCTGAAGCGTGCCTTGAGCAACAAACTTGACAGTCTCAATACAACCACACTAAATTAGGCTGCGTATGAGCATATCGCTTGGTTAATAGTATAACACTAAAACATAAAATCAAACAATGATTCAGATTAGCAAAGGAGCGATTATCAATAGCCAGAATCCACTGAAATTGTAAATGATTTGACTTAATACTTTACAAGTTATATTTGATAAGCTATATATGCAAGCTCTCTCATTCTCAGTCTAGTTTTTTTATGTATCCTGACTATCAAGTGCCTAGCTGACAGAGTGTAAACCTAAAGTGCTGAAATTAGTCTACGTAAGCAACTACTGATTACCAATAGCTAGCATTCCCTTAAATTGTAAATAATTGCTAACTAATTATTGGTTAAAAGATTCATATGCTAGACACTTGAGAATTTTAGCTATTGATAATGAGCACTTATTTACCAAATACAGTGAACAGTCATTTGTGAATTACGCACTTAACACTTTTGACATTTCATAATTCTCAATAGTCACAAGATAACAGGAACAGGGGCAAGGATAGTATGCTCTTTTATTAACTAAATAAAGAATTGAACCTGAAAAGCAAATAATAAAAATAAAATCGGAATAATCGGACTGTGTCACATAACCAGCCATGGCATAACCAGCTTAGCCAATGTGTCGGTAACGTAAACACAACACAGCCATATTATCTCCGCAGCCCGCAGCATTTCTGATTGCTGCCATCTCGTATGAAAAAAGTGAAAGTTACATTTTTAGGAATTCTGCATGAATCCCATGACTCTTAATCCGCCTTGCCTTTACTACGAGAATAATAACGAGGTGAAATTCATATCTCCTGAATGACTGAACCGATTCGCTTGATTCTTGGCTCATTCGATTCAGAAAAATCAACGAAAAAATACAAAATTCAGAAATAAATCCTTGGAGCTGTAACTTTTACATAAATCGAGGTGAAAGTTTTATAGCAGACGATAACCGCTACACTTCGGGAGAAGTATCCTCGGTAGTCGCGCGCTGTACTATATATATAACTACTACTTGGCGCGAGACTCTACCGAGTCTCCTGATTAAAATACTCACCTACTTAATTCAGCAAGACGACAGCAGTGGAGCATGGTTGAATTCATGAAATCCGCAGCACTCATAACACCAAGCACGGAGAAAACTGAAACAGCATCGTGCAGAGCAGTGAGATAGAAGGGAGAAATGCTGTAGGCAAGGGTGGGATTCAAGGGAGTGAAGGAATAGCTGAAATTGGCAACAATCGGTGTGTGCGACAAAAGTCTGGAAATACAGAAACCGACGTAAATGGACAGAGGGATGCACGGAAACGGCACAGCCAATATCTGGAATGAGATATAGGTCCATCGGAGAGCAAGAGAGCAGGGAAGTGCGCAAAATTCGAGAAATTACTTAGACAGCAAGTCGATATTTGCACAGCATAGGTGAACCCATTGAGTCGGTGACGTACTGGTCTCTATTGATAGCAAAGGTTAGCCGATAGACAACGTGCACTGAAGAGGAAGTACATGGGAGAATACGAGCGAGAGTGACTGACAGTCGGGAGAGCTAGAAGAGAGGAGCAGAATGGAAACTGACATATGCTCCAGGAGTGAGCACAGACGTGAATTACCCCCGCAAAAAAACTGAAATAGAAGGACTACAACGGATTCCTGAAAGAGCGTTTTCAGGAGACGCTAGAGCACAAGAGAGAGAGAGCGGAAGAGAGCGAGAAGTTGAGAATAGAGAGAGCGAGCGACGAGGAGAAAATATAGGTTAGGAAATTCGCGAAATGAATTTCCGTGTTAATTACGCGAGCGAAGCGAGAAATACAACATGTGGGGAGACGAGAGAGCGCGCACAAAACACTGTCGCACTTAAAACAGCGCTCCGAGACACAACGAAATCGTAATTTCAGCAAAAGATGGGGAGACCGGTACCGGCGCGCTTCCAAGCGCGGCTGCAACTCGACAGCAACTGCGCGCGATGGAACAATGCCCGATGACATCGATATCGATCCACGCGGTGGAATGCGATTACGAGAGAGTAATTAAACGGAATTGAACATTTCGATGGGACACGAGCGACGCGGCACAGAAAAATTATACGATTATGTACAAACACTAGGGAGAGTGTGTTTTAGAACTTCCAGAGAGTAAGATCGGGAAAATAATACTTCGTTTGGAAAAGTTTATCCCTTCCCCGCAACATGCTCAATTCCGAATAAAATAGCATAATGGTATAAAAACAATAATGATACTCACACTATTTGAAAAAAGAAAATAATATAGAATAAAACAGAATGGAGAAGAGAGAGAAAGAAAGGAGAAAGAAAATAAGAAGGGAGAAAGAGAAGAAAAAAGGTGTACGTGAATCCGTGTATCGAGCAAACAATTGATGGCTGTCGAGTGCACCGAGTCTACATATTTGCGGGGCGGAGTTTGCATGAGTCCTGCCATGTATAGCAATTAATGGAATAAATGTACCGACTCGCTTGAAAATGTCTTGCGAGAGTAAAGGAGGGAGAACAGAGAGTAATTAAAGTACTCACCTACTTAATTCAGCAGGTCGACAGCAGTGGAGCATGGTTGAACTCATGAAACCCGCAGCCCTCGTGGCACCAAGCACGGAGAAAACTGAAACAGCATCGTGCAGAGCAGTGAGATAGAAGGGAGAAATGCTGTAGGCAAGGGTGGGATTCAAGGGAGTGAAGGGATAGCTGAAATTGGCAACAATCGGTGTGTGCGACAAAAGTCTGGAAATGCAGAAACCGACGTAAATGGACAGAGGGATGCACGGAAACGGCACAGCCAATATCTGGAATGAGATATAGGTCCATCGGAGAGCAAGAGAGCAGGGAAGTGCGCAAAATTCGAGAAATTACTTAGACAGCAAGTCGATATTTGCACAGCATAGGTGAACCCATTGAGTCGGTGACGAACTGGTCTCTATTAACAGCAAAGATTGGCCCATAGACAACGTGCACTGAAGAGGAAGTACATGGGAGAATACGAGCGAGAGTGACTGACAGTCGGGAGAGCTAGAAGAGAGGAGCAGAATGGAAACTGACATATGCTCCAGGAGTGAGCACAGACGTGAATTACCCCCGCAAAAAAACTGAAATAGAAGGACTACAACCGATTCCTGAAAGAGCGTTTTCAGGAGACGCTAGAGCACAAGAGAGAGAGAGAGAGCGGAAGAGAGCGAGAAGTGTGAGAATAGAGAGAGCGAGCGACGAGGAGAAAATATAGGTTAGGAAATTCGCGAAATGAATTTCCGTGTTAATTACGCGGGCGAAGCGAGAAATACAACATGTGGGGAGACGAGAGAGCGCGCACAAAACACTGTCACACTCAAAACAGCGCTCCGAGACACAACGAAATCGTAATTTCAGCAAAAGATGGGGAGACCGGTACCGGCACGCTTCCAAGCGCGGCTGCAACTCGACAGCAACTGCGCGCGATGGAACAATGCCCGATGACATCGATATCGATCCACGCGGTGGAATGCGATTACGAGAGAGTAATTAAACGGAATTGAACATTTCGATGGGACACGAGCGGCGCGGTGCAGAAAAATTATACGATTATGTACAAACACTAGGGCGAGTGTGTTTTAGACTTTCGAGAGAGTAAGATCGGGAAAATAATACTTCGTTTGGCAAAGTTTATCCCTTCCCCGTAACATGCTCAATTCTGAATAAAATAGCATAATGGTATAATAACAATAATGATACTAACACTATTTGTGAAAAGGAAATAAGATAGAATAAAACAGAATAGAGAAGAGAGAGAAAGAAACGAGAAAGAAAATATGAAGAGAGAAAGAGAAGAAAAAAGAGAAACGGCACAGGCAATATCTGGAATGAGATATAGGTCCATCGGAGAGCAAGAGAGCAGGGAAGTGCGCAAAATTCGAGAAATTACTTAGACAGCAAGTCGATATTTGCACAGCATAGGTGAACCCATTGAGTCGGTGACGAACTGGTCTCTATTAACAGCAAAGATTGGCCCATAGACAACGTGCACTGAAGAGGAAGTACATGGGAGAATACGAGCGAGAGTGACTGACAGTCGGGAGAGCTAGAAGAGAGGAGCAGAATGGAAACTGACATATGCTCCAGGAGTGAGCACAGACGTGAATTACCCCCGCAAAAAAACTGAAATAGAAGGACTACAACGGATTCCTGAAAGAGCGTTTTCAGGAGACGCTAGAGCACAAGAGAGAGAGCGGAAGAGAGCGAGAAATGTGAGAATAGAGAGAGCGAGCGACGAGGAGAAAATATAGGTTAGGAAATTCGCGAAATGAATTTCCGTGTTAATTACGCGGGCGAAGCGAGAAATACAACATGTGGGGAGACGAGAGAGCGCGCACAAAACACTGTCACACTCAAAACAGCGCTCCGAGACACAACGAAATCGTAATTTCAGCAAAAGATGGGGAGACCGGTACCGGCACGCTTCCAAGCGCGGCTGCAACTCGACAGCAACTGCGCGCGATGGAACAATGCCCGATGACATCGATATCGATCCACGCGGTGGAATGCGATTACGAGAGAGTAATTAAACGGAATTGAACATTTCGATGGGACACGAGCGGCGCGGTGCAGAAAAATTATACGATTATGTACAAACACTAGGGCGAGTGTGTTTTAGACTTTCGAGAGAGTAAGATCGGGAAAATAATACTTCGTTTGGCAAAGTTTATCCCTTCCCCGTAACATGCTCAATTCTGAATAAAATAGCATAATGGTATAATAACAATAATGATACTAACACTATTTGTGAAAAGGAAATAAGATAGAATAAAACAGAATAGAGAAGAGAGAGAAAGAAACGAGAAAGAAAATATGAAGAGAGAAAGAGAAGAAAAAAGAGAAACGGCACAGGCAATATCTGGAATGAGATATAGGTCCATCGGAGAGCAAGAGAGCAGGGAAGTGCGCAAAATTCGAGAAATTACTTAGACAGCAAGTCGATATTTGCACAGCATAGGTGAACCCATTGAGTCGGTGACGAACTGGTCTCTATTGATAGCAAAGATTGGCCCATAGACAACGTGCACTGAAGAGGAAGTACATGGGAGAATACGAGCGAGAGTGACTGACAGTCGGGAGAGCTAGAAGAGAGGAGCAGAATGGAAACTGACATATGCTCCAGGAGTGAGCACAGACGTGAATTACCCCCGCAAAAAAACTGAAATAGAAGGACTACAACGGATTCCTGAAAGAGCGTTTTCAGGAGACGCTAGAGCACAAGAGAGAGAGCGGAAGAGAGCGAGAAATGTGAGAATAGAGAGAGCGAGCGACGAGGAGAAAATATAGGTTAGGAAATTCGCGAAATGAATTTCCGTGTTAATTACGCGGGCGAAGCGAGAAATACAACATGTGGGGAGACGAGAGAGCGCGCACAAAACACTGTCGCACTTCCAACAGCACTCCGAGACACAACGAAATCGTAATTTCAGCAAAAGATGGGAAGACCGGTACCGGCGCGCTTCCAAGCGCGGCTGCAACTCGACAGCAACTGCGCGCGATGGAACAATGCCCGATAACATCGATATCGATCCACGCGGTGGAATGCGATTACGAGAGAGTAATTAAACGGAATTGAACATTTCGATGGGACACGAGCGACGCGGCACAGAAAAATTATACGATTATGTACAAACACTAGGGAGAGTGTGTTTTAAAATTTCGAGAGAGTAAGATCGGGAAAATAATACTTCGTTTGGCAAACAATTGATGGCTGTCGAGTGCACCGAGTCTACATATTTGCGGGGCGGAGTTTGCATGAGTCCTGCCATGTATAGCAATTAATGGAATAAACGTACCGACTGGCTTGAAAATGTCTTGCGAGAGTAAAGGAGGGAGAACAGAGTAATCCGTCCAAAAACATTAAAATGTAAGAAAATGCGCCAAGTAGCAGTTGGATTTCCCCCAAAATTGAAATATAACAAAAAAGATAATAGATATCATACAAGAAAGCCAAGTTTTCATTCAAAGATACCTCGATTTAATTCGCATTAGCAATTAATAATAAATTAACAATAATTTAGCGATTAACAATAAAAAAACTTGGCGTGTGCGCGCTTCATTGCGAGGTAAAAAGACAATGGGAAACTGATTCAAACCCAAAACTGACTTTACTAGAATTTAATTTCTTTAAAAGTTTTTTTAGCAATATTACCAGAGCAAGTGCCTCGAATGAAGGGCGCACACGCCAAGTTTTTTTATTGTTAATCGCTAAATTATTGTTAATTTATTATTAATTGCTAATGCGAATTAAATCGAGGTATCTTTGAATGAAAACTTGGCTTTCTTGTATGATATCTATTATCTTTTTTGTTATATTTCAATTTTGGGGGAAATCCAACTGCTAGTTGGCGCATTTTCTTACATTTTAATGTTTTTGGACGGATTTCATGTCTTTTTGTTAGTTAATGCTTTACAATAAAGACAATCAAATTTCTAATTATTTATTAATGTTTCAATTTTGTGGGAAAATCAAACTGCTACTTGGCGCATTTTTTTTTACAGTTTAATGTTTTTGGACGGATTTCACGTCTTTTTGTTAGTTAATGCTTTACAATAAAGACAATCAAATTTCTAATTATTTATCAATGTTTCAATTTTATGGGAAAATCAAACTGCTACTTGGCGCATTTTTTACAGTTTAATGTTTTTGGACGGATTTCATGTCTTTTTGTTAGTTGATGCTTAACAATAAAGACAATAAAAATTCAAAGTATTTATCAATGGTTTAATTAATAAATTTAAAAGTAAAATTTTATTAAAATGTTCAAATATGCACCATCACCTATGTGCATGTTTATGTTATAATGTAAGTTTAATGTTACAATGTATTTATAACTTAATCATGCACATAGGAGGAGATCTAAGAAATTGAGCTGAATGTGAGAATATAGATTCCCTACATAATATATAGCTTGCACTTAACAAATTCAATATTCCGAAGTTAAAAAATATGAGATTTACAGCTTGCCTAATATAATTTAAAATTTTAACTTTAGTCTGTTGGAAGTTAGAAGCATGCTAGTAATTGGTAATAATTAGCACCTGTTTACTGATTCTCAATAGCTAGGGTGCATTTAAATTGCAGATTAGATAAGCTACACCCTCATACACACTTTAACTTTGGTATATCTGTATATACCAAATATCAGTACCAAATGCATAGGTCACAGGGCACACAATCTAAAGTAATGAAATTTACTAAACAAGTACTGATTACCAATAGCTATTATATCCCTAAACGACATGTGATTGGTTATTAGTACTTGGTTACATCATTTTAGTTCTTTAGCTGAAGCGTTCCTTGAACAATGAACTTGACAGTCAAGATACAAATTAGACTGCGTATGAGCATTTGGCTTGGTTTATATATTTTAATTGTAAAGCATTAAATCAAAAAATGATTCAGATTAGCAAAAGAGAGATTCCTAATAGCTAGAATGTAATGAAATTAGAAATAATTTGATTTAATACTTTACAAGTTATTCCTGACTGTCAAGTGCCTAGCTGATGGAGCGCAAACCTAAAGTGCTGAAATTAGTTTGATTTAAAGGTCTGAAAATTGTTCAGTGCGTAGCACAACAATCACTTAATCATTTTAGCTCTTTAGCTGAAGCGTGCCTTGAGCAACAAACTTGACAGTCTCAATACAACCACACTAAATTAGGCTGCGTATGAGCATATCGCTTGGTTAATAGTATAACACTAAAACATAAAATCAAACAATGATTCAGATTAGCAAAGGAGCGATTATCAATAGCCAGAATCCACTGAAATTGTAAATGATTTGACTTAATACTTTACAAGTTATATTTGATAAGCTATATATGCAAGCTCTCTCATTCTCAGTCTAGTTTTTTTATGTATCCTGACTATCAAGTGCCTAGCTGACAGAGTGTAAACCTAAAGTGCTGAAATTAGTCTACGTAAGCAACTACTGATTACCAATAGCTAGCATTCCCTTAAATTGTAAATAATTGCTAACTAATTATTGGTTAAAAGATTCATATGCTAGACACTTGAGAATTTTAGCTATTGATAATGAGCACTTATTTACCAAATACAGTGAACAGTCATTTGTGAATTACGCACTTAACACTTTTGACATTTCATAATTCTCAATAGTCACAAGATAACAGGAACAGGGGCAAGGATAGTATGCTCTTTTATTAACTAAATAAAGAATTGAACCTGAAAAGCAAATAATAAAAATAAAATCGGAATAATCGGACTGTGTCACATAACCAGCCATGGCATAACCAGCTTAGCCAATGTGTCGGTAACGTAAACACAACACAGCCATATTATCTCCGCAGCCCGCAGCATTTCTGATTGCTGCCATCTCGTATGAAAAAAGTGAAAGTTACATTTTTAGGAATTCTGCATGAATCCCATGACTCTTAATCCGCCTTGCCTTTACTACGAGAATAATAACGAGGTGAAATTCATATCTCCTGAATGACTGAACCGATTCGCTTGATTCTTGGCTCATTCGATTCAGAAAAATCAACGAAAAAATACAAAATTCAGAAATAAATCCTTGGAGCTGTAACTTTTACATAAATCGAGGTGAAAGTTTTATAGCAGACGATAACCGCTACACTTCGGGAGAAGTATCCTCGGTAGTCGCGCGCTGTACTATATATATAACTACTACTTGGCGCGAGACTCTACCGAGTCTCCTGATTAAAATACTCACCTACTTAATTCAGCAAGACGACAGCAGTGGAGCATGGTTGAATTCATGAAATCCGCAGCACTCATAACACCAAGCACGGAGAAAACTGAAACAGCATCGTGCAGAGCAGTGAGATAGAAGGGAGAAATGCTGTAGGCAAGGGTGGGATTCAAGGGAGTGAAGGAATAGCTGAAATTGGCAACAATCGGTGTGTGCGACAAAAGTCTGGAAATACAGAAACCGACGTAAATGGACAGAGGGATGCACGGAAACGGCACAGCCAATATCTGGAATGAGATATAGGTCCATCGGAGAGCAAGAGAGCAGGGAAGTGCGCAAAATTCGAGAAATTACTTAGACAGCAAGTCGATATTTGCACAGCATAGGTGAACCCATTGAGTCGGTGACGTACTGGTCTCTATTGATAGCAAAGGTTAGCCGATAGACAACGTGCACTGAAGAGGAAGTACATGGGAGAATACGAGCGAGAGTGACTGACAGTCGGGAGAGCTAGAAGAGAGGAGCAGAATGGAAACTGACATATGCTCCAGGAGTGAGCACAGACGTGAATTACCCCCGCAAAAAAACTGAAATAGAAGGACTACAACGGATTCCTGAAAGAGCGTTTTCAGGAGACGCTAGAGCACAAGAGAGAGAGAGCGGAAGAGAGCGAGAAGTTGAGAATAGAGAGAGCGAGCGACGAGGAGAAAATATAGGTTAGGAAATTCGCGAAATGAATTTCCGTGTTAATTACGCGAGCGAAGCGAGAAATACAACATGTGGGGAGACGAGAGAGCGCGCACAAAACACTGTCGCACTTAAAACAGCGCTCCGAGACACAACGAAATCGTAATTTCAGCAAAAGATGGGGAGACCGGTACCGGCGCGCTTCCAAGCGCGGCTGCAACTCGACAGCAACTGCGCGCGATGGAACAATGCCCGATGACATCGATATCGATCCACGCGGTGGAATGCGATTACGAGAGAGTAATTAAACGGAATTGAACATTTCGATGGGACACGAGCGACGCGGCACAGAAAAATTATACGATTATGTACAAACACTAGGGAGAGTGTGTTTTAGAACTTCCAGAGAGTAAGATCGGGAAAATAATACTTCGTTTGGAAAAGTTTATCCCTTCCCCGCAACATGCTCAATTCCGAATAAAATAGCATAATGGTATAAAAACAATAATGATACTCACACTATTTGAAAAAAGAAAATAATATAGAATAAAACAGAATGGAGAAGAGAGAGAAAGAAAGGAGAAAGAAAATAAGAAGGGAGAAAGAGAAGAAAAAAGGTGTACGTGAATCCGTGTATCGAGCAAACAATTGATGGCTGTCGAGTGCACCGAGTCTACATATTTGCGGGGCGGAGTTTGCATGAGTCCTGCCATGTATAGCAATTAATGGAATAAATGTACCGACTCGCTTGAAAATGTCTTGCGAGAGTAAAGGAGGGAGAACAGAGAGTAATTAAAGTACTCACCTACTTAATTCAGCAGGTCGACAGCAGTGGAGCATGGTTGAACTCATGAAACCCGCAGCCCTCGTGGCACCAAGCACGGAGAAAACTGAAACAGCATCGTGCAGAGCAGTGAGATAGAAGGGAGAAATGCTGTAGGCAAGGGTGGGATTCAAGGGAGTGAAGGGATAGCTGAAATTGGCAACAATCGGTGTGTGCGACAAAAGTCTGGAAATGCAGAAACCGACGTAAATGGACAGAGGGATGCACGGAAACGGCACAGCCAATATCTGGAATGAGATATAGGTCCATCGGAGAGCAAGAGAGCAGGGAAGTGCGCAAAATTCGAGAAATTACTTAGACAGCAAGTCGATATTTGCACAGCATAGGTGAACCCATTGAGTCGGTGACGAACTGGTCTCTATTAACAGCAAAGATTGGCCCATAGACAACGTGCACTGAAGAGGAAGTACATGGGAGAATACGAGCGAGAGTGACTGACAGTCGGGAGAGCTAGAAGAGAGGAGCAGAATGGAAACTGACATATGCTCCAGGAGTGAGCACAGACGTGAATTACCCCCGCAAAAAAACTGAAATAGAAGGACTACAACCGATTCCTGAAAGAGCGTTTTCAGGAGACGCTAGAGCACAAGAGAGAGAGAGAGAGCGGAAGAGAGCGAGAAGTGTGAGAATAGAGAGAGCGAGCGACGAGGAGAAAATATAGGTTAGGAAATTCGCGAAATGAATTTCCGTGTTAATTACGCGGGCGAAGCGAGAAATACAACATGTGGGGAGACGAGAGAGCGCGCACAAAACACTGTCACACTCAAAACAGCGCTCCGAGACACAACGAAATCGTAATTTCAGCAAAAGATGGGGAGACCGGTACCGGCACGCTTCCAAGCGCGGCTGCAACTCGACAGCAACTGCGCGCGATGGAACAATGCCCGATGACATCGATATCGATCCACGCGGTGGAATGCGATTACGAGAGAGTAATTAAACGGAATTGAACATTTCGATGGGACACGAGCGGCGCGGTGCAGAAAAATTATACGATTATGTACAAACACTAGGGCGAGTGTGTTTTAGACTTTCGAGAGAGTAAGATCGGGAAAATAATACTTCGTTTGGCAAAGTTTATCCCTTCCCCGTAACATGCTCAATTCTGAATAAAATAGCATAATGGTATAATAACAATAATGATACTAACACTATTTGTGAAAAGGAAATAAGATAGAATAAAACAGAATAGAGAAGAGAGAGAAAGAAACGAGAAAGAAAATATGAAGAGAGAAAGAGAAGAAAAAAGAGAAACGGCACAGGCAATATCTGGAATGAGATATAGGTCCATCGGAGAGCAAGAGAGCAGGGAAGTGCGCAAAATTCGAGAAATTACTTAGACAGCAAGTCGATATTTGCACAGCATAGGTGAACCCATTGAGTCGGTGACGAACTGGTCTCTATTAACAGCAAAGATTGGCCCATAGACAACGTGCACTGAAGAGGAAGTACATGGGAGAATACGAGCGAGAGTGACTGACAGTCGGGAGAGCTAGAAGAGAGGAGCAGAATGGAAACTGACATATGCTCCAGGAGTGAGCACAGACGTGAATTACCCCCGCAAAAAAACTGAAATAGAAGGACTACAACGGATTCCTGAAAGAGCGTTTTCAGGAGACGCTAGAGCACAAGAGAGAGAGCGGAAGAGAGCGAGAAATGTGAGAATAGAGAGAGCGAGCGACGAGGAGAAAATATAGGTTAGGAAGTTCGCGAAATGAATTTCCGTGTTAATTACGCGGGCGAAGCGAGAAATACAACATGTGGGGAGACGAGAGAGCGCGCACAAAACACTGTCACACTCAAAACAGCGCTCCGAGACACAACGAAATCGTAATTTCAGCAAAAGATGGGGAGACCGGTACCGGCACGCTTCCAAGCGCGGCTGCAACTCGACAGCAACTGCGCGCGATGGAACAATGCCCGATGACATCGATATCGATCCACGCGGTGGAATGCGATTACGAGAGAGTAATTAAACGGAATTGAACATTTCGATGGGACACGAGCGGCGCGGTGCAGAAAAATTATACGATTATGTACAAACACTAGGGCGAGTGTGTTTTAGACTTTCGAGAGAGTAAGATCGGGAAAATAATACTTCGTTTGGCAAAGTTTATCCCTTCCCCGTAACATGCTCAATTCTGAATAAAATAGCATAATGGTATAATAACAATAATGATACTAACACTATTTGTGAAAAGGAAATAAGATAGAATAAAACAGAATAGAGAAGAGAGAGAAAGAAACGAGAAAGAAAATATGAAGAGAGAAAGAGAAGAAAAAAGAGAAACGGCACAGGCAATATCTGGAATGAGATATAGGTCCATCGGAGAGCAAGAGAGCAGGGAAGTGCGCAAAATTCGAGAAATTACTTAGACAGCAAGTCGATATTTGCACAGCATAGGTGAACCCATTGAGTCGGTGACGAACTGGTCTCTATTGATAGCAAAGATTGGCCCATAGACAACGTGCACTGAAGAGGAAGTACATGGGAGAATACGAGCGAGAGTGACTGACAGTCGGGAGAGCTAGAAGAGAGGAGCAGAATGGAAACTGACATATGCTCCAGGAGTGAGCACAGACGTGAATTACCCCCGCAAAAAAACTGAAATAGAAGGACTACAACGGATTCCTGAAAGAGCGTTTTCAGGAGACGCTAGAGCACAAGAGAGAGAGCGGAAGAGAGCGAGAAATGTGAGAATAGAGAGAGCGAGCGACGAGGAGAAAATATAGGTTAGGAAATTCGCGAAATGAATTTCCGTGTTAATTACGCGGGCGAAGCGAGAAATACAACATGTGGGGAGACGAGAGAGCGCGCACAAAACACTGTCGCACTTCCAACAGCACTCCGAGACACAACGAAATCGTAATTTCAGCAAAAGATGGGAAGACCGGTACCGGCGCGCTTCCAAGCGCGGCTGCAACTCGACAGCAACTGCGCGCGATGGAACAATGCCCGATAACATCGATATCGATCCACGCGGTGGAATGCGATTACGAGAGAGTAATTAAACGGAATTGAACATTTCGATGGGACACGAGCGACGCGGCACAGAAAAATTATACGATTATGTACAAACACTAGGGAGAGTGTGTTTTAAAATTTCGAGAGAGTAAGATCGGGAAAATAATACTTCGTTTGGCAAACAATTGATGGCTGTCGAGTGCACCGAGTCTACATATTTGCGGGGCGGAGTTTGCATGAGTCCTGCCATGTATAGCAATTAATGGAATAAATGTACCGACTGGCTTGAAAATGTCTTGCGAGAGTAAAGGAGGGAGAACAGAGTAATCCGTCCAAAAACATTAAAATGTAAGAAAATGCGCCAAGTAGCAGTTGGATTTCCCCCAAAATTGAAATATAACAAAAAAGATAATAGATATCATACAAGAAAGCCAAGTTTTCATTCAAAGATACCTCGATTTAATTCGCATTAGCAATTAATAATAAATTAACAATAATTTAGCGATTAACAATAAAAAAACTTGGCGTGTGCGCGCTTCATTGCGAGGTAAAAAGACAATGGGAAACTGATTCAAACCCAAAACTGACTTTACTAGAATTTAATTTCTTTAAAAGTTTTTTTAGCAATATTACCAGAGCAAGTGCCTCGAATGAAGGGCGCACACGCCAAGTTTTTTTATTGTTAATCGCTAAATTATTGTTAATTTATTATTAATTGCTAATGCGAATTAAATCGAGGTATCTTTGAATGAAAACTTGGCTTTCTTGTATGATATCTATTATCTTTTTTGTTATATTTCAATTTTGGGGGAAATCCAACTGCTAGTTGGCGCATTTTCTTACATTTTAATGTTTTTGGACGGATTTCATGTCTTTTTGTTAGTTAATGCTTTACAATAAAGACAATCAAATTTCTAATTATTTATTAATGTTTCAATTTTGTGGGAAAATCAAACTGCTACTTGGCGCATTTTTTTTTACAGTTTAATGTTTTTGGACGGATTTCACGTCTTTTTGTTAGTTAATGCTTTACAATAAAGACAATCAAATTTCTAATTATTTATCAATGTTTCAATTTTATGGGAAAATCAAACTGCTACTTGGCGCATTTTTTACAGTTTAATGTTTTTGGACGGATTTCATGTCTTTTTGTTAGTTGATGCTTAACAATAAAGACAATAAAAATTCAAAGTATTTATCAATGGTTTAATTAATAAATTTAAAAGTAAAATTTTATTAAAATGTTCAAATATGCACCATCACCTATGTGCATGTTTATGTTATAATGTAAGTTTAATGTTACAATGTATTTATAACTTAATCATGCACATAGGAGGAGATCTAAGAAATTGAGCTGAATGTGAGAATATAGATTCCCTACATAATATATAGCTTGCACTTAACAAATTCAATATTCCGAAGTTAAAAAATATGAGATTTACAGCTTGCCTAATATAATTTAAAATTTTAACTTTAGTCTGTTGGAAGTTAGAAGCATGCTAGTAATTGGTAATAATTAGCACCTGTTTACTGATTCTCAATAGCTAGGGTGCATTTAAATTGCAGATTAGATAAGCTACACCCTCATACACACTTTAACTTTGGTATATCTGTATATACCAAATATCAGTACCAAATGCATAGGTCACAGGGCACACAATCTAAAGTAATGAAATTTACTAAACAAGTACTGATTACCAATAGCTATTATATCCCTAAACGACATGTGATTGGTTATTAGTACTTGGTTACATCATTTTAGTTCTTTAGCTGAAGCGTTCCTTGAACAATGAACTTGACAGTCAAGATACAAATTAGACTGCGTATGAGCATTTGGCTTGGTTTATATATTTTAATTGTAAAGCATTAAATCAAAAAATGATTCAGATTAGCAAAAGAGAGATTCCTAATAGCTAGAATGTAATGAAATTAGAAATAATTTGATTTAATACTTTACAAGTTATTCCTGACTGTCAAGTGCCTAGCTGATGGAGCGCAAACCTAAAGTGCTGAAATTAGTTTGATTTAAAGGTCTGAAAATTGTTCAGTGCGTAGCACAACAATCACTTAATCATTTTAGCTCTTTAGCTGAAGCGTGCCTTGAGCAACAAACTTGACAGTCTCAATACAACCACACTAAATTAGGCTGCGTATGAGCATATCGCTTGGTTAATAGTATAACACTAAAACATAAAATCAAACAATGATTCAGATTAGCAAAGGAGCGATTATCAATAGCCAGAATCCACTGAAATTGTAAATGATTTGACTTAATACTTTACAAGTTATATTTGATAAGCTATATATGCAAGCTCTCTCATTCTCAGTCTAGTTTTTTTATGTATCCTGACTATCAAGTGCCTAGCTGACAGAGTGCAAACCTAAAGTGCTGAAATTAGTCTACGTAAGCAACTACTGATTACCAATAGCTAGCATTCCCTTAAACTGTAAATAATTGCTAACTAATTATTGGTTAAAAGATTCATATGCTAGACACTTGAGAATTTTAGCTATTGATAATGAGCACTTATTTACCAAATACAGTGAACAGTCATTTGTGAATTACGCACTTAACACTTTTGACATTTCATAATTCTCAATAGTCACAAGATAACAGGAACAGGGGCAAGGATAGTATGCTCTTTTATTAACTAAATAAAGAATTGAACCTGAAAAGCAAATAATAAAAATAAAATCGGAATAATCGGACTGTGTCACATAACCAGCCATGGCATAACCGGCTTAGCCAATGTGTCGGTAACGTAAACACAACACAGCCATATTATCTCCGCAGCCCGCAGCATTTCTGATTGCTGCCATCTCGTATGAAAAAAGTGAAAGTTACATTTTTAGGAATTCTGCATGAATCCCATGACTCTTAATCCGCCTTGCCTTTACTACGAGAATAATAACGAGGTGAAATTCATATCTCCTGAATGACTGAACCGATTCGCTTGATTCTTGGCTCATTCGATTCAGAAAAATCAACGAAAAAATACAAAATTCAGAAATAAATCCTTGGAGCTGTAACTTTTACATAAATCGAGGTGAAAGTTTTATAGCAGACGATAACCGCTACACTTCGGGAGAAGTATCCTCGGTAGTCGCGCGCTGTACTATATATATAACTACTACTTGGCGCGAGACTCTACCGAGTCTCCTGATTAAAATACTCACCTACTTAATTCAGCAAGACGACAGCAGTGGAGCATGGTTGAATTCATGAAATCCGCAGCACTCATAACACCAAGCACGGAGAAAACTGAAACAGCATCGTGCAGAGCAGTGAGATAGAAGGGAGAAATGCTGTAGGCAAGGGTGGGATTCAAGGGAGTGAAGGAATAGCTGAAATTGGCAACAATCGGTGTGTGCGACAAAAGTCTGGAAATACAGAAACCGACGTAAATGGACAGAGGGATGCACGGAAACGGCACAGCCAATATCTGGAATGAGATATAGGTCCATCGGAGAGCAAGAGAGCAGGGAAGTGCGCAAAATTCGAGAAATTACTTAGACAGCAAGTCGATATTTGCACAGCATAGGTGAACCCATTGAGTCGGTGACGTACTGGTCTCTATTGATAGCAAAGGTTAGCCGATAGACAACGTGCACTGAAGAGGAAGTACATGGGAGAATACGAGCGAGAGTGACTGACAGTCGGGAGAGCTAGAAGAGAGGAGCAGAATGGAAACTGACATATGCTCCAGGAGTGAGCACAGACGTGAATTACCCCCGCAAAAAAACTGAAATAGAAGGACTACAACGGATTCCTGAAAGAGCGTTTTCAGGAGACGCTAGAGCACAAGAGAGAGAGAGCGGAAGAGAGCGAGAAGTTGAGAATAGAGAGAGCGAGCGACGAGGAGAAAATATAGGTTAGGAAATTCGCGAAATGAATTTCCGTGTTAATTACGCGAGCGAAGCGAGAAATACAACATGTGGGGAGACGAGAGAGCGCGCACAAAACACTGTCGCACTTAAAACAGCGCTCCGAGACACAACGAAATCGTAATTTCAGCAAAAGATGGGGAGACCGGTACCGGCGCGCTTCCAAGCGCGGCTGCAACTCGACAGCAACTGCGCGCGATGGAACAATGCCCGATGACATCGATATCGATCCACGCGGTGGAATGCGATTACGAGAGAGTAATTAAACGGAATTGAACATTTCGATGGGACACGAGCGACGCGGCACAGAAAAATTATACGATTATGTACAAACACTAGGGAGAGTGTGTTTTAGAACTTCCAGAGAGTAAGATCGGGAAAATAATACTTCGTTTGGAAAAGTTTATCCCTTCCCCGCAACATGCTCAATTCCGAATAAAATAGCATAATGGTATAAAAACAATAATGATACTCACACTATTTGAAAAAAGAAAATAATATAGAATAAAACAGAATGGAGAAGAGAGAGAAAGAAAGGAGAAAGAAAATAAGAAGGGAGAAAGAGAAGAAAAAAGGTGTACGTGAATCCGTGTATCGAGCAAACAATTGATGGCTGTCGAGTGCACCGAGTCTACATATTTGCGGGGCGGAGTTTGCATGAGTCCTGCCATGTATAGCAATTAATGGAATAAATGTACCGACTCGCTTGAAAATATCTTGCGAGAGTAAAGGAGGAAGAACAGAGTAATTAAAGTACTCACCTACTTAATTCAGCAAGACGACAGCAGTGGAGCATGGTTGAACTCATGAAATCCGCAGCCCTCGTAACACCAAGCACGGAGAAAACTGAAACAGCATCGTGCAGAGCAGTGAGATAGAAGGGAGAAATGCTGTAGGCAAGGGTGGGATTCAAGGGAGTGAAGGATTAGCTGAAATTGGCAACAATCGGTGTGTGCGACAAAAGTCTGGAAATACAGAAACCGACGTAAATGGACAGAGGGATGCACGGAAACGGCACAGGCAATATCTGGAATGAGATATAGGTCCATCGGAGAGCAAGAGAGCAGGGAAGTGCGCAAAATTCGAGAAATTACTTAGACAGCAAGTCGATATTTGCACAGCATAGGTGAACCCATTGAGTCGGTGACGAACTGGTCTCTATTAACAGCAAAGATTGGCCCATAGACAACGTGCACTGAAGAGGAAGTACATGGGAGAATACGAGCGAGAGTGACTGACAGTCGGGAGAGCTAGAAGAGAGGAGCAGAATGGAAACTGACATATGCTCCAGGAGTGAGCACAGACGTGAATTACCCCCGCAAAAAAACTGAAATAGAAGGACTACAACCGATTCCTGAAAGAGCGTTTTCAGGAGACGCTAGAGCACAAGAGAGAGAGAGAGAGCGGAAGAGAGCGAGAAGTGTGAGAATAGAGAGAGCGAGCGACGAGGAGAAAATATAGGTTAGGAAATTCGCGAAATGAATTTCCGTGTTAATTACGCGGGCGAAGCGAGAAATACAACATGTGGGGAGACGAGAGAGCGCGCACAAAACACTGTCACACTCAAAACAGCGCTCCGAGACACAACGAAATCGTAATTTCAGCAAAAGATGGGGAGACCGGTACCGGCACGCTTCCAAGCGCGGCTGCAACTCGACAGCAACTGCGCGCGATGGAACAATGCCCGATGACATCGATATCGATCCACGCGGTGGAATGCGATTACGAGAGAGTAATTAAACGGAATTGAACATTTCGATGGGACACGAGCGGCGCGGTGCAGAAAAATTATACGATTATGTACAAACACTAGGGCGAGTGTGTTTTAGACTTTCGAGAGAGTAAGATCGGGAAAATAATACTTCGTTTGGCAAAGTTTATCCCTTCCCCGTAACATGCTCAATTCTGAATAAAATAGCATAATGGTATAATAACAATAATGATACTAACACTATTTGTGAAAAGGAAATAAGATAGAATAAAACAGAATAGAGAAGAGAGAGAAAGAAACGAGAAAGAAAATATGAAGAGAGAAAGAGAAGAAAAAAGAGAAACGGCACAGGCAATATCTGGAATGAGATATAGGTCCATCGGAGAGCAAGAGAGCAGGGAAGTGCGCAAAATTCGAGAAATTACTTAGACAGCAAGTCGATATTTGCACAGCATAGGTGAACCCATTGAGTCGGTGACGAACTGGTCTCTATTAACAGCAAAGATTGGCCCATAGACAACGTGCACTGAAGAGGAAGTACATGGGAGAATACGAGCGAGAGTGACTGACAGTCGGGAGAGCTAGAAGAGAGGAGCAGAATGGAAACTGACATATGCTCCAGGAGTGAGCACAGACGTGAATTACCCCCGCAAAAAAACTGAAATAGAAGGACTACAACGGATTCCTGAAAGAGCGTTTTCAGGAGACGCTAGAGCACAAGAGAGAGAGCGGAAGAGAGCGAGAAATGTGAGAATAGAGAGAGCGAGCGACGAGGAGAAAATATAGGTTAGGAAGTTCGCGAAATGAATTTCCGTGTTAATTACGCGGGCGAAGCGAGAAATACAACATGTGGGGAGACGAGAGAGCGCGCACAAAACACTGTCACACTCAAAACAGCGCTCCGAGACACAACGAAATCGTAATTTCAGCAAAAGATGGGGAGACCGGTACCGGCACGCTTCCAAGCGCGGCTGCAACTCGACAGCAACTGCGCGCGATGGAACAATGCCCGATGACATCGATATCGATCCACGCGGTGGAATGCGATTACGAGAGAGTAATTAAACGGAATTGAACATTTCGATGGGACACGAGCGGCGCGGTGCAGAAAAATTATACGATTATGTACAAACACTAGGGCGAGTGTGTTTTAGACTTTCGAGAGAGTAAGATCGGGAAAATAATACTTCGTTTGGCAAAGTTTATCCCTTCCCCGTAACATGCTCAATTCTGAATAAAATAGCATAATGGTATAATAACAATAATGATACTAACACTATTTGTGAAAAGGAAATAAGATAGAATAAAACAGAATAGAGAAGAGAGAGAAAGAAACGAGAAAGAAAATATGAAGAGAGAAAGAGAAGAAAAAAGAGAAACGGCACAGGCAATATCTGGAATGAGATATAGGTCCATCGGAGAGCAAGAGAGCAGGGAAGTGCGCAAAATTCGAGAAATTACTTAGACAGCAAGTCGATATTTGCACAGCATAGGTGAACCCATTGAGTCGGTGACGAACTGGTCTCTATTGATAGCAAAGATTGGCCCATAGACAACGTGCACTGAAGAGGAAGTACATGGGAGAATACGAGCGAGAGTGACTGACAGTCGGGAGAGCTAGAAGAGAGGAGCAGAATGGAAACTGACATATGCTCCAGGAGTGAGCACAGACGTGAATTACCCCCGCAAAAAAACTGAAATAGAAGGACTACAACGGATTCCTGAAAGAGCGTTTTCAGGAGACGCTAGAGCACAAGAGAGAGAGCGGAAGAGAGCGAGAAATGTGAGAATAGAGAGAGCGAGCGACGAGGAGAAAATATAGGTTAGGAAATTCGCGAAATGAATTTCCGTGTTAATTACGCGGGCGAAGCGAGAAATACAACATGTGGGGAGACGAGAGAGCGCGCACAAAACACTGTCGCACTTCCAACAGCACTCCGAGACACAACGAAATCGTAATTTCAGCAAAAGATGGGAAGACCGGTACCGGCGCGCTTCCAAGCGCGGCTGCAACTCGACAGCAACTGCGCGCGATGGAACAATGCCCGATAACATCGATATCGATCCACGCGGTGGAATGCGATTACGAGAGAGTAATTAAACGGAATTGAACATTTCGATGGGACACGAGCGACGCGGCACAGAAAAATTATACGATTATGTACAAACACTAGGGAGAGTGTGTTTTAAAATTTCGAGAGAGTAAGATCGGGAAAATAATACTTCGTTTGGCAAACAATTGATGGCTGTCGAGTGCACCGAGTCTACATATTTGCGGGGCGGAGTTTGCATGAGTCCTGCCATGTATAGCAATTAATGGAATAAATGTACCGACTGGCTTGAAAATGTCTTGCGAGAGTAAAGGAGGGAGAACAGAGTAATCCGTCCAAAAACATTAAAATGTAAGAAAATGCGCCAAGTAGCAGTTGGATTTCCCCCAAAATTGAAATATAACAAAAAAGATAATAGATATCATACAAGAAAGCCAAGTTTTCATTCAAAGATACCTCGATTTAATTCGCATTAGCAATTAATAATAAATTAACAATAATTTAGCGATTAACAATAAAAAAACTTGGCGTGTGCGCGCTTCATTGCGAGGTAAAAAGACAATGGGAAACTGATTCAAACCCAAAACTGACTTTACTAGAATTTAATTTCTTTAAAAGTTTTTTTAGCAATATTACCAGAGCAAGTGCCTCGAATGAAGGGCGCACACGCCAAGTTTTTTTATTGTTAATCGCTAAATTATTGTTAATTTATTATTAATTGCTAATGCGAATTAAATCGAGGTATCTTTGAATGAAAACTTGGCTTTCTTGTATGATATCTATTATCTTTTTTGTTATATTTCAATTTTGGGGGAAATCCAACTGCTAGTTGGCGCATTTTCTTACATTTTAATGTTTTTGGACGGATTTCATGTCTTTTTGTTAGTTAATGCTTTACAATAAAGACAATCAAATTTCTAATTATTTATTAATGTTTCAATTTTGTGGGAAAATCAAACTGCTACTTGGCGCATTTTTTTTTACAGTTTAATGTTTTTGGACGGATTTCACGTCTTTTTGTTAGTTAATGCTTTACAATAAAGACAATCAAATTTCTAATTATTTATCAATGTTTCAATTTTATGGGAAAATCAAACTGCTACTTGGCGCATTTTTTACAGTTTAATGTTTTTGGACGGATTTCATGTCTTTTTGTTAGTTGATGCTTAACAATAAAGACAATAAAAATTCAAAGTATTTATCAATGGTTTAATTAATAAATTTAAAAGTAAAATTTTATTAAAATGTTCAAATATGCACCATCACCTATGTGCATGTTTATGTTATAATGTAAGTTTAATGTTACAATGTATTTATAACTTAATCATGCACATAGGAGGAGATCTAAGAAATTGAGCTGAATGTGAGAATATAGATTCCCTACATAATATATAGCTTGCACTTAACAAATTCAATATTCCGAAGTTAAAAAATATGAGATTTACAGCTTGCCTAATATAATTTAAAATTTTAACTTTAGTCTGTTGGAAGTTAGAAGCATGCTAGTAATTGGTAATAATTAGCACCTGTTTACTGATTCTCAATAGCTAGGGTGCATTTAAATTGCAGATTAGATAAGCTACACCCTCATACACACTTTAACTTTGGTATATCTGTATATACCAAATATCAGTACCAAATGCATAGGTCACAGGGCACACAATCTAAAGTAATGAAATTTACTAAACAAGTACTGATTACCAATAGCTATTATATCCCTAAACGACATGTGATTGGTTATTAGTACTTGGTTACATCATTTTAGTTCTTTAGCTGAAGCGTTCCTTGAACAATGAACTTGACAGTCAAGATACAAATTAGACTGCGTATGAGCATTTGGCTTGGTTTATATATTTTAATTGTAAAGCATTAAATCAAAAAATGATTCAGATTAGCAAAAGAGAGATTCCTAATAGCTAGAATGTAATGAAATTAGAAATAATTTGATTTAATACTTTACAAGTTATTCCTGACTGTCAAGTGCCTAGCTGATGGAGCGCAAACCTAAAGTGCTGAAATTAGTTTGATTTAAAGGTCTGAAAATTGTTCAGTGCGTAGCACAACAATCACTTAATCATTTTAGCTCTTTAGCTGAAGCGTGCCTTGAGCAACAAACTTGACAGTCTCAATACAACCACACTAAATTAGGCTGCGTATGAGCATATCGCTTGGTTAATAGTATAACACTAAAACATAAAATCAAACAATGATTCAGATTAGCAAAGGAGCGATTATCAATAGCCAGAATCCACTGAAATTGTAAATGATTTGACTTAATACTTTACAAGTTATATTTGATAAGCTATATATGCAAGCTCTCTCATTCTCAGTCTAGTTTTTTTATGTATCCTGACTATCAAGTGCCTAGCTGACAGAGTGCAAACCTAAAGTGCTGAAATTAGTCTACGTAAGCAACTACTGATTACCAATAGCTAGCATTCCCTTAAACTGTAAATAATTGCTAACTAATTATTGGTTAAAAGATTCATATGCTAGACACTTGAGAATTTTAGCTATTGATAATGAGCACTTATTTACCAAATACAGTGAACAGTCATTTGTGAATTACGCACTTAACACTTTTGACATTTCATAATTCTCAATAGTCACAAGATAACAGGAACAGGGGCAAGGATAGTATGCTCTTTTATTAACTAAATAAAGAATTGAACCTGAAAAGCAAATAATAAAAATAAAATCGGAATAATCGGACTGTGTCACATAACCAGCCATGGCATAACCGGCTTAGCCAATGTGTCGGTAACGTAAACACAACACAGCCATATTATCTCCGCAGCCCGCAGCATTTCTGATTGCTGCCATCTCGTATGAAAAAAGTGAAAGTTACATTTTTAGGAATTCTGCATGAATCCCATGACTCTTAATCCGCCTTGCCTTTACTACGAGAATAATAACGAGGTGAAATTCATATCTCCTGAATGACTGAACCGATTCGCTTGATTCTTGGCTCATTCGATTCAGAAAAATCAACGAAAAAATACAAAATTCAGAAATAAATCCTTGGAGCTGTAACTTTTACATAAATCGAGGTGAAAGTTTTATAGCAGACGATAACCGCTACACTTCGGGAGAAGTATCCTCGGTAGTCGCGCGCTGTACTATATATATAACTACTACTTGGCGCGAGACTCTACCGAGTCTCCTGATTAAAATACTCACCTACTTAATTCAGCAAGACGACAGCAGTGGAGCATGGTTGAATTCATGAAATCCGCAGCACTCATAACACCAAGCACGGAGAAAACTGAAACAGCATCGTGCAGAGCAGTGAGATAGAAGGGAGAAATGCTGTAGGCAAGGGTGGGATTCAAGGGAGTGAAGGAATAGCTGAAATTGGCAACAATCGGTGTGTGCGACAAAAGTCTGGAAATACAGAAACCGACGTAAATGGACAGAGGGATGCACGGAAACGGCACAGCCAATATCTGGAATGAGATATAGGTCCATCGGAGAGCAAGAGAGCAGGGAAGTGCGCAAAATTCGAGAAATTACTTAGACAGCAAGTCGATATTTGCACAGCATAGGTGAACCCATTGAGTCGGTGACGTACTGGTCTCTATTGATAGCAAAGGTTAGCCGATAGACAACGTGCACTGAAGAGGAAGTACATGGGAGAATACGAGCGAGAGTGACTGACAGTCGGGAGAGCTAGAAGAGAGGAGCAGAATGGAAACTGACATATGCTCCAGGAGTGAGCACAGACGTGAATTACCCCCGCAAAAAAACTGAAATAGAAGGACTACAACGGATTCCTGAAAGAGCGTTTTCAGGAGACGCTAGAGCACAAGAGAGAGAGAGCGGAAGAGAGCGAGAAGTTGAGAATAGAGAGAGCGAGCGACGAGGAGAAAATATAGGTTAGGAAATTCGCGAAATGAATTTCCGTGTTAATTACGCGAGCGAAGCGAGAAATACAACATGTGGGGAGACGAGAGAGCGCGCACAAAACACTGTCGCACTTAAAACAGCGCTCCGAGACACAACGAAATCGTAATTTCAGCAAAAGATGGGGAGACCGGTACCGGCGCGCTTCCAAGCGCGGCTGCAACTCGACAGCAACTGCGCGCGATGGAACAATGCCCGATGACATCGATATCGATCCACGCGGTGGAATGCGATTACGAGAGAGTAATTAAACGGAATTGAACATTTCGATGGGACACGAGCGACGCGGCACAGAAAAATTATACGATTATGTACAAACACTAGGGAGAGTGTGTTTTAGAACTTCCAGAGAGTAAGATCGGGAAAATAATACTTCGTTTGGAAAAGTTTATCCCTTCCCCGCAACATGCTCAATTCCGAATAAAATAGCATAATGGTATAAAAACAATAATGATACTCACACTATTTGAAAAAAGAAAATAATATAGAATAAAACAGAATGGAGAAGAGAGAGAAAGAAAGGAGAAAGAAAATAAGAAGGGAGAAAGAGAAGAAAAAAGGTGTACGTGAATCCGTGTATCGAGCAAACAATTGATGGCTGTCGAGTGCACCGAGTCTACATATTTGCGGGGCGGAGTTTGCATGAGTCCTGCCATGTATAGCAATTAATGGAATAAATGTACCGACTCGCTTGAAAATATCTTGCGAGAGTAAAGGAGGAAGAACAGAGTAATTAAAGTACTCACCTACTTAATTCAGCAAGACGACAGCAGTGGAGCATGGTTGAACTCATGAAATCCGCAGCCCTCGTAACACCAAGCACGGAGAAAACTGAAACAGCATCGTGCAGAGCAGTGAGATAGAAGGGAGAAATGCTGTAGGCAAGGGTGGGATTCAAGGGAGTGAAGGATTAGCTGAAATTGGCAACAATCGGTGTGTGCGACAAAAGTCTGGAAATACAGAAACCGACGTAAATGGACAGAGGGATGCACGGAAACGGCACAGGCAATATCTGGAATGAGATATAGGTCCATCGGAGAGCAAGAGAGCAGGGAAGTGCGCAAAATTCGAGAAATTACTTAGACAGCAAGTCGATATTTGCACAGCATAGGTGAACCCATTGAGTCGGTGACGAACTGGTCTCTATTAACAGCAAAGATTGGCCCATAGACAACGTGCACTGAAGAGGAAGTACATGGGAGAATACGAGCGAGAGTGACTGACAGTCGGGAGAGCTAGAAGAGAGGAGCAGAATGGAAACTGACATATGCTCCAGGAGTGAGCACAGACGTGAATTACCCCCGCAAAAAAACTGAAATAGAAGGACTACAACCGATTCCTGAAAGAGCGTTTTCAGGAGACGCTAGAGCACAAGAGAGAGAGAGAGAGAGCGGAAGAGAGCGAGAAGTGTGAGAATAGAGAGAGCGAGCGACGAGGAGAAAATATAGGTTAGGAAATTCGCGAAATGAATTTCCGTGTTAATTACGCGGGCGAAGCGAGAAATACAACATGTGGGGAGACGAGAGAGCGCGCACAAAACACTGTCACACTCAAAACAGCGCTCCGAGACACAACGAAATCGTAATTTCAGCAAAAGATGGGGAGACCGGTACCGGCACGCTTCCAAGCGCGGCTGCAACTCGACAGCAACTGCGCGCGATGGAACAATGCCCGATGACATCGATATCGATCCACGCGGTGGAATGCGATTACGAGAGAGTAATTAAACGGAATTGAACATTTCGATGGGACACGAGCGGCGCGGTGCAGAAAAATTATACGATTATGTACAAACACTAGGGCGAGTGTGTTTTAGACTTTCGAGAGAGTAAGATCGGGAAAATAATACTTCGTTTGGCAAAGTTTATCCCTTCCCCGTAACATGCTCAATTCTGAATAAAATAGCATAATGGTATAATAACAATAATGATACTAACACTATTTGTGAAAAGGAAATAAGATAGAATAAAACAGAATAGAGAAGAGAGAGAAAGAAACGAGAAAGAAAATATGAAGAGAGAAAGAGAAGAAAAAAGAGAAACGGCACAGGCAATATCTGGAATGAGATATAGGTCCATCGGAGAGCAAGAGAGCAGGGAAGTGCGCAAAATTCGAGAAATTACTTAGACAGCAAGTCGATATTTGCACAGCATAGGTGAACCCATTGAGTCGGTGACGAACTGGTCTCTATTAACAGCAAAGATTGGCCCATAGACAACGTGCACTGAAGAGGAAGTACATGGGAGAATACGAGCGAGAGTGACTGACAGTCGGGAGAGCTAGAAGAGAGGAGCAGAATGGAAACTGACATATGCTCCAGGAGTGAGCACAGACGTGAATTACCCCCGCAAAAAAACTGAAATAGAAGGACTACAACGGATTCCTGAAAGAGCGTTTTCAGGAGACGCTAGAGCACAAGAGAGAGAGCGGAAGAGAGCGAGAAATGTGAGAATAGAGAGAGCGAGCGACGAGGAGAAAATATAGGTTAGGAAGTTCGCGAAATGAATTTCCGTGTTAATTACGCGGGCGAAGCGAGAAATACAACATGTGGGGAGACGAGAGAGCGCGCACAAAACACTGTCACACTCAAAACAGCGCTCCGAGACACAACGAAATCGTAATTTCAGCAAAAGATGGGGAGACCGGTACCGGCACGCTTCCAAGCGCGGCTGCAACTCGACAGCAACTGCGCGCGATGGAACAATGCCCGATGACATCGATATCGATCCACGCGGTGGAATGCGATTACGAGAGAGTAATTAAACGGAATTGAACATTTCGATGGGACACGAGCGGCGCGGTGCAGAAAAATTATACGATTATGTACAAACACTAGGGCGAGTGTGTTTTAGACTTTCGAGAGAGTAAGATCGGGAAAATAATACTTCGTTTGGCAAAGTTTATCCCTTCCCCGTAACATGCTCAATTCTGAATAAAATAGCATAATGGTATAATAACAATAATGATACTAACACTATTTGTGAAAAGGAAATAAGATAGAATAAAACAGAATAGAGAAGAGAGAGAAAGAAACGAGAAAGAAAATATGAAGAGAGAAAGAGAAGAAAAAAGAGAAACGGCACAGGCAATATCTGGAATGAGATATAGGTCCATCGGAGAGCAAGAGAGCAGGGAAGTGCGCAAAATTCGAGAAATTACTTAGACAGCAAGTCGATATTTGCACAGCATAGGTGAACCCATTGAGTCGGTGACGAACTGGTCTCTATTGATAGCAAAGATTGGCCCATAGACAACGTGCACTGAAGAGGAAGTACATGGGAGAATACGAGCGAGAGTGACTGACAGTCGGGAGAGCTAGAAGAGAGGAGCAGAATGGAAACTGACATATGCTCCAGGAGTGAGCACAGACGTGAATTACCCCCGCAAAAAAACTGAAATAGAAGGACTACAACGGATTCCTGAAAGAGCGTTTTCAGGAGACGCTAGAGCACAAGAGAGAGAGCGGAAGAGAGCGAGAAATGTGAGAATAGAGAGAGCGAGCGACGAGGAGAAAATATAGGTTAGGAAATTCGCGAAATGAATTTCCGTGTTAATTACGCGGGCGAAGCGAGAAATACAACATGTGGGGAGACGAGAGAGCGCGCACAAAACACTGTCGCACTTCCAACAGCACTCCGAGACACAACGAAATCGTAATTTCAGCAAAAGATGGGAAGACCGGTACCGGCGCGCTTCCAAGCGCGGCTGCAACTCGACAGCAACTGCGCGCGATGGAACAATGCCCGATAACATCGATATCGATCCACGCGGTGGAATGCGATTACGAGAGAGTAATTAAACGGAATTGAACATTTCGATGGGACACGAGCGACGCGGCACAGAAAAATTATACGATTATGTACAAACACTAGGGAGAGTGTGTTTTAAAATTTCGAGAGAGTAAGATCGGGAAAATAATACTTCGTTTGGCAAACAATTGATGGCTGTCGAGTGCACCGAGTCTACATATTTGCGGGGCGGAGTTTGCATGAGTCCTGCCATGTATAGCAATTAATGGAATAAATGTACCGACTGGCTTGAAAATGTCTTGCGAGAGTAAAGGAGGGAGAACAGAGTAATCCGTCCAAAAACATTAAAATGTAAGAAAATGCGCCAAGTAGCAGTTGGATTTCCCCCAAAATTGAAATATAACAAAAAAGATAATAGATATCATACAAGAAAGCCAAGTTTTCATTCAAAGATACCTCGATTTAATTCGCATTAGCAATTAATAATAAATTAACAATAATTTAGCGATTAACAATAAAAAAACTTGGCGTGTGCGCGCTTCATTGCGAGGTAAAAAGACAATGGGAAACTGATTCAAACCCAAAACTGACTTTACTAGAATTTAATTTCTTTAAAAGTTTTTTTAGCAATATTACCAGAGCAAGTGCCTCGAATGAAGGGCGCACACGCCAAGTTTTTTTATTGTTAATCGCTAAATTATTGTTAATTTATTATTAATTGCTAATGCGAATTAAATCGAGGTATCTTTGAATGAAAACTTGGCTTTCTTGTATGATATCTATTATCTTTTTTGTTATATTTCAATTTTGGGGGAAATCCAACTGCTAGTTGGCGCATTTTCTTACATTTTAATGTTTTTGGACGGATTTCATGTCTTTTTGTTAGTTAATGCTTTACAATAAAGACAATCAAATTTCTAATTATTTATTAATGTTTCAATTTTGTGGGAAAATCAAACTGCTACTTGGCGCATTTTTTTTTACAGTTTAATGTTTTTGGACGGATTTCACGTCTTTTTGTTAGTTAATGCTTTACAATAAAGACAATCAAATTTCTAATTATTTATCAATGTTTCAATTTTATGGGAAAATCAAACTGCTACTTGGCGCATTTTTTACAGTTTAATGTTTTTGGACGGATTTCATGTCTTTTTGTTAGTTGATGCTTAACAATAAAGACAATAAAAATTCAAAGTATTTATCAATGGTTTAATTAATAAATTTAAAAGTAAAATTTTATTAAAATGTTCAAATATGCACCATCACCTATGTGCATGTTTATGTTATAATGTAAGTTTAATGTTACAATGTATTTATAACTTAATCATGCACATAGGAGGAGATCTAAGAAATTGAGCTGAATGTGAGAATATAGATTCCCTACATAATATATAGCTTGCACTTAACAAATTCAATATTCCGAAGTTAAAAAATATGAGATTTACAGCTTGCCTAATATAATTTAAAATTTTAACTTTAGTCTGTTGGAAGTTAGAAGCATGCTAGTAATTGGTAATAATTAGCACCTGTTTACTGATTCTCAATAGCTAGGGTGCATTTAAATTGCAGATTAGATAAGCTACACCCTCATACACACTTTAACTTTGGTATATCTGTATATACCAAATATCAGTACCAAATGCATAGGTCACAGGGCACACAATCTAAAGTAATGAAATTTACTAAACAAGTACTGATTACCAATAGCTATTATATCCCTAAACGACATGTGATTGGTTATTAGTACTTGGTTACATCATTTTAGTTCTTTAGCTGAAGCGTTCCTTGAACAATGAACTTGACAGTCAAGATACAAATTAGACTGCGTATGAGCATTTGGCTTGGTTTATATATTTTAATTGTAAAGCATTAAATCAAAAAATGATTCAGATTAGCAAAAGAGAGATTCCTAATAGCTAGAATGTAATGAAATTAGAAATAATTTGATTTAATACTTTACAAGTTATTCCTGACTGTCAAGTGCCTAGCTGATGGAGCGCAAACCTAAAGTGCTGAAATTAGTTTGATTTAAAGGTCTGAAAATTGTTCAGTGCGTAGCACAACAATCACTTAATCATTTTAGCTCTTTAGCTGAAGCGTGCCTTGAGCAACAAACTTGACAGTCTCAATACAACCACACTAAATTAGGCTGCGTATGAGCATATCGCTTGGTTAATAGTATAACACTAAAACATAAAATCAAACAATGATTCAGATTAGCAAAGGAGCGATTATCAATAGCCAGAATCCACTGAAATTGTAAATGATTTGACTTAATACTTTACAAGTTATATTTGATAAGCTATATATGCAAGCTCTCTCATTCTCAGTCTAGTTTTTTTATGTATCCTGACTATCAAGTGCCTAGCTGACAGAGTGCAAACCTAAAGTGCTGAAATTAGTCTACGTAAGCAACTACTGATTACCAATAGCTAGCATTCCCTTAAACTGTAAATAATTGCTAACTAATTATTGGTTAAAAGATTCATATGCTAGACACTTGAGAATTTTAGCTATTGATAATGAGCACTTATTTACCAAATACAGTGAACAGTCATTTGTGAATTACGCACTTAACACTTTTGACATTTCATAATTCTCAATAGTCACAAGATAACAGGAACAGGGGCAAGGATAGTATGCTCTTTTATTAACTAAATAAAGAATTGAACCTGAAAAGCAAATAATAAAAATAAAATCGGAATAATCGGACTGTGTCACATAACCAGCCATGGCATAACCGGCTTAGCCAATGTGTCGGTAACGTAAACACAACACAGCCATATTATCTCCGCAGCCCGCAGCATTTCTGATTGCTGCCATCTCGTATGAAAAAAGTGAAAGTTACATTTTTAGGAATTCTGCATGAATCCCATGACTCTTAATCCGCCTTGCCTTTACTACGAGAATAATAACGAGGTGAAATTCATATCTCCTGAATGACTGAACCGATTCGCTTGATTCTTGGCTCATTCGATTCAGAAAAATCAACGAAAAAATACAAAATTCAGAAATAAATCCTTGGAGCTGTAACTTTTACATAAATCGAGGTGAAAGTTTTATAGCAGACGATAACCGCTACACTTCGGGAGAAGTATCCTCGGTAGTCGCGCGCTGTACTATATATATAACTACTACTTGGCGCGAGACTCTACCGAGTCTCCTGATTAAAATACTCACCTACTTAATTCAGCAAGACGACAGCAGTGGAGCATGGTTGAATTCATGAAATCCGCAGCACTCATAACACCAAGCACGGAGAAAACTGAAACAGCATCGTGCAGAGCAGTGAGATAGAAGGGAGAAATGCTGTAGGCAAGGGTGGGATTCAAGGGAGTGAAGGAATAGCTGAAATTGGCAACAATCGGTGTGTGCGACAAAAGTCTGGAAATACAGAAACCGACGTAAATGGACAGAGGGATGCACGGAAACGGCACAGCCAATATCTGGAATGAGATATAGGTCCATCGGAGAGCAAGAGAGCAGGGAAGTGCGCAAAATTCGAGAAATTACTTAGACAGCAAGTCGATATTTGCACAGCATAGGTGAACCCATTGAGTCGGTGACGTACTGGTCTCTATTGATAGCAAAGGTTAGCCGATAGACAACGTGCACTGAAGAGGAAGTACATGGGAGAATACGAGCGAGAGTGACTGACAGTCGGGAGAGCTAGAAGAGAGGAGCAGAATGGAAACTGACATATGCTCCAGGAGTGAGCACAGACGTGAATTACCCCCGCAAAAAAACTGAAATAGAAGGACTACAACGGATTCCTGAAAGAGCGTTTTCAGGAGACGCTAGAGCACAAGAGAGAGAGAGCGGAAGAGAGCGAGAAGTTGAGAATAGAGAGAGCGAGCGACGAGGAGAAAATATAGGTTAGGAAATTCGCGAAATGAATTTCCGTGTTAATTACGCGAGCGAAGCGAGAAATACAACATGTGGGGAGACGAGAGAGCGCGCACAAAACACTGTCGCACTTAAAACAGCGCTCCGAGACACAACGAAATCGTAATTTCAGCAAAAGATGGGGAGACCGGTACCGGCGCGCTTCCAAGCGCGGCTGCAACTCGACAGCAACTGCGCGCGATGGAACAATGCCCGATGACATCGATATCGATCCACGCGGTGGAATGCGATTACGAGAGAGTAATTAAACGGAATTGAACATTTCGATGGGACACGAGCGACGCGGCACAGAAAAATTATACGATTATGTACAAACACTAGGGAGAGTGTGTTTTAGAACTTCCAGAGAGTAAGATCGGGAAAATAATACTTCGTTTGGAAAAGTTTATCCCTTCCCCGCAACATGCTCAATTCCGAATAAAATAGCATAATGGTATAAAAACAATAATGATACTCACACTATTTGAAAAAAGAAAATAATATAGAATAAAACAGAATGGAGAAGAGAGAGAAAGAAAGGAGAAAGAAAATAAGAAGGGAGAAAGAGAAGAAAAAAGGTGTACGTGAATCCGTGTATCGAGCAAACAATTGATGGCTGTCGAGTGCACCGAGTCTACATATTTGCGGGGCGGAGTTTGCATGAGTCCTGCCATGTATAGCAATTAATGGAATAAATGTACCGACTCGCTTGAAAATATCTTGCGAGAGTAAAGGAGGAAGAACAGAGTAATTAAAGTACTCACCTACTTAATTCAGCAAGACGACAGCAGTGGAGCATGGTTGAACTCATGAAATCCGCAGCCCTCGTAACACCAAGCACGGAGAAAACTGAAACAGCATCGTGCAGAGCAGTGAGATAGAAGGGAGAAATGCTGTAGGCAAGGGTGGGATTCAAGGGAGTGAAGGATTAGCTGAAATTGGCAACAATCGGTGTGTGCGACAAAAGTCTGGAAATACAGAAACCGACGTAAATGGACAGAGGGATGCACGGAAACGGCACAGGCAATATCTGGAATGAGATATAGGTCCATCGGAGAGCAAGAGAGCAGGGAAGTGCGCAAAATTCGAGAAATTACTTAGACAGCAAGTCGATATTTGCACAGCATAGGTGAACCCATTGAGTCGGTGACGAACTGGTCTCTATTAACAGCAAAGATTGGCCCATAGACAACGTGCACTGAAGAGGAAGTACATGGGAGAATACGAGCGAGAGTGACTGACAGTCGGGAGAGCTAGAAGAGAGGAGCAGAATGGAAACTGACATATGCTCCAGGAGTGAGCACAGACGTGAATTACCCCCGCAAAAAAACTGAAATAGAAGGACTACAACCGATTCCTGAAAGAGCGTTTTCAGGAGACGCTAGAGCACAAGAGAGAGAGAGAGAGAGCGGAAGAGAGCGAGAAGTGTGAGAATAGAGAGAGCGAGCGACGAGGAGAAAATATAGGTTAGGAAATTCGCGAAATGAATTTCCGTGTTAATTACGCGGGCGAAGCGAGAAATACAACATGTGGGGAGACGAGAGAGCGCGCACAAAACACTGTCACACTCAAAACAGCGCTCCGAGACACAACGAAATCGTAATTTCAGCAAAAGATGGGGAGACCGGTACCGGCGCGCTTCCAAGCGCGGCTGCAACTCGACAGCAACTGCGCGCGATGGAACAATGCCCGATGACATCGATATCGATCCACGCGGTGGAATGCGATTACGAGAGAGTAATTAAACGGAATTGAACATTTCGATGGGACACGAGCGGCGCGGTGCAGAAAAATTATACGATTATGTACAAACACTAGGGCGAGTGTGTTTTAGACTTTCGAGAGAGTAAGATCGGGAAAATAATACTTCGTTTGGCAAAGTTTATCCCTTCCCCGTAACATGCTCGATTCCGAATAAAATAGCATCATGGTATAAAAACAATAATGATACTCACACTATTTGAAAAAATAAAATAAGATAGAATAAAACAGAATGGAGAAGAGAGAGAAAGAAAGGAGAAAGAAAATAAGAAGGGAGAAAGAGAAGAAAAAAGGTGTACGTGAATCCGTGTATCGAGCAAACAATTGATGGCTGTCGAGTGCACCGAGTCTACATATTTGCGGGGCGGAGTTTGCATGAGTCCTGCCATGTATAGCAATTAATGGAATAAATGTACCGACTCGCTTGAAAATGTCTTGCGAGAGTAAAGGAGGAAGAACAGAGTAATTAAAGTACTCACCTACTTAATTCAGCAAGACGACAGCAGTGGAGCATGGTTGAATTCGTGAAATCCGCAGCCCTGATAACACCAAGCACGGAGAAAACTGAAACACCATCGTGCAGAGCAGTGAGATAGAAGGGAGTAATGCTGTAGGCAAGGGTGGGATTCAAGGGAATGAAGGAATAGTTGAAATTGGCAACAATCGGTGTGTGCGACAAAAGTCTGGAAATACAGAAACCGACGTAAATGGACAGAGGGATGCACGGAAACGGCACAGCCAATATCTGGAATGAGATATAGGTCCATCGGAGAGCAAGAGAGCAGGGAAGTGCGCAAAATTCGAGAAATTACTTAGACAGCAAGTCGATATTTGCACAGCATAGGTGAACCCATTGAGTCGGTGACGAACTGGTCTCTATTGACAGCAAAGATTGGCCCATAGACAACGTGCACTGAAGAGGAAGTACATGGGAGAATACGAGCGAGATTGACTGACAGTCGGGAGAGCTGCTAGAAGAGAGGAGCAGAATGGAAACTGACATATGCTCCAGGAGTGAGCACAGACGTGAATTACCCCCGCAAAAAAACTGAAATAGAAGGACTACAACCGATTCCTGAAAGAGCGTTTTCAGGAGACGCTAGAGCACAAGAGAGAGAGAGAGCGGAAGAGAGCGAGAAGTGTGAGAATAGAGAGAGCGAGCGACGAGGAGAAAATATAGGTTAGGAAATTCGCGAAATGAATTTCCGTGTTAATTACGCGGGCGAAGCGAGAAATCAGGAGACTCGGTAGAGTCTCGCGCCAAGTAGTAGTTATATATATAGTACAGCGCGCGACTACTGAGGATACTTATCCCGAAGTGTAGCGGTTTTCGTCCGCTATAAAACTTTCACCTCGATTTATGGAAAAGTTACAGCTCCAAGGATTTATTTCTAAATTTTGTATTTTTTCGTTGATTTTTCTGAATCGAATGAGCTAAGAATCAAGCGAATCGGTTCAGTCGTTCAAGAGATATGGATTTCTCCTGCTTATTCTTCTCGTGAAAACGGCAAGGCAAATTAAGATTCATCAGGGGAACTAATTCCTAAAAATGTGGTTTTCACTTTTCTCATACGAGATGGCAGCAAACGGGAATATCGTATTTACGTTACCGATCTATAATCTGTAATCTGTGTCATACCGACACATTGGTTAAGCCAGTTATGCCATGGCTGGTTATGTGTCATAATGGTTATGTGATACAGTCCAATTTTATTATTTTATTTTATTCCAGATTCCATGCTTTTATTTAGTTAATAAAAGAGTATAGTGTCCTTGCCCCTGTCCCTGTAATCTTGTCATTATTAAGAATTATGAAGTGTCAAATGTGTTTGGTGAACGAGTGCTGATTTCCAATAATTAAAATTGTCAAGAGTGTAGCATATTTATCTTTAAAGCAATATTAGCAATTATTTATTTACAGTTCAAGGGAATGCTCGGTATTAATAATCAGTACTTGCTCAAACTAATTTCAGTACATTAGGTTTGCGCTCCGTCAGCTAGGTATTTGACAGTCAGGAATAATTTGTAAAGTGTTAAGTCCAATCATTTAAAATTTCAATATATTATAGCTATTGGGAATCTCTCTTTTGCTACTCTGAATCATTATTTGATTTAACGCTTCAGAATTATAATATATAAACCAAGCAGAATGCTCATAGGCAATCTAATTTAGTTGTATTATGATCATGACTGTCAAGTTCATCGCTCAAGGAACACTTCAGCTAAAGAATAAAATGAATCAAGCAAGCAATAATTATCAATCATGTGTCATTAAGCGATATACTATCTATTGATAATCAGTACTTGCTTAGTAAATTTCATTACTTTAGGTTTGCGCTTCGTGAGCTAGGTATTTGACAGTCAGGAATAATTTGTAAAGTGTTAAGTCCAATCATTTAAAATTTCAATATATTATAGCTATTGGGAATCCCTCTTTTGCTACTCTGAATCATTATTTGATTGAACGCTTTAGAATTATAATATATAAACCAAGCAGAATGCTCATAGGCAATCTAATTTAGTTGTATCATGATCATGACTGTCAAGTTCATCGCTCAAGGAACACTTCAGCTAAAGAATTAAATGAATTAAGCAAGCAATAATTATCAATCATGTGTCATTTAGCGACATACTAGCTATTGGTAATCAGTACTTATTTAACAAATTTTATTACATTAGATTATGCGCTCCCTGAGCTACGCATTTGGCTGTCAAGATACACCAATGTTAGAGTGCGTGTGAGGGTATAGCTTATCTAATTTGCAATTTAAATGCATCCTAGCTATTGGTAATTTTTCTTTTGCTAATGTGAATTTGTCAAGTGCAAAGTATATTATCTGAGGAATCTATATTCTCACATTCAGCTCAATTTCTTAGATCTCCTCCTATGTGCATGATTAAGTTATAAATACATTGTAACATTAAAGTTACATTATAACATAAACATGCACATAGATGATGGTGCATATTTGAACAGAAATGGCACTTGACATTTTAATAAAATTTTACTTTTATATTTATTAATTAAACCATTGATAAATACTTAGAATTTTTATTGTCTTTATTGTTAAGCATTAACTAACAAAAAGGCATGAAATCCGTCGAAAAACATTAAACTGCAAAAAATTCGTCAAGTAGCAGTTTGATTTTCCCACAAAAATGAAACATTGATAAATAATTAAAAATTTTATTGCCTTTATTGTTAAGCATTAACTAACAAAAAGACATGAAATCCGTACAAAAACATTAAAATGTAAGAAAATGCGCCAAGTAGCAGTTGGATTTCCCCACAAAAATATAACAAATATAATATACAATGAAATATAACAAAAAAAAATAGATATCATACAAGAAAGCCAAGCTTTCATTCAAAGATATCTCGATTTAACTCGCATTAGCAATTAACAATAAATTAACAATAAATTACCGATTAACAATACAAAAAATCTTGGCGTGTGCGCGCTTCATTCGAGGCACTTGCTCCGGTAATATTACTAAAAAGCTTTTAAAGAAACATATACGCGATGAACTGAGAGAACCTCCTTCTTATCAATATCGAGGAAAATGATCTCCTTGTCAGTTATGTTGGAGGCAAAAATGGGATAACAAGGCCGCTGTATTATAGTATATATGATTGAAAATGAAAGATTTATTAGGATTTACTCATATTGTAGTAAAGTCCGTGTTAGGTTCAACACCAGTACTACCGAACAAGTCGAAATTACTTTTTTTTACGTGGTTCGATATAACACCATAACAATCATCGGTAGTTCTAGTGTTAAATCAGTCTTCCATTGCCTTTTTACCTCACAATGAAGCGCGCACACGCCAAGATTTTTTGTATTGTTAATCGGTAATTTATTGTTAATTTATTGTTAATTGCTAATGCGAGTTAAATCGAGATATCTTTGAATGAAAGCTTGGCTTTCTTGTATGATATCTATTTTTTTTTGTTATATTTCATTGTATATTATATTTGTTATATTTTTGTGGGGAAATCCAACTGCTACTTGGCGCATTTTCTTACATTTTAATGTTTTTGTACGGATACAACATGTGGGGAGACGAGAGAGCGCGCACAAAACACTGTCACACTCAAAACAGCGCTCCGAGACACAACGAAATCGTAATTTCAGCAAAAGATGGGGAGACCGGTACCGGCGCGCTTCCAAGCGCGGCTGCAACTCGACAGCAACTGCGCGCGATGGAACAATGCCCGATGACATCGATATCGATCCACGCGGTGGAATGCGATTACGAGAGAGTAATTAAACGGAATTGAACATTTCGATGGGACACGAGCGACGCGGCACAGAAAAATTATACGATTATGTACAAACACTAGGGAGAGTGTGTTTTAGAACTTCCAGAGAGTAAGATCGGGAAAATAATACTTCGTTTGGAAAAGTTTATCCCTTCCCCGCAACATGCTCAATTCCGAATAAAATAGCATAATGGTATAAAAACAATAATGATACTCACACTATTTGAAAAAAGAAAATAATATAGAATAAAACAGAATGGAGAAGAGAGAGAAAGAAAGGAGAAAGAAAATAAGAAGGGAGAAAGAGAAGAAAAAAGGTGTACGTGAATCCGTGTATCGAGCAAACAATTGATGGCTGTCGAGTGCACCGAGTCTACATATTTGCGGGGCGGAGTTTGCATGAGTCCTGCCATGTATAGCAATTAATGGAATAAATGTACCGACTCGCTTGAAAATGTCTTGCGAGAGTAAAGGAGGAAGAACAGAGTAATTAAAGTACTCACCTACTTAATTCAGCAAGACGACAGCAGTGGAGCATGGTTGAATTCGTGAAATCCGCAGCCCTGATAACACCAAGCACGGAGAAAACTGAAACACCATCGTGCAGAGCAGTGAGATAGAAGGGAGTAATGCTGTAGGCAAGGGTGGGATTCAAGGGAATGAAGGAATAGTTGAAATTGGCAACAATCGGTGTGTGCGACAAAAGTCTGGAAATACAGAAACCGACGTAAATGGACAGAGGGATGCACGGAAACGGCACAGCCAATATCTGGAATGAGATATAGGTCCATCGGAGAGCAAGAGAGCAGGGAACTGCGCAAAATTCGAGAAATTACTTAGACAGCAAGTCGATATTTGCACAGCATAGGTGAACCCATTAAGTCGGTGACGAACTGGTCTCTATTGATAGCAAAGATTGGCCCATAGACAACGTGCACTGAAGAGGAAGTACATGGGAGAATACGAGCGAGACTGACTGACAGTCGGGAGAGCTGCTAGAAGAGAGGAGCAGAATGGAAACTGACATATGCTCCAGGAGTGAGCACAGACGTGAATTACCCCCGCAAAAAAACTGAAATAGAAGGACTACAACGGATTCCTGAAAGAGCGTTTTCAGGAGACGCTAGAGCACAAGAGAGAGAGAGAGCGGAAGAGAGCGAGAAGTGTGAGAATAGAGAAAGCGAGCGACGAGGAGAAAATATAGGTTAGGAAATTCGCGAAATGAATTTCCGTGTTAATTACGCGGGCGAAGCGAGAAATACAACATGTGGGGAGACGAGAGAGCGCGCACAAAACACTGTCACACTCAAAACAGCACTCCGAGACACAACGAAATCGTAATTTCAGCAAAAGATGGGGAGACCGGTACCGGCACGCTTCCAAGCGCGGCTGCAACTCGACAGCAACTGCGCGCGATGGAACAATGCCCGATGACATCGATATCGATCCACGCGGTGGAATGCGATTACGAGAGAGTAATTAAACGGAATTGAACATTTCGATGGGACACGAGCGGCGCGGTGCAGAAAAATTATACGATTATGTACAAACACTAGGGAGAGTGTGTTTTAGAACTTCCAGAGAGTAAGATCGGGAAAATAATACTTCGTTTGGAAAAGTTTATCCCTTCCCCGCAACATGCTCAATTCCGAATAAAATAGCATAATGGTATAAAAACAATAATGATACTCACACTATTTGAAAAAATAAAATAAGATAGAATAAAACAGAATCGAGAAGAGAGAGAAAGAAAGGAGAAAGAAAATAAGAAGGGAGAAAGAGAAGAAAAAAGGTGTACGTGAATCCGTGTATCGAGCAAACAATTGATGGCTGTCGAGTGCACCGAGTCTACATATTTGCGGGGCGGAGTTTGCATGAGTCCTGCCATGTATAGCAATTAATGGAATAAATGTACCGACTCGCTTGAAAATGTCTTGCGAGAGTAAAGGAGGGAGAACAGAGTAATTAAAGTACTCACCTACTTAATTCAGCAAGACGACAGCAGTGGAGCATGGTTGAATTCATGAAATCCGCAGCCCTCATAACACCAAGCACGGAGAAAACTGAAACAGCATCGTGGAGAGCAGTGAGATAGAAGGGAGAAGTGCTGCAGGCAAGAGTGGGATTCATGGGAGTGAAGGATTAGCTGAAATTGGCAACAATCGGTGTGTGCGACAAAAGTCTGGAAATACAGAAACCGACGTAAATGGACAGAGGGATGCACGGAAACGGCACAGCCAATATCTGGAATGAGATATAGGTCCATCGGAGAGCAAGAGAGCAGGGAAGTGCGCAAAATTCGAGAAATTACTTAGACAGCAAGTCGATATTTGCACAGCATAGGTGAACCCATTGAGTCGGTGACGAACTGGTCTCTATTGACAGCAAAGATTGGCCCATAGACAACGTGCACTGAAGAGGAAGTACATGGGAGAATACGAGCGAGACTGACTGACAGTCGGGAGAGCTGCTAGAAGAGAGGAGCAGAATGGAAACTGACATATGCTCCAGGAGTGAGCACAGACGTGAATTACCCCCGCAAAAAAACTGAAATAGAAGGACTACAACGGATTCCTGAAAGAGCGTTTTCAGGAGACGCTAGAGCACAAGAGAGAGAGCGGAAGAGAGCGAGAAGTGTGAGAATAGAGAGAGCGAGCGACGTGGAGAAAATATAGGTTAGGAAATTCGCGAAATGAATTTCCGTGTTAATTACGCGGGCGAAGCGAGAAATACAACATGTGGGGAGACGAGAGAGCGCGCACAAAACACTGTCGCACTTAAAACAGCGCTCCGAGACACAACGAAATCGTAATTTCAGCCAAAGATGGGGAGACCGGTACCGGCGCGCTTCCAAGCGCGGCTGCAACTCGACAGCAACTGCGCGCGATGGAACAATGCCCGATAACATCGATATCGATCCACGCGGTGGAATGCGATTACGAGAGAGGAATTAAACGGAATTGAACATTTCGATGGGACACGAGCGACGCGGCACAGAAAAATTATACGATTATGTACAAACACTAGGGAGAGTGTGTTTTAGAATTTCGAGAGAGTAAGATCGGGAAAATAATACTTCGTTTGGCAAAGTTTATCCCTTCCCCGTAACATGCTCGATTCCGAATAAAATAGCATCATGGTATAAAAACAATAATGATACTCACACTATTTGAAAAAATAAAATAAGATAGAATAAAACAGAATGGAGAAGAGAGAGAAAGAAAGGAGAAAGAAAATAAGAAGGGAGAAAGAGAAGAAAAAAGGTGTACGTGAATCCGTGTATCGAGCAAACAATTGATGGCTGTCGAGTGCACCGAGTCTACATATTTGCGGGGCGGAGTTTGCATGAGTCCTGCCATGTATAGCAATTAATGGAATAAATGTACCGACTGGCTTGAAAATGTCTTGCGAGAGTAAAGGAGGGAGAACAGAGTAATCCGTCCAAAAACATTAAAATGTAAGAAAATGCGCCAAGTAGCAGTTGGATTTCCCCCAAAATTGAAATATAACAAAAAAGATAATAGATATCATACAAGAAAGCCAAGTTTTCATTCAAAGATACCTCGATTTAATTCGCATTAGCAATTAATAATAAATTAACAATAATTTAGCGATTAACAATAAAAAAACTTGGCGTGTGCACGCTTCATTGCGAGGTAAAAAGACAATGGGAAACTGATTCAAACCCAAAACTGACTTTACTAGAATTTAATTTCTTTAAAAGTTTTTTTAGCAATATTACCAGAGCAAGTGCCTCGAATGAAGGGCGCACACGCCAAGTTTTTTTATTGTTAATCGCTAAATTATTGTTAATTTATTATTAATTGCTAATGCGAATTAAATCGAGGTATCTTTGAATGAAAACTTGGCTTTCTTGTATGATATCTATTATCTTTTTTGTTATATTTCAATTTTGGGGGAAATCCAACTGCTAGTTGGCGCATTTTCTTACATTTTAATGTTTTTGGACGGATTTCATGTCTTTTTGTTAGTTAATGCTTTACAATAAAGACAATCAAATTTCTAATTATTTATTAATGTTTCAATTTTGTGGGAAAATCAAACTGCTACTTGGCGCATTTTTTTTTACAGTTTAATGTTTTTGGACGGATTTCACGTCTTTTTGTTAGTTAATGCTTTACAATAAAGACAATCAAATTTCTAATTATTTATCAATGTTTCAATTTTATGGGAAAATCAAACTGCTACTTGGCGCATTTTTTACAGTTTAATGTTTTTGGACGGATTTCATGTCTTTTTGTTAGTTGATGCTTAACAATAAAGACAATAAAAATTCAAAGTATTTATCAATGGTTTAATTAATAAATTTAAAAGTAAAATTTTATTAAAATGTTCAAATATGCACCATCACCTATGTGCATGTTTATGTTATAATGTAAGTTTAATGTTACAATGTATTTATAACTTAATCATGCACATAGGAGGAGATCTAAGAAATTGAGCTGAATGTGAGAATATAGATTCCCTACATAATATATAGCTTGCACTTAACAAATTCAATATTCCGAAGTTAAAAAATATGAGATTTACAGCTTGCCTAATATAATTTAAAATTTTAACTTTAGTCTGTTGGAAGTTAGAAGCATGCTAGTAATTGGTAATAATTAGCACCTGTTTACTGATTCTCAATAGCTAGGGTGCATTTAAATTGCAGATTAGATAAGCTACACCCTCATACACACTTTAACTTTGGTATATCTGTATATACCAAATATCAGTACCAAATGCATAGGTCACAGGGCACACAATCTAAAGTAATGAAATTTACTAAACAAGTACTGATTACCAATAGCTATTATATCCCTAAACGACATGTGATTGGTTATTAGTACTTGGTTACATCATTTTAGTTCTTTAGCTGAAGCGTTCCTTGAACAATGAACTTGACAGTCAAGATACAAATTAGACTGCGTATGAGCATTTGGCTTGGTTTATATATTTTAATTGTAAAGCATTAAATCAAAAAATGATTCAGATTAGCAAAAGAGAGATTCCTAATAGCTAGAATGTAATGAAATTAGAAATAATTTGATTTAATACTTTACAAGTTATTCCTGACTGTCAAGTGCCTAGCTGATGGAGCGCAAACCTAAAGTGCTGAAATTAGTTTGATTTAAAGGTCTGAAAATTGTTCAGTGCGTAGCACAACAATCACTTAATCATTTTAGCTCTTTAGCTGAAGCGTGCCTTGAGCAACAAACTTGACAGTCTCAATACAACCACACTAAATTAGGCTGCGTATGAGCATATCGCTTGGTTAATAGTATAACACTAAAACATAAAATCAAACAATGATTCAGATTAGCAAAGGAGCGATTATCAATAGCCAGAATCCACTGAAATTGTAAATGATTTGACTTAATACTTTACAAGTTATATTTGATAAGCTATATATGCAAGCTCTCTCATTCTCAGTCTAGTTTTTTTATGTATCCTGACTATCAAGTGCCTAGCTGACAGAGTGCAAACCTAAAGTGCTGAAATTAGTCTACGTAAGCAACTACTGATTACCAATAGCTAGCATTCCCTTAAATTGTAAATAATTGCTAACTAATTATTGGTTAAAAGATTCATATGCTAGACACTTGAGAATTTTAGCTATTGATAATGAGCACTTATTTACCAAATACAGTGAACAGTCATTTGTGAATTACGCACTTAACACTTTTGACATTTCATAATTCTCAATAGTCACAAGATAACAGGAACAGGGGCAAGGATAGTATGCTCTTTTATTAACTAAATAAAGAATTGAACCTGAAAAGCAAATAATAAAAATAAAATCGGAATAATCGGACTGTGTCACATAACCAGCCATGGCATAACCGGCTTAGCCAATGTGTCGGTAACGTAAACACAACACAGCCATATTATCTCCGCAGCCCGCAGCATTTCTGATTGCTGCCATCTCGTATGAAAAAAGTGAAAGTTACATTTTTAGGAATTCTGCATGAATCCCATGACTCTTAATCCGCCTTGCCTTTACTACGAGAATAATAACGAGGTGAAATTCATATCTCCTGAATGACTGAACCGATTCGCTTGATTCTTGGCTCATTCGATTCAGAAAAATCAACGAAAAAATACAAAATTCAGAAATAAATCCTTGGAGCTGTAACTTTTACATAAATCGAGGTGAAAGTTTTATAGCAGACGATAACCGCTACACTTCGGGAGAAGTATCCTCGGTAGTCGCGCGCTGTACTATATATATAACTACTACTTGGCGCGAGACTCTACCGAGTCTCCTGATTAAAATACTCACCTACTTAATTCAGCAAGACGACAGCAGTGGAGCATGGTTGAATTCATGAAATCCGCAGCACTCATAACACCAAGCACGGAGAAAACTGAAACAGCATCGTGCAGAGCAGTGAGATAGAAGGGAGAAATGCTGTAGGCAAGGGTGGGATTCAAGGGAGTGAAGGAATAGCTGAAATTGGCAACAATCGGTGTGTGCGACAAAAGTCTGGAAATACAGAAACCGACGTAAATGGACAGAGGGATGCACGGAAACGGCACAGCCAATATCTGGAATGAGATATAGGTCCATCGGAGAGCAAGAGAGCAGGGAAGTGCGCAAAATTCGAGAAATTACTTAGACAGCAAGTCGATATTTGCACAGCATAGGTGAACCCATTGAGTCGGTGACGTACTGGTCTCTATTGATAGCAAAGGTTAGCCGATAGACAACGTGCACTGAAGAGGAAGTACATGGGAGAATACGAGCGAGAGTGACTGACAGTCGGGAGAGCTAGAAGAGAGGAGCAGAATGGAAACTGACATATGCTCCAGGAGTGAGCACAGACGTGAATTACCCCCGCAAAAAAACTGAAATAGAAGGACTACAACGGATTCCTGAAAGAGCGTTTTCAGGAGACGCTAGAGCACAAGAGAGAGAGAGCGGAAGAGAGCGAGAAGTTGAGAATAGAGAGAGCGAGCGACGAGGAGAAAATATAGGTTAGGAAATTCGCGAAATGAATTTCCGTGTTAATTACGCGAGCGAAGCGAGAAATACAACATGTGGGGAGACGAGAGAGCGCGCACAAAACACTGTCGCACTTAAAACAGCGCTCCGAGACACAACGAAATCGTAATTTCAGCAAAAGATGGGGAGACCGGTACCGGCGCGCTTCCAAGCGCGGCTGCAACTCGACAGCAACTGCGCGCGATGGAACAATGCCCGATGACATCGATATCGATCCACGCGGTGGAATGCGATTACGAGAGAGTAATTAAACGGAATTGAACATTTCGATGGGACACGAGCGACGCGGCACAGAAAAATTATACGATTATGTACAAACACTAGGGAGAGTGTGTTTTAGAACTTCCAGAGAGTAAGATCGGGAAAATAATACTTCGTTTGGAAAAGTTTATCCCTTCCCCGCAACATGCTCAATTCCGAATAAAATAGCATAATGGTATAAAAACAATAATGATACTCACACTATTTGAAAAAAGAAAATAATATAGAATAAAACAGAATGGAGAAGAGAGAGAAAGAAAGGAGAAAGAAAATAAGAAGGGAGAAAGAGAAGAAAAAAGGTGTACGTGAATCCGTGTATCGAGCAAACAATTGATGGCTGTCGAGTGCACCGAGTCTACATATTTGCGGGGCGGAGTTTGCATGAGTCCTGCCATGTATAGCAATTAATGGAATAAATGTACCGACTCGCTTGAAAATATCTTGCGAGAGTAAAGGAGGAAGAACAGAGTAATTAAAGTACTCACCTACTTAATTCAGCAAGACGACAGCAGTGGAGCATGGTTGAACTCATGAAATCCGCAGCCCTCGTAACACCAAGCACGGAGAAAACTGAAACAGCATCGTGCAGAGCAGTGAGATAGAAGGGAGAAATGCTGTAGGCAAGGGTGGGATTCAAGGGAGTGAAGGATTAGCTGAAATTGGCAACAATCGGTGTGTGCGACAAAAGTCTGGAAATACAGAAACCGACGTAAATGGACAGAGGGATGCACGGAAACGGCACAGGCAATATCTGGAATGAGATATAGGTCCATCGGAGAGCAAGAGAGCAGGGAAGTGCGCAAAATTCGAGAAATTACTTAGACAGCAAGTCGATATTTGCACAGCATAGGTGAACCCATTGAGTCGGTGACGAACTGGTCTCTATTAACAGCAAAGATTGGCCCATAGACAACGTGCACTGAAGAGGAAGTACATGGGAGAATACGAGCGAGAGTGACTGACAGTCGGGAGAGCTAGAAGAGAGGAGCAGAATGGAAACTGACATATGCTCCAGGAGTGAGCACAGACGTGAATTACCCCCGCAAAAAAACTGAAATAGAAGGACTACAACCGATTCCTGAAAGAGCGTTTTCAGGAGACGCTAGAGCACAAGAGAGAGAGAGAGCGGAAGAGAGCGAGAAGTGTGAGAATAGAGAGAGCGAGCGACGAGGAGAAAATATAGGTTAGGAAATTCGCGAAATGAATTTCCGTGTTAATTACGCGGGCGAAGCGAGAAATACAACATGTGGGGAGACGAGAGAGCGCGCACAAAACACTGTCACACTCAAAACAGCGCTCCGAGACACAACGAAATCGTAATTTCAGCAAAAGATGGGGAGACCGGTACCGGCGCGCTTCCAAGCGCGGCTGCAACTCGACAGCAACTGCGCGCGATGGAACAATGCCCGATGACATCGATATCGATCCACGCGGTGGAATGCGATTACGAGAGAGTAATTAAACGGAATTGAACATTTCGATGGGACACGAGCGGCGCGGTGCAGAAAAATTATACGATTATGTACAAACACTAGGGCGAGTGTGTTTTAGACTTTCGAGAGAGTAAGATCGGGAAAATAATACTTCGTTTGGCAAAGTTTATCCCTTCCCCGTAACATGCTCAATTCTGAATAAAATAGCATAATGGTATAATAACAATAATGATACTAACACTATTTGTGAAAAGGAAATAAGATAGAATAAAACAGAATAGAGAAGAGAGAGAAAGAAACGAGAAAGAAAATATGAAGAGAGAAAGAGAAGAAAAAAGAGAAACGGCACAGGCAATATCTGGAATGAGATATAGGTCCATCGGAAAGCAAGAGAGCAGGGAAGTGCGCAAAATTCGAGAAATTACTTAGACAGCAAGTCGATATTTGCACAGCATAGGTGAACCCATTGAGTCGGTGACGAACTGGTCTCTATTGATAGCAAAGATTGGCCCATAGACAACGTGCACTGAAGAGGAAGTACATGGGAGAATACGAGCGAGAGTGACTGACAGTCGGGAGAGCTAGAAGAGAGGAGCAGAATGGAAACTGACATATGCTCCAGGAGTGAGCACAGACGTGAATTACCCCCGCAAAAAAACTGAAATAGAAGGACTACAACGGATTCCTGAAAGAGCGTTTTCAGGAGACGCTAGAGCACAAGAGAGAGAGCGGAAGAGAGCGAGAAATGTGAGAATAGAGAGAGCGAGCGACGAGGAGAAAATATAGGTTAGGAAATTCGCGAAATGAATTTCCGTGTTAATTACGCGGGCGAAGCGAGAAATACAACATGTGGGGAGACGAGAGAGCGCGCACAAAACACTGTCGCTCTTAAAACAGCGCTCCGAGACACAACGAAATCGTAATTTCAGCCAAAGATGGGGAGACCGGTACCGGCGCGCTTCCAAGCGCGGCTGCAACTCGACAGCAACTGCGCGCGATGGAACAATGCCCGATGACATCGATATCGATCCACGCGGTGGAATGCGATTACGAGAGAGTAATTAAACGGAATTGAACATTTCGATGGGACACGAGCGACGCGGCACAGAAAAATTATACGATTATGTACAAACACTAGGGAGAGTGTGTTTTAGAATTTCGAGAGAGTAAGATCGGGAAAATAATACTTCGTTTGGCAAAGTTTATCCCTTCCCCGTAACATGCTCGATTCCGAATAAAATAGCATCATGGTATAAAAACAATAATGATACTCACACTATTTGAAAAAATAAAATAAGATAGAATAAAACAGAATGGAGAAGAGAGAGAAAGAAAGGAGAAAGAAAATAAGAAGGGAGAAAGAGAAGAAAAAAGGTGTACGTGAATCCGTGTATCGAGCAAACAATTGATGGCTGTCGAGTGCACCGAGTCTACATATTTGCGGGGCGGAGTTTGCATGAGTCCTGCCATGTATAGCAATTAATGGAATAAATGTACCGACTCGCTTGAAAATGTCTTGCGAGAGTAAAGGAGGGAGAACAGAGAGTAATTAAAGTACTCACCTACTTAATTCAGCAGGTCGACAGCAGTGGAGCATGGTTGAACTCATGAAATCCGCAGCCCTCGTAACACCAAGCCCGGAGAAAACTGGAACAGCATCGTGCAGAGCAGTGAGATAGAAGGGAGAAATGCTGTAGGCAAGGGTGGGATTCAAGGGAGTGAAGGATTAGCTGAAATTGGCAACAATCGGTGTGTGCGACAAAAGTCTGGAAATACAGAAACCGACGTAAATGGACAGAGGGATGCACGGAAACGGCACAGCCAATATCTGGAATGAGATATAGGTCCATCGGAGAGCAAGAGAGCAGGGAAGTGCGCAAAATTCGAGAAATTACTTAGACAGCAAGTCGATATTTGCACAGCATAGGTGAACCCATTGAGTCGGTGACGAACTGGTCTCTATTGATAGCAAAGATTGGCCCATAGACAACGTGCACTGAAGAGGAAGTACATGGGAGAATACGAGCGAGAGTGACTGACAGTCGGGAAAGCTAGAAGAGAGGAGCAGAATGGAAACTGACATATGCTCCAGGAGTGAGCACAGACGTGAATTACCCCCGCAAAAAAACTGAAATAGAAGGACTACAACGGATTCCTGAAAGAGCGTTTTCAGGAGACGCTAGAGCACAAGAGAGAGAGAGCGGAAGAGAGCGAGAAGTTGAGAATAGAGAGAGCGAGCGACGAGGAGAAAATATAGGTTAGGAAATTCGCGAAATGAATTTCCGTGTTAATTACGCGAGCGAAGCGAGAAATACAACATGTGGGGAGGCGAGAGAGCGCGCACAAAACACTGTCGCACTTAAAACAGCGCTCCGAGACACAACGAAATCGTAATTTCAGCAAAAGATGGGGAGACCGGTACCGGCGCGCTTCCAAGCGCGGCTGCAACTCGACAGCAACTGCGTGCGATGGAACAATGCCCGATAACATCGATATCGATCCACGCGGTGGAATGCGATTACGAGAGAGTAATTAAACGGAATTGAACATTTCGATGGGACACGAGCGACGCGGCACAGAAAAATTATACGATTATGTACAAACACTAGGGAGAGTGTGTTTTAGAACTTCCAGAGAGTAAGATCGGGAAAATAATACTTCGTTTGGAAAAGTTTATCCCTTCCCCGCAACATGCTCAATTCCGAATAAAATAGCATAATGGTATAAAAACAATAATGATACTCACACTATTTGAAAAAAGAAAATAATATAGAATAAAACAGAATGGAGAAGAGAGAGAAAGAAAGGAGAAAGAAAATAAGAAGGGAGAAAGAGAAGAAAAAAGGTGTACGTGAATCCGTGTATCGAGCAAACAATTGATGGCTGTCGAGTGCACCGAGTCTACATATTTGCGGGGCGGAGTTTGCATGAGTCCTGCCATGTATAGCAATTAATGGAATAAATGTACCGACTCGCTTGAAAATGTCTTGCGAGAGTAAAGGAGGAAGAACAGAGTAATTAAAGTACTCACCTACTTAATTCAGCAAGACGACAGCAGTGGAGCATGGTTGAATTCGTGAAATCCGCAGCCCTGATAACACCAAGCACGGAGAAAACTGAAACACCATCGTGCAGAGCAGTGAGATAGAAGGGAGTAATGCTGTAGGCAAGGGTGGGATTCAAGGGAATGAAGGAATAGTTGAAATTGGCAACAATCGGTGTGTGCGACAAAAGTCTGGAAATACAGAAACCGACGTAAATGGACAGAGGGATGCACGGAAACGGCACAGCCAATATCTGGAATGAGATATAGGTCCATCGGAGAGCAAGAGAGCAGGGAAGTGCGCAAAATTCGAGAAATTACTTAGACAGCAAGTCGATATTTGCACAGCATAGGTGAACCCATTGAGTCGGTGACGAACTGGTCTCTATTGACAGCAAAGATTGGCCCATAGACAACGTGCACTGAAGAGGAAGTACATGGGAGAATACGAGCGAGATTGACTGACAGTCGGGAGAGCTGCTAGAAGAGAGGAGCAGAATGGAAACTGACATATGCTCCAGGAGTGAGCACAGACGTGAATTACCCCCGCAAAAAAACTGAAATAGAAGGACTACAACCGATTCCTGAAAGAGCGTTTTCAGGAGACGCTAGAGCACAAGAGAGAGAGAGAGCGGAAGAGAGCGAGAAGTGTGAGAATAGAGAGAGCGAGCGACGAGGAGAAAATATAGGTTAGGAAATTCGCGAAATGAATTTCCGTGTTAATTACGCGGGCGAAGCGAGAAATCAGGAGACTCGGTAGAGTCTCGCGCCAAGTAGTAGTTATATATATAGTACAGCGCGCGACTACTGAGGATACTTATCCCGAAGTGTAGCGGTTTTCGTCCGCTATAAAACTTTCACCTCGATTTATGGAAAAGTTACAGCTCCAAGGATTTATTTCTAAATTTTGTATTTTTTCGTTGATTTTTCTGAATCGAATGAGCTAAGAATCAAGCGAATCGGTTCAGTCGTTCAAGAGATATGGATTTCTCCTGCTTATTCTTCTCGTGAAAACGGCAAGGCAAATTAAGATTCATCAGGGGAACTAATTCCTAAAAATGTGGTTTTCACTTTTCTCATACGAGATGGCAGCAAACGGGAATATCGTATTTACGTTACCGATCTATAATCTGTAATCTGTGTCATACCGACACATTGGTTAAGCCAGTTATGCCATGGCTGGTTATGTGTCATAATGGTTATGTGATACAGTCCAATTTTATTATTTTATTTTATTCCAGATTCCATGCTTTTATTTAGTTAATAAAAGAGTATAGTGTCCTTGCCCCTGTCCCTGTAATCTTGTCATTATTAAGAATTATGAAGTGTCAAATGTGTTTGGTGAACGAGTGCTGATTTCCAATAATTAAAATTGTCAAGAGTGTAGCATATTTATCTTTAAAGCAATATTAGCAATTATTTATTTACAGTTCAAGGGAATGCTCGGTATTAATAATCAGTACTTGCTCAAACTAATTTCAGTACATTAGGTTTGCGCTCCGTCAGCTAGGTATTTGACAGTCAGGAATAATTTGTAAAGTGTTAAGTCCAATCATTTAAAATTTCAATATATTATAGCTATTGGGAATCTCTCTTTTGCTACTCTGAATCATTATTTGATTTAACGCTTCAGAATTATAATATATAAACCAAGCAGAATGCTCATAGGCAATCTAATTTAGTTGTATTATGATCATGACTGTCAAGTTCATCGCTCAAGGAACACTTCAGCTAAAGAATAAAATGAATCAAGCAAGCAATAATTATCAATCATGTGTCATTAAGCGATATACTATCTATTGATAATCAGTACTTGCTTAGTAAATTTCATTACTTTAGGTTTGCGCTTCGTGAGCTAGGTATTTGACAGTCAGGAATAATTTGTAAAGTGTTAAGTCCAATCATTTAAAATTTCAATATATTATAGCTATTGGGAATCCCTCTTTTGCTACTCTGAATCATTATTTGATTGAACGCTTTAGAATTATAATATATAAACCAAGCAGAATGCTCATAGGCAATCTAATTTAGTTGTATCATGATCATGACTGTCAAGTTCATCGCTCAAGGAACACTTCAGCTAAAGAATTAAATGAATTAAGCAAGCAATAATTATCAATCATGTGTCATTTAGCGACATACTAGCTATTGGTAATCAGTACTTATTTAACAAATTTTATTACATTAGATTATGCGCTCCCTGAGCTACGCATTTGGCTGTCAAGATACACCAATGTTAGAGTGCGTGTGAGGGTATAGCTTATCTAATTTGCAATTTAAATGCATCCTAGCTATTGGTAATTTTTCTTTTGCTAATGTGAATTTGTCAAGTGCAAAGTATATTATCTGAGGAATCTATATTCTCACATTCAGCTCAATTTCTTAGATCTCCTCCTATGTGCATGATTAAGTTATAAATACATTGTAACATTAAAGTTACATTATAACATAAACATGCACATAGATGATGGTGCATATTTGAACAGAAATGGCACTTGACATTTTAATAAAATTTTACTTTTATATTTATTAATTAAACCATTGATAAATACTTAGAATTTTTATTGTCTTTATTGTTAAGCATTAACTAACAAAAAGGCATGAAATCCGTCGAAAAACATTAAACTGCAAAAAATTCGTCAAGTAGCAGTTTGATTTTCCCACAAAAATGAAACATTGATAAATAATTAAAAATTTTATTGCCTTTATTGTTAAGCATTAACTAACAAAAAGACATGAAATCCGTACAAAAACATTAAAATGTAAGAAAATGCGCCAAGTAGCAGTTGGATTTCCCCACAAAAATATAACAAATATAATATACAATGAAATATAACAAAAAAAAATAGATATCATACAAGAAAGCCAAGCTTTCATTCAAAGATATCTCGATTTAACTCGCATTAGCAATTAACAATAAATTAACAATAAATTACCGATTAACAATACAAAAAATCTTGGCGTGTGCGCGCTTCATTCGAGGCACTTGCTCCGGTAATATTACTAAAAAGCTTTTAAAGAAACATATACGCGATGAACTGAGAGAACCTCCTTCTTATCAATATCGAGGAAAATGATCTCCTTGTCAGTTATGTTGGAGGCAAAAATGGGATAACAAGGCCGCTGTATTATAGTATATATGATTGAAAATGAAAGATTTATTAGGATTTACTCATATTGTAGTAAAGTCCGTGTTAGGTTCAACACCAGTACTACCGAACAAGTCGAAATTACTTTTTTTTACGTGGTTCGATATAACACCATAACAATCATCGGTAGTTCTAGTGTTAAATCAGTCTTCCATTGCCTTTTTACCTCACAATGAAGCGCGCACACGCCAAGATTTTTTGTATTGTTAATCGGTAATTTATTGTTAATTTATTGTTAATTGCTAATGCGAGTTAAATCGAGATATCTTTGAATGAAAGCTTGGCTTTCTTGTATGATATCTATTTTTTTTTGTTATATTTCATTGTATATTATATTTGTTATATTTTTGTGGGGAAATCCAACTGCTACTTGGCGCATTTTCTTACATTTTAATGTTTTTGTACGGATACAACATGTGGGGAGACGAGAGAGCGCGCACAAAACACTGTCACACTCAAAACAGCGCTCCGAGACACAACGAAATCGTAATTTCAGCAAAAGATGGGGAGACCGGTACCGGCGCGCTTCCAAGCGCGGCTGCAACTCGACAGCAACTGCGCGCGATGGAACAATGCCCGATGACATCGATATCGATCCACGCGGTGGAATGCGATTACGAGAGAGTAATTAAACGGAATTGAACATTTCGATGGGACACGAGCGACGCGGCACAGAAAAATTATACGATTATGTACAAACACTAGGGAGAGTGTGTTTTAGAACTTCCAGAGAGTAAGATCGGGAAAATAATACTTCGTTTGGAAAAGTTTATCCCTTCCCCGCAACATGCTCAATTCCGAATAAAATAGCATAATGGTATAAAAACAATAATGATACTCACACTATTTGAAAAAAGAAAATAATATAGAATAAAACAGAATGGAGAAGAGAGAGAAAGAAAGGAGAAAGAAAATAAGAAGGGAGAAAGAGAAGAAAAAAGGTGTACGTGAATCCGTGTATCGAGCAAACAATTGATGGCTGTCGAGTGCACCGAGTCTACATATTTGCGGGGCGGAGTTTGCATGAGTCCTGCCATGTATAGCAATTAATGGAATAAATGTACCGACTCGCTTGAAAATGTCTTGCGAGAGTAAAGGAGGAAGAACAGAGTAATTAAAGTACTCACCTACTTAATTCAGCAAGACGACAGCAGTGGAGCATGGTTGAATTCGTGAAATCCGCAGCCCTGATAACACCAAGCACGGAGAAAACTGAAACACCATCGTGCAGAGCAGTGAGATAGAAGGGAGTAATGCTGTAGGCAAGGGTGGGATTCAAGGGAATGAAGGAATAGTTGAAATTGGCAACAATCGGTGTGTGCGACAAAAGTCTGGAAATACAGAAACCGACGTAAATGGACAGAGGGATGCACGGAAACGGCACAGCCAATATCTGGAATGAGATATAGGTCCATCGGAGAGCAAGAGAGCAGGGAACTGCGCAAAATTCGAGAAATTACTTAGACAGCAAGTCGATATTTGCACAGCATAGGTGAACCCATTAAGTCGGTGACGAACTGGTCTCTATTGATAGCAAAGATTGGCCCATAGACAACGTGCACTGAAGAGGAAGTACATGGGAGAATACGAGCGAGACTGACTGACAGTCGGGAGAGCTGCTAGAAGAGAGGAGCAGAATGGAAACTGACATATGCTCCAGGAGTGAGCACAGACGTGAATTACCCCCGCAAAAAAACTGAAATAGAAGGACTACAACGGATTCCTGAAAGAGCGTTTTCAGGAGACGCTAGAGCACAAGAGAGAGAGAGAGAGCGGAAGAGAGCGAGAAGTGTGAGAATAGAGAGAGCGAGCGACGAGGAGAAAATATAGGTTAGGAAATTCGCGAAATGAATTTCCGTGTTAATTACGCGGGCGAAGCGAGAAATACAACATGTGGGGAGACGAGAGAGCGCGCACAAAACACTGTCACACTCAAAACAGCACTCCGAGACACAACGAAATCGTAATTTCAGCAAAAGATGGGGAGACCGGTACCGGCACGCTTCCAAGCGCGGCTGCAACTCGACAGCAACTGCGCGCGATGGAACAATGCCCGATGACATCGATATCGATCCACGCGGTGGAATGCGATTACGAGAGAGTAATTAAACGGAATTGAACATTTCGATGGGACACGAGCGGCGCGGTGCAGAAAAATTATACGATTATGTACAAACACTAGGGAGAGTGTGTTTTAGAACTTCCAGAGAGTAAGATCGGGAAAATAATACTTCGTTTGGAAAAGTTTATCCCTTCCCCGCAACATGCTCAATTCCGAATAAAATAGCATAATGGTATAAAAACAATAATGATACTCACACTATTTGAAAAAATAAAATAAGATAGAATAAAACAGAATCGAGAAGAGAGAGAAAGAAAGGAGAAAGAAAATAAGAAGGGAGAAAGAGAAGAAAAAAGGTGTACGTGAATCCGTGTATCGAGCAAACAATTGATGGCTGTCGAGTGCACCGAGTCTACATATTTGCGGGGCGGAGTTTGCATGAGTCCTGCCATGTATAGCAATTAATGGAATAAATGTACCGACTCGCTTGAAAATGTCTTGCGAGAGTAAAGGAGGGAGAACAGAGTAATTAAAGTACTCACCTACTTAATTCAGCAAGACGACAGCAGTGGAGCATGGTTGAATTCATGAAATCCGCAGCCCTCATAACACCAAGCACGGAGAAAACTGAAACAGCATCGTGGAGAGCAGTGAGATAGAAGGGAGAAGTGCTGCAGGCAAGAGTGGGATTCATGGGAGTGAAGGATTAGCTGAAATTGGCAACAATCGGTGTGTGCGACAAAAGTCTGGAAATACAGAAACCGACGTAAATGGACAGAGGGATGCACGGAAACGGCACAGCCAATATCTGGAATGAGATATAGGTCCATCGGAGAGCAAGAGAGCAGGGAAGTGCGCAAAATTCGAGAAATTACTTAGACAGCAAGTCGATATTTGCACAGCATAGGTGAACCCATTGAGTCGGTGACGAACTGGTCTCTATTGACAGCAAAGATTGGCCCATAGACAACGTGCACTGAAGAGGAAGTACATGGGAGAATACGAGCGAGACTGACTGACAGTCGGGAGAGCTGCTAGAAGAGAGGAGCAGAATGGAAACTGACATATGCTCCAGGAGTGAGCACAGACGTGAATTACCCCCGCAAAAAAACTGAAATAGAAGGACTACAACGGATTCCTGAAAGAGCGTTTTCAGGAGACGCTAGAGCACAAGAGAGAGAGCGGAAGAGAGCGAGAAGTGTGAGAATAGAGAGAGCGAGCGACGTGGAGAAAATATAGGTTAGGAAATTCGCGAAATGAATTTCCGTGTTAATTACGCGGGCGAAGCGAGAAATACAACATGTGGGGAGACGAGAGAGCGCGCACAAAACACTGTCGCACTTAAAACAGCGCTCCGAGACACAACGAAATCGTAATTTCAGCCAAAGATGGGGAGACCGGTACCGGCGCGCTTCCAAGCGCGGCTGCAACTCGACAGCAACTGCGCGCGATGGAACAATGCCCGATAACATCGATATCGATCCACGCGGTGGAATGCGATTACGAGAGAGGAATTAAACGGAATTGAACATTTCGATGGGACACGAGCGACGCGGCACAGAAAAATTATACGATTATGTACAAACACTAGGGAGAGTGTGTTTTAGAATTTCGAGAGAGTAAGATCGGGAAAATAATACTTCGTTTGGCAAAGTTTATCCCTTCCCCGTAACATGCTCGATTCCGAATAAAATAGCATCATGGTATAAAAACAATAATGATACTCACACTATTTGAAAAAATAAAATAAGATAGAATAAAACAGAATGGAGAAGAGAGAGAAAGAAAGGAGAAAGAAAATAAGAAGGGAGAAAGAGAAGAAAAAAGGTGTACGTGAATCCGTGTATCGAGCAAACAATTGATGGCTGTCGAGTGCACCGAGTCTACATATTTGCGGGGCGGAGTTTGCATGAGTCCTGCCATGTATAGCAATTAATGGAATAAATGTACCGACTGGCTTGAAAATGTCTTGCGAGAGTAAAGGAGGGAGAACAGAGTAATCCGTCCAAAAACATTAAAATGTAAGAAAATGCGCCAAGTAGCAGTTGGATTTCCCCCAAAATTGAAATATAACAAAAAAGATAATAGATATCATACAAGAAAGCCAAGTTTTCATTCAAAGATACCTCGATTTAATTCGCATTAGCAATTAATAATAAATTAACAATAATTTAGCGATTAACAATAAAAAAACTTGGCGTGTGCACGCTTCATTGCGAGGTAAAAAGACAATGGGAAACTGATTCAAACCCAAAACTGACTTTACTAGAATTTAATTTCTTTAAAAGTTTTTTTAGCAATATTACCAGAGCAAGTGCCTCGAATGAAGGGCGCACACGCCAAGTTTTTTTATTGTTAATCGCTAAATTATTGTTAATTTATTATTAATTGCTAATGCGAATTAAATCGAGGTATCTTTGAATGAAAACTTGGCTTTCTTGTATGATATCTATTATCTTTTTTGTTATATTTCAATTTTGGGGGAAATCCAACTGCTAGTTGGCGCATTTTCTTACATTTTAATGTTTTTGGACGGATTTCATGTCTTTTTGTTAGTTAATGCTTTACAATAAAGACAATCAAATTTCTAATTATTTATTAATGTTTCAATTTTGTGGGAAAATCAAACTGCTACTTGGCGCATTTTTTTTTACAGTTTAATGTTTTTGGACGGATTTCACGTCTTTTTGTTAGTTAATGCTTTACAATAAAGACAATCAAATTTCTAATTATTTATCAATGTTTCAATTTTATGGGAAAATCAAACTGCTACTTGGCGCATTTTTTACAGTTTAATGTTTTTGGACGGATTTCATGTCTTTTTGTTAGTTGATGCTTAACAATAAAGACAATAAAAATTCAAAGTATTTATCAATGGTTTAATTAATAAATTTAAAAGTAAAATTTTATTAAAATGTTCAAATATGCACCATCACCTATGTGCATGTTTATGTTATAATGTAAGTTTAATGTTACAATGTATTTATAACTTAATCATGCACATAGGAGGAGATCTAAGAAATTGAGCTGAATGTGAGAATATAGATTCCCTACATAATATATAGCTTGCACTTAACAAATTCAATATTCCGAAGTTAAAAAATATGAGATTTACAGCTTGCCTAATATAATTTAAAATTTTAACTTTAGTCTGTTGGAAGTTAGAAGCATGCTAGTAATTGGTAATAATTAGCACCTGTTTACTGATTCTCAATAGCTAGGGTGCATTTAAATTGCAGATTAGATAAGCTACACCCTCATACACACTTTAACTTTGGTATATCTGTATATACCAAATATCAGTACCAAATGCATAGGTCACAGGGCACACAATCTAAAGTAATGAAATTTACTAAACAAGTACTGATTACCAATAGCTATTATATCCCTAAACGACATGTGATTGGTTATTAGTACTTGGTTACATCATTTTAGTTCTTTAGCTGAAGCGTTCCTTGAACAATGAACTTGACAGTCAAGATACAAATTAGACTGCGTATGAGCATTTGGCTTGGTTTATATATTTTAATTGTAAAGCATTAAATCAAAAAATGATTCAGATTAGCAAAAGAGAGATTCCTAATAGCTAGAATGTAATGAAATTAGAAATAATTTGATTTAATACTTTACAAGTTATTCCTGACTGTCAAGTGCCTAGCTGATGGAGCGCAAACCTAAAGTGCTGAAATTAGTTTGATTTAAAGGTCTGAAAATTGTTCAGTGCGTAGCACAACAATCACTTAATCATTTTAGCTCTTTAGCTGAAGCGTGCCTTGAGCAACAAACTTGACAGTCTCAATACAACCACACTAAATTAGGCTGCGTATGAGCATATCGCTTGGTTAATAGTATAACACTAAAACATAAAATCAAACAATGATTCAGATTAGCAAAGGAGCGATTATCAATAGCCAGAATCCACTGAAATTGTAAATGATTTGACTTAATACTTTACAAGTTATATTTGATAAGCTATATATGCAAGCTCTCTCATTCTCAGTCTAGTTTTTTTATGTATCCTGACTATCAAGTGCCTAGCTGACAGAGTGCAAACCTAAAGTGCTGAAATTAGTCTACGTAAGCAACTACTGATTACCAATAGCTAGCATTCCCTTAAATTGTAAATAATTGCTAACTAATTATTGGTTAAAAGATTCATATGCTAGACACTTGAGAATTTTAGCTATTGATAATGAGCACTTATTTACCAAATACAGTGAACAGTCATTTGTGAATTACGCACTTAACACTTTTGACATTTCATAATTCTCAATAGTCACAAGATAACAGGAACAGGGGCAAGGATAGTATGCTCTTTTATTAACTAAATAAAGAATTGAACCTGAAAAGCAAATAATAAAAATAAAATCGGAATAATCGGACTGTGTCACATAACCAGCCATGGCATAACCGGCTTAGCCAATGTGTCGGTAACGTAAACACAACACAGCCATATTATCTCCGCAGCCCGCAGCATTTCTGATTGCTGCCATCTCGTATGAAAAAAGTGAAAGTTACATTTTTAGGAATTCTGCATGAATCCCATGACTCTTAATCCGCCTTGCCTTTACTACGAGAATAATAACGAGGTGAAATTCATATCTCCTGAATGACTGAACCGATTCGCTTGATTCTTGGCTCATTCGATTCAGAAAAATCAACGAAAAAATACAAAATTCAGAAATAAATCCTTGGAGCTGTAACTTTTACATAAATCGAGGTGAAAGTTTTATAGCAGACGATAACCGCTACACTTCGGGAGAAGTATCCTCGGTAGTCGCGCGCTGTACTATATATATAACTACTACTTGGCGCGAGACTCTACCGAGTCTCCTGATTAAAATACTCACCTACTTAATTCAGCAAGACGACAGCAGTGGAGCATGGTTGAATTCATGAAATCCGCAGCACTCATAACACCAAGCACGGAGAAAACTGAAACAGCATCGTGCAGAGCAGTGAGATAGAAGGGAGAAATGCTGTAGGCAAGGGTGGGATTCAAGGGAGTGAAGGAATAGCTGAAATTGGCAACAATCGGTGTGTGCGACAAAAGTCTGGAAATACAGAAACCGACGTAAATGGACAGAGGGATGCACGGAAACGGCACAGCCAATATCTGGAATGAGATATAGGTCCATCGGAGAGCAAGAGAGCAGGGAAGTGCGCAAAATTCGAGAAATTACTTAGACAGCAAGTCGATATTTGCACAGCATAGGTGAACCCATTGAGTCGGTGACGTACTGGTCTCTATTGATAGCAAAGGTTAGCCGATAGACAACGTGCACTGAAGAGGAAGTACATGGGAGAATACGAGCGAGAGTGACTGACAGTCGGGAGAGCTAGAAGAGAGGAGCAGAATGGAAACTGACATATGCTCCAGGAGTGAGCACAGACGTGAATTACCCCCGCAAAAAAACTGAAATAGAAGGACTACAACGGATTCCTGAAAGAGCGTTTTCAGGAGACGCTAGAGCACAAGAGAGAGAGAGCGGAAGAGAGCGAGAAGTTGAGAATAGAGAGAGCGAGCGACGAGGAGAAAATATAGGTTAGGAAATTCGCGAAATGAATTTCCGTGTTAATTACGCGAGCGAAGCGAGAAATACAACATGTGGGGAGACGAGAGAGCGCGCACAAAACACTGTCGCACTTAAAACAGCGCTCCGAGACACAACGAAATCGTAATTTCAGCAAAAGATGGGGAGACCGGTACCGGCGCGCTTCCAAGCGCGGCTGCAACTCGACAGCAACTGCGCGCGATGGAACAATGCCCGATGACATCGATATCGATCCACGCGGTGGAATGCGATTACGAGAGAGTAATTAAACGGAATTGAACATTTCGATGGGACACGAGCGACGCGGCACAGAAAAATTATACGATTATGTACAAACACTAGGGAGAGTGTGTTTTAGAACTTCCAGAGAGTAAGATCGGGAAAATAATACTTCGTTTGGAAAAGTTTATCCCTTCCCCGCAACATGCTCAATTCCGAATAAAATAGCATAATGGTATAAAAACAATAATGATACTCACACTATTTGAAAAAAGAAAATAATATAGAATAAAACAGAATGGAGAAGAGAGAGAAAGAAAGGAGAAAGAAAATAAGAAGGGAGAAAGAGAAGAAAAAAGGTGTACGTGAATCCGTGTATCGAGCAAACAATTGATGGCTGTCGAGTGCACCGAGTCTACATATTTGCGGGGCGGAGTTTGCATGAGTCCTGCCATGTATAGCAATTAATGGAATAAATGTACCGACTCGCTTGAAAATATCTTGCGAGAGTAAAGGAGGAAGAACAGAGTAATTAAAGTACTCACCTACTTAATTCAGCAAGACGACAGCAGTGGAGCATGGTTGAACTCATGAAATCCGCAGCCCTCGTAACACCAAGCACGGAGAAAACTGAAACAGCATCGTGCAGAGCAGTGAGATAGAAGGGAGAAATGCTGTAGGCAAGGGTGGGATTCAAGGGAGTGAAGGATTAGCTGAAATTGGCAACAATCGGTGTGTGCGACAAAAGTCTGGAAATACAGAAACCGACGTAAATGGACAGAGGGATGCACGGAAACGGCACAGGCAATATCTGGAATGAGATATAGGTCCATCGGAGAGCAAGAGAGCAGGGAAGTGCGCAAAATTCGAGAAATTACTTAGACAGCAAGTCGATATTTGCACAGCATAGGTGAACCCATTGAGTCGGTGACGAACTGGTCTCTATTAACAGCAAAGATTGGCCCATAGACAACGTGCACTGAAGAGGAAGTACATGGGAGAATACGAGCGAGAGTGACTGACAGTCGGGAGAGCTAGAAGAGAGGAGCAGAATGGAAACTGACATATGCTCCAGGAGTGAGCACAGACGTGAATTACCCCCGCAAAAAAACTGAAATAGAAGGACTACAACCGATTCCTGAAAGAGCGTTTTCAGGAGACGCTAGAGCACAAGAGAGAGAGAGAGCGGAAGAGAGCGAGAAGTGTGAGAATAGAGAGAGCGAGCGACGAGGAGAAAATATAGGTTAGGAAATTCGCGAAATGAATTTCCGTGTTAATTACGCGGGCGAAGCGAGAAATACAACATGTGGGGAGACGAGAGAGCGCGCACAAAACACTGTCACACTCAAAACAGCGCTCCGAGACACAACGAAATCGTAATTTCAGCAAAAGATGGGGAGACCGGTACCGGCGCGCTTCCAAGCGCGGCTGCAACTCGACAGCAACTGCGCGCGATGGAACAATGCCCGATGACATCGATATCGATCCACGCGGTGGAATGCGATTACGAGAGAGTAATTAAACGGAATTGAACATTTCGATGGGACACGAGCGGCGCGGTGCAGAAAAATTATACGATTATGTACAAACACTAGGGCGAGTGTGTTTTAGACTTTCGAGAGAGTAAGATCGGGAAAATAATACTTCGTTTGGCAAAGTTTATCCCTTCCCCGTAACATGCTCAATTCTGAATAAAATAGCATAATGGTATAATAACAATAATGATACTAACACTATTTGTGAAAAGGAAATAAGATAGAATAAAACAGAATAGAGAAGAGAGAGAAAGAAACGAGAAAGAAAATATGAAGAGAGAAAGAGAAGAAAAAAGAGAAACGGCACAGGCAATATCTGGAATGAGATATAGGTCCATCGGAAAGCAAGAGAGCAGGGAAGTGCGCAAAATTCGAGAAATTACTTAGACAGCAAGTCGATATTTGCACAGCATAGGTGAACCCATTGAGTCGGTGACGAACTGGTCTCTATTGATAGCAAAGATTGGCCCATAGACAACGTGCACTGAAGAGGAAGTACATGGGAGAATACGAGCGAGAGTGACTGACAGTCGGGAGAGCTAGAAGAGAGGAGCAGAATGGAAACTGACATATGCTCCAGGAGTGAGCACAGACGTGAATTACCCCCGCAAAAAAACTGAAATAGAAGGACTACAACGGATTCCTGAAAGAGCGTTTTCAGGAGACGCTAGAGCACAAGAGAGAGAGCGGAAGAGAGCGAGAAATGTGAGAATAGAGAGAGCGAGCGACGAGGAGAAAATATAGGTTAGGAAATTCGCGAAATGAATTTCCGTGTTAATTACGCGGGCGAAGCGAGAAATACAACATGTGGGGAGACGAGAGAGCGCGCACAAAACACTGTCGCTCTTAAAACAGCGCTCCGAGACACAACGAAATCGTAATTTCAGCCAAAGATGGGGAGACCGGTACCGGCGCGCTTCCAAGCGCGGCTGCAACTCGACAGCAACTGCGCGCGATGGAACAATGCCCGATGACATCGATATCGATCCACGCGGTGGAATGCGATTACGAGAGAGTAATTAAACGGAATTGAACATTTCGATGGGACACGAGCGACGCGGCACAGAAAAATTATACGATTATGTACAAACACTAGGGAGAGTGTGTTTTAGAATTTCGAGAGAGTAAGATCGGGAAAATAATACTTCGTTTGGCAAAGTTTATCCCTTCCCCGTAACATGCTCGATTCCGAATAAAATAGCATCATGGTATAAAAACAATAATGATACTCACACTATTTGAAAAAATAAAATAAGATAGAATAAAACAGAATGGAGAAGAGAGAGAAAGAAAGGAGAAAGAAAATAAGAAGGGAGAAAGAGAAGAAAAAAGGTGTACGTGAATCCGTGTATCGAGCAAACAATTGATGGCTGTCGAGTGCACCGAGTCTACATATTTGCGGGGCGGAGTTTGCATGAGTCCTGCCATGTATAGCAATTAATGGAATAAATGTACCGACTCGCTTGAAAATGTCTTGCGAGAGTAAAGGAGGGAGAACAGAGAGTAATTAAAGTACTCACCTACTTAATTCAGCAGGTCGACAGCAGTGGAGCATGGTTGAACTCATGAAATCCGCAGCCCTCGTAACACCAAGCCCGGAGAAAACTGGAACAGCATCGTGCAGAGCAGTGAGATAGAAGGGAGAAATGCTGTAGGCAAGGGTGGGATTCAAGGGAGTGAAGGATTAGCTGAAATTGGCAACAATCGGTGTGTGCGACAAAAGTCTGGAAATACAGAAACCGACGTAAATGGACAGAGGGATGCACGGAAACGGCACAGCCAATATCTGGAATGAGATATAGGTCCATCGGAGAGCAAGAGAGCAGGGAAGTGCGCAAAATTCGAGAAATTACTTAGACAGCAAGTCGATATTTGCACAGCATAGGTGAACCCATTGAGTCGGTGACGAACTGGTCTCTATTGATAGCAAAGATTGGCCCATAGACAACGTGCACTGAAGAGGAAGTACATGGGAGAATACGAGCGAGAGTGACTGACAGTCGGGAAAGCTAGAAGAGAGGAGCAGAATGGAAACTGACATATGCTCCAGGAGTGAGCACAGACGTGAATTACCCCCGCAAAAAAACTGAAATAGAAGGACTACAACGGATTCCTGAAAGAGCGTTTTCAGGAGACGCTAGAGCACAAGAGAGAGAGAGCGGAAGAGAGCGAGAAGTTGAGAATAGAGAGAGCGAGCGACGAGGAGAAAATATAGGTTAGGAAATTCGCGAAATGAATTTCCGTGTTAATTACGCGAGCGAAGCGAGAAATACAACATGTGGGGAGGCGAGAGAGCGCGCACAAAACACTGTCGCACTTAAAACAGCGCTCCGAGACACAACGAAATCGTAATTTCAGCAAAAGATGGGGAGACCGGTACCGGCGCGCTTCCAAGCGCGGCTGCAACTCGACAGCAACTGCGTGCGATGGAACAATGCCCGATAACATCGATATCGATCCACGCGGTGGAATGCGATTACGAGAGAGTAATTAAACGGAATTGAACATTTCGATGGGACACGAGCGACGCGGCACAGAAAAATTATACGATTATGTACAAACACTAGGGAGAGTGTGTTTTAGAACTTCCAGAGAGTAAGATCGGGAAAATAATACTTCGTTTGGAAAAGTTTATCCCTTCCCCGCAACATGCTCAATTCCGAATAAAATAGCATAATGGTATAAAAACAATAATGATACTCACACTATTTGAAAAAAGAAAATAATATAGAATAAAACAGAATGGAGAAGAGAGAGAAAGAAAGGAGAAAGAAAATAAGAAGGGAGAAAGAGAAGAAAAAAGGTGTACGTGAATCCGTGTATCGAGCAAACAATTGATGGCTGTCGAGTGCACCGAGTCTACATATTTGCGGGGCGGAGTTTGCATGAGTCCTGCCATGTATAGCAATTAATGGAATAAATGTACCGACTCGCTTGAAAATGTCTTGCGAGAGTAAAGGAGGAAGAACAGAGTAATTAAAGTACTCACCTACTTAATTCAGCAAGACGACAGCAGTGGAGCATGGTTGAATTCGTGAAATCCGCAGCCCTGATAACACCAAGCACGGAGAAAACTGAAACACCATCGTGCAGAGCAGTGAGATAGAAGGGAGTAATGCTGTAGGCAAGGGTGGGATTCAAGGGAATGAAGGAATAGTTGAAATTGGCAACAATCGGTGTGTGCGACAAAAGTCTGGAAATACAGAAACCGACGTAAATGGACAGAGGGATGCACGGAAACGGCACAGCCAATATCTGGAATGAGATATAGGTCCATCGGAGAGCAAGAGAGCAGGGAAGTGCGCAAAATTCGAGAAATTACTTAGACAGCAAGTCGATATTTGCACAGCATAGGTGAACCCATTGAGTCGGTGACGAACTGGTCTCTATTGACAGCAAAGATTGGCCCATAGACAACGTGCACTGAAGAGGAAGTACATGGGAGAATACGAGCGAGATTGACTGACAGTCGGGAGAGCTGCTAGAAGAGAGGAGCAGAATGGAAACTGACATATGCTCCAGGAGTGAGCACAGACGTGAATTACCCCCGCAAAAAAACTGAAATAGAAGGACTACAACCGATTCCTGAAAGAGCGTTTTCAGGAGACGCTAGAGCACAAGAGAGAGAGAGAGCGGAAGAGAGCGAGAAGTGTGAGAATAGAGAGAGCGAGCGACGAGGAGAAAATATAGGTTAGGAAATTCGCGAAATGAATTTCCGTGTTAATTACGCGGGCGAAGCGAGAAATCAGGAGACTCGGTAGAGTCTCGCGCCAAGTAGTAGTTATATATATAGTACAGCGCGCGACTACTGAGGATACTTATCCCGAAGTGTAGCGGTTTTCGTCCGCTATAAAACTTTCACCTCGATTTATGGAAAAGTTACAGCTCCAAGGATTTATTTCTAAATTTTGTATTTTTTCGTTGATTTTTCTGAATCGAATGAGCTAAGAATCAAGCGAATCGGTTCAGTCGTTCAAGAGATATGGATTTCTCCTGCTTATTCTTCTCGTGAAAACGGCAAGGCAAATTAAGATTCATCAGGGGAACTAATTCCTAAAAATGTGGTTTTCACTTTTCTCATACGAGATGGCAGCAAACGGGAATATCGTATTTACGTTACCGATCTATAATCTGTAATCTGTGTCATACCGACACATTGGTTAAGCCAGTTATGCCATGGCTGGTTATGTGTCATAATGGTTATGTGATACAGTCCAATTTTATTATTTTATTTTATTCCAGATTCCATGCTTTTATTTAGTTAATAAAAGAGTATAGTGTCCTTGCCCCTGTCCCTGTAATCTTGTCATTATTAAGAATTATGAAGTGTCAAATGTGTTTGGTGAACGAGTGCTGATTTCCAATAATTAAAATTGTCAAGAGTGTAGCATATTTATCTTTAAAGCAATATTAGCAATTATTTATTTACAGTTCAAGGGAATGCTCGGTATTAATAATCAGTACTTGCTCAAACTAATTTCAGTACATTAGGTTTGCGCTCCGTCAGCTAGGTATTTGACAGTCAGGAATAATTTGTAAAGTGTTAAGTCCAATCATTTAAAATTTCAATATATTATAGCTATTGGGAATCTCTCTTTTGCTACTCTGAATCATTATTTGATTTAACGCTTCAGAATTATAATATATAAACCAAGCAGAATGCTCATAGGCAATCTAATTTAGTTGTATTATGATCATGACTGTCAAGTTCATCGCTCAAGGAACACTTCAGCTAAAGAATAAAATGAATCAAGCAAGCAATAATTATCAATCATGTGTCATTAAGCGATATACTATCTATTGATAATCAGTACTTGCTTAGTAAATTTCATTACTTTAGGTTTGCGCTTCGTGAGCTAGGTATTTGACAGTCAGGAATAATTTGTAAAGTGTTAAGTCCAATCATTTAAAATTTCAATATATTATAGCTATTGGGAATCCCTCTTTTGCTACTCTGAATCATTATTTGATTTAACGCTTTAGAATTATAATATATAAACCAAGCAGAATGCTCATAGGCAATCTAATTTAGTTGTATCATGATCATGACTGTCAAGTTCATCGCTCAAGGAACACTTCAGCTAAAGAATTAAATGAATTAAGCAAGCAATAATTATCAATCATGTGTCATTTAGCGACATACTAGCTATTGGTAATCAGTACTTATTTAACAAATTTTATTACATTAGATTATGCGCTCCCTGAGCTACGCATTTGGCTGTCAAGATACACCAATGTTAGAGTGCGTGTGAGGGTATAGCTTATCTAATTTGCAATTTAAATGCATCCTAGCTATTGGTAATTTTTCTTTTGCTAATGTGAATTTGTCAAGTGCAAAGTATATTATCTGAGGAATCTATATTCTCACATTCAGCTCAATTTCTTAGATCTCCTCCTATGTGCATGATTAAGTTATAAATACATTGTAACATTAAAGTTACATTATAACATAAACATGCACATAGATGATGGTGCATATTTGAACAGAAATGGCACTTGACATTTTAATAAAATTTTACTTTTATATTTATTAATTAAACCATTGATAAATACTTAGAATTTTTATTGTCTTTATTGTTAAGCATTAACTAACAAAAAGGCATGAAATCCGTCGAAAAACATTAAACTGCAAAAAATTCGTCAAGTAGCAGTTTGATTTTCCCACAAAAATGAAACATTGATAAATAATTAAAAATTTTATTGCCTTTATTGTTAAGCATTAACTAACAAAAAGACATGAAATCCGTACAAAAACATTAAAATGTAAGAAAATGCGCCAAGTAGCAGTTGGATTTCCCCACAAAAATATAACAAATATAATATACAATGAAATATAACAAAAAAAAATAGATATCATACAAGAAAGCCAAGCTTTCATTCAAAGATATCTCGATTTAACTCGCATTAGCAATTAACAATAAATTAACAATAAATTACCGATTAACAATACAAAAAATCTTGGCGTGTGCGCGCTTCATTCGAGGCACTTGCTCCGGTAATATTACTAAAAAGCTTTTAAAGAAACATATACGCGATGAACTGAGAGAACCTCCTTCTTATCAATATCGAGGAAAATGATCTCCTTGTCAGTTATGTTGGAGGCAAAAATGGGATAACAAGGCCGCTGTATTATAGTATATATGATTGAAAATGAAAGATTTATTAGGATTTACTCATATTGTAGTAAAGTCCGTGTTAGGTTCAACACCAGTACTACCGAACAAGTCGAAATTACTTTTTTTTACGTGGTTCGATATAACACCATAACAATCATCGGTAGTTCTAGTGTTAAATCAGTCTTCCATTGCCTTTTTACCTCACAATGAAGCGCGCACACGCCAAGATTTTTTGTATTGTTAATCGGTAATTTATTGTTAATTTATTGTTAATTGCTAATGCGAGTTAAATCGAGATATCTTTGAATGAAAGCTTGGCTTTCTTGTATGATATCTATTTTTTTTTGTTATATTTCATTGTATATTATATTTGTTATATTTTTGTGGGGAAATCCAACTGCTACTTGGCGCATTTTCTTACATTTTAATGTTTTTGTACGGATACAACATGTGGGGAGACGAGAGAGCGCGCACAAAACACTGTCACACTCAAAACAGCGCTCCGAGACACAACGAAATCGTAATTTCAGCAAAAGATGGGGAGACCGGTACCGGCGCGCTTCCAAGCGCGGCTGCAACTCGACAGCAACTGCGCGCGATGGAACAATGCCCGATGACATCGATATCGATCCACGCGGTGGAATGCGATTACGAGAGAGTAATTAAACGGAATTGAACATTTCGATGGGACACGAGCGACGCGGCACAGAAAAATTATACGATTATGTACAAACACTAGGGAGAGTGTGTTTTAGAACTTCCAGAGAGTAAGATCGGGAAAATAATACTTCGTTTGGAAAAGTTTATCCCTTCCCCGCAACATGCTCAATTCCGAATAAAATAGCATAATGGTATAAAAACAATAATGATACTCACACTATTTGAAAAAAGAAAATAATATAGAATAAAACAGAATGGAGAAGAGAGAGAAAGAAAGGAGAAAGAAAATAAGAAGGGAGAAAGAGAAGAAAAAAGGTGTACGTGAATCCGTGTATCGAGCAAACAATTGATGGCTGTCGAGTGCACCGAGTCTACATATTTGCGGGGCGGAGTTTGCATGAGTCCTGCCATGTATAGCAATTAATGGAATAAATGTACCGACTCGCTTGAAAATGTCTTGCGAGAGTAAAGGAGGAAGAACAGAGTAATTAAAGTACTCACCTACTTAATTCAGCAAGACGACAGCAGTGGAGCATGGTTGAATTCGTGAAATCCGCAGCCCTGATAACACCAAGCACGGAGAAAACTGAAACACCATCGTGCAGAGCAGTGAGATAGAAGGGAGTAATGCTGTAGGCAAGGGTGGGATTCAAGGGAATGAAGGAATAGTTGAAATTGGCAACAATCGGTGTGTGCGACAAAAGTCTGGAAATACAGAAACCGACGTAAATGGACAGAGGGATGCACGGAAACGGCACAGCCAATATCTGGAATGAGATATAGGTCCATCGGAGAGCAAGAGAGCAGGGAACTGCGCAAAATTCGAGAAATTACTTAGACAGCAAGTCGATATTTGCACAGCATAGGTGAACCCATTGAGTCGGTGACGAACTGGTCTCTATTGATAGCAAAGATTGGCCCATAGACAACGTGCACTGAAGAGGAAGTACATGGGAGAATACGAGCGAGACTGACTGACAGTCGGGAGAGCTGCTAGAAGAGAGGAGCAGAATGGAAACTGACATATGCTCCAGGAGTGAGCACAGACGTGAATTACCCCCGCAAAAAAACTGAAATAGAAGGACTACAACGGATTCCTGAAAGAGCGTTTTCAGGAGACGCTAGAGCACAAGAGAGAGAGCGGAAGAGAGCGAGAAGTGTGGGAATAGAGAGACCGAGCGACGAGGAGAAAATATAGGTTAGGAAATTCGAGAAACGAATTTCCGTGTTAATTACGCGAGCAAAGCGAGAAATACAACATGTGGGGAGACGAGAGAGCGCGCACAAAACACTGTCGCACTTAAAACAGCGCTCCGAGACACAACGAAATCGTAATTTCAGCAAAAGATGGGAAGACCGGTACCGGCGCGCTTCCAAGCGCGGCTGCAGCTCGAAAGCAACTGCGCGCGATGGAACAATGCCCGACTCCATCGATATCGATCCACGCGGTGGAATGCGATTACGACAGAGTAATTAAACGGAATTGAACATTTCCATGAGACACGAGCGACGCGGTACAGAAAAATTATACGATTATGTACAAGCACTAGGGAGAGTATGTTTTAGAATTTCGAAAGAGTAAGATCGGGAAAATAATACTTCGTTTGGCAAAGTTTATCCCTTCCCCGTAATATGCTCAATTCCGAATAAAATAGCATAATGGTATAATAACAATAATGATACTAACACTATTTGAAAAAAGAAAATAATATAGAATAAAACAGAATGGAGAAGAGAGAGAAAGAAAGGAGAAAGAAAATAAGAAGGGAGAAAGAGAAGAAAAAAGGTGTAGGTGAATCCATGTATCGAGCAAACAATTGATGGCTGTCGAGTGCACCGAGTCTACATATTTGCGGGGCGGAGTTTGCATGAGTCCTGCCATGTATAGCAATTAATGGAATAAATGTACCGACCGGCTTGAAAATGTCTTGCGAGAGTAAAGGAGGGAGAACAGAGTAATTAAAATACTCACCTACTTAATTCAGCAAGACGACAGCAGTGGAGCATGGTTGAATTCATGAAATCCGCAGCACTCATAACACCAAGCACGGAGAAAACTGAAACAGCATCGTGGAGAGCAGTGAGATAGAAGGGAGAAATGCTGTAGGCAAGGGTGGGATTCAAGGGAGTGAAGGAATAGCTGAAATTGGCAACAATCGGTGTGTGCGACAAAAGTCTGGAAATACAGAAACCGACGTAAATGGACAGAGGGATGCACGGAAACGGCACAGCCAATATCTGGAATGAGATATAGCTCCATCGGAGAGCAAGAGAGCAGGGAAGTGCACAAAATTCGAGAAATTACTTAGACAGCAAGTCGATATTTGCACAGCATAGGTGAACCCATTGAGTCGGTGACGAACTGGTCTCTATTGATAGCAAAGATTGGCCCATAGACAACGTGCACTGAAGAGGAAGTACATGGGAGAATACGAGCGAGAGTGACTGACAGTCGGGAGAGCTGCTAGAAGAGAGGAGCAGAATGGAAACTGACATATGCTCCAGGAGTGAGCACAGACGTGAATTACCCCCGCAAAAAAACTGAAATAGAAGGACTACAACGGATTCCTGAAAGAGCGTTTTCAGGAGACGCTAGAGCACAAGAGAGAGAGCGGAAGAGAGCGAGAAATGTGAGAATAGAGAGAGCGAGCGACGAGGAGAAAATATAGGTTAGGAAATTCGCGAAATGAATTTCCGTGTTAATTACGCGGGCGAAGCGAGAAATACAACATGTGGGGAGACGAGAGAGCGCGCACAAAACACTGTCGCACTTCCAACAGCACTCCGAGACACAACGAAATCGTAATTTCAGCAAAAGATGGGAAGACCGGTACCGGCGCGCTTCCAAGCGCGGCTGCAGCTCGAAAGCAACTGCGCGCGATGGAACAATGCCCGACTCCATCGATATCGATCCACGCGGTGGAATGCGATTACGACAGAGTAATTAAACGGAATTGAACATTTCCATGAGACACGAGCGACGCGGTACAGAAAAATTATACGATTATGTACAAGCACTAGGGAGAGTGTGTTTTAGAATTTCGAGAGAGTAAGATCGGGAAAATAATACTTCGTTTGGCAAAGTTTATCCCTTCCCCGTAACATGCTCGATTCCGAATAAAATAGCATCATGGTATAAAAACAATAATGATACTCACACTATTTGAAAAAATAAAATAAGATAGAATAAAACAGAATGGAGAAGAGAGAGAAAGAAAGGAGAAAGAAAATAAGAAGGGAGAAAGAGAAGAAAAAAGGTGTACGTGAATCCGTGTATCGAGCAAACAATTGATGGCTGTCGAGTGCACCGAGTCTACATATTTGCGGGGCGGAGTTTGCATGAGTCCTGCCATGTATAGCAATTAATGGAATAAATGTACCGACTGGCTTGAAAATGTCTTGCGAGAGTAAAGGAGGGAGAACAGAGTAATCCGTCCAAAAACATTAAAATGTAAGAAAATGCGCCAAGTAGCAGTTGGATTTCCCCCAAAATTGAAATATAACAAAAAAGATAATAGATATCATACAAGAAAGCCAAGTTTTCATTCAAAGATACCTCGATTTAATTCGCATTAGCAATTAATAATAAATTAACAATAATTTAGCGATTAACAATAAAAAAACTTGGCGTGTGCACGCTTCATTGCGAGGTAAAAAGACAATGGGAAACTGATTCAAACCCAAAACTGACTTTACTAGAATTTAATTTCTTTAAAAGTTTTTTTAGCAATATTACCAGAGCAAGTGCCTCGAATGAAGGGCGCACACGCCAAGTTTTTTTATTGTTAATCGCTAAATTATTGTTAATTTATTATTAATTGCTAATGCGAATTAAATCGAGGTATCTTTGAATGAAAACTTGGCTTTCTTGTATGATATCTATTATCTTTTTTGTTATATTTCAATTTTGGGGGAAATCCAACTGCTAGTTGGCGCATTTTCTTACATTTTAATGTTTTTGGACGGATTTCATGTCTTTTTGTTAGTTAATGCTTTACAATAAAGACAATCAAATTTCTAATTATTTATTAATGTTTCAATTTTGTGGGAAAATCAAACTGCTACTTGGCGCATTTTTTTTTACAGTTTAATGTTTTTGGACGGATTTCATGTCTTTTTGTTAGTTAATGCTTTACAATAAAGACAATCAAATTTCTAATTATTTATCAATGTTTCAATTTTATGGGAAAATCAAACTGCTACTTGGCGCATTTTTTACAGTTTAATGTTTTTGGACGGATTTCATGTCTTTTTGTTAGTTGATGCTTAACAATAAAGACAATAAAAATTCAAAGTATTTATCAATGGTTTAATTAATAAATTTAAAAGTAAAATTTTATTAAAATGTTCAAATATGCACCATCACCTATGTGCATGTTTATGTTATAATGTAAGTTTAATGTTACAATGTATTTATAACTTAATCATGCACATAGGAGGAGATCTAAGAAATTGAGCTGAATGTGAGAATATAGATTCCCTACATAATATATAGCTTGCACTTAACAAATTCAATATTCCGAAGTTAAAAAATATGAGATTTACAGCTTGCCTAATATAATTTAAAATTTTAACTTTAGTCTGTTGGAAGTTAGAAGCATGCTAGTAATTGGTAATAATTAGCACCTGTTTACTGATTCTCAATAGCTAGGGTGCATTTAAATTGCAGATTAGATAAGCTACACCCTCATACACACTTTAACTTTGGTATATCTGTATATACCAAATATCAGTACCAAATGCATAGGTCACAGGGCACACAATCTAAAGTAATGAAATTTACTAAACAAGTACTGATTACCAATAGCTATTATATCCCTAAACGACATGTGATTGGTTATTAGTACTTGGTTACATCATTTTAGTTCTTTAGCTGAAGCGTTCCTTGAACAATGAACTTGACAGTCAAGATACAAATTAGACTGCGTATGAGCATTTGGCTTGGTTTATATATTTTAATTGTAAAGCATTAAATCAAAAAATGATTCAGGTTAGCAAAAGAGAGATTCCTAATAGCTAGAATGTAATGAAATTAGAAATAATTTGATTTAATACTTTACAAGTTATTCCTGACTGTCAAGTGCCTAGCTGATGGAGCGCAAACCTAAAGTGCTGAAATTAGTTTGATTTAAAGGTTTGAAAATTGTTCAGTGCGTAGCACAACAATCACTTAATCATTTTAGCTCTTTAGCTGAAGCGTGCCTTGAGCAACAAACTTGACAGTCTCAATACAACCACACTAAATTAGGCTGCGTATGAGCATATCGCTTGGTTAATAGTATAACACTAAAACATAAAATCAAACAATGATTCAGATTAGCAAAGGAGCGATTATCAATAGCCAGAATCCACTGAAATTGTAAATGATTTGACTTAATACTTTACAAGTTATATTTGATAAGCTATATATGCAAGCTCTCTCATTCTCAGTCTAGTTTTTTTATGTATCCTGACTATCAAGTGCCTAGCTGACAGAGTGCAAACCTAAAGTGCTGAAATTAGTCTACGTAAGCAACTACTGATTACCAATAGCTAGCATTCCCTTAAATTGTAAATAATTGCTAACTAATTATTGGTTAAAAGATTCATATGCTAGACACTTGAGAATTTTAGCTATTGATAATGAGCACTTATTTACCAAATACAGTGAACAGTCATTTGTGAATTACGCACTTAACACTTTTGACATTTCATAATTCTCAATAGTCACAAGATAACAGGAACAGGGGCAAGGATAGTATGCTCTTTTATTAACTAAATAAAGAATTGAACCTGAAAAGCAAATAATAAAAATAAAATCGGAATAATCGGACTGTGTCACATAACCAGCCATGGCATAACCAGCTTAGCCAATGTGTCGGTAACGTAAACACAACACAGCCATATTATCTCCGCAGCCCGCAGCATTTCTGATTGCTGCCATCTCGTATGAAAAAAGTGAAAGTTACATTTTTAGGAATTCTGCATGAATCCCATGACTCTTAATCCGCCTTGCCTTTACTACGAGAATAATAACGAGGTGAAATTCATATCTCCTGAATGACTGAACCGATTCGCTTGATTCTTGGCTCATTCGATTCAGAAAAATCAACGAAAAAATACAAAATTCAGAAATAAATCCTTGGAGCTGTAACTTTTACATAAATCGAGGTGAAAGTTTTATAGCAGACGATAACCGCTACACTTCGGGAGAAGTATCCTCGGTAGTCGCGCGCTGTACTATATATATAACTACTACTTGGCGCGAGACTCTACCGAGTCTCCTGATTAAAATACTCACCTACTTAATTCAGCAAGACGACAGCAGTGGAGCATGCTTGAATTCATGAAATCCGCAGCACTCATAACACCAAGCACGGAGAAAACTGAAACAGCATCGTGCAGAGCAGTGAGATAGAAGGGAGAAATGCTGTAGGCAAGGGTGGGATTCAAGGGAGTGAAGGAATAGCTGAAATTGGCAACAATCGGTGTGTGCGACAAAAGTCTGGAAATACAGAAACCGACGTAAATGGACAGAGGGATGCACGGAAACGGCACAGCCAATATCTGGAATGAGATATAGGTCCATCGGAGAGCAAGAGAGCAGGGAAGTGCGCAAAATTCGAGAAATTACTTAGACAGCAAGTCGATATTTGCACAGCATAGGTGAACCCATTGAGTCGGTGACGTACTGGTCTCTATTGATAGCAAAGGTTAGCCGATAGACAACGTGCACTGAAGAGGAAGTACATGGGAGAATACGAGCGAGAGTGACTGACAGTCGGGAGAGCTAGAAGAGAGGAGCAGAATGGAAACTGACATATGCTCCAGGAGTGAGCACAGACGTGAATTACCCCCGCAAAAAAACTGAAATAGAAGGACTACAACCGATTCCTGAAAGAGCGTTTTCAGGAGACGCTAGAGCACAAGAGAGAGAGAGCGGAAGAGAGCGAGAAGTGTGAGAATAGAGAGAGCGAGCGACGTGGAGAAAATATAGGTTAGGAAATTCGCGAAATGAATTTCCGTGTTAATTACGCGGGCGAAGCGAGAAATACAACATGTGGGGAGACGAGAGAGCGCGCACAAAACACTGTCACACTCAAAACAGCGCTCCGAGACACAACGAAATCGTAATTTCAGCCAAAGATGGGGAGACCGGTACCGGCACGCTTCCAACCGCGGCTGCAACTCGACAGCAACTGCGCGCGATGGAACAATGCCCGATGACATCGATATCGATCCACGCGGTGGAATGCGATTACGAGAGAGTAATTAAACGGAATTGAACATTTCGATGGGACACGAGCGGCGCGGTACAGAAAAATTATACGATTATGTACAAACACTAGGGCGAGTGTGTTTTAGACTTTCGAGAGAGTAAGATCGGGAAAATAATACTTCGTTTGGCAAAGTTTATCCCTTCCCCGTAACATGCTCAATTCTGAATAAAATAGCATAATGGTATAATAACAATAATGATACTAACACTATTTGAAAAAAGAAAATAATATAGAATAAAACAGAATGGAGAAGAGAGAGAAAGAAAGGAGAAAGAAAATAAGAAGGGAGAAAGAGAAGAAAAAAGGTGTAGGTGAATCCATGTATCGAGCAAACAATTGATGGCTGTCGAGTGCACCGAGTCTACATATTTGCGGGGCGGAGTTTGCATGAGTCCTGCCATGTATAGCAATTAATGGAAAAAATGTACCGACTCGCTTGAAAATGTCTTGCGAGAGTAAAGGAGGGAGAACAGAGTAATTAAAGTACTCACCTACTTAATTCAGCAAGACGACAGCAGTGGAGCATGGTTGAATTCATGAAATCCGCAGCCCTCATAACACCAAGCACGGAGAAAACTGAAACAGCATCGTGCAGAGCAGTGAGATAGAAGGGAGAAGTGCTGCAGGCAAGAGTGGGATTCATGGGAGTGAAGGATTAGCTGAAATTGGCAACAATCGGTGTGTGCGACAAAAGTCTGGAAATACAGAAACCGACGTAAATGGACAGAGGGATGCACGGAAACGGCACAGCCAATATCTGGAATGAGATATAGGTCCATCGGAGAGCAAGAGAGCAGGGAAGTGCGCAAAATTCGAGAAATTACTTAGACAGCAAGTCGATATTTGCACAGCATAGGTGAACCCATTGAGTCGGTGACGAACTGGTCTCTATTGATAGCAAAGATTGGCCCATAGACAACGTGCACTGAAGAGGAAGTACATGGGAGAATACGAGCGAGACTGACTGACAGTCGGGAGAGCTGCTAGAAGAGAGGAGCAGAATGGAAACTGACATATGCTCCAGGAGTGAGCACAGACGTGAATTACCCCCGCAAAAAAACTGAAATAGAAGGACTACAACCGATTCCTGAAAGAGCGTTTTCAGGAGACGCTAGAGCACAAGAGAGAGAGAGCGGAAGAGAGCGAGAAGTGTGAGAATAGAGAGAGCGAGCGACGTGGAGAAAATATAGGTTAGGAAATTCGCGAAATGAATTTCCGTGTTAATTACGCGGGCGAAGCGAGAAATACAACATGTGGGGAGACGAGAGAGCGCGCACAAAACACTGTCGCACTTAAAACAGCGCTCCGAGACACAACGAAATCGTAATTTCAGCCAAAGATGGGGAGACCGGTACCGGCGCGCTTCCAAGCGCGGCTGCAACTCGACAGCAACTGCGCGCGATGGAACAATGCCCGATAACATCGATATCGATCCACGCGGTGGAATGCGATTACGAGAGAGGAATTAAACGGAATTGAACATTTCGATGGGACACGAGCGACGCGGCACAGAAAAATTATACGATTATGTACAAACACTAGGGAGAGTGTGTTTTAGAATTTCGAGAGAGTAAGATCGGGAAAATAATACTTCGTTTGGCAAACAATTGATGGCTGTCGAGTGCACTGAGTCTACATATTTGCGGGGCGGAGTTTGCATGAGTCCTGCCATGTATAGCAATTAATGGAATAAATGTACCGACTCGCTTGAAAATGTCTTGCGAGAGTAAAGGAGGGAGAACAGAGAGTAATTAAAGTACTCACCTACTTAATTCAGCAGGTCGACAGCAGTGGAGCATGGTTGAACTCATGAAATCCGCAGCCCTCGTAACACCAAGCACGGAGAAAACTGAAACAGCATCGTGCAGAGCAGTGAGATAGAAGGGAGTAATGCTGTAGGCAAGGGTGGGATTCAAGGGAGTGAAGCGATAGCTGAAATTGGCAACAATCGGTGTGTGCGACAAAAGTCTGGAAATGCAGAAACCGACGTAAATGGACAGAGGGATGCACGGAAACGGCACAGCCAATATCTGGAATGAGATATAGGTCCATCGGAGAGCAAGAGAGCAGGGAAGTGCGCAAAATTCGAGAAATTACTTAGACAGCAAGTCGATATTTGCACAGCATAGGTGAACCCATTGAGTCGGTGACGAACTGGTCTCTATTGATAGCAAAGATTGGCCCATAGACAACGCGCACTGAAGAGGAAGTACATGGGAGAATACGAGCGAGAGTGGCTGACAGTCGGGAGAGCTAGAAGAGAGGAGCAGAATGGAAACTGACATATGCTCCAGGAGTGAGCACAGACGTGAATTACCCCCGCAAAAAAACTGAAATAGAAGGACTACAACCGATTCCTGAAAGAGCGTTTTCAGGAGACGCTAGAGCACAAGAGAGAGAGAGCGGAAGAGAGCGAGAAGTGTGAGAATAGAGAGAGCGAGCGACGAGGAGAAAATATAGGTTAGGAAATTCGCGAAATGAATTTCCGTGTTAATTACGCGGGCGAAGCGAGAAATACAACATGTGGGGAGACGAGAGAGCGCGCACAAAACACTGTCGCACTTAAAACAGCGCTCCGAGACACAACGAAATCGTAATTTCAGCCAAAGATGGGGAGACCGGTACCGGCGCGCTTCCAAGCGCGGCTGCAACTCGACAGCAACTGCGCGCGATGGAACAATGCCCGATGACATCGATATCGATCCACGCGGTGGAATGCGATTACGAGAGAGTAATTAAACGGAATTGAACATTTCGATGGGACACGAGCGACGCGGCACAGAAAAATTATACGATTATGTACAAACACTAGGGAGAGTGTGTTTTAAAATTTCGAGAGAGTAAGATCGGGAAAATAATACTTCGTTTGGCAAACAATTGATGGCTGTCGAGTGCACTGAGTCTACATATTTGCGGGGCGGAGTTTGCATGAGTCCTGCCATGTATAGCAATTAATGGAATAAATGTACCGACTCGCTTGAAAATGTCTTGCGAGAGTAAAGGAGGGAGAACAGAGAGTAATTAAAGTACTCACCTACTTAATTCAGCAGGTCGACAGCAGTGGAGCATGGTTGAACTCATGAAATCCGCAGCCCTCGTAACACCAAGCACGGAGAAAACTGAAACAGCATCGTGCAGAGCAGTGAGATAGAAGGGAGTAATGCTGTAGGCAAGGGTGGGATTCAAGGGAGTGAAGCGATAGCTGAAATTGGCAACAATCGGTGTGTGCGACAAAAGTCTGGAAATGCAGAAACCGACGTAAATGGACAGAGGGATGCACGGAAACGGCACAGCCAATATCTGGAATGAGATATAGGTCCATCGGAGAGCAAGAGAGCAGGGAAGTGCGCAAAATTCGAGAAATTACTTAGACAGCAAGTCGATATTTGCACAGCATAGGTGAACCCATTGAGTCGGTGACGAACTGGTCTCTATTGATAGCAAAGATTGGCCCATAGACAACGCGCACTGAAGAGGAAGTACATGGGAGAATACGAGCGAGAGTGGCTGACAGTCGGGAGAGCTAGAAGAGAGGAGCAGAATGGAAACTGACATATGCTCCAGGAGTGAGCACAGACGTGAATTACCCCCGCAAAAAAACTGAAATAGAAGGACTACAACCGATTCCTGAAAGAGCGTTTTCAGGAGACGCTAGAGCACAAGAGAGAGAGAGCGGAAGAGAGCGAGAAGTGTGAGAATAGAGAGAGCGAGCGACGAGGAGAAAATATAGGTTAGGAAATTCGCGAAATGAATTTCCGTGTTAATTACGCGGGCGAAGCGAGAAATACAACATGTGGGGAGACGAGAGAGCGCGCACAAAACACTGTCGCACTTAAAACAGCGCTCCGAGACACAACGAAATCGTAATTTCAGCCAAAGATGGGGAGACCGGTACCGGCGCGCTTCCAAGCGCGGCTGCAACTCGACAGCAACTGCGCGCGATGGAACAATGCCCGATGACATCGATATCGATCCACGCGGTGGAATGCGATTACGAGAGAGTAATTAAACGGAATTGAACATTTCGATGGGACACGAGCGACGCGGCACAGAAAAATTATACGATTATGTACAAACACTAGGGAGAGTGTGTTTTAAAATTTCGAGAGAGTAAGATCGGGAAAATAATACTTCGTTTGGCAAACAATTGATGGCTGTCGAGTGCACCGAGTCTACATATTTGCGGGGCGGAGTTTGCATGAGTCCTGCCATGTATAGCAATTAATGGAATAAATGTACCGACTCGCTTGAAAATGTCTTGCGAGAGTAAAGGAGGGAGAACAGAGAGTAATTAAAGTACTCACCTACTTAATTCAGCAGGTCGACAGCAGTGGAGCATGGTTGAACTCATGAAACCCGCAGCCCTCGTGGCACCAAGCACGGAGAAAACTGAAACAGCATCGTGCAGAGCAGTGAGATAGAAGGGAGAAATGCTGTAGGCAAGGGTGGGATTCAAGGGAGTGAAGGGATAGCTGAAATTGGCAACAATCGGTGTGTGCGACAAAAGTCTGGAAATGCAGAAACCGACGTAAATGGACAGAGGGATGCACGGAAACGGCACAGCCAATATCTGGAATGAGATATAGGTCCATCGGAGAGCAAGAGAGCAAGGAAGTGCGCAAAATTCGAGAAATTACTTAGACAGCAAGTCGATATTTGCACAGCATAGGTGAACCCATTGAGTCGGTGACGAACTGGTCTCTATTGATAGCAAAGATTGGCCCATAGACAACGTGCACTGAAGAGGAAGTACATGGGAGAATACGTGCGAGACTGACTGACAGTCGGGAGAGCTGCTAGAAGAGAGGAGCAGAATGGAAACTGACATATGCTCCAGGAGTGAGCACAGACGTGAATTACCCCCGCAAAAAAACTAAAATAGAAGGACTACAACGGATTCCTGAAAGAGCGTTTTCAGGAGACGCTAGAGCACAAGAAAGAGAGCAGAAGAGAGCGAGAAATGTGAGAATAGAGAGAGCGAGCGACGAGGAGAAAATATAGGTTAGGAAATTCGCGAAATGAATTTCCGTGTTAATTACGCGGGCGAAGCGAGAAATACAACATGTGGGGAGACGAGAGAGCGCGCACAAAACACTGTCGCACTTCCAACAGCACTCCGAGACACAACGAAATCGTAATTTCAGCAAAAGATGGGAAGACCGGTACCGGCGCGCTTCCAAGCGCGGCTGCAGCTCGAAAGCAACTGCGCGCGATGGAACAATGCCCGACTCCATCGATATCGATCCACGCGGTGGAATGCGATTACGACAGAGTAATTAAACGGAATTGAACATTTCCATGAGACACGAGCGACGCGGTACAGAAAAATTATACGATTATGTACAAGCACTAGGGAGAGTGTGTTTTAGAATTTCGAAAGAGTAAGATCGGGAAAATAATACTTCGTTTGGCAAAGTTTATCCCTTCCCCGTAATATGCTCAATTCCGAATAAAATAGCATAATGGTATAATAACAATAATGATACTAACACTATTTGAAAAAAGAAAATAATATAGAATAAAACAGAATGGAGAAGAGAGAGAAAGAAAGGAGAAAGAGAAGAAAAAAGGTGTACGTGAATCCGTGTATCGAGCAAACAATTGATGGCTGTCGAGTGCACCGAGTCTACATATTTGCGGGGCGGAGTTTGCATGAGTCCTGCCATGTATAGCAATTAATGGAATAAATGTACCGACTCGCTTGAAAATGTCTTGCGAGAGTAAAGGAGGGAGAACAGAGTAATTAAAGTACTCACCTACTTAATTCAGCAAGACGACAGCAGTGGAGCATGGTTGAATTCATGAAATCCGCAGCCCTCATAACACCAAGCACGGAGAAAACTGAAACAGCATCGTGGAGAGCAGTGAGATAGAAGGGAGAAGTGCTGCAGGCAAGAGTGGGATTCATGGGAGTGAAGGATTAGCTGAAATTGGCAACAATCGGTGTGTGCGACAAAAGTCTGGAAATACAGAAACCGACGTAAATGGACAGAGGGATGCACGGAAACGGCACAGCCAATATCTGGAATGAGATATAGGTCCATCGGAGAGCAAGAGAGCAGGGAAGTGCGCAAAATTCGAGAAATTACTTAGACAGCAAGTCGATATTTGCACAGCATAGGTGAACCCATTGAGTCGGTGACGAACTGGTCTCTATTGACAGCAAAGATTGGCCCATAGACAACGTGCACTGAAGAGGAAGTACATGGGAGAATACGAGCGAGATTGACTGACAGTCGGGAGAGCTGCTAGAAGAGAGGAGCAGAATGGAAACTGACATATGCTCCAGGAGTGAGCACAGACGTGAATTACCCCCGCAAAAAAACTGAAATAGAAGGACTACAACCGATTCCTGAAAGAGCGTTTTCAGGAGACGCTAGAGCACAAGAGAGAGAGAGAGCGGAAGAGAGCGAGAAGTGTGAGAATAGAGAGAGCGAGCGACGAGGAGAAAATATAGGTTAGGAAATTCGCGAAATGAATTTCCGTGTTAATTACGCGGGCGAAGCGAGAAATCAGGAGACTCGGTAGAGTCTCGCGCCAAGTAGTAGTTATATATATAGTACAGCGCGCGACTACTGAGGATACTTATCCCGAAGTGTAGCGGTTTTCGTCCGCTATAAAACTTTCACCTCGATTTATGGAAAAGTTACAGCTCCAAGGATTTATTTCTAAATTTTGTATTTTTTCGTTGATTTTTCTGAATCGAATGAGCTAAGAATCAAGCGAATCGGTTCAGTCGTTCAAGAGATATGGATTTCTCCTGCTTATTCTTCTCGTGAAAACGGCAAGGCAAATTAAGATTCATCAGGGGAACTAATTCCTAAAAATGTGGTTTTCACTTTTCTCATACGAGATGGCAGCAAACGGGAATATCGTATTTACGTTACCGATCTATAATCTGTAATCTGTGTCATACCGACACATTGGTTAAGCCAGTTATGCCATGGCTGGTTATGTGTCATAATGGTTATGTGATACAGTCCAATTTTATTATTTTATTTTATTCCAGATTCCATGCTTTTATTTAGTTAATAAAAGAGTATAGTGTCCTTGCCCCTGTCCCTGTAATCTTGTCATTATTAAGAATTATGAAGTGTCAAATGTGTTTGGTGAACGAGTGCTGATTTCCAATAATTAAAATTGTCAAGAGTGTAGCATATTTATCTTTAAAGCAATATTAGCAATTATTTATTTACAGTTCAAGGGAATGCTCGGTATTAATAATCAGTACTTGCTCAAACTAATTTCAGTACATTAGGTTTGCGCTCCGTCAGCTAGGTATTTGACAGTCAGGAATAATTTGTAAAGTGTTAAGTCCAATCATTTAAAATTTCAATATATTATAGCTATTGGGAATCTCTCTTTTGCTACTCTGAATCATTATTTGATTTAACGCTTCAGAATTATAATATATAAACCAAGCAGAATGCTCATAGGCAATCTAATTTAGTTGTATTATGATCATGACTGTCAAGTTCATCGCTCAAGGAACACTTCAGCTAAAGAATAAAATGAATCAAGCAAGCAATAATTATCAATCATGTGTCATTAAGCGATATACTATCTATTGATAATCAGTACTTGCTTAGTAAATTTCATTACTTTAGGTTTGCGCTTCGTGAGCTAGGTATTTGACAGTCAGGAATAATTTGTAAAGTGTTAAGTCCAATCATTTAAAATTTCAATATATTATAGCTATTGGGAATCCCTCTTTTGCTACTCTGAATCATTATTTGATTTAACGCTTTAGAATTATAATATATAAACCAAGCAGAATGCTCATAGGCAATCTAATTTAGTTGTATCATGATCATGACTGTCAAGTTCATCGCTCAAGGAACACTTCAGCTAAAGAATTAAATGAATTAAGCAAGCAATAATTATCAATCATGTGTCATTTAGCGACATACTAGCTATTGGTAATCAGTACTTATTTAACAAATTTTATTACATTAGATTATGCGCTCCCTGAGCTACGCATTTGGCTGTCAAGATACACCAATGTTAGAGTGCGTGTGAGGGTATAGCTTATCTAATTTGCAATTTAAATGCATCCTAGCTATTGGTAATTTTTCTTTTGCTAATGTGAATTTGTCAAGTGCAAAGTATATTATCTGAGGAATCTATATTCTCACATTCAGCTCAATTTCTTAGATCTCCTCCTATGTGCATGATTAAGTTATAAATACATTGTAACATTAAAGTTACATTATAACATAAACATGCACATAGATGATGGTGCATATTTGAACAGAAATGGCACTTGACATTTTAATAAAATTTTACTTTTATATTTATTAATTAAACCATTGATAAATACTTAGAATTTTTATTGTCTTTATTGTTAAGCATTAACTAACAAAAAGGCATGAAATCCGTCGAAAAACATTAAACTGCAAAAAATTCGTCAAGTAGCAGTTTGATTTTCCCACAAAAATGAAACATTGATAAATAATTAAAAATTTTATTGCCTTTATTGTTAAGCATTAACTAACAAAAAGACATGAAATCCGTACAAAAACATTAAAATGTAAGAAAATGCGCCAAGTAGCAGTTGGATTTCCCCACAAAAATATAACAAATATAATATACAATGAAATATAACAAAAAAAAATAGATATCATACAAGAAAGCCAAGCTTTCATTCAAAGATATCTCGATTTAACTCGCATTAGCAATTAACAATAAATTAACAATAAATTACCGATTAACAATACAAAAAATCTTGGCGTGTGCGCGCTTCATTCGAGGCACTTGCTCCGGTAATATTACTAAAAAGCTTTTAAAGAAACATATACGCGATGAACTGAGAGAACCTCCTTCTTATCAATATCGAGGAAAATGATCTCCTTGTCAGTTATGTTGGAGGCAAAAATGGGATAACAAGGCCGCTGTATTATAGTATATATGATTGAAAATGAAAGATTTATTAGGATTTACTCATATTGTAGTAAAGTCCGTGTTAGGTTCAACACCAGTACTACCGAACAAGTCGAAATTACTTTTTTTTACGTGGTTCGATATAACACCATAACAATCATCGGTAGTTCTAGTGTTAAATCAGTCTTCCATTGCCTTTTTACCTCACAATGAAGCGCGCACACGCCAAGATTTTTTGTATTGTTAATCGGTAATTTATTGTTAATTTATTGTTAATTGCTAATGCGAGTTAAATCGAGATATCTTTGAATGAAAGCTTGGCTTTCTTGTATGATATCTATTTTTTTTGGTTATATTTCATTGTATATTATATTTGTTATATTTTTGTGGGGAAATCCAACTGCTACTTGGCGCATTTTCTTACATTTTAATGTTTTTGTACGGATACAACATGTGGGGAGACGAGAGAGCGCGCACAAAACACTGTCACACTCAAAACAGCGCTCCGAGACACAACGAAATCGTAATTTCAGCAAAAGATGGGGAGACCGGTACCGGCGCGCTTCCAAGCGCGGCTGCAACTCGACAGCAACTGCGCGCGATGGAACAATGCCCGATGACATCGATATCGATCCACGCGGTGGAATGCGATTACGAGAGAGTAATTAAACGGAATTGAACATTTCGATGGGACACGAGCGACGCGGCACAGAAAAATTATACGATTATGTACAAACACTAGGGAGAGTGTGTTTTAGAACTTCCAGAGAGTAAGATCGGGAAAATAATACTTCGTTTGGAAAAGTTTATCCCTTCCCCGCAACATGCTCAATTCCGAATAAAATAGCATAATGGTATAAAAACAATAATGATACTCACACTATTTGAAAAAAGAAAATAATATAGAATAAAACAGAATGGAGAAGAGAGAGAAAGAAAGGAGAAAGAAAATAAGAAGGGAGAAAGAGAAGAAAAAAGGTGTACGTGAATCCGTGTATCGAGCAAACAATTGATGGCTGTCGAGTGCACCGAGTCTACATATTTGCGGGGCGGAGTTTGCATGAGTCCTGCCATGTATAGCAATTAATGGAATAAATGTACCGACTCGCTTGAAAATGTCTTGCGAGAGTAAAGGAGGAAGAACAGAGTAATTAAAGTACTCACCTACTTAATTCAGCAAGACGACAGCAGTGGAGCATGGTTGAATTCGTGAAATCCGCAGCCCTGATAACACCAAGCACGGAGAAAACTGAAACACCATCGTGCAGAGCAGTGAGATAGAAGGGAGTAATGCTGTAGGCAAGGGTGGGATTCAAGGGAATGAAGGAATAGTTGAAATTGGCAACAATCGGTGTGTGCGACAAAAGTCTGGAAATACAGAAACCGACGTAAATGGACAGAGGGATGCACGGAAACGGCACAGCCAATATCTGGAATGAGATATAGGTCCATCGGAGAGCAAGAGAGCAGGGAACTGCGCAAAATTCGAGAAATTACTTAGACAGCAAGTCGATATTTGCACAGCATAGGTGAACCCATTGAGTCGGTGACGAACTGGTCTCTATTGATAGCAAAGATTGGCCCATAGACAACGTGCACTGAAGAGGAAGTACATGGGAGAATACGAGCGAGACTGACTGACAGTCGGGAGAGCTGCTAGAAGAGAGGAGCAGAATGGAAACTGACATATGCTCCAGGAGTGAGCACAGACGTGAATTACCCCCGCAAAAAAACTGAAATAGAAGGACTACAACGGATTCCTGAAAGAGCGTTTTCAGGAGACGCTAGAGCACAAGAGAGAGAGCGGAAGAGAGCGAGAAGTGTGGGAATAGAGAGACCGAGCGACGAGGAGAAAATATAGGTTAGGAAATTCGAGAAACGAATTTCCGTGTTAATTACGCGAGCAAAGCGAGAAATACAACATGTGGGGAGACGAGAGAGCGCGCACAAAACACTGTCGCACTTAAAACAGCGCTCCGAGACACAACGAAATCGTAATTTCAGCAAAAGATGGGAAGACCGGTACCGGCGCGCTTCCAAGCGCGGCTGCAGCTCGAAAGCAACTGCGCGCGATGGAACAATGCCCGACTCCATCGATATCGATCCACGCGGTGGAATGCGATTACGACAGAGTAATTAAACGGAATTGAACATTTCCATGAGACACGAGCGACGCGGTACAGAAAAATTATACGATTATGTACAAGCACTAGGGAGAGTATGTTTTAGAATTTCGAAAGAGTAAGATCGGGAAAATAATACTTCGTTTGGCAAAGTTTATCCCTTCCCCGTAATATGCTCAATTCCGAATAAAATAGCATAATGGTATAATAACAATAATGATACTAACACTATTTGAAAAAAGAAAATAATATAGAATAAAACAGAATGGAGAAGAGAGAGAAAGAAAGGAGAAAGAAAATAAGAAGGGAGAAAGAGAAGAAAAAAGGTGTAGGTGAATCCATGTATCGAGCAAACAATTGATGGCTGTCGAGTGCACCGAGTCTACATATTTGCGGGGCGGAGTTTGCATGAGTCCTGCCATGTATAGCAATTAATGGAATAAATGTACCGACTGGCTTGAAAATGTCTTGCGAGAGTAAAGGAGGGAGAACAGAGTAATTAAAATACTCACCTACTTAATTCAGCAAGACGACAGCAGTGGAGCATGGTTGAATTCATGAAATCCGCAGCACTCATAACACCAAGCACGGAGAAAACTGAAACAGCATCGTGGAGAGCAGTGAGATAGAAGGGAGAAATGCTGTAGGCAAGGGTGGGATTCAAGGGAGTGAAGGAATAGCTGAAATTGGCAACAATCGGTGTGTGCGACAAAAGTCTGGAAATACAGAAACCGACGTAAATGGACAGAGGGATGCACGGAAACGGCACAGCCAATATCTGGAATGAGATATAGCTCCATCGGAGAGCAAGAGAGCAGGGAAGTGCACAAAATTCGAGAAATTACTTAGACAGCAAGTCGATATTTGCACAGCATAGGTGAACCCATTGAGTCGGTGACGAACTGGTCTCTATTGATAGCAAAGATTGGCCCATAGACAACGTGCACTGAAGAGGAAGTACATGGGAGAATACGAGCGAGAGTGACTGACAGTCGGGAGAGCTGCTAGAAGAGAGGAGCAGAATGGAAACTGACATATGCTCCAGGAGTGAGCACAGACGTGAATTACCCCCGCAAAAAAACTGAAATAGAAGGACTACAACGGATTCCTGAAAGAGCGTTTTCAGGAGACGCTAGAGCACAAGAGAGAGAGCGGAAGAGAGCGAGAAATGTGAGAATAGAGAGAGCGAGCGACGAGGAGAAAATATAGGTTAGGAAATTCGCGAAATGAATTTCCGTGTTAATTACGCGGGCGAAGCGAGAAATACAACATGTGGGGAGACGAGAGAGCGCGCACAAAACACTGTCGCACTTCCAACAGCACTCCGAGACACAACGAAATCGTAATTTCAGCAAAAGATGGGAAGACCGGTACCGGCGCGCTTCCAAGCGCGGCTGCAGCTCGAAAGCAACTGCGCGCGATGGAACAATGCCCGACTCCATCGATATCGATCCACGCGGTGGAATGCGATTACGACAGAGTAATTAAACGGAATTGAACATTTCCATGAGACACGAGCGACGCGGTACAGAAAAATTATACGATTATGTACAAGCACTAGGGAGAGTGTGTTTTAGAATTTCGAGAGAGTAAGATCGGGAAAATAATACTTCGTTTGGCAAAGTTTATCCCTTCCCCGTAACATGCTCGATTCCGAATAAAATAGCATCATGGTATAAAAACAATAATGATACTCACACTATTTGAAAAAATAAAATAAGATAGAATAAAACAGAATGGAGAAGAGAGAGAAAGAAAGGAGAAAGAAAATAAGAAGGGAGAAAGAGAAGAAAAAAGGTGTACGTGAATCCGTGTATCGAGCAAACAATTGATGGCTGTCGAGTGCACCGAGTCTACATATTTGCGGGGCGGAGTTTGCATGAGTCCTGCCATGTATAGCAATTAATGGAATAAATGTACCGACTGGCTTGAAAATGTCTTGCGAGAGTAAAGGAGGGAGAACAGAGTAATCCGTCCAAAAACATTAAAATGTAAGAAAATGCGCCAAGTAGCAGTTGGATTTCCCCCAAAATTGAAATATAACAAAAAAGATAATAGATATCATACAAGAAAGCCAAGTTTTCATTCAAAGATACCTCGATTTAATTCGCATTAGCAATTAATAATAAATTAACAATAATTTAGCGATTAACAATAAAAAAACTTGGCGTGTGCACGCTTCATTGCGAGGTAAAAAGACAATGGGAAACTGATTCAAACCCAAAACTGACTTTACTAGAATTTAATTTCTTTAAAAGTTTTTTTAGCAATATTACCAGAGCAAGTGCCTCGAATGAAGGGCGCACACGCCAAGTTTTTTTATTGTTAATCGCTAAATTATTGTTAATTTATTATTAATTGCTAATGCGAATTAAATCGAGGTATCTTTGAATGAAAACTTGGCTTTCTTGTATGATATCTATTATCTTTTTTGTTATATTTCAATTTTGGGGGAAATCCAACTGCTAGTTGGCGCATTTTCTTACATTTTAATGTTTTTGGACGGATTTCATGTCTTTTTGTTAGTTAATGCTTTACAATAAAGACAATCAAATTTCTAATTATTTATTAATGTTTCAATTTTGTGGGAAAATCAAACTGCTACTTGGCGCATTTTTTTTTACAGTTTAATGTTTTTGGACGGATTTCATGTCTTTTTGTTAGTTAATGCTTTACAATAAAGACAATCAAATTTCTAATTATTTATCAATGTTTCAATTTTATGGGAAAATCAAACTGCTACTTGGCGCATTTTTTACAGTTTAATGTTTTTGGACGGATTTCATGTCTTTTTGTTAGTTGATGCTTAACAATAAAGACAATAAAAATTCAAAGTATTTATCAATGGTTTAATTAATAAATTTAAAAGTAAAATTTTATTAAAATGTTCAAATATGCACCATCACCTATGTGCATGTTTATGTTATAATGTAAGTTTAATGTTACAATGTATTTATAACTTAATCATGCACATAGGAGGAGATCTAAGAAATTGAGCTGAATGTGAGAATATAGATTCCCTACATAATATATAGCTTGCACTTAACAAATTCAATATTCCGAAGTTAAAAAATATGAGATTTACAGCTTGCCTAATATAATTTAAAATTTTAACTTTAGTCTGTTGGAAGTTAGAAGCATGCTAGTAATTGGTAATAATTAGCACCTGTTTACTGATTCTCAATAGCTAGGGTGCATTTAAATTGCAGATTAGATAAGCTACACCCTCATACACACTTTAACTTTGGTATATCTGTATATACCAAATATCAGTACCAAATGCATAGGTCACAGGGCACACAATCTAAAGTAATGAAATTTACTAAACAAGTACTGATTACCAATAGCTATTATATCCCTAAACGACATGTGATTGGTTATTAGTACTTGGTTACATCATTTTAGTTCTTTAGCTGAAGCGTTCCTTGAACAATGAACTTGACAGTCAAGATACAAATTAGACTGCGTATGAGCATTTGGCTTGGTTTATATATTTTAATTGTAAAGCATTAAATCAAAAAATGATTCAGGTTAGCAAAAGAGAGATTCCTAATAGCTAGAATGTAATGAAATTAGAAATAATTTGATTTAATACTTTACAAGTTATTCCTGACTGTCAAGTGCCTAGCTGATGGAGCGCAAACCTAAAGTGCTGAAATTAGTTTGATTTAAAGGTTTGAAAATTGTTCAGTGCGTAGCACAACAATCACTTAATCATTTTAGCTCTTTAGCTGAAGCGTGCCTTGAGCAACAAACTTGACAGTCTCAATACAACCACACTAAATTAGGCTGCGTATGAGCATATCGCTTGGTTAATAGTATAACACTAAAACATAAAATCAAACAATGATTCAGATTAGCAAAGGAGCGATTATCAATAGCCAGAATCCACTGAAATTGTAAATGATTTGACTTAATACTTTACAAGTTATATTTGATAAGCTATATATGCAAGCTCTCTCATTCTCAGTCTAGTTTTTTTATGTATCCTGACTATCAAGTGCCTAGCTGACAGAGTGCAAACCTAAAGTGCTGAAATTAGTCTACGTAAGCAACTACTGATTACCAATAGCTAGCATTCCCTTAAATTGTAAATAATTGCTAACTAATTATTGGTTAAAAGATTCATATGCTAGACACTTGAGAATTTTAGCTATTGATAATGAGCACTTATTTACCAAATACAGTGAACAGTCATTTGTGAATTACGCACTTAACACTTTTGACATTTCATAATTCTCAATAGTCACAAGATAACAGGAACAGGGGCAAGGATAGTATGCTCTTTTATTAACTAAATAAAGAATTGAACCTGAAAAGCAAATAATAAAAATAAAATCGGAATAATCGGACTGTGTCACATAACCAGCCATGGCATAACCAGCTTAGCCAATGTGTCGGTAACGTAAACACAACACAGCCATATTATCTCCGCAGCCCGCAGCATTTCTGATTGCTGCCATCTCGTATGAAAAAAGTGAAAGTTACATTTTTAGGAATTCTGCATGAATCCCATGACTCTTAATCCGCCTTGCCTTTACTACGAGAATAATAACGAGGTGAAATTCATATCTCCTGAATGACTGAACCGATTCGCTTGATTCTTGGCTCATTCGATTCAGAAAAATCAACGAAAAAATACAAAATTCAGAAATAAATCCTTGGAGCTGTAACTTTTACATAAATCGAGGTGAAAGTTTTATAGCAGACGATAACCGCTACACTTCGGGAGAAGTATCCTCGGTAGTCGCGCGCTGTACTATATATATAACTACTACTTGGCGCGAGACTCTACCGAGTCTCCTGATTAAAATACTCACCTACTTAATTCAGCAAGACGACAGCAGTGGAGCATGCTTGAATTCATGAAATCCGCAGCACTCATAACACCAAGCACGGAGAAAACTGAAACAGCATCGTGCAGAGCAGTGAGATAGAAGGGAGAAATGCTGTAGGCAAGGGTGGGATTCAAGGGAGTGAAGGAATAGCTGAAATTGGCAACAATCGGTGTGTGCGACAAAAGTCTGGAAATACAGAAACCGACGTAAATGGACAGAGGGATGCACGGAAACGGCACAGCCAATATCTGGAATGAGATATAGGTCCATCGGAGAGCAAGAGAGCAGGGAAGTGCGCAAAATTCGAGAAATTACTTAGACAGCAAGTCGATATTTGCACAGCATAGGTGAACCCATTGAGTCGGTGACGTACTGGTCTCTATTGATAGCAAAGGTTAGCCGATAGACAACGTGCACTGAAGAGGAAGTACATGGGAGAATACGAGCGAGAGTGACTGACAGTCGGGAGAGCTAGAAGAGAGGAGCAGAATGGAAACTGACATATGCTCCAGGAGTGAGCACAGACGTGAATTACCCCCGCAAAAAAACTGAAATAGAAGGACTACAACCGATTCCTGAAAGAGCGTTTTCAGGAGACGCTAGAGCACAAGAGAGAGAGAGCGGAAGAGAGCGAGAAGTGTGAGAATAGAGAGAGCGAGCGACGTGGAGAAAATATAGGTTAGGAAATTCGCGAAATGAATTTCCGTGTTAATTACGCGGGCGAAGCGAGAAATACAACATGTGGGGAGACGAGAGAGCGCGCACAAAACACTGTCACACTCAAAACAGCGCTCCGAGACACAACGAAATCGTAATTTCAGCCAAAGATGGGGAGACCGGTACCGGCACGCTTCCAAGCGCGGCTGCAACTCGACAGCAACTGCGCGCGATGGAACAATGCCCGATGACATCGATATCGATCCACGCGGTGGAATGCGATTACGAGAGAGTAATTAAACGGAATTGAACATTTCGATGGGACACGAGCGGCGCGGTACAGAAAAATTATACGATTATGTACAAACACTAGGGCGAGTGTGTTTTAGACTTTCGAGAGAGTAAGATCGGGAAAATAATACTTCGTTTGGCAAAGTTTATCCCTTCCCCGTAACATGCTCAATTCTGAATAAAATAGCATAATGGTATAAAAACAATAATGATACTCACACTATTTGAAAAAATAAAATGAGATAGAATAAAACAGAATGGAGAAGAGAGAGAAAGAAAGGAGAAAGAAAATAAGAAGGGAGAAAGAGAAGAAAAAAGGTGTACGTGAATCCGTGTATCGAGCAAACAATTGATGGCTGTCGAGTGCACCGAGTCTACATATTTGCGGGGCGGAGTTTGCATGAGTCCTGCCATGTATAGCAATTAATGGAATAAATGTACCGACTCGCTTGAAAATGTCTTGCGAGAGTAAAGGAGGAAGAACAGAGTAATTAAAGTACTCACCTACTTAATTCAGCAAGACGACAGCAGTGGAGCATGGTTGAATTCGTGAAATCCGCAGCCCTCATAACACCAAGCACGGAGAAAACTGAAACACCATCGTGCAGAGCAGTGAGATAGAAGGGAGTAATGCTGTAGGCAAGGGTGGGATTCAAGGGAATGAAGGAATAGTTGAAATTGGCAACAATCGGTGTGTGCGACAAAAGTCTGGAAATACAGAAACCGACGTAAATGGACAGAGGGATGCACGGAAACGGCACAGCCAATATCTGGAATGAGATATAGGTCCATCGGAGAGCAAGAGAGCAGGGAAGTGCGCAAAATTCGAGAAATTACTTAGACAGCAAGTCGATATTTGCACAGCATAGGTGAACCCATTGAGTCGGTGACGAACTGGTCTCTATTGATAGCAAAGATTGGCCCATAGACAACGTGCACTGAAGAGGAAGTACATGGGAGAATACGAGCGAGAGTGACTGACAGTCGGGAGAGCTAGAAGAGAGGAGCAGAATGGAAACTGACATATGCTCCAGGAGTGAGCACAGACGTGAATTACCCCCGCAAAAAAAATGAAATAGAAGGACTACAAGCGATTCCTGAAAGAGCGTTTTCAGGAGACGCTAGAGCACAAGAGAGAGAGAGCGGAAGAGAGCGAGAAGTGAGAGAATAGAGAGAGCGAGCGACGAGGAGAAAATATAGGTTAGGAAATTCGCGAAACGAATTTCCGTGTTAATTACGCGAGCGAAGCTAGAAATACAACATGTGGGGAGACGAGAGAGCGCGCACAAAACACTGTCGCACTTAAAACAGCGCTCCGAGACACAACGAAATCGTAATTTCAGCCAAAGATGGGGAGACCGGTACCGGCGCGCTTCCAAGCGCGGCTGCAACTCGACAGCAACTGCGCGCGATGGAACAATGCCCGATGACATCGATATCGATCCACGCGGTGGAATGCGATTACGAGAGAGTAATTAAACGGAATTGAACATTTCGATGGGACACGAGCGACGCGGCACAGAAAAATTATACGATTATGTACAAACACTAGGGAGAGTGTGTTTTAAAATTTCGAGAGAGTAAGATCGGGAAAATAATACTTCGTTTGGCAAACAATTGATGGCTGTCGAGTGCACCGAGTCTACATATTTGCGGGGCGGAGTTTGCATGAGTCCTGCCATGTATAGCAATTAATGGAATAAATGTACCGACTCGCTTGAAAATGTCTTGCGAGAGTAAAGGAGGGAGAACAGAGAGTAATTAAAGTACTCACCTACTTAATTCAGCAGGTCGACAGCAGTGGAGCATGGTTGAACTCATGAAATCCGCAGCCCTCGTAACACCAAGCACGGAGAAAACTGAAACAGCATCGTGCAGAGCAGTGAGATAGAAGGGAGTAATGCTGTAGGCAAGGGTGGGATTCAAGGGAGTGAAGCGATAGCTGAAATTGGCAACAATCGGTGTGTGCGACAAAAGTCTGGAAATGCAGAAACCGACGTAAATGGACAGAGGGATGCACGGAAACGGCACAGCCAATATCTGGAATGAGATATAGGTCCATCGGAGAGCAAGAGAGCAGGGAAGTGCGCAAAATTCGAGAAATTACTTAGACAGCAAGTCGATATTTGCACAGCATAGGTGAACCCATTGAGTCGGTGACGAACTGGTCTCTATTGATAGCAAAGATTGGCCCATAGACAACGCGCACTGAAGAGGAAGTACATGGGAGAATACGAGCGAGAGTGGCTGACAGTCGGGAGAGCTAGAAGAGAGGAGCAGAATGGAAACTGACATATGCTCCAGGAGTGAGCACAGACGTGAATTACCCCCGCAAAAAAACTGAAATAGAAGGACTACAACCGATTCCTGAAAGAGCGTTTTCAGGAGACGCTAGAGCACAAGAGAGAGAGAGCGGAAGAGAGCGAGAAGTGTGAGAATAGAGAGAGCGAGCGACGAGGAGAAAATATAGGTTAGGAAATTCGCGAAATGAATTTCCGTGTTAATTACGCGGGCGAAGCGAGAAATACAACATGTGGGGAGACGAGAGAGCGCGCACAAAACACTGTCGCACTTAAAACAGCGCTCCGAGACACAACGAAATCGTAATTTCAGCCAAAGATGGGGAGACCGGTACCGGCGCGCTTCCAAGCGCGGCTGCAACTCGACAGCAACTGCGCGCGATGGAACAATGCCCGATAACATCGATATCGATCCACGCGGTGGAATGCGATTACGAGAGAGTAATTAAACGGAATTGAACATTTCGATGGGACACGAGCGACGCGGCACAGAAAAATTATACGATTATGTACAAACACTAGGGAGAGTGTGTTTTAAAATTTCGAGAGAGTAAGATCGGGAAAATAATACTTCGTTTGGCAAACAATTGATGGCTGTCGAGTGCACCGAGTCTACATATTTGCGGGGCGGAGTTTGCATGAGTCCTGCCATGTATAGCAATTAATGGAATAAATGTACCGACTCGCTTGAAAATGTCTTGCGAGAGTAAAGGAGGGAGAACAGAGAGTAATTAAAGTACTCACCTACTTAATTCAGCAGGTCGACAGCAGTGGAGCATGGTTGAACTCATGAAACCCGCAGCCCTCGTGGCACCAAGCACGGAGAAAACTGAAACAGCATCGTGCAGAGCAGTGAGATAGAAGGGAGTAATGCTGTAGGCAAGGGTGGGATTCAAGGGAGTGAAGCGATAGCTGAAATTGGCAACAATCGGTGTGTGCGACAAAAGTCTGGAAATGCAGAAACCGACGTAAATGGACAGAGGGATGCACGGAAACGGCACAGCCAATATCTGGAATGAGATATAGGTCCATCGGAGAGCAAGAGAGCAGGGAAGTGCGCAAAATTCGAGAAATTACTTAGACAGCAAGTCGATATTTGCACAGCATAGGTGAACCCATTGAGTCGGTGACGAACTGGTCTCTATTGATAGCAAAGATTGGCCCATAGACAACGCGCACTGAAGAGGAAGTACATGGGAGAATACGAGCGAGAGTGGCTGACAGTCGGGAGAGCTAGAAGAGAGGAGCAGAATGGAAACTGACATATGCTCCAGGAGTGAGCACAGACGTGAATTACCCCCGCAAAAAAACTGAAATAGAAGGACTACAACCGATTCCTGAAAGAGCGTTTTCAGGAGACGCTAGAGCACAAGAGAGAGAGAGAGCGGAAGAGAGCGAGAAGTGTGAGAATAGAGAGAGCGAGCGACGAGGAGAAAATATAGGTTAGGAAATTCGCGAAATGAATTTCCGTGTTAATTACGCGGGCGAAGCGAGAAATACAACATGTGGGGAGACGAGAGAGCGCGCACAAAACACTGTCGCACTTAAAACAGCGCTCCGAGACACAACGAAATCGTAATTTCAGCCAAAGATGGGGAGACCGGTACCGGCGCGCTTCCAAGCGCGGCTGCAACTCGACAGCAACTGCGCGCGATGGAACAATGCCCGATGACATCGATATCGATCCACGCGGTGGAATGCGATTACGAGAGAGTAATTAAACGGAATTGAACATTTCGATGGGACACGAGCGACGCGGCACAGAAAAATTATACGATTATGTACAAACACTAGGGAGAGTGTGTTTTAAAATTTCGAGAGAGTAAGATCGGGAAAATAATACTTCGTTTGGCAAACAATTGATGGCTGTCGAGTGCACCGAGTCTACATATTTGCGGGGCGGAGTTTGCATGAGTCCTGCCATGTATAGCAATTAATGGAATAAATGTACCGACTCGCTTGAAAATGTCTTGCGAGAGTAAAGGAGGGAGAACAGAGAGTAATTAAAGTACTCACCTACTTAATTCAGCAGGTCGACAGCAGTGGAGCATGGTTGAACTCATGAAACCCGCAGCCCTCGTGGCACCAAGCACGGAGAAAACTGAAACAGCATCGTGCAGAGCAGTGAGATAGAAGGGAGAAATGCTGTAGGCAAGGGTGGGATTCAAGGGAGTGAAGGGATAGCTGAAATTGGCAACAATCGGTGTGTGCGACAAAAGTCTGGAAATGCAGAAACCGACGTAAATGGACAGAGGGATGCACGGAAACGGCACAGCCAATATCTGGAATGAGATATAGGTCCATCGGAGAGCAAGAGAGCAGGGAAGTGCGCAAAATTCGAGAAATTACTTAGACAGCAAGTCGATATTTGCACAGCATAGGTGAACCCATTGAGTCGGTGACGAACTGGTCTCTATTGATAGCAAAGATTGGCCCATAGACAACGTGCACTGAAGAGGAAGTACATGGGAGAATACGTGCGAGACTGACTGACAGTCGGGAGAGCTGCTAGAAGAGAGGAGCAGAATGGAAACTGACATATGCTCCAGGAGTGAGCACAGACGTGAATTACCCCCGCAAAAAAACTAAAATAGAAGGACTACAACGGATTCCTGAAAGAGCGTTTTCAGGAGACGCTAGAGCACAAGAGAGAGAGCAGAAGAGAGCGAGAAATGTGAGAATAGAGAGAGCGAGCGACGAGGAGAAAATATAGGTTAGGAAATTCGCGAAATGAATTTCCGTGTTAATTACGCGGGCGAAGCGAGAAATACAACATGTGGGGAGACGAGAGAGCGCGCACAAAACACTGTCGCACTTCCAACAGCACTCCGAGACACAACGAAATCGTAATTTCAGCAAAAGATGGGAAGACCGGTACCGGCGCGCTTCCAAGCGCGGCTGCAGCTCGAAAGCAACTGCGCGCGATGGAACAATGCCCGACTCCATCGATATCGATCCACGCGGTGGAATGCGATTACGACAGAGTAATTAAACGGAATTGAACATTTCCATGAGACACGAGCGACGCGGTACAGAAAAATTATACGATTATGTACAAGCACTAGGGAGAGTGTGTTTTAGAATTTCGAAAGAGTAAGATCGGGAAAATAATACTTCGTTTGGCAAAGTTTATCCCTTCCCCGTAATATGCTCAATTCCGAATAAAATAGCATAATGGTATAATAACAATAATGATACTAACACTATTTGAAAAAAGAAAATAATATAGAATAAAACAGAATGGAGAAGAGAGAGAAAGAAAGGAGAAAGAGAAGAAAAAAGGTGTACGTGAATCCGTGTATCGAGCAAACAATTGATGGCTGTCGAGTGCACCGAGTCTACATATTTGCGGGGCGGAGTTTGCATGAGTCCTGCCATGTATAGCAATTAATGGAATAAATGTACCGACTCGCTTGAAAATGTCTTGCGAGAGTAAAGGAGGGAGAACAGAGTAATTAAAGTACTCACCTACTTAATTCAGCAAGACGACAGCAGTGGAGCATGGTTGAATTCATGAAATCCGCAGCCCTCATAACACCAAGCACGGAGAAAACTGAAACAGCATCGTGGAGAGCAGTGAGATAGAAGGGAGAAGTGCTGCAGGCAAGAGTGGGATTCATGGGAGTGAAGGATTAGCTGAAATTGGCAACAATCGGTGTGTGCGACAAAAGTCTGGAAATACAGAAACCGACGTAAATGGACAGAGGGATGCACGGAAACGGCACAGCCAATATCTGGAATGAGATATAGGTCCATCGGAGAGCAAGAGAGCAGGGAAGTGCGCAAAATTCGAGAAATTACTTAGACAGCAAGTCGATATTTGCACAGCATAGGTGAACCCATTGAGTCGGTGACGAACTGGTCTCTATTGACAGCAAAGATTGGCCCATAGACAACGTGCACTGAAGAGGAAGTACATGGGAGAATACGAGCGAGACTGACTGACAGTCGGGAGAGCTGCTAGAAGAGAGGAGCAGAATGGAAACTGACATATGCTCCAGGAGTGAGCACAGACGTGAATTACCCCCGCAAAAAAAATGAAATAGAAGGACTACAAGCGATTCCTGATAGAGCGTTTTCAGGAGACGCTAGAGCACAAGAGAGAGAGAGCGGAAGAGAGCGAGAAGTGAGAGAATAGAGAGAGCGAGCGACGAGGAGAAAATATAGGTTAGGAAATTCGCGAAACGAATTTCCGTGTTAATTACGCGAGCGAAGCGAGAAATACAACATGTGGGGAGACGAGAGAGCGCGCACAAAACACTGTCACACTCAAAACAGCGCTCCGAGACACAACGAAATCGTAATATCAGCAAAAGATGGGGAGACCGGTACCGGCGCGCTTCCAAGCGCGGCTGCAACTCGACAGCAACTGCGTGCGATGGAACAATGCCCGATAACATCGATATCGATCCACGCGGTGGAATGCGATTACGAGAGAGTAATTAAACGGAATTGAACATTTCGATGGGACACGAGCGACGCGGCACAGAAAAATTATACGATTATGTACAAACACTAGGGAGAGTGTGTTTTAGAACTTCCAGAGAGTAAGATCGGGAAAATAATACTTCGTTTGGCAAAGTTTATCCCTTCCCCGCAACATGCTCAATTCCGAATAAAATAGCATAATGGTATAAAAACAATAATGATACTCACACTATTTGAAAAAATAAAATAAGATAGAATAAAACAGAATCGAGAAGAGAGAGAAAGAAAGGAGAAAGAAAATAAGAAGGGAGAAAGAGAAGAAAAAAGGTGTACGTGAATCCGTGTATCGAGCAAACAATTGATGGCTGTCGAGTGCACCGAGTCTACATATTTGCGGGGCGGAGTTTGCATGAGTCCTGCCATGTATAGCAATTAATGGAATAAATGTACCGACTCGCTTGAAAATGTCTTGCGAGAGTAAAGGAGGAAGAACAGAGTAATTAAAGTACTCACCTACTTAATTCAGCAAGACGACAGCAGTGGAGCATGGTTGAATTCGTGAAATCCGCAGCCCTCATAACACCAAGCACGGAGAAAACTGAAACACCATCGTGCAGAGCAGTGAGATAGAAGGGAGTAATGCTGTAGGCAAGGGTGGGATTCAAGGGAATGAAGGAATAGTTGAAATTGGCAACAATCGGTGTGTGCGACAAAAGTCTGGAAATACAGAAACCGACGTAAATGGACAGAGGGATGCACGGAAACGGCACAGCCAATATCTGGAATGAGATATAGGTCCATCGGAGAGCAAGAGAGCAGGGAAGTGCGCAAAATTCGAGAAATTACTTAGACAGCAAGTCGATATTTGCACAGCATAGGTGAACCCATTGAGTCGGTGACGAACTGGTCTCTATTGATAGCAAAGATTGGCCCATAGACAACGTGCACTGAAGAGGAAGTACATGGGAGAATACGAGCGAGAGTGACTGACAGTCGGGAGAGCTAGAAGAGAGGAGCAGAATGGAAACTGACATATGCTCCAGGAGTGAGCACAGACGTGAATTACCCCCGCAAAAAAACTGAAATAGAAGGACTACAACCGATTCCTGAAAGAGCGTTTTCAGGAGACGCTAGAGCACAAGAGAGAGAGAGCGGAAGAGAGCGAGAAGTGTGAGAATAGAGAGAGCGAGCGACGAGGAGAAAATATAGGTTAGGAAATTCGCGAAATGAATTTCCGTGTTAATTACGCGGGCGAAGCGAGAAATACAACATGTGGGGAGACGAGAGAGCGCGCACAAAACACTGTCGCACTTAAAACAGCGCTCCGAGACACAACGAAATCGTAATTTCAGCCAAAGATGGGGAGACCGGTACCGGCGCGCTTCCAAGCGCGGCTGCAACTCGACAGCAACTGCGCGCGATGGAACAATGCCCGATAACATCGATATCGATCCACGCGGTGGAATGCGATTACGAGAGAGTAATTAAACGGAATTGAACATTTCGATGGGACACGAGCGACGCGGCACAGAAAAATTATACGATTATGTACAAACACTAGGGAGAGTGTGTTTTAAAATTTCGAGAGAGTAAGATCGGGAAAATAATACTTCGTTTGGCAAACAATTGATGGCTGTCGAGTGCACCGAGTCTACATATTTGCGGGGCGGAGTTTGCATGAGTCCTGCCATGTATAGCAATTAATGGAATAAATGTACCGACTCGCTTGAAAATGTCTTGCGAGAGTAAAGGAGGGAGAACAGAGAGTAATTAAAGTACTCACCTACTTAATTCAGCAGGTCGACAGCAGTGGAGCATGGTTGAACTCATGAAACCCGCAGCCCTCGTGGCACCAAGCACGGAGAAAACTGAAACAGCATCGTGCAGAGCAGTGAGATAGAAGGGAGTAATGCTGTAGGCAAGGGTGGGATTCAAGGGAGTGAAGCGATAGCTGAAATTGGCAACAATCGGTGTGTGCGACAAAAGTCTGGAAATGCAGAAACCGACGTAAATGGACAGAGGGATGCACGGAAACGGCACAGCCAATATCTGGAATGAGATATAGGTCCATCGGAGAGCAAGAGAGCAGGGAAGTGCGCAAAATTCGAGAAATTACTTAGACAGCAAGTCGATATTTGCACAGCATAGGTGAACCCATTGAGTCGGTGACGAACTGGTCTCTATTGATAGCAAAGATTGGCCCATAGACAACGCGCACTGAAGAGGAAGTACATGGGAGAATACGAGCGAGAGTGGCTGACAGTCGGGAGAGCTAGAAGAGAGGAGCAGAATGGAAACTGACATATGCTCCAGGAGTGAGCACAGACGTGAATTACCCCCGCAAAAAAACTGAAATAGAAGGACTACAACCGATTCCTGAAAGAGCGTTTTCAGGAGACGCTAGAGCACAAGAGAGAGAGAGCGGAAGAGAGCGAGAAGTGTGAGAATAGAGAGAGCGAGCGACGAGGAGAAAATATAGGTTAGGAAATTCGCGAAATGAATTTCCGTGTTAATTACGCGGGCGAAGCGAGAAATACAACATGTGGGGAGACGAGAGAGCGCGCACAAAACACTGTCGCACTTAAAACAGCGCTCCGAGACACAACGAAATCGTAATTTCAGCCAAAGATGGGGAGACCGGTACCGGCGCGCTTCCAAGCGCGGCTGCAACTCGACAGCAACTGCGCGCGATGGAACAATGCCCGATGACATCGATATCGATCCACGCGGTGGAATGCGATTACGAGAGAGTAATTAAACGGAATTGAACATTTCGATGGGACACGAGCGACGCGGCACAGAAAAATTATACGATTATGTACAAACACTAGGGAGAGTGTGTTTTAAAATTTCGAGAGAGTAAGATCGGGAAAATAATACTTCGTTTGGCAAACAATTGATGGCTGTCGAGTGCACCGAGTCTACATATTTGCGGGGCGGAGTTTGCATGAGTCCTGCCATGTATAGCAATTAATGGAATAAATGTACCGACTCGCTTGAAAATGTCTTGCGAGAGTAAAGGAGGGAGAACAGAGAGTAATTAAAGTACTCACCTACTTAATTCAGCAGGTCGACAGCAGTGGAGCATGGTTGAACTCATGAAACCCGCAGCCCTCGTGGCACCAAGCACGGAGAAAACTGAAACAGCATCGTGCAGAGCAGTGAGATAGAAGGGAGAAATGCTGTAGGCAAGGGTGGGATTCAAGGGAGTGAAGGGATAGCTGAAATTGGCAACAATCGGTGTGTGCGACAAAAGTCTGGAAATGCAGAAACCGACGTAAATGGACAGAGGGATGCACGGAAACGGCACAGCCAATATCTGGAATGAGATATAGGTCCATCGGAGAGCAAGAGAGCAGGGAAGTGCGCAAAATTCGAGAAATTACTTAGACAGCAAGTCGATATTTGCACAGCATAGGTGAACCCATTGAGTCGGTGACGAACTGGTCTCTATTGATAGCAAAGATTGGCCCATAGACAACGTGCACTGAAGAGGAAGTACATGGGAGAATACGTGCGAGACTGACTGACAGTCGGGAGAGCTGCTAGAAGAGAGGAGCAGAATGGAAACTGACATATGCTCCAGGAGTGAGCACAGACGTGAATTACCCCCGCAAAAAAACTAAAATAGAAGGACTACAACGGATTCCTGAAAGAGCGTTTTCAGGAGACGCTAGAGCACAAGAGAGAGAGCAGAAGAGAGCGAGAAATGTGAGAATAGAGAGAGCGAGCGACGAGGAGAAAATATAGGTTAGGAAATTCGCGAAATGAATTTCCGTGTTAATTACGCGGGCGAAGCGAGAAATACAACATGTGGGGAGACGAGAGAGCGCGCACAAAACACTGTCGCACTTCCAACAGCACTCCGAGACACAACGAAATCGTAATTTCAGCAAAAGATGGGAAGACCGGTACCGGCGCGCTTCCAAGCGCGGCTGCAGCTCGAAAGCAACTGCGCGCGATGGAACAATGCCCGACTCCATCGATATCGATCCACGCGGTGGAATGCGATTACGACAGAGTAATTAAACGGAATTGAACATTTCCATGAGACACGAGCGACGCGGTACAGAAAAATTATACGATTATGTACAAGCACTAGGGAGAGTGTGTTTTAGAATTTCGAAAGAGTAAGATCGGGAAAATAATACTTCGTTTGGCAAAGTTTATCCCTTCCCCGTAATATGCTCAATTCCGAATAAAATAGCATAATGGTATAATAACAATAATGATACTAACACTATTTGAAAAAAGAAAATAATATAGAATAAAACAGAATGGAGAAGAGAGAGAAAGAAAGGAGAAAGAGAAGAAAAAAGGTGTACGTGAATCCGTGTATCGAGCAAACAATTGATGGCTGTCGAGTGCACCGAGTCTACATATTTGCGGGGCGGAGTTTGCATGAGTCCTGCCATGTATAGCAATTAATGGAATAAATGTACCGACTCGCTTGAAAATGTCTTGCGAGAGTAAAGGAGGGAGAACAGAGTAATTAAAGTACTCACCTACTTAATTCAGCAAGACGACAGCAGTGGAGCATGGTTGAATTCATGAAATCCGCAGCCCTCATAACACCAAGCACGGAGAAAACTGAAACAGCATCGTGGAGAGCAGTGAGATAGAAGGGAGAAGTGCTGCAGGCAAGAGTGGGATTCATGGGAGTGAAGGATTAGCTGAAATTGGCAACAATCGGTGTGTGCGACAAAAGTCTGGAAATACAGAAACCGACGTAAATGGACAGAGGGATGCACGGAAACGGCACAGCCAATATCTGGAATGAGATATAGGTCCATCGGAGAGCAAGAGAGCAGGGAAGTGCGCAAAATTCGAGAAATTACTTAGACAGCAAGTCGATATTTGCACAGCATAGGTGAACCCATTGAGTCGGTGACGAACTGGTCTCTATTGACAGCAAAGATTGGCCCATAGACAACGTGCACTGAAGAGGAAGTACATGGGAGAATACGAGCGAGACTGACTGACAGTCGGGAGAGCTGCTAGAAGAGAGGAGCAGAATGGAAACTGACATATGCTCCAGGAGTGAGCACAGACGTGAATTACCCCCGCAAAAAAAATGAAATAGAAGGACTACAAGCGATTCCTGATAGAGCGTTTTCAGGAGACGCTAGAGCACAAGAGAGAGAGAGCGGAAGAGAGCGAGAAGTGAGAGAATAGAGAGAGCGAGCGACGAGGAGAAAATATAGGTTAGGAAATTCGCGAAACGAATTTCCGTGTTAATTACGCGAGCGAAGCGAGAAATACAACATGTGGGGAGACGAGAGAGCGCGCACAAAACACTGTCACACTCAAAACAGCGCTCCGAGACACAACGAAATCGTAATATCAGCAAAAGATGGGGAGACCGGTACCGGCGCGCTTCCAAGCGCGGCTGCAACTCGACAGCAACTGCGTGCGATGGAACAATGCCCGATAACATCGATATCGATCCACGCGGTGGAATGCGATTACGAGAGAGTAATTAAACGGAATTGAACATTTCGATGGGACACGAGCGACGCGGCACAGAAAAATTATACGATTATGTACAAACACTAGGGAGAGTGTGTTTTAGAACTTCCAGAGAGTAAGATCGGGAAAATAATACTTCGTTTGGCAAAGTTTATCCCTTCCCCGCAACATGCTCAATTCCGAATAAAATAGCATAATGGTATAAAAACAATAATGATACTCACACTATTTGAAAAAATAAAATAAGATAGAATAAAACAGAATCGAGAAGAGAGAGAAAGAAAGGAGAAAGAAAATAAGAAGGGAGAAAGAGAAGAAAAAAGGTGTACGTGAATCCGTGTATCGAGCAAACAATTGATGGCTGTCGAGTGCACCGAGTCTACATATTTGCGGGGCGGAGTTTGCATGAGTCCTGCCATGTATAGCAATTAATGGAATAAATGTACCGACTCGCTTGAAAATGTCTTGCGAGAGTAAAGGAGGAAGAACAGAGTAATTAAAGTACTCACCTACTTAATTCAGCAAGACGACAGCAGTGGAGCATGGTTGAACTCATGAAATCCGCAGCCCTCGTAACACCAAGCCCGGAGAAAACTGGAACAGCATCGTGCAGAGCAGTGAGATAGAAGGGAGAAATGCTGTAGGCAAGGGTGGGATTCAAGGGAGTGAAGGAATAGCTGAAATTGGCAACAATCGGTGTGTGCGACAAAAGTCTGGAAATACAGAAACCGACGTAAATGGACAGAGGGATGCACGGAAACGGCACAGCCAATATCTGGAATGAAATATAGGTCCATCGGAGAGCAAGAGAGCAGGGAAGTGCGCAAAATTCGAGAAATTACTTAGACAGCAAGTCGATATTTGCACAGCATAGGTGAACCCATTGAGTCGGTGACGAACTGGTCTCTATTAACAGCAAAGATTGGCCCATAGACAACGTGCACTGAAGAGGAAGTACATGGGAGAATACGAGCGAGAGTGACTGACAGTCGGGAGAGCTAGAAGAGAGGAGCAGAATGGAAACTGACATATGCTCCAGGAGTGAGCACAGACGTGAATTACCCCCGCAAAAAAAATGAAATAGAAGGACTACAAGCGATTCCTGAAAGAGCGTTTTCAGGAGACGCTAGAGCACAAGAGAGAGAGAGAGCGGAAGAGAGCGAGAAGTGAGAGAATAGAGAGAGCGAGCGACGAGGAGAAAATATAGGTTAGGAAATTCGCGAAACGAATTTCCGTGTTAATTACGCGAGCGAAGCTAGAAATACAACATGTGGGGAGACGAGAGAGCGCGCACAAAACACTGTCACACTCAAAACAGCGCTCCGAGACACAACGAAATCGTAATATCAGCAAAAGATGGGGAGACCGGTACCGGCACGCTTCCAAGCGCGGCTGCAACTCGACAGCAACTGCGCGCGATGGAACAATGCCCGATGACATTGATATCGATCCACGCGGTGGAATGCGATTACGAGAGAGTAATTAAACGGAATTGAACATTTCGATGGGACACGAGCGACGCGGCACAGAAAAATTATACGATTATGTACAAACACTAGGGAGAGTGTGTTTTAGAACTTCCAGAGAGTAAGATCGGGAAAATAATACTTCGTTTGGAAAAGTTTATCCCTTCCCCGCAACATGCTCAATTCCGAATAAAATAGCATAATGGTATAAAAACAATAATGATACTCACACTATTTGAAAAAAGAAAATAATATAGAATAAAACAGAATGGAGAAGAGAGAGAAAGAAAGGAGAAAGAAAATAAGAAGGGAGAAAGAGAAGAAAAAAGGTGTACGTGAATCCGTGTATCGAGCAAACAATTGATGGCTGTCGAGTGCACCGAGTCTACATATTTGCGGGGCGGAGTTTGCATGAGTCCTGCCATGTATAGCAATTAATGGAATAAATGTACCGACTCGCTTGAAAATGTCTTGCGAGAGTAAAGGAGGAAGAACAGAGTAATTAAAGTACTCACCTACTTAATTCAGCAAGACGACAGCAGTGGAGCATGGTTGAACTCATGAAATCCGCAGCCCTCGTAACACCAAGCCCGGAGAAAACTGGAACAGCATCGTGCAGAGCAGTGAGATAGAAGGGAGAAATGCTGTAGGCAAGGGTGGGATTCAAGGGAGTGAAGGAATAGCTGAAATTGGCAACAATCGGTGTGTGCGACAAAAGTCTGGAAATACAGAAACCGACGTAAATGGACAGAGGGATGCACGGAAACGGCACAGCCAATATCTGGAATGAAATATAGGTCCATCGGAGAGCAAGAGAGCAGGGAAGTGCGCAAAATTCGAGAAATTACTTAGACAGCAAGTCGATATTTGCACAGCATAGGTGAACCCATTGAGTCGGTGACGAACTGGTCTCTATTAACAGCAAAGATTGGCCCATAGACAACGTGCACTGAAGAGGAAGTACATGGGAGAATACGAGCGAGAGTGACTGACAGTCGGGAGAGCTAGAAGAGAGGAGCAGAATGGAAACTGACATATGCTCCAGGAGTGAGCACAGACGTGAATTACCCCCGCAAAAAAACTGAAATAGAAGGACTACAACCGATTCCTGAAAGAGCGTTTTCAGGAGACGCTAGAGCACAAGAGAGAGAGAGAGAGAGAGCGGAAGAGAGCGAGAAGTGTGAGAATAGAGAGAGCGAGCGACGAGGAGAAAATATAGGTTAGGAAATTCGCGAAATGAATTTCCGTGTTAATTACGCGGGCGAAGCGAGAAATACAACATGTGGGGAGACGAGAGAGCGCGCACAAAACACTGTCACACTCAAAACAGCGCTCCGAGACACAACGAAATCGTAATATCAGCAAAAGATGGGGAGACCGGTACCGGCACGCTTCCAAGCGCGGCTGCAACTCGACAGCAACTGCGCGCGATGGAACAATGCCCGATGACATCGATATCGATCCACGCGGTGGAATGCGATTACGAGAGAGTAATTAAACGGAATTGAACATTTCGATGGGACACGAGCGGCGCGGTGCAGAAAAATTATACGATTATGTACAAACACTAGGGCGAGTGTGTTTTAGACTTTCGAGAGAGTAAGATCGGGAAAATAATACTTCGTTTGGCAAAGTTTATCCCTTCCCCGTAACATGCTCAATTCTGAATAAAATAGCATAATGGTATAATAACAATAATGATACTAACACTATTTGTGAAAAGGAAATAAGATAGAATAAAACAGAATAGAGAAGAGAGAGAAAGAAACGAGAAAGAAAATATGAAGAGAGAAAGAGAAGAAAAAAGAGAAACGGCACAGGCAATATCTGGAATGAGATATAGGTCCATCGGAGAGCAAGAGAGCAGGGAAGTGCGCAAAATTCGAGAAATTACTTAGACAGCAAGTCGATATTTGCACAGCATAGGTGAACCCATTGAGTCGGTGACGAACTGGTCTCTATTGATAGCAAAGATTGGCCCATAGACAACGTGCACTGAAGAGGAAGTACATGGGAGAATACGAGCGAGAGTGACTGACAGTCGGGAGAGCTAGAAGAGAGGAGCAGAATGGAAACTGACATATGCTCCAGGAGTGAGCACAGACGTGAATTACCCCCGCAAAAAAACTGAAATAGAAGGACTACAACGGATTCCTGAAAGAGCGTTTTCAGGAGACGCTAGAGCACAAGAGAGAGAGCGGAAGAGAGCGAGAAATGTGAGAATAGAGAGAGCGAGCGACGAGGAGAAAATATAGGTTAGGAAATTCGCGAAATGAATTTCCGTGTTAATTACGCGGGCGAAGCGAGAAATACAACATGTGGGGAGACGAGAGAGCGCGCACAAAACACTGTCGCACTTCCAACAGCACTCCGAGACACAACGAAATCGTAATTTCAGCAAAAGATGGGAAGACCGGTACCGGCGCGCTTCCAAGCGCGGCTGCAACTCGACAGCAACTGCGCGCGATGGAACAATGCCCGATAACATCGATATCGATCCACGCGGTGGAATGCGATTACGAGAGAGTAATTAAACGGAATTGAACATTTCGATGGGACACGAGCGACGCGGCACAGAAAAATTATACGATTATGTACAAACACTAGGGAGAGTGTGTTTTAAAATTTCGAGAGAGTAAGATCGGGAAAATAATACTTCGTTTGGCAAACAATTGATGGCTGTCGAGTGCACCGAGTCTACATATTTGCGGGGCGGAGTTTGCATGAGTCCTGCCATGTATAGCAATTAATGGAATAAATGTACCGACTGGCTTGAAAATGTCTTGCGAGAGTAAAGGAGGGAGAACAGAGTAATCCGTCCAAAAACATTAAAATGTAAGAAAATGCGCCAAGTAGCAGTTGGATTTCCCCCAAAATTGAAATATAACAAAAAAGATAATAGATATCATACAAGAAAGCCAAGTTTTCATTCAAAGATACCTCGATTTAATTCGCATTAGCAATTAATAATAAATTAACAATAATTTAGCGATTAACAATAAAAAAACTTGGCGTGTGCACGCTTCATTGCGAGGTAAAAAGACAATGGGAAACTGATTCAAACCCAAAACTGACTTTACTAGAATTTAATTTCTTTAAAAGTTTTTTTAGCAATATTACCAGAGCAAGTGCCTCGAATGAAGGGCGCACACGCCAAGTTTTTTTTATTGTTAATCGCTAAATTATTGTTAATTTATTATTAATTGCTAATGCGAATTAAATCGAGGTATCTTTGAATGAAAACTTGGCTTTCTTGTATGATATCTATTATCTTTTTTGTTATATTTCAATTTTGGGGGAAATCCAACTGCTAGTTGGCGCATTTTCTTACATTTTAATGTTTTTGGACGGATTTCATGTCTTTTTGTTAGTTAATGCTTTACAATAAAGACAATCAAATTTCTAATTATTTATTAATGTTTCAATTTTGTGGGAAAATCAAACTGCTACTTGGCGCATTTTTTTTTACAGTTTAATGTTTTTGGACGGATTTCACGTCTTTTTGTTAGTTAATGCTTTACAATAAAGACAATCAAATTTCTAATTATTTATCAATGTTTCAATTTTATGGGAAAATCAAACTGCTACTTGGCGCATTTTTTACAGTTTAATGTTTTTGGACGGATTTCATGTCTTTTTGTTAGTTGATGCTTAACAATAAAGACAATAAAAATTCAAAGTATTTATCAATGGTTTAATTAATAAATTTAAAAGTAAAATTTTATTAAAATGTTCAAATATGCACCATCACCTATGTGCATGTTTATGTTATAATGTAAGTTTAATGTTACAATGTATTTATAACTTAATCATGCACATAGGAGGAGATCTAAGAAATTGAGCTGAATGTGAGAATATAGATTCCCTACATAATATATAGCTTGCACTTAACAAATTCAATATTCCGAAGTTAAAAAATATGAGATTTACAGCTTGCCTAATATAATTTAAAATTTTAACTTTAGTCTGTTGGAAGTTAGAAGCATGCTAGTAATTGGTAATAATTAGCACCTGTTTACTGATTCTCAATAGCTAGGGTGCATTTAAATTGCAGATTAGATAAGCTACACCCTCATACACACTTTAACTTTGGTATATCTGTATATACCAAATATCAGTACCAAATGCATAGGTCACAGGGCACACAATCTAAAGTAATGAAATTTACTAAACAAGTACTGATTACCAATAGCTATTATATCCCTAAACGACATGTGATTGGTTATTAGTACTTGGTTACATCATTTTAGTTCTTTAGCTGAAGCGTTCCTTGAACAATGAACTTGACAGTCAAGATACAAATTAGACTGCGTATGAGCATTTGGCTTGGTTTATATATTTTAATTGTAAAGCATTAAATCAAAAAATGATTCAGGTTAGCAAAAGAGAGATTCCTAATAGCTAGAATGTAATGAAATTAGAAATAATTTGATTTAATACTTTACAAGTTATTCCTGACTGTCAAGTGCCTAGCTGATGGAGCGCAAACCTAAAGTGCTGAAATTAGTTTGATTTAAAGGTCTGAAAATTGTTCAGTGCGTAGCACAACAATCACTTAATCATTTTAGCTCTTTAGCTGAAGCGTGCCTTGAGCAACAAACTTGACAGTCTCAATACAACCACACTAAATTAGGCTGCGTATGAGCATATCGCTTGGTTAATAGTATAACACTAAAACATAAAATCAAACAATGATTCAGATTAGCAAAGGAGCGATTATCAATAGCCAGAATCCACTGAAATTGTAAATGATTTGACTTAATACTTTACAAGTTATATTTGATAAGCTATATATGCAAGCTCTCTCATTCTCAGTCTAGTTTTTTTATGTATCCTGACTATCAAGTGCCTAGCTGACAGAGCGCAAACCTAAAGTGCTGAAATTAGTCTACGTAAGCAACTACTGATTACCAATAGCTAGCATTCCCTTAAATTGTAAATAATTGCTAACTAATTATTGGTTAAAAGATTCATATGCTAGACACTTGAGAATTTTAGCTATTGATAATGAGCACTTATTTACCAAATACAGTGAACAGTCATTTGTGAATTACGCACTTAACACTTTTGACATTTCATAATTCTCAATAGTCACAAGATAACAGGAACAGGGGCAAGGATAGTATGCTCTTTTATTAACTAAATAAAGAATTGAACCTGAAAAGCAAATAATAAAAATAAAATCGGAATAATCGGACTGTGTCACATAACCAGCCATGGCATAACCGGCTTAGCCAATGTGTCGGTAACGTAAACACAACACAGCCATATTATCTCCGCAGCCCGCAGCATTTCTGATTGCTGCCATCTCGTATGAAAAAAGTGAAAGTTACATTTTTAGGAATTCTGCATGAATCCCATGACTCTTAATCCGCCTTGCCTTTACTACGAGAATAATAACGAGGTGAAATTCATATCTCCTGAATGACTGAACCGATTCGCTTGATTCTTGGCTCATTCGATTCAGAAAAATCAACGAAAAAATACAAAATTCAGAAATAAATCCTTGGAGCTGTAACTTTTACATAAATCGAGGTGAAAGTTTTATAGCAGACGATAACCGCTACACTTCGGGAGAAGTATCCTCGGTAGTCGCGCGCTGTACTATATATATAACTACTACTTGGCGCGAGACTCTACCGAGTCTCCTGATTAAAATACTCACCTACTTAATTCAGCAAGACGACAGCAGTGGAGCATGGTTGAATTCATGAAATCCGCAGCACTCATAACACCAAGCACGGAGAAAACTGAAACAGCATCGTGCAGAGCAGTGAGATAGAAGGGAGAAATGCTGTAGGCAAGGGTGGGATTCAAGGGAGTGAAGGAATAGCTGAAATTGGCAACAATCGGTGTGTGCGACAAAAGTCTGGAAATACAGAAACCGACGTAAATGGACAGAGGGATGCACGGAAACGGCACAGCCAATATCTGGAATGAGATATAGGTCCATCGGAGAGCAAGAGAGCAGGGAAGTGCGCAAAATTCGAGAAATTACTTAGACAGCAAGTCGATATTTGCACAGCATAGGTGAACCCATTGAGTCGGTGACGTACTGGTCTCTATTGATAGCAAAGGTTAGCCGATAGACAACGTGCACTGAAGAGGAAGTACATGGGAGAATACGAGCGAGAGTGACTGACAGTCGGGAGAGCTAGAAGAGAGGAGCAGAATGGAAACTGACATATGCTCCAGGAGTGAGCACAGACGTGAATTACCCCCGCAAAAAAACTGAAATACAAGGACTACAACCGATTCCTGAAAGAGCGTTTTCAGGAGACGCTAGAGCACAAGAGAGAGAGCGGAAGAGAGCGAGAAGTGTGAGAATAGAGAGAGCGAGCGACGAGGAGAAAATATAGGTTAGGAAATTCGCGAAATGAATTTCCGTGTTAATTACGCGGGCGAAGCGAGAAATACAACATGTGGGGAGACGAGAGAGCGCGCACAAACACTGTCGCACTTAAAACAGCGCTCCGAGACACAACGAAATCGTAATTTCAGCAAAAGATGGGAAGACCGGTACCGGCGCGCTTCCAAGCGCGGCTGCAACTCGACAGCAACTGCGCGCGATGGAACAATGCCCGATAACATCGATATCGATCCACGCGGTGGAATGCGATTACGGGAGAGGAATTAAACGGAATTGAACATTTCGATGGGACACGAGCGGCGCGGTACAGAAAAATTATACGATTATGTACAAACACTAGGTCGAGTGTGTTTTAGACTTTCCAGAGAGTAAGATCGGGAAAATAATACTTCGTTTGGCAAAGTTTATCCCTTCCCCGTAACATGCTCAATTCTGAATAAAATAGCATAATGGTATAATAACAATAATGATACTAACACTATTTGTGAAAAGGAAATAAGATAGAATAAAACAGAATAGAGAAGAGAGAGAAAGAAAGGAGAACGAAAATATGAAGAGAGAAAGAGAAGAAAAAAGAGAAACGGCACAGGCAATATCTGGAATGAGATATAGGTCCATCGGAGAGCAAGAGAGCAGGGAAGTGCGCAAAATTCGAGAAATTACTTAGACAGCAAGTCGATATTTGCACAGCATAGGTGAACCCATTGAGTCGGTGACGAACTGGTCTCTATTGATAGCAAAGATTGGCCCATAGACAACGTGCACTGAAGAGGAAGTACATGGGAGAATACGAGCGAGACTGACTGACAGTCGGGAGAGCTGCTAGAAGAGAGGAGCGGAATGGAAACTGACATATGCTCCAGGAGTGAGCACAGGCGTGAATTAACCCCGCAAAAAAAATGAAATAGAAGGACTACAAGCGATTCTTGAAAGAGCGTTTTCAGGAGACGCTAGAGCACAAGAGAGAGAGAGCGGAAGAGAGCGAGAAGTGTGGGAATAGAGAGACCGAGCGACGAGGAGAAAATATAGGTTAGGAAATTCGAGAAACGAATTTCCGTGTTAATTACGCGAGCAAAGCGAGAAATACAACATGTGGGGAGACGAGAGAGCGCACACAAAACACTGTCGCACTTAAAACAGCGCTCCGAGACACAACGAAATCGTAATTTCAGCAAAAGATGGGGAGACCGGTACCGGCACGCTTCCAAGCGCGGCTGCAACTCGACAGCAACTGCGCGCGATGGAACAATGCCCGATAACATCGATATCGATCCACGCGGTGGAATGCGATTACGAGAGAGTAATTAAACGGAATTGAACATTTCGATGGGACACGAGCGACGCGGCACAGAAAAATTATACGATTATGTACAAACACTACGGAGAGTGTGTTTTAGAATTTCGAGAGAGTAAGATCGGGAAAATAATACTTCGTTTGGCAAAGTTTATCCCTTCCCCGTAACATGCTCAATTCCGAATAAAATAGCATCATGGTATAAAAACAATAATGATACTCACACTATTTGAAAAAATAAAATAAGATAGAATAAAACAGAATGGAGAAGAGAGAGAAAGAAAGGAGAAAGAAAATAAGAAGGGAGAAAGAGAAGAAAAAAGGTGTACGTGAATCCGTGTATCGAGCAAACAATTGATGGCTGTCGAGTGCACCGAGTCTACATATTTGCGGGGCGGAGTTTGCATGAGTCCTGCCATGTATAGCAATTAATGGAATAAATGTACCGACTCGCTTGAAAATGTCTTGCGAGAGTAAAGGAGGGAGAACAGAGAGTAATTAAAGTACTCACCTACTTAATTCAGCAGGTCGACAGCAGTGGAGCATGGTTGAACTCATGAAATCCGCAGCCCTCGTAACACCAAGCCCGGAGAAAACTGGAACAGCATCGTGCAGAGCAGTGAGATAGAAGGGAGAAATGCTGTAGGCAAGGGTGGGATTCAAGGGAGTGAAGGATTAGCTGAAATTGGCAACAATCGGTGTGTGCGACAAAAGTCTGGAAATACAGAAACCGACGTAAATGGACAGAGGGATGCACGGAAACGGCACAGCCAATATCTGGAATGAGATATAGGTCCATCGGAGAGCAAGAGAGCAGGGAAGTGCGCAAAATTCGAGAAATTACTTAGACAGCAAGTCGATATTTGCACAGCATAGGTGAACCCATTGAGTCGGTGACGAACTGGTCTCTATTGATAGCAAAGATTGGCCCATAGACAACGTGCACTGAAGAGGAAGTACATGGGAGAATACGAGCGAGAGTGACTGACAGTCGGGAAAGCTAGAAGAGAGGAGCAGAATGGAAACTGACATATGCTCCAGGAGTGAGCACAGACGTGAATTACCCCCGCAAAAAAACTGAAATAGAAGGACTACAACGGATTCCTGAAAGAGCGTTTTCAGGAGACGCTAGAGCACAAGAGAGAGAGAGCGGAAGAGAGCGAGAAGTTGAGAATAGAGAGAGCGAGCGACGAGGAGAAAATATAGGTTAGGAAATTCGCGAAATGAATTTCCGTGTTAATTACGCGAGCGAAGCGAGAAATACAACATGTGGGGAGGCGAGAGAGCGCGCACAAAACACTGTCGCACTTAAAACAGCGCTCCGAGACACAACGAAATCGTAATTTCAGCAAAAGATGGGGAGACCGGTACCGGCGCGCTTCCAAGCGCGGCTGCAACTCGACAGCAACTGCGTGCGATGGAACAATGCCCGATAACATCGATATCGATCCACGCGGTGGAATGCGATTACGAGAGAGTAATTAAACGGAATTGAACATTTCGATGGGACACGAGCGACGCGGCACAGAAAAATTATACGATTATGTGCAAACACTAGGGAGAGTGTGTTTTAGAACTTCCAGAGAGTAAGATAGGGAAAATAATACTTCGTTTGGCAAAGTTTATCCCTTCCCCGCAACATGCTCAATTCCGAATAAAATAGCATAATGGTATAAAAACAATAATGATACTCACACTATTTGAAAAAATAAAATGAGATAGAATAAAACAGAATGGAGAAGAGAGAGAAAGAAAGGAGAAAGAAAATAAGAAGGGAGAAAGGGAAGAAAAAAGGTGTACGTGAATCCGTGTATCGAGCAAACAATTGATGGCTGTCGAGTGCACCGAGTCTACATATTTGCGGGGCGGAGTTTGCATGAGCCCTGCCATGTATAGCAATTAATGGAATAAATGTACCGACTCGCTTGAAAATGTCTTGCGAGAGTAAAGGAGGAAGAACAGAGTAATTAAAGTACTCACCTACTTAATTCAGCAAGACGACAGCAGTGGAGCATGGTTGAATTCGTGAAATCCGCAGCCCTCATAACACCAAGCACGGAGAAAACTGAAACACCATCGTGCAGAGCAGTGAGATAGAAGGGAGTAATGCTGTAGGCAAGGGTGGGATTCAAGGGAATGAAGGAATAGTTGAAATTGGCAACAATCGGTGTGTGCGACAAAAGTCTGGAAATACAGAAACCGACGTAAATGGACAGAGGGATGCACGGAAACGGCACAGCCAATATCTGGAATGAGATATAGGTCCATCGGAGAGCAAGAGAGCAGGGAAGTGCGCAAAATTCGAGAAATTACTTAGACAGCAAGTCGATATTTGCACAGCATAGGTGAACCCATTGAGTCGGTGACGAACTGGTCTCTATTGACAGCAAAGATTGGCCCATAGACAACGTGCACTGAAGAGGAAGTACATGGGAGAATACGAGCGAGACTGACTGACAGTCGGGAGAGCTGCTAGAAGAGAGGAGCAGAATGGAAACTGACATATGCTCCAGGAGTGAGCACAGACGTGAATTACCCCCGCAAAAAAACTGAAATAGAAGGACTACAACCGATTACTGAAAGAGCGTTGTCAGGAGACGCTAGAGCACAAGAGAGAGAGAGAGCGGAAGAGAGCGAGAAGTGTGAGAATAGAGAGAGCGAGCGACGAGGAGAAAATATAGGTTAGGAAATTCGCGAAATGAATTTCCGTGTTAATTACGCGGGCGAAGCGAGAAATACAACATGTGGGGAGACGAGAGAGCGCGCACAAAACACTGTCGCACTTAAAACAGCGCTCCGAGACACAACGAAATCGTAATTTCAGCAAAAGATGGGGAGACCAGTACCGGCGCGCTTCCAAGCGCGGCTGCAACTCGACAGCAACTGCGCGCGATGGAACAATGCCCGATAACATCGATATCGATCCACGCGGTGGAATGCGATTACGAGAGAGGAATTAAACGGAATTGAACATTTCGATGGGACACGAGCGACGCGGCACAGAAAAATTATACGATTATGTACAAACACTAGGGAGAGTGTGTTTTAGAATTTCGAGAGAGTAAGATCGGGAAAATAATACTTCGTTTGGCAAAGTTTATCCCTTCCCCGCAACATGCTCAATTCCGAATAAAATAGCATAATGGTATAAAAACAATAATGATACTCACACTATTTGAAAAAATAAAATGAGATAGAATAAAACAGAATGGAGAAGAGAGAGAAAGAAAGGAGAAAGAAAATAAGAAGGGAGAAAGAGAAGAAAAAAGGTGTACGTGAATCCGTGTATCGAGCAAACAATTGATGGCTGTCGAGTGCACCGAGTCTACATATTTGCGGGGCGGAGTTTGCATGAGTCCTGCCATGTATAGCAATTAATGGAATAAATGTACCGACTCGCTTGAAAATGTCTTGCGAGAGTAAAGGAGGAAGAACAGAGTAATTAAAGTACTCACCTACTTAATTCAGCAAGACGACAGCAGTGGAGCATGGTTGAATTCGTGAAATCCGCAGCCCTGATAACACCAAGCACGGAGAAAACTGAAACACCATCGTGCAGAGCAGTGAGATAGAAGGGAGTAATGCTGTAGGCAAGGGTGGGATTCAAGGGAATGAAGGAATAGCTGAAATTGGCAACAATCGGTGTGTGCGACAAAAGTCTGGAAATACAGAAACCGACGTAAATGGACAGAGGGATGCACGGAAACGGCACAGCCAATATCTGGAATGAGATATAGGTCCATCGGAGAGCAAGAGAGCAGGGAAGTGCGCAAAATTCGAGAAATTACTTAGACAGCAAGTCGATATTTGCACAGCATAGGTGAACCCATTGAGTCGGTGACGAACTGGTCTCTATTGATAGCAAAGATTGGCCCATAGACAACGTGCACTGAAGAGGAAGTACATGGGAGAATACGTGCGAGACTGACTGACAGTCGGGAGAGCTGCTAGAAGAGAGGAGCAGAATGGAAACTGACATATGCTCCAGGAGTGAGCACAGACGTGAATTACCCCCGCAAAAAAACTAAAATAGAAGGACTACAACGGATTCCTGAAAGAGCGTTTTCAGGAGACGCTAGAGCACAAGAGAGAGAGCAGAAGAGAGCGAGAAATGTGAGAATAGAGAGAGCGAGCGACGAGGAGAAAATATAGGTTAGGAAATTCGCGAAATGAATTTCCGTGTTAATTACGCGGGCGAAGCGAGAAATACAACATGTGGGGAGACGAGAGAGCGCGCACAAAACACTGTCGCACTTCCAACAGCACTCCGAGACACAACGAAATCGTAATTTCAGCAAAAAATGGGAAGACCGGTACCGGCGCGCTTCCAAGCGCGGCTGCAGCTCGAAAGCAACTGCGCGCGATGGAACAATGCCCGACTCCATCGATATCGATCCACGCGGTGGAATGCGATTACGACAGAGTAATTAAACGGAATTGAACATTTCCATGAGACACGAGCGACGCGGTACAGAAAAATTATACGATTATGTACAAGCACTAGGGAGAGTGTGTTTTAGAATTTCGAAAGAGTAAGATCGGGAAAATAATACTTCGTTTGGCAAAGTTTATCCCTTCCCCGTAATATGCTCAATTCCGAATAAAATAGCATAATGGTATAATAACAATAATGATACTAACACTATTTGAAAAAAGAAAATAATATAGAATAAAACAGAATGGAGAAGAGAGAGAAAGAAAGGAGAAAGAAAATAAGAAGGGAGAAAGAGAAGAAAAAAGGTGTACGTGAATCCGTGTATCGAGCAAACAATTGATGGCTGTCGAGTGCACCGAGTCTACATATTTGCGGGGCGGAGTTTGCATGAGTCCTGCCATGTATAGCAATTAATGGAATAAATGTACCGACTCGCTTGAAAATGTCTTGCGAGAGTAAAGGAGGGAGAACAGAGAGTAATTAAAGTACTCACCTACTTAATTCAGCAGGTCGACAACAGTGGAGCATGGTTGAACTCATGAAATCCGCAGCCCTCGTAACACCAAGCACGGAGAAAACTGAAACAGCATCGTGCAGAGCAGTGAGATAGAAGGGAGAAATGCTGTAGGCAAGGGTGGGATTCAAGGGAGTGAAGGAATAGCTGAAATTGGCAACAATCGGTGTGTGCGACAAAAGTCTGGAAATACAGAAACCGACGTAAATGGACAGAGGGATGCACGGAAACGGCACAGCCAATATCTGGAATGAGATATAGGTCCATCGGAGAGCAAGAGAGCAGGGAAGTGCGCAAAATTCGAGAAATTACTTAGACAGCAAGTCGATATTTGCACAGCATAGGTGAACCCATTGAGTCGGTGACGAACTGGTCTCTATTGATAGCAAAGATTGGCCCATAGACAACGTGCACTGAAGAGGAAGTACATGGGAGAATACGAGCGAGAGTGACTGACAGTCGGGAAAGCTAGAAGAGAGGAGCAGAATGGAAACTGACATATGCTCCAGGAGTGAGCACAGACGTGAATTACCCCCGCAAAAAAACTGAAATAGAAGGACTACAACGGATTCCTGAAAGAGCGTTTTCAGGAGACGCTAGAGCACAAGAGAGAGAGAGCGGAAGAGAGCGAGAAGTTGAGAATAGAGAGAGCGAGCGACGAGGAGAAAATATAGGTTAGGAAATTCGCGAAATGAATTTCCGTGTTAATTACGCGAGCGAAGCGAGAAATACAACATGTGGGGAGACGAGAGAGCGCGCACAAAACACTGTCGCACTTAAAACAGCGCTCCGAGACACAACGAAATCGTAATTTCAGCAAAAGATGGGGAGACCGGTACCGGCGCGCTTCCAAGCGCGGCTGCAACTCGACAGCAACTGCGTGCGATGGAACAATGCCCGATAACATCGATATCGATCCACTCGGTGGAATGCGATTACGAGAGAGTAATTAAACGGAATTGAACATTTCGATGGGACACGAGCGACGCGGCACAGAAAAATTATACGATTATGTACAAACACTAGGGAGAGTGTGTTTTAGAACTTCCAGAGAGTAAGATCGGGAAAATAATACTTCGTTTGAAAAAGTTTATCCCTTCCCCGCAACATGCTCAATCCCGAATAAAATAGCATAATGGTATAAAAACAATGATGATACTCACACTATTTGAAAAAAGAAAATAATATAGAATAAAACAGAATGGAGAAGAGAGAGAAAGAAAGGAGAAAGAAAATAAGAAGGGAGAAAGAGAAGAAAAAAGGTGTACGTGAATCCGTGTATCGAGCAAACAATTGATGGCTGTCGAGTGCACCGAGTCTACATATTTGCGGGGCGGAGTTTGCATGAGTCCTGCCATGTATAGCAATTAATGGAATAAATGTACCGACTGGCTTGAAAATGTCTTGCGAGAGTAAAGGAGGAAGAACAGAGTAATTAAAGTACTCACCTACTTAATTCAGCAAGACGACAGCAGTGGAGCATGGTTGAATTCGTGAAATCCGCAGCCCTCATAACACCAAGCACGGAGAAAACTGAAACAGCATCATGCAGAGCAGTGAGATAGAAGGGAGTAATGCTGTAGGCAAGGGTGGGATTCAAGGGAATGAAGGAATAGCTGAAATTGGCAACAATCGGTGTGTGCGACAAAAGTCTGGAAATACAGAAACCGACGTAAATGGACAGAGGGATGCACGGAAACGGCACAGCCAATATCTGGAATGAGATATAGGTCCATCGGAGAGCAAGAGAGCAGGGAAGTGCGCAAAATTCGAGAAATTACTTAGACAGCAAGTCGATATTTGCACAGCATAGGTGAACCCATTGAGTCGGTGACGAACTGGTCTCTATTGATAGCAAAGATTGGCCCATAGACAACGTGCACTGAAGAGGAAGTACATGGGAGAATACGTGCGAGACTGACTGACAGTCGGGAGAGCTGCTAGAAGAGAGGAGCAGAATGGAAACTGACATATGCTCCAGGAGTGAGCACAGACGTGAATTACCCCCGCAAAAAAACTAAAATAGAAGGACTACAACGGATTCCTGAAAGAGCGTTTTCAGGAGACGCTAGAGCACAAGAGAGAGAGCAGAAGAGAGCGAGAAATGTGAGAATAGAGAGAGCGAGCGACGAGGAGAAAATATAGGTTAGGAAATTCGCGAAATGAATTTCCGTGTTAATTACGCGGGCGAAGCGAGAAATACAACATGTGGGGAGACGAGAGAGCGCGCACAAAACACTGTCGCACTTCCAACAGCACTCCGAGACACAACGAAATCGTAATTTCAGCAAAAAATGGGAAGACCGGTACCGGCGCGCTTCCAAGCGCGGCTGCAGCTCGAAAGCAACTGCGCGCGATGGAACAATGCCCGACTCCATCGATATCGATCCACGCGGTGGAATGCGATTACGACAGAGTAATTAAACGGAATTGAACATTTCCATGAGACACGAGCGACGCGGTACAGAAAAATTATACGATTATGTACAAGCACTAGGGAGAGTGTGTTTTAGAATTTCGAAAGAGTAAGATCGGGAAAATAATACTTCGTTTGGCAAAGTTTATCCCTTCCCCGTAATATGCTCAATTCCGAATAAAATAGCATAATGGTATAATAACAATAATGATACTAACACTATTTGAAAAAAGAAAATAAGATAGAATAAAACAGAATGGAGAAGAGAGAGAAAGAAAATAAGAAGGGAGAAAGAGAAGAAAAAAGGTGTACGTGAATCCGTGTATCGAGCAAACAATTGATGGCTGTCGAGTGCACCGAGTCTACATATTTGCGGGGCGGAGTTTGCATGAGTCCTGCCATGTATAGCAATTAATGGAATAAATGTACCGACTGGCTTGAAAATGTCTTGCGAGAGTAAAGGAGGGAGAACAGAGTAATTAAAATACTCACCTACTTAATTCAGCAAGACGACAGCAGTGGAGCATGGTTGAATTCATGAAATCCGCAGCACTCATAACACCAAGCACGGAGAAAACTGAAACAGCATCGTGGAGAGCAGTGAGATAGAAGGGAGAAATGCTGTAGGCAAGGGTGGGATTCAAGGGAGTGAAGGAATAGCTGAAATTGGCAACAATCGGTGTGTGCGACAAAAGTCTGGAAATACAGAAACCGACGTAAATGGACAGAGGGATGCACGGAAACGGCACAGCCAATATCTGGAATGAGATCTAGGTCCATCGGAGAGCAAGAGAGCAGGGAAGTGCGCAAAATTCGAGAAATTACTTAGACAGCAAGTCGATATTTGCACAGCATAGGTGAACCCATTGAGTCGGTGACGAACTGGTCTCTATTGATAGCAAAGATTGGCCCATAGACAACGTGCACTGAAGAGGAAGTTCATGGGAGAATACGAGCGAGACTGACTGACAGTCGGGAGAGCTGCTAGAAGAGAGGAGCAGAATGGAAACTGACATATGCTCCAGGAGTGAGCACAGACGTGAATTACCCCCGCAAAAAAACTGAAATAGAAGGACTACAACGGATTCCTGAAAGAGCGTTTTCAGGAGACGCTAGAGCACAAGAGAGAGAGCGGAAGAGAGCGAGAAATGTGAGAATAGAGAGAGCGAGCGACGAGGAGAAAATATAGGTTAGGAAATTCGCGAAATGAATTTCCGTGTTAATTACGCGGGCGAAGCGAGAAATACAACATGTGGGGAGACGAGAGAGCGCGCACAAAACACTGTCGCACTTCCAACAGCACTCCGAGACACAACGAAATCGTAATTTCAGCACAAGATGGGAAGACCGGTACCGGCGCGCTTCCAAGCGCGGCTGCAGCTCGAAAGCAACTGCGCGCGATGGAACAATGCCCGACTCCATCGATATCGATCCACGCGGTGGAATGCGATTACGACAGAGTAATTAAACGGAATTGAACATTTCCATGAGACACGAGCGACGCGGTACAGAAAAATTATACGATTATGTACAAGCACTAGGGAGAGTGTGTTTTAGAATTTCGAAAGAGTAAGATCGGGAAAATAATACTTCGTTTGGCAAAGTTTATCCCTTCCCCGTAATATGCTCAATTCCGAATAAAATAGCATAATGGTATAATAACAATAATGATACTAACACTATTTGAAAAAAGAAAATAATATAGAATAAAACAGAATGGAGAAGAGAGAGAAAGAAAGGAGAAAGAAAATAAGAAGGGAGAAAGAGAAGAAAAAAGGTGTAGGTGAATCCATGTATCGAGCAAACAATTGATGGCTGTCGAGTGCACCGAGTCTACATATTTGCGGGGCGGAGTTTGCACGAGTCCTGCCATGTATAGCAATTAATGGAAAAAATGTACCGACTCGCTTGAAAATGTCTTGCGAGAGTAAAGGAGGGAGAACAGAGTAATTAAAGTACTCACCTACTTAATTCAGCAAGACGACAGCAGTGGAGCATGGTTGAATTCATGAAATCCGCAGCCCTCATAACACCAAGCACGGAGAAAACTGAAACAGCATCGTGGAGAGCAGTGAGATAGAAGGGAGAAGTGCTGCAGGCAAGAGTGGGATTCATGGGAGTGAAGGATTAGCTGAAATTGGCAACAATCGGTGTGTGCGACAAAAGTCTGGAAATACAGAAACCGACGTAAATGGACAGAGGGATGCACGGAAACGGCACAGCCAATATCTGGAATGAGATATAGGTCCATCGGAGAGCAAGAGAGCAGGGAAGTGCGCAAAATTCGAGAAATTACTTAGACAGCAAGTCGATATTTGCACAGCATAGGTGAACCCATTGAGTCGGTGACGAACTGGTCTCTATTGATAGCAAAGATTGGCCCATAGACAACGTGCACTGAAGAGGAAGTACATGGGAGAATATGAGCGAGAGTGACTGACAGTCGGGAGAGCTAGAAGAGAGGAGCAGAATGGAAACTGACATATGCTCCAGGAGTGAGCACAGACGTGAATTACCCCCGCAAAAAAACTGAAATAGAAGGACTACAACGGATTCCTGAAAGAGCGTTTTCAGGAGACGCTAGAGCACAAGAGAGAGAGCGGAAGAGAGCGAGAAATGTGAGAATAGAGAGAGCGAGCGACGAGGAGAAAATATAGGTTAGGAAATTCGCGAAATGAATTTCCGTGTTAATTACGCGGGCGAAGCGAGAAATACAACATGTGGGGAGACGAGAGAGCGCGCACAAAACACTGTCGCACTTCCAACAGCACTCCGAGACACAACGAAATCGTAATTTCAGCAAAAGATGGGGAGGCCGGTACTGGCGCGCTTCCAAGCGCGGCTGCAACTCGACAGCAACTGCGCGCGATGGAACAATGCCAGAGAAGATCGATATCGATCCACGCGGTGGAATGCGATTCCCAGCACAAGATCTCCTAGGAGCAAATATGGATATCCGTTTTCCTACCTGGATCTCCAAATCTTATCCTCAACCTTTTCGGTTATCCGACGGACAACCCGCGGATATCCCGAATCCAAATCTTATCCTCAACCCCTTCGGTTATCCAACGGACAACCCACGGATATCCCGAAAGTCGATCCATTTCGGATAACCACGGATAACCTTCGAACGTCCATAAGGATAGCCTGAGGTGATCTTAGTTGGCAGTTCTTTGGAGTTCCACAAGACATAGAAAAAAACTTTGTACCATGTGGGGTAGAAATGCGAGATTTATTCTTATTCTACGAAGCCGTGCTTTCGCTTTCTAAGAAAATAACCGTAATTGGCAGAATGGGTATCGGACGGTGCAACAAAGGATTTTCGCTTCTATTCTTGCGAGTCACGTACATTTATTTCGTTTCCCAAACAAAATAGTTGAGTTTATGGTTAGGATTAGCAGCCGGTACAATAAATGGGAGCTTGGGATTTTTACTCGTATTCAAAGAAGCCATGTGTATTCTCGCTTGCTAATAAAAGCTTTCGTCTAGCCGTCAAGGATCTGCGCGTTTTATCTGTGGGACATATTGTTCCTCTACGGCTTTTCGCGGACCTTTTCTGGTGAGACAATGGGAGCACTCGGGCGGGTTGCAGCGGGTGAGTTTGACCTGCACGGTCAACGGTTGGCTGGGCTGGCCGGCCCGAAGTAATAAAATGTGCAAATCAAGACCGTGACGGGTGATTTTGTGCCTTTCGTGAAAAGACAAAAGGAACCCTTAAAACGGCTGTTGGGGTGGTGTTTTCACGGTCAGCTGTCAACATGCCAACAAGTCAAAACCGCGTGGCTACTCCTGGTAACCGTGGTATTCAAGCAAATGCAGCATTTAAGAGTGAAAAAACAACAGGTAATACAGCTTATCTCAACAATTTCAACAGTAATTTTTTGATTCATGGATTAGAGTGAGTATGTGCTGTTCCTTTGCGAATATACATTTCTTAATATCCACCCGTTCACTTGTTTAGCAAAGGTGGTATGAAGGCAGAGAAAACGTGTAATTGCACCATGTACACCGTATAATTACACCATTTTCAACGGCCTATGTCCATCATTGGCGATTCAAAGGCAAGTGAATCACCCTGTACATAAACACGCAGGCCAGCAGCGAATCTTCATAAGCTGTTGTTTCTGCTGGATAATGCTCGAATAAATCATATTTGTCATTCTCAAAACTAGGTAGCTTAATAGTTTGGGAGTTATTTAGAATGGTTGCAATAGAAAGTGAATCATATGTCAACCTTAGAAAGGAATTAGTATTTGGATTACAATGTTTCAAAGACTCGCCATTGAAACTTGAACTGACAGACGTATGGACATAATTGCACAACAAAACAATGATCTGCCTTATGAATCAAATTGATGATGACTACCTTGTTGGAAAAAGAAGAGGTGGAAGATTCTTTAGAGAAACCGTTCTGTGGATCATATGGACCTTACATACAGGAAGAACGTCAAAGGTTTGTTACCGTAATTCATGACCAACCTACAAAAGAATTATAAATTTGTGGGTCATAATGTGCCATGAATTTCTGGTATTTTTCAAGGGGTAAAATAGGGATGGTACTTTATATCTATATTTGTTTGCAGAGAAATGCCAATCTATTGAAACTATCATCGAAAAGCTGCCGTAACCAATACATCGTGCAGTACACTTATTGGAAAGCTGACGTCAACCACAACCTCTATACACGGTTTCCATGTTCCATCATTCGCATAAAAAATGGTTGGTAACGTATTTTCATCTTGTCCATGTAGCTGGTATTACTTTTATCCTTGGTCGATTGTGAATATTACTATATTTTGGAAATTTGTCAGTGTCTAGTACCATTGTTAAGGATTTGCTTCTGTGTTTGTAGCTAACGTACAACTACCACCAATAACTATCCTGACTCAGGGACATTTAACAACAATAATAAAGAAATGCCTGTGTCAGCGGCTATGACTGATAGAGCATTTCAGAGTAATGTGGCTTTTTATGCTATTCGGTCTCGTTCCATTTGTGGAAACCCAAATTACAGTATACCATTAAAGGGATACTGGATGGCAAAGAATTATTATCTGGATCCAGGAAGTTCAAATTTTATTAGATACATATAAGCAAATGAGATATCCTCCTCATGAAGCTTCTGTCTGTGTGATGGATGGTGACTTGGAATTGTATATTTCTTTTCACGAATATTTTATTGTAACATTATAGTGATTGTACTTTGCATCTTGTATATTGATTACAGAAAAGCGAATACGTGACCGTAAAAGCTTATAATGAAAATAGAGTGACAAAGCAACTCATTGGAAATGCGTTTGTTCAACCTGTCGAACAAGAGAAAAACTTTTAAAATCAAGAGCGTTCGTGCTGTCACTTGTGGGTCATTTACTTGTCGCAGAGTCTTCCTATCCCTGTCATGGCAACACAATCGGAATCGGAATCTCACAAGCAGAATGCTAAAAAAAGAATGGTTTTTCCCTGGTCGACAGTCAATCGGATCGTTCGCAATTATCGTGAAGGCTACTAGGAGGTTTTTCCCGGTCAACGGTCGGGTGGGAGAGGCTAGCGATCTGTCGCTACCTGCTAGCCAGCCCCCCACCCTTACTCACGAAGGGTAGAAACATGCAAAGGTAAACTCCTCCAATGAGGGCCTTAGGTTGTGCGTTCAGGCCGCAGGAGAGAGGGATTGGGGCGGAATCTCGGGGTCCAGCTTCGAGCAGCTCCGAGTCAGGAAGTACGAAGTGTATTCAGTCTGATTTCTGATGTGCTGTGAGTTTTGTCTTTTGAAGTTTTCGTGAAGTTATTTGTGTGCCTTCTGAGTTTGTTACATATTCATCCTCATCGGACTACTTTTCTTAGCCTTATTTCACAAGTAGATTCAATAATTTTAACTCGCTAGTCTCCCACATAGTTTTCCCATGCGTATTTTTCGAGCCTTAAAACTGGGACTTCGACTCTTTCGTTCCGTCTTATCTCAAAAACACAATCCCTAGTTAGGGATCATCACAGCGTGCCCTTAACGAACTCTGCAGCTGTGCACTTAGTGCATCTCATAAATTCTTAGAACTCCAACGTAGTCTCAGACTTCCGGCGTCTCTATCCCTACCTATGCCCCTTTTCACTGGATTTTTCGGGTATATAAACCCTTAATTTCTGGAGCAAAGGGGGAATCAGTTCCGAACTCTCATCGACGGCGAAGCTCTGTCAATCGGACCAGCGAAGAACACCGTAGTAGATCGAGCACTAGTCTCCTTCGAAGCAGTCACAATTACCGTACGTACATCGTGTCTCATCGCGATCGTTAGGCAAGTCACAGTTCTTTCGTTAGTTTTCCCCCGTTCAAATCGTAACGTAAAACGAACTCATATAATTTTGTAACAACATCTCAAAACCACAGAAACTCTCATTGTATATTTTGTGTTTGTATTATTTGTTCATTCAGAATATATTACATTATTCTAGTTTTCATTAAGAAACCATTTGTGTCATCATTACTGAATTCCTGTTTGGTCAACCTTGTTTCAAATAAGCATAACAAGGAAAAGAATAACAAAAGATCCCACGAGGATACATCTTTACCGCTCGAGGTGTATCCGGCGAGCCATAGTAAGGTTTAACGATCTTAGAGCATATTTTAGGACTCGCGAAGCCTGGCTCGTAACAAGTTTTGCAATCTTCCGGAGTCCGTGAGCCATTAGTGAGTTCGTTTGACAGAAATTCCTTCTCCTTTTTCGATCCGGATATATCCGACTATGAGTTTCCAGCTCGTACATGTTCATTCTGTAATAACTAGACGTTAAATTCGCTACATGACATAGCGTAATCTATGAATATTCTAATGTGTTCGCTTCTTCAGATATTAATTCCTTCGTTTCTATTTCGCTTCAGGAACGTATCTGTACGGTTGGAGGTGTTACAGTTGGAGGTGTCTTGCTGAGACACAAGTGCACGAGGTAGCGGAGAGGAAGCGCCAAAGAGCTGTAGCCGAGATTCCATCTCGTGTATCGTTAACTCTATTGTCATCGTACTTGAGGTGAGTTTGTTTTCATGAAAGTTTCTATTCCGTTCAAACTCAGGATATCTGACTAGGTGTGTCTTGAAATCACACATTAATTTTCAAAAAACTTTAGACTGTTGCGGTCTGTTGGTATAGTAATGCGAATGCATATCAAGCAAACTCAGAATTTCTCTAGTGCAGCCACGATAATTGAAACCACCACTCGTTCAAATGAATGATATCGCAGTTCCTTCGCCGCAGTTTTTCGGCCATAATAGCTACCGCGTGCAGCTTTTTTCTTCCGTCGGTCCCTTTTCGTACGAGCACACCGTTTGTACTGTATGCCAAGTTGTAGCAAAGCAGCAGTAGATGAAGTTAGGGAACTGCTACAAGATCTCCGTAAGTGCTCCATAACTTATGGGATCAGTCATAGTGGGATATCAGCTATTTTAAAAATCTTGAAGAAGCACTCGTGCTTTAAAGATATCGCTGTAGACGCTCGGATTATAAAAAATACTCCCCGGAAAACTCACGTGCAAGCGATGTCGACTGGCTTTTACAGTTACATAGGATTGAGACAAGGCATCGAAAGAATCGTATCATTGAGAAAAGACCATCAGAGTATTGAAACTTTGAGGGTCTCAATTAATATTGATGGATTGCCGTTATTCGAGAATAGTAACAATAGTTTATGGCCCATTTTGGGCTCCGTCCATCCATATCGCGAGGTATTTATTACAGCCATGTTCTATGGTGTATCGAAACCACCGGATTCCAATCGGTACCTACAGGATTTTGTGAATGAAGCCATACAGCTAACACATTCAGGCTTAACAATAGGTAATAGAAATGTGCCTGTTCAAATCATAAACCTGATATGCGATTCGCCTGCAAAATCATTTGTTTTACGCGTGAAGGGGCATAGCGGTTACGATAGTTGTACCAAGTGCTATGGTTATGGGCAGCAAAAAGAAAATGTTCGCGGAATATGTTTCCCTGGTACGAATTTCATCGAACGGACGGGCGACGATTTCAGAAATTTGTTCGATCCTGATTTTCATCACGGCAGAACTATATTAGCAACAATTTCAAATTTCAGACCAGTAACAAACACGGTATTAGATTATATGCATGTTGTATGCTTAGGAGTGACCAAAAAACTCATGCAGATATGGTTTCAGAGGAAAGGGGTGTTTTCTGCCTCCCAACGCGAGCGTCTGACAAATTTTGTCAACGATAACGTTACGTCACACACCCATTGAATTTAATCGAAGACTAAATTTTAACCGTTCCTCGATAGAGCACCTCAAAGCCACAGAATACAGGCAAATTTTGCTGTACTCTGGTCCTGCGATCTTTCAAAATTATCTGCCCAAAAGATTTTTTAACCACTTTGTAACATTGCACACCGCTATAAGACTATTATGCTGTCCCGAATTATGCAGCAATAGCGAATTTGTAAGTTATGCCCAGTCACTTTTAACTCTTTTTGTCAGCCAAATGGGTGAAATCTATGGGATTGACGCGGTATCCCATAACGTCCACTCGTTACTGCATTTAGGGAACGATGTAGAAAAGTTCCGATGCCTCGACAATTTCTCTGCATTCAAGTTTGAGAATTTTATGCAGACATTCAAAAAATTTGTTAGAAAACCAGACAAACCCCTCCAACAAATTCTTAAGAGGTACCAGGAACAAGCAAGTCTTGAAACAGCTCAAATCCAATCAGAGCCTCGGGTGCTCTATAAGTACACAGAAAGCGTTTTGCCAGACACATTCAATAGCACAAATTACACTTTCTACAAACAGTTAGTATATAAAAATCAAACAATCGACGTACGAAAAGTAGCCGACTGCTTTATTATCGCCAATAGAATTGTACATAAAGTTTTGAATATTCTTGCGAGAGGAAACGACAACGTTTTAATCACGAAAAGGTTCCAAAATCATGCGAATCTTTTCGAAGTACCGTTGCCGTCGTCCGACTTAAATATTTATAACGTCGGAGACCTTTCGGAAGAATTAGAGGCGATAGACGTGCTAGGCGTATTGAAGTGCTTCGCTCTTCCTACAGATCAGGACTGTATGGCCACATTTCCTATGTTGCATCTCACATACCACTAAGGTTCATTTGTTATTCTTGTACCGCGTTATTATTCACGTTTTGCACGAATTAAGTGGGAATTTATGCTTCTTTTCTTCGTTTCCAGATTTATTGCTGCAAAAAGATGGAGATGCTAAGAGTAAAATACCGCAAGAAATACCGGGTCCACTTCAAGTATTATGTCGTCGACTTTTCAGATGGCGTAGAGGTGGTCCCAATAAATTGGATTGTGGGTTCGCCCAAGGGTCTAAGAGCATATTGTCCTAAAAAACACAGTAAATTTTATTTACTTGTTGAGAGAATGGAGCCACCAAAGCCAGGTACACCAACATATGAAATCCAGGATGTGATTGCTGGTGCTGGTATGTACCAACAAATTCTTTAGATTAATTCCATTTGACATAACGTAATTGTTGACTATATGAATGTGTTCTCTTCTTTAAAAATTTATTAGTTTTCTATTTCGCTTCAGAACTATACTCCGTGGCGAAACACAAGCTCGACGAGAGCCTCAACTTTTCAGAAGTATTGTCTACGGACGAGGAAATAGCAAAAACTCGCCGTAGGATTGTGGCGAGAAGACACGTCACTTCGGATGACGGCGAGGAGGAGGACTCGCGAACCGCGTATCCGACGGTTCCCCGTGCATTAAGGGCCCGAAATCGCGAGGAAGATATTCGAGCGGCCACCTCGTTTCATTTCTCGCACTTATGCGAGGAGACTATTCGCCCGGGCACCTCGTATGAAGCACAGGAATTGCCCACCACCTCATCAGTGACATCACTGGATGATTTGATGCGTTTGAATACGCGTATATATAATGAACTGGTGCGTCAAACGCAACAATTAAACAATATTTCGAACACCTTGGCGAGACTAGAAATGCGCCAAGAAGGTACCGCGCGGGAAGTCTGCGCGCCACCCACAGAGCCGGCAATTAATGCAGGGAGAAAAATAACAAAGGACTTCCCGTTGAAGACAGAAGAGGCTCTTCTGAAATTAGAGGAAGACCTCTGTGAGGAAGATGCTCACAAAAAATTGGTATGTGGTCTTTTGTTTTTCAGAGTTTCATTCTGATGCACTATTTTTACCGAACTTTAACCTGAGATCTTTATTTTTTTCAGTTACAACAATTCCGTGTACTCGGTGGCACCGATTTAAAATCAAAGACCAGGTTTGTGATGGAATTTGTTTTCGACGATGGCCTGGCCAAAAATTACAACTGAACTGGACAGAAAAACAAAAAAGCTCTGGGTGTACTAAGAGTGGCCAGTCTGATAGTAGGTAAGCATGTGATTGGTGTTTATGTGACACTTTCGAATAAATAATTATAATCGATAATTAAATTACATTGCATTTCAAAGTGTAAGCGAGTATTCACGATATTCTTTACCCTTTGTTTAGATTACATCCAGCAAAGTCTACCGACCCAGACGCACAGCGATATCCGGCACCAAATAAAGGAGTGGTTGAGACATTGTAAGGATCGGTATCAAAGCCGACAACCCAGAGAGTTACCTCAAGAAAAGTAAGTATCCAACAGATTGTACAAAGTTTCGTGTCTAATTCTCTGTTATTAAGAATAGAATTATCACTAATTTAATATATTTTGTATTGTGACGTTACGTTTTTGGACGTAAGTCACAAAAGGCTATCTCCACCGGTTTAAAACTAGCGCCGCGCGATATTAGAGAAGAGCGTCTCCAATCAGGGAAATCCTAGCGATCTGATGACAATATTAACGACTGCGAATTCGTCTGAGCCAACAAGGGAGAAGCAAACCAGGGACGACCATCAACCCACAGCACCCCAAATCGCTAAATCTGCCAGCCCAGAGGAACTCGGCCCGACCAGGGTGAACATTAAGGGGATCAGCGGTCTCCGATGGCATCCGAAGACGACCGGTCACCGTTGGAGGAGCCGGGTGGTGAGGCAAGCGACCCCGAGTTGCCCTTGCATCGTGGGAGGCTTGACCAATTTTCGTCTCGACGAGGCAGGATTGGCGCTCAGAGGGCCTACGGCCCTGGCGTCGTTCACCCGAGGGCACAGCGAGCCCTGCGCGCGCGGTAGGATCCAGCGACCAATAGAAATCGATTTCGGGGACAAAGGCGGCTAGACGAGCGTTAGGGAATAGCGCGCAGAATTCGGCACTCTTGTGCTGACTGTCGAAGCGAGCGAGCGGAGAATTAGCGACTGACGAATAACCACATGCGATTACCGCACTAACGCACGGACGTAGGAAGGAAGGAAGGAAGGAGGCTAGCGATCCCCAAATCCTCCTTACTAGCGGCGTGCTACCAGCAAATAATTATTAGCGGTAAGCGAACACCTTCCACTCTAGCTTTTGTGAGGGACTGACTTCTTGGTGAGATCCCAGCTAGAGATTCGCTGTTTCTCGGCCCTTAAGGCCTTCTCGCTTTCGACTGTAAGTTTCCATTTTCGATCTGTTGTCTAGATCTTATTCTTCGCTTCAATTCTTTCCTGTACTATCGATTTTGTAGACTGAGATCTTCCTGCGGGCTGACGAAGTCAGCCAAGAGTCAATTGTAGAAAATCTGTAGGATTCTGAACACCGGGAATTCGGGAAATCTATTAGCGCCGATCATCCGCGTTGAGCTAGCGAACATCCAACTGTAATTTCGACTATTCTAACTCGCAGCCACGTGCTTCGCCCGAGGTTGCTAATGAACACCTCGAGCGAAAGCCTCTCTCTCTGCCTCATTGTCGAAATAAAACATCAGTATTAGCTCAATCTTGGCTTGTTCATCTCGTGTCAAACCCACGTGCTCTCCTTGTTGTCTGATCTAGCCGAAGATCAGACGTGGCCGTTCTCTTTGCGATTCTTGTGAGATTTTGAGTGGCATCTTCGATGCCTGGCGCCCATTTTTGTGGTACTAGGGAATAGTTGGCTTCGAATCTCCCGGGCCGAAGTATCTTGAAAAGTATCGTCCAGAGAAATATAAGAGTTGGGGAAATTCAGTTCTCCCCATAAACTAACGTCTCGATCTAACTGGTAACCATTAAAGTAAAAAGTCTTCCTTTCTCATTATTCTCGAGTCTAGCTCAAAAGCCAGACTCGAGAATATTCTTTTATTTTCCTGATAGTATCATTTCAGTATCCCAGCTCATAGAGTAGTGGCAGCACGTGCAGGCAAAGGACAAGGCCAAGGACCAGCACGGGAACCACCAGCCCCACTACAGGTCGAAGAACTGGCCGATGAACCGGCCGAAGAACCGACCGAAGGACCAGCTCAAGAGCCAGCCCTCCTAGAGCCTTTCGATGGCGAAATACTAGATTTAGACTATAGTAATATAGAATTTATAGACGACGAACGATGGGATTAGGGAGACCTATTTTTATTTTATTAGAGATTAGTATTTAGTATTAGTATTTGCATGTAATATTAGTTAATTAAGCTATTTTTTTCATATATACTCAAATAACTAGTTTTGACAACCGTCCCCAGGCGCGATGTTTTATATGCTTATATATGTTATATTTTATATAGACCTATATATGTGTTACTTGATAGTTAGAATTGACGACCGATGAGCCATGTGATATTTTTGATATTTTATATTAAGGGGATAAAGACAGTTAATTTTCTCATTCTTTAATTAATACACTTTTATATATATAGTAATTTGGGCTATAACTATTTTACATTAAACAAACAATAAGGGTGTTTTTTAACACATTGTGGAGGTTTCATTTTGCTACTTGAACCAAGATCTATTTCGGTGCAGTCACTTTTTAAGGTTTTAGCTATAAAATTAACTGTCTTACATCATCTTAATTATCAAAACTATGTACATACCTGTGTAGATTCCTTTATTACTACTAATATTGCTCATCCAACTTTGCACATATTGTAATATACTTGTTATCATACAAAGTTGAATGGGCGTAGTGCCATAGACGAGCAATGCGATCTACTTTATATTTTATTTATTTTGATTCATTGTCATTATCTATACATTAGTTTATGTGCATAATATGTTTGTCGTCGCGCTCGAACAGTTCCAAACATTCCTAGCATTGGTAAAGATGTAGTGTACTATTTTAACTTTACCTCATTATTGTAATGTTTGGTCCAATTCAAAGTTTTTTTATGCCATGTGGACGTTATTCAACTTCGAATATTATTTTTACAGCCATTCATACAGCGATTCTGTCTTCTGTATTACAAAGTGCAATTCTCTGTCATAGAATAGAATAGCTAGTTGTTAAATATCCATATAGTCGTTTCGAGGTTATATTGACGTATGTATTGCGTTGAAAATATGTGATGTTGAATTTTTATGTAATACTTTATTATTTTTTATGTCAATAAAATGTAATTACATGTTCTCCAGAATTAAATGTTTATATGCAATTATTTATTCCAACAACCGTATACGTCCAATTTTGTGCCGTAGCGTACCCCTGCGTATAACCTGAGGATAACCCATGGTTATCATCGCGGATAATCCGTCGGTCAACCGCCCAGGTTAACCTAAGGCTCGGACAACCATGTTTCATTCGTCGATCCTAAGGATAACCGACGGATATCCTCGGCTACCATTCGGATAACCTCAGGCTCATCCTATATCCTTTTCGGATATCCGGAGGATAGCCTTGTGCTATCTGGGGAATAAAACGAGCCATACCGAATTAAAAGTGTAAAAATGGAAACAGCAATAATAAATAATAGTGAAATCTTAGTAATAATCTTCTTGGTTCCTTGATGCAAATCGTTGGCAATCTTGTCAGCAGGCACACACCGACCGTCAACCTCTCAGATGCAGCGACAGACTGAGTGGCGACGCTTTAAAAATGGCCGCCACAGCTCTCTCACAGCAGTTTCCCGCCGTAATTTCTTGTCCGATTTCCCCCGCCACACGGCTAAATGGGTCGCTAACTCGGTAGCGCGGACCTCAGTACCGACGCTAACTCCAGCCGCAGATAACGCCCCAACTTAGCAACCCGGCGCTACTTAGCGCCCATCGTTAGCGATCCAGACTCGCTCGAAGTGCTACCTTTGCGCCCACTAGCGCTAACTCGGAGATAGCGACCGGCGCTATCGATAGCGCCAGAACCAGAATCGCGCCCCTGGTCTCTTAAGGGCTTTTGTTAGTGAAAAACGCTGCAAAATTCTTCCCCAAAATTTGGTCCACAACTAATTTCAATAACTTTATTACTCTACCTGGACGTTATTATGGAGGTTTATTGCTCTACCTGGACTGGTCATATAAATATATGTCAGTAGCCTTAGGTAGAGATAAGACGTACTGGGACACGAAATCTAGATGCGAAATCTTCGCTGCGAGGTTTCACTGAAGAAAACTGGAGACCTTTAAGTTAGTTGTGATTTATCTTGCCAGAAAGCACAGTCTAAGCTAATACAGTACTATTTTTACCTCCGCTCATTCGAGTTTGTCGTTTGATGTTAAATTTCACATAATAAGAATGGCTAATCAGCTTGAATCTGGCTTCATAAAAGCTGATTCTAGAAATTTGCCAAAAATTGATATGTTTATGGTGTGTGAATTTGTGAAGGAGAACGATAAATTCAATGCCAGAGAAATTCGTAGTGCAAAGGCTGCCATGTAAGTAATATTTCAATGCCGACACGGTATTTTTTACTTTACATAAAACGTGAACGGATTGAAACAAACTGTTGCTTTTAGGTCATCACGAGAAAATTATGGAGACCAAGCCATTGGGTATGTTTCTTTGCAAAGAGACAGACCAATTTGTATTGTTAAATGCAACGTGCGTCCTGAGCATCGAATGCATACTCAGGGGTACAAAGTAACTTTAAAAATGGATGAAGACGAAAAAAAAATGATTGATGTTCAGTGCCATGACTGTGCTGCAGCAAGTGGTTAGATTTCATTAAGAATACTAATTGTTTATGGCATATTCAATCTTTTTTGGTTTTTATAATCACGCTATTCGTTTATGGTAACTTATAGGTGGTTACAAACATGCTATAGAATTTTTGATGTGGATTCACCGGCGATCCGAAAATCCATCAGTGACGGAAGTTGAGTGTTATTGGCGGCGGGTTGCTTTGGCTTCAGTAGGATCAACAAAGAAGTATATTGAAAGCAGGGAATTAAAAGATACAGGAACATCAAGCAAGATGTCCATGCCAGATAATTTCACCTTTTTAATGGATGTGGTGAAAATGGCAAAGGACAAGCAGGTGGACAGACAACTTAGCAGGCATAACTTTGACTTGGAAAGTCGTGAGTTAATGGCCCTCTCCATTCACCAACTCCTAATGAAGTTTAAAGAGACAGGGAAATGTCGGCGAATGAGTTCCTAGAATTTGCAAGTAAACAAATATCTACAGACCTTTGCAAAAAGGCCGAAGTATCAAGCAGAGCTCAAAGCGATAACTTACTTTGGTACGAACTGCGGTATGAAAGAATCACTGCCTCTAAATTACATGAGGTAGCACGTTGTTCGACGGAAGACGGTTCCTTAGTGCAACAAATCATTGGGGCAGTAAAAATGTTTGAGACAGAGCAAATGCGAAGAGGGAAGAAACTGGAGAAGGAAGTTTTGAAGGAAGTCGCGGAAAAAGCAAATTTATATATGAGGCAATGTGGACTGCAATTGATTCCCCAATTGCCAATATTGGGTGCTTCTCCTGACGCTATAGGAGATGATTTTATAGTAGAAATTAAGTGCCCGTCAACAACGAATTGATTTGACGTGTTTTTGCCGCATGAGAAAATAAATGATAAGTGCAAAGCTCAAATGCAACTGCAGATGTTAGCTACAGGCAAAAGAAAAGGGATTTTCTGTGCGGCCGATCCAGACTTTAAAAATATGAGGGAGGTGACAATCCTCTGAGAGAATTATGACGAACAATATTTAACTCCCATCGTTACCAAAGCTGTAAGGTTTTGGCAAGATTATATTTTTCCCAAACTGTTTCAAAGTGTGGCCAATAAATAAGTGTTCTTTTAAATTCTTGATTTCAGTTTTATTTTTAAATTCCATACATTCCATGCATTCCAGACATTGCATACACTTCACACGCTCCATGTGTTTAGTACGTTCCATACATTCCGCATAGAGCTTTACAAAAAATACACAACAAATCCTGTTTAAAATTAAATACAAAATCCGTCCGAAAACATTAAAATGTAAGAAAATGCGCCAAGTAGCAGTTGGATTTCCCCACAAAAATATAAGAAATATAATATATAATGAAATATAACCAAAAAAAATAGATATACAAGAAAGCCAAGCTTTCATTCAAAGATACCTCGATTTAACTCGCATTAGCAATTAACAATAAATTAACAATAAATTACCGATTAACAATACAAAAAATCTTGGCGTGTGCGCGCTTCATTCCGAGGTAAAAAGGCAATGGAAAACTGATTTAACGCTAGAACTACCAACGATTGTTATGCTGTTAAAACGAACCACGTTAAAACAAGTCATTTCAACTCGTTCGGTAGAACTGGTGTTAAACCTAACACTGTCTTTACTACAATATGAGTAAATCCTAATAAATCTTTCATTTTCAACCATATATACTATATACAGCGGCCTTGTTATCCCATTTTTGCCTCCGATATATGAATATTCTCCGATTTCATGAGCATTGTCCAGTGCCTCATAACTGACAAGGAGATCATTTTTCCCGATATTGATAAGAAGGAGGTTCTCAGTTCATCGCGTATATGTTTCTTTAAAAGTTTTTTAGTAATATTACTGGACCAAGTGCCTCGAATGAAGCGCGCACACGCCAAGATTTTTTGTATTGTTAATCGGTAATTTAATGTTAATTTATTGTTAATTGCTAATGCGAGTTAAATCGAGGTATCTTTGAAGGAAAGCTTGGCTTTCTTGTATGATATCTATTTTTTTTTGTTATATTTCATTATACAGGGTGTAAACATGATAGCTCCCGGCGCTTTTAGGGGAGGTAGAGGGGGAAATTCTAAGGTTTTACAGCCCATATTGTCAGGTCGCATCTCTTTTCGTTTAATTGTTATTCCATGTTAAAGTTAGCCGTAAGTTATTGGAACGGGTAGCTTATGAGATCAGAGACCGGCAGAATAGGGGAGTGACCGGGGATCCCTCCTTACTTTTTTTACTCTTTTTGTCTTAGTCACCGTCGCTGATCCCTCCTTACTACGCCGCGCCGTTGACATACTGAGATGTACCAGGCAGGCCCGGAGGGATAAAAGGAAGGGCCATGTGATCCTTAGGCCATTGATTTTTTATGTATACGAAACATTGGTTAAAGCGAGTAGAATTAAACGGCGCTATGCACAGTGAGGTTTGTATCGATACATATCGCAATAATGAGTGTCGCGATGAAAATCTTAACAAGTATTTGACTGGCCCCGTTTCGATGAATCATTGTCAGTCGGTATTGTTGCTTGTATTGCCTTCGTGAAACTTTAAAACCTTGCGTCTACAACTCATGCAAATGCTACAAGCCTCACTGTGAGCATCCTTATTTCTTGCATCGCGCTGCCAATAGAAATTAAATTTATTGACTCCTCTGTTTTTATTTCAGTATAGGGCTATTTACTCGCTAAGTCATCACATTCCACGTCCATACAAACACTTTTTCACAATATGCTTTTCTCTTTAAAAAAATCATAACTCCGCAAGCAGGAGATATCAACAAGCCGTCAACGGTGTAATATTCAGAAAAGATCATACTTTCATAAAAAATACCCGAAGAATGCAGAAGTTGTTTAAATTATAATGACTTTAGATTATTGTGTTTAATTGCAAATACCTCGTATAGGCATATTTCTACTTTACTGGAATTAAGTTGGTAGATGCATCGGGTTGTTTTCTAAAGAGCTACTAAATTTCCTTTTGGTGCACCATGGACTTATTTAGTTATGTAATAATATCGTAACCCATTACTCCAAACGACACTTTTTCGGGTCAATTTTTCTTTACAAAATATTTTAAAAAAAATGTGACCGACTTCGAAAACTGACAGAATTCCAGAGAGCTGAAAACTAAAAGAGCTGAAAAGTAAAAAACAAGCAACACAAAAAATGCCCTGAAAAGTAAAAAATAACTTCTGGTTGTCATGGATACAGAAATTTGCATTAAGCCTAAATATTCTGCAACTTTTCGGAGGCGGCGCAAATATAAGTAAAATATTACTGGCAATCGTGTGTCTTACCCGCACTTATCCGCATTTTCTTTCTTAGAAAATCTATCTTTCGTGCTTACTCACTCTTGCTTTCGTACTCTTCCTCCCGCCACTCAATCGCTCTCTCTCTCTCTCTCTCTCTCTCTTTCGATCTATCTCTATCCTTATATATCTACCTGTCCAACCACAGGATGACTTTAATGATTGACGAAGACAAAATGGTACACAGGAGAGTAACGATAGTTCTATTGCCTGCAGTCTGTTATATGTATATGCGTATTTGCTAGATTAACCAACACTTATGAGATGTCGGAATTGTTCGGAATTGTCGAATACCAGACCAGTTAATGTTAACAATATTAGCATATTCGATAGGGTATACTTCGCCCCTTCAATTTGTAGATATATATGTACATAGAGACCACGAGTATTTTCAGATATGAGTGTGAGGATTTCGTGACGTTTGTAATATTTTACTTATATTTGCGCCGCCTCCGAAAAGTTGCAGAATATTTAGGCTTAATGCAAATTTCTGTATCCATGACAACCAGAAGTTATTTTTTACTTTTCAGGGCATTTTTTGTGTTGCTTGTTTTTTACTTTTCAGCTCTTTTAGTTTTCAGCTCTCTGGAATTCTGTCAGTTTTCGAAGTCGGTCACATTTTTTTTTAAATATTTTTTTTTATTTAATGCTTTTTAGTATAGGAAATCAATAAATTGATGGTTCGTGGTCGATTTCATTTTGAATTTCATCGTTGCACTGGTGTAACAGTTATAGACGAAGAAATGTAGCCGAATTTGTTGAAGAAAGAAAAGCTTGTACATTCCGAAATTTATGCAAGAGGGTGTACCGCGAGAACTTCCCTTATAAGTTACTCAAAGTTTCATCCTTATCGCACAAGCGATCCCAAAGCTATCGCCGGACAATCGAAAGTTCGGTTTTTATGCAATAACAATTGTTAGCGTTAAACAATTTAGGGAGAATTTACATTGGGACCAAGCCGTGAGCATCCTCTATAAGATAGGCAAGGTTTCATCAAGATCGGTCCATCCATCTCGGAAATATCGCCGGACAAATGCAATTTGTAGTAGAAACGTGAAATCAGCGCGAAATTCGGTTTTTAAGCAATAACAATGGTTAATGTTAAACAATTTCGACAAAATTTACATTGGGACCAACCCGTGAGCATCCTCTATAAGATAGGCAAGGTTTCATCAAGATCGGTCCACTCATCTCGGAAATATCGCCGGACAAACGAAACTTGTAGTAGAAATGTGAAATCAGCACGAAATTTGGTTTTTAAGCAATAACAATGGTTAATGTTAAACAATTTCGACAAAATTTACATTGGGACCAAGCCGTGAGCATCGTCTATAAGATAGGCAAGGTTTCATCAAGATCGGTCCATCCATCTCGGAAATATCGCCGGACAAACGCAATTTGTAGTAGAAACGTGAAATCAGCGCGAAATTCGGTTTTTAAGCAATAACAATGGTTAATGTTAAACAATTTCGAAAAAATTTATAATGGGACCAAACTGTGAGCATCCTCTATAAGATAGGTATGGTTTCATCCCGATCGGTCCACCCATCTCAGAGTTCTCGCCGGACAAACATTAAAAAAAAAAAAAAAAAAAATATAGCGGTCGAATTGAGTACCTCCTCCTTTTCGAAGTCGGTAAAAATCATAACACCGCGATTATACGAGGTATCGGCAAGCGGCATATTATTTAGAAAACATCAAACTTTCATAAAAAAAATACCCGAGGTACGCAAAAGATGTTTCAATTATAATAATTTTATTTAATTGTAATTGTTTCCAACAAACATCAAGCATCTTTCCACTCTCAGTGCTTGTCTTTTTTAAAATGAAAGTCTGAGGTTTTTCGAATAATATGCCGTTTGCCGTAACTCGATATCTCGTATAGTCGCGAAGATATGATTTTTTAAAGAAAAGTTGGCCCGAGAATGTGTCGTTTCTTAATAGCCGAACGCAACGGATTGAGATCCAAAGCACGAAGATCAACGAGGCGGGAATCGAAGAAATGGGGTCCACCCCTGACCAGAGAGAGATAAGAACGGCCCCCTTGTCTGACGCGACAGGCAGGCCTAATTTTTTTCGAAAGCATCATATCCGTCCAAAAACATTAAACTGTAAAAAAATGCGCCAAGTAGCAGTTTGATTTTCCCCAAAATTGAAATATAACAAAAAAGATAATAGATATCATACAAGAAAGCCAAGTTTTCATTCAAAGATACCTCGATTTAATTCGCATTAGCAATTAATAATAAATTAACAATAATTTAGCGATTAACAATAAAAAAACTTGGCGTGTGCGCGCTTCATTGCGAGGTAAAAAGACAATGGGAAACTGATTCAAACCCAAAACTGACTTTACTAGAATTTAATTTCTTTAAAAGTTTTTTTAGCAATATTACCAGAGCAAGTGCCTCGAATTATCAGTAATACCGACCATTGCGTAATTGTTATGTTAGTCGTATAATGTCGCCTGTGTCATGTGTCGTTCGAGCATTACATGGAGTGTAATGTATACATGGAGTGTCTATTATGACAGATACCGATATGCTACATTAGTTACCGAAATTGTTTGTACAGGGTGATGCACTAAACGGGAAATCAGCTTTTTACCATCGAATTATCGGTAACACCGAAAAGCGTAATGCATCACCCTGTATATATTATTTTAAAATCATCGGAGTGCATAATTAACGCTTCTCTGAGATTTTGCAATTGTCAGTTAATCGATTGGCTGCCGGTATCTGTCACGATTCGCTCCGTGTAGTACTCAAGAACACACGACAGAAGTGACATTACACGGCAAAAAAACAATTATCCATCCAAAAACATTCAAAGATATCTCGAGTTAACTCATATTAGCAATTAACAATAAATTAGCGATCAACAATAAAAAAAACTTGGCGTGTGCGCCCTTCATTCGAGGCACTTGCTCTGGTAATATTGCTAAAAAGTTTTTAAACAAATTAAACTGTAGTAAAGTCAGTTTTCGGTTGAATGAGTTCCTTATTGTCTTTTTACCTTACAATGAAGCGCGCACACGCCAAGTTTTTTTTATTGTTGATCGCTAATTTATTGTTAATTTATTGTTAATTGCTAATGCGAGTTAAATCGAGGTATTTTTGAATGAAAACTTGGCTTTCTTGTATGATATCTATATCTTTTTTGTTACATTTCATTTTTGTGGGGAAATCAAACTACTACTTGGCGCATTTTTTTACATTTTAATGTTTTTGGACGGATTTCTTGTCTTTTTGCTAGTTAATCGGTAAAATAAAAATATAATTTGTTATTACCCATTTGACAAGTTTAATACTTCAACAATGTGACAAATAGGAGGAAGGTACAACTTATCTGTATAATGTAACATACGAAGCGTTGGTCTTAATTACATGCAATTCAAGGGCATGCTATCTATTGGCAACTCATATATATTTGCCCAACAAATTTGGAGTCCTTTGCTTAAATTATACATTCTCTCTTCATTCAACACATGTGAAAAGTGTACAAGTTGCCAAATATGTAGGCTAAGAACCACTTAAGCAACAGGTTTAAAATTTGATTAGCAAATACTGATTTCCCACGACTAGTATACCCCTAAATTAATAATGTTACGATGAGGCTCAGCACTTAATAAGTTCTATTAATTCTCTTATTCGATACATTTGTAGTGTCAAGTTTGACAAGGGCGTACCCAAGAACCACGTCAGTGACAGATTTCAAACTTACTGAACAGATACATAATTCAAATAGTCGCCCCCCCCCCCCCCTCCCGCGCGCCATCCCGGCTCCCAACCCACCAATCCTTGTCAAAATTATTTAAAAAATTGCCAAAAATAGAAATGGATATCATTGGTAAACGAAAGCCAAGTTATAATTCAGATATAACTAATAACATACAAGAAAGCAAAGTTTTCATTCAAAGATATCTCGAGTTAACTCGCATTAGCAATTAACAACAAATTTACAATAAATTAGCGGTTAACAATAATAATAAAAAAAAACTTGGCGTGTGCGCGCTTCATTCGAGACATTTGCTCTGGTAATATTGCTGGAAATCTTTGAAAGAAATATATACGCGACGAATTGAGACCCTCATCCTTTTCGATGTAGTATATCGAGGTACTTGTTCTGGTAATATTGCTATAAGACTTTGAAAGAAATAGATACACGACGAATTGAGAACCTTCTTTTCGATGTAGTATATACTATATGTGATTGAACTGTAAATGTAAGATTTCTTGGGATTTTATATTGTAGTAAAGTGAATGTTAGATTTAAATTAGTTTCTCATTGGTTTCTTACCTCGCAATGAAGTGCGCACACGCCAAGTTTTTTTTATTATTGTTAATCACTAATTTATTGTGAATTTATTGTTAATTGCTAATGTGAGTTAACTCGAGATATCTTTGAATGAAAACTTGGCTTTCTTGTATGTTATTAGTTATATCTGAATTATAACTTGGCTTTCGTTTACCAATGATATCCATTTCTATTTTTGGTAATTTTTTAAATGATTTTGACAAGGTTGGTGGGTTGGGGAGCCGGGATGGCGGAGGGGGTGGGGGGCGGACTACTTGGCGTTTTTTTTCATTTTAATGGTTTTGGGGGGATTAAAAAAATATTTGAGGAATGTAGCGACGTTCTTGATTTATTTAAAAATTGTTCAAAAATTTTAATTGTTTATAATTCCGAAAACGCACTTTTGTCCGTTTTGAAAAAAATCATAGAGGTGCATTGAAGTCTCTAAAATCCCTGTAAATTTCAAGATGGTCAATTTAAAACTCTTTGAGATAAAATTCTTCATGCATTACCGGAACACGAGTTCGGCGTTCGGAGACCAGCGCGCGCCCGTGCGCCACGGATGCTTGCACACGGACCGCCGCTACCGATCACGACCAACCGTCCTTTTCACCTAAATAAAGGGTTAATCATCGGGTACCTGGTTGAATTATTCAATCTTTGCCTGAGTGGATGACTCCAGACTAATACTTAACCATAAAGTACTGAACGCTGTTTCCTCTCTGTATGTAGGGTCTAAATTACAGAAGGAAGTATCGGTAGATTACAATTATCCAACGGACCCCATCGTATACCGAACCGAAAATAATTGTGTAGGTGCATGGAAGGGTCGCGAGTCTGTTTTTGAAATTTTTCCTAGGTCACTCCTGGGTTTCCGAAGTTATAAAAATGTTCTCCCGATTCATTTATTGAAGATTTTCTCCGCGGATTAAAACAATTGCTACCACACGATTTGATAGCAAAAGAACAAAGCGCGTATTATCAAATCTTGAAAAACAGCCTAAAGAAAGGCGAAGTATTAGTTATTTGCGATTTTTCCGACAATGACGCGTTCCTCATTCAAGATGCGGTTTCTGGGTTCTACTGGAATAACAATCAAGCGACTATTCACCCCTACGTTCCATACTACAGAGTAGGAGAAACGTTAAAACATTTTAATTACATTGCAATTTCGGACATATACACCACAACACTGCCGCAATCCATTTGTATCAAAGTAAATTTTATGATACTTTCAGAAATATCAATCCCGCGATTAATAAAGTATATTATTCGTCTGATGGCACTGCTGCTCAATATAAAAATAAAAAGAACTTTCTTAATTTATGTTTGCATTCCAAGGACTTCAACTGTCCAGCAGAATGGCACTTTTTCGCGACATCTTATGGAAAAGGTCCATGTGATGGATTAGGGGGATCGTTAAAAAGAGCAGCAGCAGGAGCTAGCTTGCAAAAGAGTAACAGAATGTCAAATAACACCCTTACAATTGTATGATTGGGCCAGAATTTACTTTCCTAATGTTTCGTTTAGCTATTCCACTAATGTGGATTATAATAATCACGAGGAAATGCTTTCCACAAATTCCACAAATTTGGACAAATTCCAAAGTTTCAATATCGAGTCGAGTTAATTTTTTTGGCTAATCCTACGCAAGTAAATAATTTTTTTTCTATCTGTCTACCTTTTTTCTCCTTCTTGATGTAAACAATGTACATATATTGTGTACTACGAGTACACAAACACAGTTTTTAATGTGGCCTCAGGTCGGTCTCAAGCCCGAATAACACAGAAAGGAAACAGTGTTCAGTACTTTATGGTTAAGTATTAACCGGGAGTCATCCACTCAGGCAAAGATTGAACAATTCAACCATGTACCCGATGATTAGCCCTTTATTTAGGTGAAAAGGAGGATTGGCCGTGATCGGTAGCGGCGGTCCGTGTGCAAGCATCCGTGGCGCACGGGCGCGCGCTGGTCTCCGAGCGCCGAACTCGTGTTCCGATAACGCATGAAGAATTCGATCTCAAAGAGTTTTAAATTGACCATCTTGAAATTTACAGGGATTTTAGAGGAGACTTCAATGCACCTCCATGATTTTTTTCAAAACGGACAAAAGTGTGTTTTCGGAATTATAAACAATTAAAATTTTTGAACAATTTTTAAATAAATTTAGAAGGTCGCTACGTTCCTCAAATATTTTTTTTAATAAAAATTAAATCTTTTCTACGTGAAACTGTATTTCGCGCTTCTCGATATCTCATACCGTTCCACAGTTGATTTTTTAAAAAAAAAGTTGCCCCAATTTTGCAATGCACATAACTTGCATAATAATTGACATTTTTACCAACGAAATGCAGATAATGTGGTTGTATATTAAGGACTACATGTTCACCAAATTTCAGCAAATTCGAAGACAAAGTGTCAAAAGGTGTGATCACTTTGCGTGGAATCGCCCATATAGAGAAATGTTCGTAATACGAATCTGGATCGGTAATATGCGTTAGCATTGCAGCAGGCTTATTCATTTTCTCACCTTCATCTTCATTGATCTCGAATTCTATTTCTACGAAGTCTTCACTTAATAAATTTTTATGGGAACGGGGCAATATAATTTCCGAGTACAACGGGTTATTTTCCTTCATCCATCCCAAAAGTTGAAAAATTTTGTTTAAATCCACCAATTTCTCCCATGCTATTTTTGATTTTGTCGGAATTCCATGTATTAATATACACTACCCTACAAAATTAGCGGGTCGCTTTATTTCGTCCGAAAATTGCCAATGTTTGAGCAGCTTGTAACTTCGTGAAAGAAATCGTACAAGAATGTGCATATGCTCATTTTAAAGCGCCAAGCTTCTACTTTAAAAGCCTCAGATCCTAATTTTTCCAACAATAATTTTTTTTCTACATAATCGCAAAATTTTGATGCTCCCTTCTCTCCTTCGAAATTTCATAACTTCGAAGTTAAATTATTGTTGGAAAAATTAGGATCTGAGGCTTTTAAAGTAGAAGCTTGGCGCTTTAAAATGAGTATATGCACATTATTGTACGATGTTGTTTCACGAAGTTACAGCTGCTCAAACATTGGCAATTTTCGGACGAAATAAAGTGACCCGCTAATTTTGTGGAGTAGTGTATAAACCTCATGATTAAGATTTATTGGAGCCTTTGCGGGGCATATTTTCTTTAAACTCTGCTCGATTGGCAGCGGTAAATAAAATACTCTTCGCTTTATTTTTGGTATCCTGTGCCCGTGTGGTATCCTTTTATTCATTACTGTACCACATCCTCGCACACATTGAAATGCTTTGGCACGCTGAATCAAAATTTTTTCATAATCATTTAATGTTGACAGCGTGTCAGGCATTCTTTCTACATAGAGATTATTTAAACTAAAAAATTGAAGTGCGTATAAAGATGGTGGTTACCTAATATATGTGGGATCAGGATTTTTATGGGATCAGTACGACTTGTCAAGTATGGATTGGTTTGAACAAATTCTAAATATATATGTATATTTCAGCTTCGTGTCCGATACAGTTTAACATTGACAACAGCTTTTGCCACGTTTCGCTGACGGCTGTCTGACGTTGCCAGGCTTGGCAACTTATCGTCCGATCTGAATCGATTTCGATCTGCGACTGCCGTTGACTGCCCGCGCTTGCCGACTCTTGCCCGCGTTCGACAGTCTTTTGTCGCAAAATTCGAATCAGCGCATACATACAAACGCACATGCATATACACACGCATACTCTCCTCTCAAGCGTCGGAAACTTCTGGCTCACTACATATAATTGTAAAGCATTAAGGGGCTAGACTCCGGTCATTCGCGGTATAGTAGACGCACTGTTTTATCGGCACAAATGGCCCAAATCATGCTTCCGCATTCCCGCTCCTGTGGGCTTATATGAAATGATTTTGGTTTGGGAAAGGTCCCAATCGAAAGATGAAGGACTAGTACAGACCGGATGATACCTGATTTTGTACGATTTCGGCGCTTTTTAGTCATAATAATGTGTTAAAAGTTATAAACTCAGCGTAGTTTTGACAACTTTTAGCCCATTAATATCACTATAAAAGCATCGAATCGTGTAAAATCAGGTATCATCCGGTCTGTATTGATCCTTTATCTATCGATTGGGACCTTTCCCAACCCAATATCATTTCTTATAAGCCCACAGGAGCGGGAATGCGGAAGCATGATTTTCGCGGCATTGTAGCCATGTTGTTGATATGCAGAGCGGTATAGCTGGGTACTTTAGGTGGACCATTGGGTCCGAGGTGGCGCCTAATTGAGAGGGCTACTCTGCACTGTTTGACAGCTTTGACAGCAAGTTCTGGGGTTAGGCATACACGCGATGCAGATATACTTCACAACAATATGATTTTACAACAATGCCCTACTCGTACCTATGTTTTTTAACTGTGGGATTTATCAGATTGTAGTAAATAGTTCCTTAGTTCCTTAGTACATAGTAATGACTTGTTTTGAATCATTACAAGTGCAACAATATTCCAATGTCTTTATCAAATGCAGTGTCTTGTTATTTAAATATTCCTATGCAGTTGTAATAATTTGGGCCTTTCCTATTATGAATGACAACCTACATAACTGTATTGTTTTGGATACTGTAAAATGATGATAAACAGAGTTGATCTTCCAGTTTTTGTATGTTTCAAAAAAGTTGGATTCAATAACCAAACGCTTGGTGAATACAGTTGTTTGAGTTTGAATCAATAGACATTTATTCAATAATGTGAGGCTTTTGAATCTTAGTAACCAAAAGGAAGTTACAGGTCTGCAAACATATCTTTGAACTGAAGCATTTAGGTCTGCGTAACAGTTCTTTGCAAATGATGTTTGTGAATAGGATTGTCTAATCGAGATCTGCTATTTCATAGTTACTTTTATCGTTATACTATAAACTGGAATGAAAAGGAGTTGTGCATACTTTTTGCCAAAGTACTCTTCATTGTATTGAATGCTCCACTGTCAAAGATATGTGAATGAAGGTAATATATCAACCATTCTTGGTTTTGCTATATCTGATACTAGAATCAGAGGACTGTTACGTAGAACTAATATTTCAATACAAAGATATGTGTGAGCACTGGTCATACGGGTGAGCTTTTATAGTTCTTAAGGTTTGTAGGCCTCAAATTATTGTGCAAATATGTATTGGTTCAAGTTGAAGTGGCATAATATTTTCTTTCTGAATTTTTAAAAATGCAATCTTGTATTTGTTTTTGCAAAATAGAAATATTTCCCATAGCTGAAATGCATACATACACCCTAATATTCCTAGCACAGACGTATGACATTCCTCCGCAACAGAATTACTATGCATTCCCAGCGCATAGATGTATATTATTTGTCCTGCATATCTATAGAAACTATCATAACACATTTCACACTGGGAATCAAACTCATGACTTACTATTCGAATCGCTTTGCCATGCTGAGGCACTACTTCAACTATTCTCATTACGTGTTTTCTTTCCGAAAAAAGACTGCAAACACCATTTATTAGAAAAACAGGAACGACTATGGCTAGTCGGCTACAGTTTCGATCTCTACACGTAGAGTAATATTTCATAAAAAAAAGTTATTGATTTTGTAGAAAAGTATATACGCGTATACATATAATCATTCGAATCGTTCAACGTCATACGAATCATTCAAATTATAATCTACAAGATTTTGTCTGATCATATTCGTTTTCCATGAATCTCATATGTTCATGCCGTACTAAAAACAGTTTAAATGGTAATAATGCCACGTTTTGGACACAATTGTATAATATGAAACAAGATAATTGCGGCGTTTCATAAATATTTGGTTGTCCAAAATGTAATTATAGACATAGAGCAGAATCAGAATTCGCGTCTCTTTTTCTATATTTCCTGGTTTTCCTTTTCTTTATGTTTCTATAAAATCGACATTCAATGAATTCTATGTATCGCTATACTTTTGGCAATAGCATGTACATAACATGCGTATAATGTGAGACAGTCTATTACAGTCGAAAGGAAAAAGAGACACACCGATCCCCATATATAGTATAATATGCTATAGTACGCATAGGTATATACTATACGTATAGTATGCGTACTTGGGACTCGGCTCGGACTCGGTCTCGGAACCTCGGGAGCTGGGAGCTTCCCAGTTCAAGATCGGAAAAGCGATAAGCGAGTGCCGGAAAAAAGGGGGATCGAAACAGATGAACATATGCATGTGTTGAAAGTCGACACACACACATTTGTCGGCTGGATCATGCGATAGACATCGCGAGCAGCTCCATCTCGCCCGTCAAATTCTGTAGGTAACACAGCTAGCGGCCAACTCGCTAAAAGTCACGTGGGTACCCTAGCCCCTTAAGTCAATCAATGATTCACATTAGCAAAAGAGAGATTACCAATAGCTAGGATGCATTTGAATTTCAGATTAGATACGCTATATACCCTTATACGCACTCTAACTTTAGTGTATCTTGACTGCCAAATACATAGGTTAGGGAGCCCACAATTTAAAGTGATGAAATTAGCTCTTTAGCTAAAGCGTTCCTTGAGTGACAGACTTGATGATCAAGAACAACTAAATTAGAGTACGTATGAGCATATCGCTTGCCTGATATTTGTAAAGCATTAGATCACACAATCATCCACATTAGTAAGAGAGATTACCAGTAGCTGTGATGCATTTAAATTGCACATTAGATAAGCTATACCCTCATATGCACCTTTTTTTTTAATGCGAAGAAAATCCCTAACGGATATCCCGCCTCTCTGGGGGGAGAGACGGGGTTATGTGATGTTTGCACCCACTAAAAACTTCGCGGTAACCTCACTGGCATGCTAGGACGGGCCCTGGGAAGACCAGAGGATGCGACCAGGACCCGCCCCTGCCTTGGCTTTTAACTGCCACATACCCGGGGGGAGGACGTTTCCCTCCCCCCACTTGGGTACTCCTAAGATGTTGGGACGGGCGGCCCGCACACCCATCACCCCTTCACGCGGCCGGAGTGCAAAGGAGGGACCCAGCCCCCCAGCGGAGACCCCCACCGACCGCACGGACGTTTCTGTGCCGCGGCAAAGCCGTGGCTCTCTCCCGCGGCCGTCCATCGTTGATGTTCCGGGCAGGAGGGGAAGTTAGAGGAGTGGGTGGCACCATTACGGTGGCGCCTGGAGGTCCGACCCTCATATACACCCTAACATTGGTCTATCTTGACAGCCAAATGCCTAGCTCAGGGAGTGCACAATTTGCTAAACACGTACTGATTATCAATACCTAGTGTATTCCTAAATGATTTGAATGATGGTATGATTGATAATTATTACTCGTTTATGTAATTTTAGCTCTTCAACCAAAGTTTTCCTTGACCGACAAACTTGACAGTCAAGAACAACTAAATTAAACTGCGTATGAGTGCATCGCTTGGTTAATATTATAATTGTAAAGCGTTAAGTCAAACAATGATTCAGGTTAGCGAAAGAGAGATTATCAATAGCCAGAATCTACTGAAATTGTAAACGATTTGACTTAACACTTTACAAGCTATTCCTGACTGTCAAGTGCCTAGCTGACGGAGTGCAAAACTAAATTACTGAAACTAGTTTGAGCTAGTACTGATTACTAATACCTAACACTCCCTCATTAAATTGTGAAGAATAATATGCTACAAACTTGACAATTTTAACTATTGGTAATCACCACTCGTTTATCAAATACAGTGATTTGTGAGTTACACACTTAAAACTTTTGACATTTCATAAAGCTCAATAAATACAAGATTACAGGGACAGTGGCAAGAACAGTATTCTGCTTTATTAACTAAATAAAGCATGGAGTCTGAAACAAAATAATAATGTCGGACTGTGTCACATAACCGTCATGACACAACGACACAACCAACCGCGTTAGACCGTTTAACCAATATGTCGGTAACGTAAGCACGATACAGCCATTGTGCAGCTCGGAGCATTTCGGAGTACTGCCAACTGGTGTGAGAAAAGTGAAAGTCACGTTTTTAGGAATTCGTTCCCTGGATGACTCTTAATCCACCTTGCCTTTTCCACGAGTAAAATAACAGGAGAAATTCACTGAATTCAGAAAAATCAGCGAAAAAATACAACATTCGGAACTAAATTCTTGGAGCTGTAACTTTTTCATAAATCGAGGTATAAGTTTTATAGCAGACGACAACCGCTAGACTTCGGGATAAGTATCCTCGGCAGTCGCGCGCTGTATATATATAATTACTACTTGGCGCGAGACTCTACCGAGTCTCCTGATAATCTTGCAGAACCTCCAGGTTTTCTGAAAAAATCATATATTCTGAACAAAACGTTAGGTGATAAAGCATAGCTAGCTAATACGTCATAACTTTACCAGTACTGCCATTGTTTGAGATATTAAGATGTATGCGTTTTGTATTGCCATCTGAATAATTACAAATGATATAAACAATTAGAAATATCTTTCAACAACCTAAATTAAAATGAATATCACTGACTTATATATGTAGCAATCTTTTGATCGGTATTTTCATAAGAAATGAGAAACGCCTTTTAAGGATTCTTTAAAAATAGTGAATAATTCCTCACCTCTTTTCTCTGCACTTTTCGTACCTTTTCGAGCGCACCAAGGCAGCAATTACCTCGGTCCCGAAAACCGAACGGTTGAGCACCAGTTGGTCCTCCATCGCAAGTCACCTCCCTTTTTCTAGGAGCAAAGGATAACCGACCAGGACTCGCCAAGAGTTCGGTGGGCGTTACCTAACTTTGTTGTTGAATAACTCGGAATTGGAGGCCTAACGCAAATTTTTAAAAACGGCATCATCATCCCCGCCCCTTTCCCGACAAGATGGCTATAATATTATCCAACATTTTTGGGACACCCTGTATACATATCACGTGAATTACACGGATAATTGGGAAGAGGACGGGGATCTTCCAAAATGGAAGCAAGAATGATAGGATGATTGTCTTTTTTCCCGATATGCGCAATACTATAAATGGACCCGTCATTTAAATAGCAAGAGGAATCTGACCGTCTTTTACATGAAAGCGCGAAATCTTTAAAGTTCAAATTGTCGTGAGACTCAGAGACACTCATGGGTAATTTATCCCGATTAGAACCCGACAATAATGGAAACGTAACATTAGTTAAGTGACATTCCGTTGATTTTACTTGTTCAATTTTGCGTAATCGTCTGTTTAACTGAGTCAATGGATTATCTCATTTTCGCAAGAGATTTTTCAAATCTTGTAAATAATTTTCAAAAGGAAAGCAGGTAAATGAATCTAATGGACCGTATTGCAGGACGCCACTCGGAAGATGGAACGCGTTGTGAATGTTGTAGGAAGCGTTGTGTGGCCCGTAAAGTAATATAAAAATCTGTACAAAATACAACAATAAATCATACGCATATCGGTTATTAGTTTTGCAATCATTGGGATCCCACAAGATGCGTACTGCACCATGCAGGGAGTTGTAATGTTTAAGATTATCGGTGGGTGTTAAGATCTGATGTATTTCTGATCAGATAATTTTGTTCCGAATTTCTGATGTGGAACTATAATTCCATATCGAATATGCTTTTAGCGCATCAATTCAATGAAGTTGCGTTTAACGCCACATTCCTACCTGGATTGCGTTTAGCACAATCCGAAATTTAAGATACAGCAATTTCAACGGTTTAAAGACAAAGGAAGCACATATGTATCAAAGTTTATATGTGCAAGTGATAATGTTTTTGTTTGGGTGTCACCCATAACATATATATCAACCGGAATCGTGGAGATTACAACCGTGGAGATTAAAGAAATTTTGTTTTCTAACATCAATCTTGACTTGACGCTTGACGCTTGCTGACGGTGAATCGGAGTTGAAGTCTCACAGGAAAGATACAAACAGGGATATTTCAGCAATTTAACTCAATGCGTCCTATAAGCAACTGATTGCAGACCAATAAGTTCACTAGCGATAAACATTTTGGTCCTTCGAGCCGGATCCTGCGATCCGTGGAGAATAAGAATTCTGCAGAAAATAGGAGGATAGGAATCAAAAAGAATACAAGATTGAAGTTTGAAATTATAAACAACAACGTTCGACAGCCGATCTGAAGTTCGGAAGGATTATTTAAGAGTTCCTACAGTGCCTGGGTTAGTGTTAAAAAAAAAGAATTGTCAGATGAGAAATCTTGCCCTTAACCTTCCCTACCCACGTTGTATTCCAAAATGGCCAAGGAGTTGCGAGCCTCTTTAAATAGACGACGAGCTAGTTTTAAGGGTCAGATCACTAGAATATTTAACACTCTTTCAGATTCAGCTGAAATAGATTTAGAATCGTTAGTTCTTAGAAAAGCTAAATTAGAAGAAGCCTATACGGTTTTTTGTAATACGCAACTTGAAATCGAAGAAACTCTTGGGAACCCTGACAATGAAATTATACGTGCGGAAGTAGAAGACATCTATTTTAAATGTCATTCCTTGATTGTGAAAAGAATTAATGACTTAAACCCATCTACATCTGCTGCGTCGACCTCTCAGTTATCCAATCCGACAAACATTCAACCTCTCAATGTTTCCCAAGCTTTGTTGCCCAAATTAAATATTAAAACCTTTGATAGTGATTATGCAAAGTGAAGCTCTTTTTACGATACATTTCTGAGTTTGGTTCATTTAAATGACAGTATTCCAATTATTCATAAATTTAATTTATTAAAATCTTATCTACTATCTGAAGCCAGTACGGTCATAAACGCTTTACATGCATCTGAAAAAAATTACAATGTTCCTTGGGATTTGCTTCAAAAGCGATACAATAAACCTCGTAAAATAGTACAGAGTCATATTAAGGCCTTGTTTGAATTGGAAAATGTTTCTAGAGATTCACCTTCTTTTCTTAGACTCTTAGCAGAAGGTGCTGAAATGCATATTAACGCTTTACGTTCACTTAAGCAACCTGTAGATTGGCACGAAATGCTAATATATATAATTTCTGCAAAATTGGATAGGCAAACACGTAATAATTGGGAAAGATCTTGAAATTCTGACGATGATCCCACTATAAGCGAACTGTTAGAATTTCTACTAAAACAGTCAGAAAACACAGAACCAGTGGTCCTTTTTCACAATAAAACCACAGATAAGTTCCATAGAAAAAACGTCGTCAATAAATATAACAGTTTTCCAGCATCTCATCGAGACAAAGTTCACGCATATAGTACCAGTGTTCGCCCAACTCTACAATGCGTTCTTTGTAAACAAACACATCATCTTAGGTTTTGTCCATTATTTGGAAACTTATCTATACCGGAAAGAACTACAGTTGTTAAAACTAATCGTCTGTGTTTTAACTGCTTAAAGGCAAGACATTCAACTTACAGTTGCTTTGCACTCGTATGTTCAATATGTAAGGGAAAGCATCACGATTTACTTCACCGAGTCAATGTTGCTCCTGTTCCTAAAGCTCCACAATCCGATTAGACGTCTTCCAATGTAAATAAATTACCGATCTGACTATCCGTGTCATTATCTTCAAGAGTATCTTGCGAAGTTCTCTTATCGACAGCCAGGGTCATTATTTTTGATTCTAAGAATGTTCAACATATATCTCGAGTTTTATTGGATACTGGCTCACAGTCCAATTTCATCACGGAGCAACTAGTGAATAAATTAGCTTTGCAACGCCATGACATTCAACGGTCCGCCTCTGCATTAGGTGGTATTTTGTCAGTAATAAGACATTATGCCAAGCTTAAAATTCTTTCGCGATTATCGCATTTCTCTGCAAAAGGTTCTTTTTTTATCTTACCAAAAGTTACTGATGCATTACCAACTACTCTGATTGATATGATTATGAAGTCGATTCATCGATCATTGAATATGACAGATGAAGTCGATATGATTTTAGGAGAATATTTCTTCTTTAAAGTTTTAATTCCAAATCAAATACGCATGCTTAATGATACTACAATTCTACAAAATACAAAATTTGGATGGATAATATCCGGTGCAGTTACTAGTACGATTGAAAATTACACCAATACTAAATCTCATGTTCGAATCTCTATAGAGAACGACTTAGAGCGATTTTGGCGATTAGAAGAATGTATTTCAAAGAAACGTTTATCTCCCGAAGAATCTCAATGTGAATTATTTTTTAGAAATACAGTCACAAGAGATACTACTGGACGATACAGGGTTCGTTAACCTTTTAATTCGAAAAAGGATCAATTAGGAGGGTCTTTCAATTTGGCATTGAAAAGATTAGAAGGATTAGAAAGACGATTCGTCCAGAATCCAGAGGCCAAAAAACAATATTCCAAGGTCATAAATGAGTATGACACTCTGGGTCATATGACTGAGATTAAGGATCCCAACACTCAGCAAACACGATATTTTTTACCACATCACGCAGTGATCAAAGCTTCTAGTACCACTACTAAAACTAGGGTAGTTTTTGATGCTTCAGCAAAATCTTCTAGTGGTATCTCACTTAATGATACTTTATTAGTCGGTCCTACTCTGCAGGAAGATATTTTCAGCTTGCTCACCCGTTTTCGATTACATACTTTCGTTCTCACTACCGATATTGAAAAAATGTATAAACAGTTTTTAGTACATCCAGATGATAGACAATATCAAACAATATTATGGAGGGAACAACCTAATTCAGAAGTAAAAATCTTTCAATTAAACACAGTTACTTTTGGTAACGCATCTGCTCCCTATTTGGCTGTAAGATGTTTATATCAGCTTGCTAAGGATGAACAAAAGCATTTAGAACAACAAAGCTTTAGAACAACATTTTTATATGGACGATTTATTGACTGGTGCTAATTCAATTAGTGAAGCTCAATTATTAAGGGATCAACTTTTAGAAGTAACAGTTAAGGCTGGTTTAAACTTAAGAGAATGGGGTTCGAACTTACCACGCTTATTTCTGAATTACAAACAAGATCCTCTGCAGAACATTTAATAACTGATTCGACTGACATCAAAACACTTGGTGTATATTGGCTTTCGGATAAAGATTTGTTCAGTTACAAAATTAACCAAGAAGAATTTGATAAATTTTGAATTTTAACTAAGAGAATCTTATTATCTTGCATTGCTCGATTATTTGACCCTCTAGGTTTGTTAGGTCCTATTATAATCAAGGCCAAATTATTAATTGAGGAACTTTGGACACTCAAAGTTGGTTGGGACGAGATCCTACCCAAGAAAATTCTACAAGTTTGGTTTAAATTAAAAGAGCAGTTACCACTTATTAATGAAATAAGATTTCCTATGGTAGTTACCTTAAAAAACAATATAGAATTACAATTACACGGATTTTGTGATGCGAGTCAATCAGCTTTTGGTGCTTGTTGCTATATTCGGTCGGTAGATTTTCACGGTCGGACAGAAATTAGACTTTTGTATGCAAAATCTAGAGTGGCACCTTTGAAGTCTCAATCGATCCCGCGTCTAGAATTGTGCAGTGCATTATTATTGAGCAGACTTATTAAAAAGGTGATGGATTCTTTAAAGTTGAATTCCATCAATGTTTTCCTGTTGTCAGATTCTACAGTTGCCTTACAGTGGATTAACACTTCCCCTCATATATTAAAAACTTTTATTGCAAATCGAGTCTCAGAAATTCAAGAGCTCACTAGAAAGGAATCCTGGAAGCATGTTTCTACTCATGAGAATCCTGCTGATTGTCTTTCACGTGGTCAGATGCCGTCTGATTTCACGAATAACCATTTATGGTTTTATGGACCTAGATGGTTACAACATTCCGATTCACAGTGGCCAAAACACGAAATAATTTTAAAGGAAATTCTTGAAACATGCAGTATAATTACATGTTTAACAACTACCAAAGGCAATGACCTCCTATTGAGGTTTTCTTCCTTTCAAAAATTGAAACGAATAATAGTTTATTGTTTGCGAATGAATACAAAATTTAAAAAAATTATGTATTCTTCAACTATCATTTCAATTAAAGAATTGCAATATGCTCATGACGCTATTGGGTCATTCCGCGTCAACTGTCGAGGTTTATTCACCCATCTTCGATGATTTTGATGAAAATTTCTGTATCTATAGTTCGCAAAGAGCCAATCCATATGCAAAAACCCATTGCTCGCTAACTCAGTTTTTTTTTAGTTACAAGGATTCAAAGTTTTGGGTCAATTTTTTTTCAATAATTTATATCTCGGTAAATATTACAGATAGCCATATCGTCCAGACGCCAAAAGGAATTGAAGTTTGATAAAAAAAAATACTCCATTGAGAAATACTCGTTTGGAACAAATGTTAATGATAAAAGTTGATAACAAATGCTTGCCGTTTCCAAAGGGGATCATCGATTTTGATAAAAAAATTGCTAACCGTTGCTCTAAGTCTCTTGCAGATGTCCTCCAAAGGGTTTTCGGAAACACGACTTGGGGACCGAGTTATAAATTTTTATTGCCGGGCGCGCCCGGTCAATCTGCCGGCGGTGCGCGCCACGCTTGACTGGCGCGCGGATGTTAGACTCGGCGCTTGGGGTAGGTACATTCAAAATGGCCACCATACCTGTTCAGTTCCTTACAGCATACCTGCCAAAAGATAATATGTGAACCCGTCGTACGCATCCGCATCCAGATTATGTGATTAGAAGGTGCCATAAAGCAATAAACACCGTTTCCTCTCTGTGTTACCCGGGCACCAGGGAAATATTTGGATGTTAAGCCGCTAGGAGGTTTGGAAAGTCTTTAGAGACATTTTTCGTTGAACGATGAAATCTTGCAAAAAATCCATAATTTGAAAAGAGCTGCATACACTAATAAAGGGTAATCGGTACATCCTGATAATTGCAGCAGCTGTTATATGAAATCTGAATTGACCCAGCTACAAGGCAACCCAAGCCACGTACCAATACCTATTTGAAACAAACAAAATTTCATCAGTATCTCAAAAACATTGAGCAGGCCTCCCACATTCACGTTATAAGGGAAATACTTTGTTTGTTATGCCTGCCAAATAATATTTACGCAACCAAAGAAATAAAAAGAGCTTTGGAAAGTCTTTAGAAGAGTATTAGAAAACCATGATAAGTTAAGTAAAAATACCTTGCAAACATTTTTGGTTGAATAGTGAGATTTTCCAGAGGTCATCGATATGCTTCCTGCACTTCCTGATAGTTGCAGTAGCTACATTATGTAGTGACAAATAGTAATCCTGAATTTTCCCAGCTATAGAACATCCCAGGTTGGATACCGATACCTATTGAAAAGAGACAAAATATAATTAGCTTGTGTAGAAATAGTATAGAAACAGTAAGCAGGTGTGTCACAACATTTGCTTTATGCAGAAAATATTTGGTCCACTAGGTCTTTCAAATAAAGTTTGTAAAAATAAAGAAAGGAAAGAAGTCTCAAAACTCCTTATAGAAATATTGAATAAAAGAATACAGTGAAGTAAAGTAAAAGTAAAGTAAATGTATTGAACTAGGGTTAATGAGTGTTCATCTGCCTCATATGTGCTGATAGTTGGTAAAGGTACGGGTGGCAATTCATAGATACAGGATATCCAAGCAACCTAACGACACTTCTTTAGAAGAAAAATATAATTAAGATATTGTGGTACAGTTAATACTCCGTACAAAGTGAGATTTATATACTTTTGCTAAAGTAAAAAAACAGTATTTTCCTATCAGAAAAATGGGGCAGACTGACCAAAAATGATTTGCCTTGTCCAATTAGCCTTTAAGAGGCATTTATTTCCAATATAATGTTTTCCAGTCACACATATCTATTCAGTTTCATGGCTTCACTGTGTTTCCTCTTATGGTAGATCAATGAACTTGGCGATTCAATGATTATAATACCTAGCGCAAAGAAATGGTCTTGGTTTTCCTCAATAACTCAGATGCGTTTACTGAACTATAAACTAACACTTATAATGAATAGTATGTGATACTGAAAAATCACCTTGTGTTCTTCATTGTCTTAAGTTATTCTAAATGTTTTTAAATCACTACAGATATTCCTCTGAGAGTATACAGAACTTTGCCCAAGTTTGGCATCAAGTAGACTGCCTATTTAACAATAACTACTTATTATGCTGTTTACGACTGCAGTGGTCTCCATTCTAAAGTTTTTACGACTCACTTATAGATATTTAGAATCAATAACAATATCGAATAGGTATCCTTAATTTACTTTATGTAGGACACGTTTGGCTGCAAGGCCTAACAAGCAATAGGTGGCAGAGATAAAGAAATGGAGACAGATTTTAACATCTTCAGAGGATCATTGAACAAAACAGAGCAAATTATATAGTATATTAAAACTACCTGGAAATATAACATTTTTACTGGAACCATGGCACCCTTCGGAATAAGCTTATTAGGGCCCACCGTAGGCTATCTGCTATAAGATCACACCCAGCTGGCTTTCGAGGTAACAGCACCCAACAATACGCGTGTCTGTATCACTGTATGACTCTGTTGCTCTGCGTAAAATTCACCACGTATAAGGAGCCATATTGTGGTCACACTTGACTATACACAAAATTCCTATATTACAGCAGCAGAATTAAAGGAGTCGAATAGAGTACCCAATGAAGAGTTCTTAAAGACTTCTTAAAACTGACGTCTTTTAGACTTCGTAAAGTCCACTTTTTTAAGACTTCCTAAAACTGACTTCTTACAGGAAGACGTCTTAAAGATGTCATAAACAAGTCTCAAATAAGACTTCTTAAATAACACGTCTATTAGAGGTCTTATTAAAGACTTCAAAAAGTAGTCTTTGACAAGACTTCTTCTGGAAGTCTTTCTGACTTGGATGCTGCTATCTGGGAGAGTAATTAAGGTACACACCTACTTAATTCAGCAGGTCGACAGCAGTGGAGCATGGCTGAACTCATGAAATCCGCAGCGCTCATATCACCAAGCACAGAGAAAACTGAAACAGCATCGTACAGAGCAGTGAGATAGAATGGATAAGTGCTGCAGGCAAGAGTGAGATTCAAGGGGGTGAAGGATTAGCTGAAATTGGCAACAATCGGTGTGTGCGACAAGTCTGGAAATACAGAAACCGACGTAAATGGGCACAGGGGTGCACGGAGGCGGCACAACCAATATCTGGAATGCGATATAGGTCCATCGGAGAGCAAGAGAGCAGAGAAGTGTGCAAACTTTGACAAATTACTTAGACAGCGAGTCGATATTTGCACAGCATAGGTGAACCCATTGAGTCGGTGACGAACTGGTCTCTATTGACAGCAAAGATTGGCCCATAGACAACGTGCACTGAAGAGGAAGTACATGGGAGAATACAAGCGAGACTGACTGACAGTCGGGAGAGCTAGAAGAGAGGAGCAGATTGGAAACTGACATATGCTCCAGGAGTGTGCACAGACGTGAATTACCAGGGGAAAAAAAAATGAAATAGAAAGAGTACAAGCGATTACCGAAAGAGCGTCTCCAGGAGACGATAGAGCGCAAGCGGGAGAGCGGAGGAGGGCGGGAAGTGAGAGAATAGAGAGAGCGAGCCACGAGGAGAAAATATAGGTTAGGAAATTCGCCAAACGAATTTCCGTGTTAATTACGCGAGCGAAGCGAGAAATACAACATGTGGGGAGACGAGAGAGCGCGCACAAAACACTATCGCACTTAAAACAGCACTCCGAGACACAACGAAATCATAATTTCAGCATAAGATGGGGAGACCGGTACCGGCGCGCTTCCAAGCGCGGCAGCAACTCGACAGCAACTGCGCGCGATGGAACAATGCCCGAGAGCATCGATATCGATCCACGCGGTGGAATGCGATTGCGTGAGAGTAATTAAACGGAACTGAACATTTCGATGGGACACGAGCGGCGCGGCACAGAAAAATTATACGATTATGTACAAACACTCGGGAGAGTGTGTTTTAGAATTTCGAGAGAGTAAGATCGGGAAAATAATACTTCGTTTGGCAACGTTTATCCCTTCCCCGTAACATGCTCAAATTACGAATAAAATAGCATAATGGTATAATAACTGTTGGGAAACAGTACTTGGTAATTTCGAATTATGGCTCTCAAACAAGACGGAAGAGTATTGATATAGTAAATGAAGGGAAGCTCTTCCGTTCTGAATTGAAGCGAGGAGAAAATATGTTTTATTGATCGGTACTTTACTTTTGTTTAGTGTCTAGCGAACTGACAGGTTGCAATGTTTCGTGTAAGAAAGTTTCTAAGTTGCCGTAATAATAACGACATAAAAATCAATGTAAATACGCTGTACGAATACAATAACATTGTGAAGTGCAAATACTTGATCATTTTAATTATTACATGCTTTCAATGCGTGGCTATTCTGATCATAAAATACAACAGGTTATGGGCCCAGGAAGAAAATAAAATACACTTCGATCGTTTGGGAAAATAAAATAAAATAAATAGAAGAGATCGGAGAATAAAATAAAATAGAATGTCTGAAGGTACGATAAAGATGGATGAAATTAATCAGGTGGACAGGTCGAAAGGCATAGAAAACTTTGAAGTATGGAAATTTCAAATTACTATCCTACTCAAATCTCATGAGCTATAATATACAGTCGTCACCGAAGAACGACCTACTCAGGCAACAAAAGAGTGGGATAAAAAGGATGCAAATGCACAAAAGTTAATAGTTACATCCTGCGACAAAACTCAACTAATGCATATCATAACGTGCGAAACGGCACGGATTCTAATGAAATATCTGATGAAGAAACGCAGCAGCGGCAGCGGCAGGAAGAACTTGAATCGGAAACTGACCAAGTGGCAAATATGGATTCTAATGAAATACATATATACAATGAAAATATACAGAATGAAAACCAGGACAAAAATCAAGAAATACAATCTGTATCAAGAAGAAGGTCAGAGCGACATAATAAAAACGTAGAAACAGAAGAAAGATCTCAGCAAGAAATTCAACCTGGTCTAAGAAGATCCGAGCGTCATAGAAATCAGCCAATAAGATATGGCGATAATCTCTATCTAATATACGAAGAAGTTGTTTCAGGTTCAGAAAAAAAATTGTGGCTTGCGGCAATCCAAAGTGAAAAGGATTCACTGGCTAAAAATAAAACGTGGGAAATAGTTGATAAATCAGAGGCTAAAAATAGAAAAATTCTAACCAGTAAATGGATATTTAGAAAAAAGGATAATGGCAACTTACAAAGCAAGGTTAGTAGTAAGGGGTAACCAACAGAGATTTGGCATAGACTATCAGGAAACATTTAGTCCTGTGGTAAATGCTATATTTTTAAGAATATTATTTTCAATAATACCAAAAAAAAAAAAAAAGGCTACAAAATCGCCACATTTGATATAAAAACGGCCTTTTTGTATGGAGATATACAAGAAGAACTGTATATGCATCCACCAGAAGGTTATATAACTTGAAAGGAAAAGTATGTAAATTAACAAAAGCCTTATATGGACTAAAACAAGCCCCCACAAGATGGAATCAGTGATTCTCATCATTCATTAATAAGATGGGACTAGATGCAATTAAAGCAGAACGATGTATATTTAGAAGCCAAGATAGGTCTGTGATTTTGGCAATTTATGTAGATGACGGAATCATATTAAGCTATGATGAACAACATATAGACAAATTACTCAAAGGATCACAAGTCGAATTTGAAATAACAATAAATAGGAATCCTAGTTCATTCATAGGGATTCAAATGAAATTATGTACTAATGAAATAAAATTATTTCAGCAAGAATATATTACCAAAGTATTAGAAAAGTATAATATGGATAAGTCAAGGAAGGTTCCCACTCCTATATGTAGTGGAGAAGAAAACAAGATCCTGGAAGATACCCAATTTCCATATCAAGAAATTATTGGCAGTTTGTTGTACTTATTTAACAAAACGAGGCCGGACATTGGATATGCAGTAGCATACGATAGCAGATATGTCAGCAATCCATCGAAGAGGAACATTACGGATGTCAAAAGAACACTGATATATCTCAATGGAACGATCAACCACGGTTTATGCTAAGTAATCCGAAAGAAATAAACCAATTAATAGCATATAGTGACTCGGACATTGCGGGAGACGCACACACAAGGAAAAGCACAACAGGGTATGTTATCCTTTATAATGGAGGACCTACATCGTGGTGTTCAAGGAAGCAGCCCATCGTAGCAATGTCCTCCACTGAGGCCGAATACATAGCTGCTGCAGAATGTACCAAAGAATTGCTCTATATAAAGGCAATAGTTGAAGAACTAATTGCAGAAAATGTACATATTACACTTAAAATTGGCAACCAAAGTTCAATCAAATTGATTGAGAATGGCATATTCAATAGGAGATCGAAACATATTGATGTTAGATACCATTTTATCCACGGAAAAATTAGGGATAATATAATTACCATAGAATATTGCGATACAAATCAACAATTAGCCGACATTTTTACAAAACCTCGAAAAAGAGATAAATTTGAAAAATTTAGAGATCAAATAGTATCTAAAGTGATAGCATATAATCAAAATTGACTTTATTTATATAAAAAAAAAACAAAAAGGCTAATTTGTTAATTTGTTCAAAATCATAATTTGTTCAAGTGGAGTGTAATTCATAATAATTTATTCAAGTTGAGTGTAATTCATAATTTGTTCAAGTTGAGTGTAATGTTGACTGGTTACTTTATTTAATTTCGTTAAATTTCTAAATTTTGTTCAATGTCGAATTCAAGGGAAGGTGTTGAGAAACAGTACTTGGTAATTTTGAATTGTGGCGTTCAAACAAGATGGAAGAGTATTGATATAATAAATGAAGGGAAGCTCTTCCGTTCTGAATTGAAGTGAGGAGAAAAAATGTTTTATTGATCGGTACTTTACTTTTGTTTGGTGTCTAGCGAACTGACAGATTGCAATACTGTTTGTGCAAAACTATTACATGCTTTCAATGCGTGGCTATTCTGATCATAAAATACAACAATAACAATAATGATACTAACACTATTTGAGAAAAGAAAATAAGATAGAATAAAACAGAATGGAGAAGAGAGAGAGAAAGAAAGGAGAAAGAAAATAAGAAGAGAGAAAGAGAAGAAAAAAGGTGTACGCGAATCTGTGTATTGGGCATACAATTGCTGGCTGTCGAGTGCACCGAGTCTACATATGCGGGGCAGAGGAGCTTGCACGAGTCGTGCCATGTATAGTAATTAATGGGGCAAACGTACCGACTGGCTTGTAAATGTCTTGCGAGAGTAAAGGAGGGAAAACAGAGTAATTAATGTACTCACCCACTTAATTCAGCAGGTCGACAGCAGTGAAGCATGGCTGAACTCATGAAATCCGCAGCGCTCATATCACCAAGCACAGAGAAAACTGAAACAGCATCGTACAGAGCAGTGAGATAGAATGGATAAGTGCTGCAGGCAAGAGTGGGATTCAAGGGGGTGAAGGATTAGCTGAAATTGGCAACAATCGGTGTGTGCGACAAGTCTGGAAATACAGAAACCGACGTAAATGGGCACAGGGGTGCACGGAGACGGCACAACCAATATCTGGAATGCGATATAGGTCCATCGGAGAGCAAGAGAGCAGGGAAGTGTGCAAAATTTGAGAAATTACTTAGACAGCGAGTCGATGTTTGCACAGCATAGGTGAACCCATTGAGTCGGTGACGTACTGGTCTCCGTTGATAGCAAAGATTAGCCGATAGACAACGTGCACTGAAGAGGAAGTACATGGGAGAATACAAGCGAGACTGACTGACAGTCGGGAGAGCTAGAAGAGAGGAGCAGATTGGAAACTGACATATGCTCCAGGAGTGTGCACAGACGTGAATTACCAGGGGGAAAAAAAATGAAATAGAAAGAGTACAAGCGATTACCGAAAGAGCGTCTCCAGGAGACGATAGAGCGCAAGCGGGAGAGCGGAGGAGGGCGGGAAGTGAGAGAATAGAGAGAGCGAGCCACGAGGAGAAAATATAGGTTAGGAAATTCGCCAAACGAATTTCCGTGTTAATTACGCGAGCGAAGCGAGAAATACAACATGTGGGGAGACGAGAGAGCGCGCACAAAACACTATCGCACTTAAAACAGCACTCCGAGACACAACGAAATCATAATTTCAGCATAAGATGGGGAGACCGGTACCGGCGCGCTTCCAAGCGCGGCAGCAACTCGACAGCAACTGCGCGCGATGGAACAATGCCCGAGAGCATCGATATCGATCCACGCGGTGGAATGCGATTGCGTGAGAGTAATTAAACGGAACTGAACATTTCGATGGGACACGAGCGGCGCGGCACAGAAAAATTATACGATTATGTACAAACACTCGGGAGAGTGTGTTTTAGAATTTCATGAGAGTAAGATCGGGAAAATAATACTTCGTTTGGCAACGTTTATCCCTTCCCCGTAACATGCTCAAATTACGAATAAAATAGCATAATGGTATAATAACTGTTGGGAAACAGTACTTGGTAATTTCGAATTATGGCTATCAAACAAGACGGAAGAGTATTGATATAGTAAATGAAGGGAAGCTCTTCCGTTCTGAATTGAACCGAGGAGAAAATATGTTTTATTGATCGGTACTTTACTTTTGTTTAGTGTCTAGCGAACTGACAGGTTGCAATGTTTCGTGTAAGAAAGTTTCTAAGTTGCCGTAATAATAACGACATAAAAATCAATGTAAATACGCTGTACGAATACAATAACATTGTGAAGTGCAAATACTTGATCATTTTAACTATTACATGCTTTCAATGCGTGGCTATTCTGATCATAAAATACAACAGGTTATGGGCCCAGGAAGAAAATAAAATACACTTCGATCGTTTGGGAAAATAAAATAAAATAAATAGAAGAGATCGGAGAATAAAATAAAATAGAGTGTCTGAAGGTACGATAAAGATGGATGAAATTAATCAGGTGGACAGGTCGAAAGGCATAGAAAACTTTGAAGTATGGAAATTTCAAATTACTATCCTACTCAAATCTCATGAGCTATAATATACAGTCGTCGCCGAAGAACGACCTACTCAGGCAACAAAAGAGTGGGATAAAAAGGATGCAAATGCACAAAAGTTAATAGTTACATCCTGCGACAAAACTCAACTAATGCATATCATAACGTGCGAAACGGCACGGATTCTAATGAAATATCTGATGAAGAAACGCAGCAGCGGCAGCGGCAGGAAGAACTTGAATCGGAAACTGACCAAGTGGCAAATATGGATTCTAATGAAATACATATATACAATGAAAATATACAGAATGAAAACCAGGACAAAAATCAAGAAATACAATCTGTATCAAGAAGAAGGTCAGAGCGACATAGTAAAAACGTAGAAACAGAAGAAAGATCTCAGCAAGAAATTCAACCTGGTCTAAGAAGATCCGAGCGTCATAGAAATCAGCCAATAAGATATGGCGATAATGTCTATCTAATATACGAAGAAGTTGTTTCAGGTTCAGAAAAAAAATTGTGGCTTGCGGCAATCCAAAGTGAAAAGGATTCACTGGCTAAAAATAAAACGTGGGAAATAGTTGATAAATCAGAGGCTAAAAATAGAAAAATTCTAACCAGTAAATGGATATTTAGAAAAAAGGATAATGGCAACTTACAAAGCAAGGTTAGTAGTAAGGGGTAACCAACAGAGATTTGGCATAGACTATCAGGAAACATTTAGTCCTGTGGTAAATGCTATATTTTTAAGAATATTATTTTCAATAATACCAAAAAAAAAAAAAAGGCTACAAAATCGCCACATTTGATATAAAAACGGCCTCTCTGTATGGAGATATGCAAGAAGAACTGTATATGCATCCACCAGAAGGTTATATAACTTGAAAGGAAAAGTATGTAAATTAACAAAAGCCTTATATGGACTAAAACAAGCCCCCACAAGATGGAATCAGTGATTCTCATCATTCATTAATAAGATGGGACTAGATGCAATTAAAGCAGAACGATGTATATTTAGAAGCCAAGATAGGTCTGTGATTTTGGCAATTTATGTAGATGACGGAATCATATTAAGCTATGATGAACAACATATAGACAAATTACTCAAAGGATTACAAGTCGAATTTGAAATAACAATAAACAGGAATCCTAGTTCATTCATAGGGATTCAAATGAAATTATGTACTAATGAAATAAAATTATTTCAGCAAGAATATATTACCAAAGTATTAGAAAAGTATAATATGGATAAGTCAAGGAAGGTTCCCACTCCTATATGTAGTGGAGAAGAAAACAAGATCCTGGAAGATACCCAATTTCCATATCAAGAAATTATTGGCAGTTTGTTGTACTTATTTAACAGAACGAGGCCGGACATTGGATATGCAGTAGCATACGATAGCAGATATGTCAGCAATCCATCGAAGAGGAACATTACGGATGTCAAAAGAACACTGATATATCTTAATGGAACGATCAACCACGGTTTATGCTAAGTAATCCGAAAGAAATAAACCAATTAATAGCATATAGTGACTCGGACTTTGCGGGAGACGCACACACAAGGAAAAGCACAACAGGGTATGTTATCCTTTATAATGGAGGACCTACATCGTGGTGTTCAAGGAAGCAGCCCATCGTAGCAATGTCCTCCACTGAGGCCGAATACATAGCTGCTGCAGAATGTACCAAAGAATTGCTTTATATAAAGGCAATAGTTGAAGAACTAATTGCAGAAAATGTACATATTACACTTAAAATTGGCAACCAAAGTTCAATCAAATTGATTGAGAATGGCATATTCAATAGGAGATCGAAACATATTGATGTTAGATACCATTTTATCCATGGAAAAATTAGGGATAATATAATTACCATAGAATATTGCGATACAAATCAACAATTAGCCGACATTTTTACAAAACCTCGAAAAAGAGATAAATTTGAAAAATTTAGAGATCAAATAGTATCTAAAGTGATAGCATATAATCAAAATTGACTTTATTTATATAAAAAAAACAAAACAAAAAGGCTAATTTGTTAATTTGTTCAAAATCATAATTTGTTCAAGTGGAGTGTAATTCATAATAATTTATTCAAGTTGAGTGTAATTCATAATTTGTTCAAGTTGAGTGTAATGTCGACTGGTTACTTTATTTAATTTCGTTAAATTTCTAAATTTTGTTCAATGTCGAAATTAAGGGAAGGTGTTGAGAAACAGTACTTGGTAATTTTGAATTGTGGCGTTCAAACAAGATGGAAGAGTATTGATATAATAAATGAAGGGAAGCTCTTCCGTTCTGAATTGAAGTGAGGAGAAAAAATGTTTTATTGATCGGTACTTTACTTTTGTTTGGTGTCTAGCGAACTGACAGATTGCAATACTGTTTGTGCAAAACTATTACATGCTTTCAATGCGTGGCTATTCTGATCATAAAATACAACAATAACAATAATGATACCAACACTATTTGAGAAAAGAAAATAAGATGGAATAAAACAGAATGGAGAAGAGAGAGAGAAAGAAAGGAGAAAGAAAATAAGAAGAGAGAAAGAGAAGAAAAAAGGTGTACGCGAATCTGTGTATTGGGCATACAATTGCTGGCTGTCGAGTGCACCGAGTCTACATATGCGGGGCAGAGGAGCTTGCACGAGTCGTGCCATGTATAGTAATTAATGGGACAGACGTACCGACTGGCTTGTAAATGTCTTGCGAGAGTAAAGGAGGGAAAACAGAGTAATTAATGTACTCACCCACTTAATTCAGCAGGTCGACAGCAGTGAAGCATGGCTGAACTCATGAAATCCGCAGCGCTCATATCACCAAGCACAGAGAAAACTGAAACAGCATCGTACAGAGCAGTGAGATAGAATGGATAAGTGCTGCAGGCAAGAGTGGGATTCAAGGGGGTGAAGGATTAGCTGAAATTGGCAACAATCGGTGTGTGCGACAAGTCTGGAAATACAGAAACCGACGTAAATGGGCACAGGGGTGCACGGAGACGGCACAACCAATATCTGGAATGCGATATAGGTCCATCGGAGAGCAAGAGAGCAGGGAAGTGTGCAAAATTTGAGAAATTACTTAGACAGCGAGTCGATACTTGCACAGCATAGGTGAACCCATTGAGTCGGTGACGTACTGGTCTCCGTTGATAGCAAAGATTAGCCGATAGCCAACGTGCACTGAAGAGGAAGTACATGGGAGAATACAAGCGAGACTGACTGACAGTCGGGAGAGCTAGAAGAGAGGAGCAGATTGGAAACTGACATATGCTCCAGGAGTGTGCACAGACGTGAATTACCAGGGGAAAAAAAAATGAAAAAGAAAGAGTACAAGCGATTACCGAAAGAGCGTCTCCAGGAGACGATAGAGCGCAAGCGGGAGAGCGGAGGAGGGCGGGAAGTGAGAGAATAGAGAGAGCGAGCCACGAGGAGAAAATATAGGTTAGGAAATTCGCCAAACGAATTTCCGTGTTAATTACGCGAGCGAAGCGAGAAATACAACATGTGGGGAGACGAGAGAGCGCGCACGAAACACTATCGCACTTAAAGCAGCACTCCGAGACACAACGAAATCATAATTTCAGCATAAGATGGGGAGACCGGTACCGGCGCGCTTCCAAGCGCGGCAGCAACTCGACAGCAACTGCGCGCGATGGAACAATGCCCGAGAACATCGATATCGATCCACGCGGTGGAATGCGATTGCGAGAGAGTAATTAAACGGAACTGAACATTTCGATGGGACACGAGCGGCGCGGCACAGAAAAATTATACGATTATGTACAAACACTCGGGAGAGTGTGTTTTAGAATTTCGAGAGAGTAAGATCGGGAAAATAATACTTCGTTTGGCAACGTTTATCCCTTCCCCGTAACATGCTCAAATTACGAATAAAATAGCATAATGGTATAATAACTGTTGGGAAACAGTACTTGGTAATTTCGAATTATGGCTCTCAAACAAGACGGAAGAGTATTGATATAGTAAATGAAGGGAAGCTCTTCCGTTCTGAATTGAAGCGAGGAGAAAATATGTTTTATTGATCGGTACTTTACTTTTGTTTAGTGTCTAGCGAACTGACAGGTTGCAATGTTTCGTGTAAGAAAGTTTCTAAGTTGCCGTAATAATAACGACATAAAAATCAATGTAAATACGCTGTACGAATACAATAACATTGTGAAGTGCAAATACTTGATCATTTTAACTATTACATGCTTTCAATGCGTGGCTATTCTGATCATAAAATTCAACAGGTTGTGGGCCCAGGAAGAAAATAAAATACACTTCGATCGTTTGGGAAAATAAAATAAAATAAATAGAAGAGATCGGAGAATAAAATAAAATAGAATGTCTGAAGGTACGATAAAGATGGATGAAATTAATCAGGTGGACAGGTCGAAAGGCATAGAAAACTTTGAAGTATGGAAATTTCAAATTACTATCCTACTCAAATCTCATGAGCTATAATATACAGTCGTCACCGAAGAACGACCTACTCAGGCAACAAAAGAGTGGGATAAAAAGGATGCAAATGCACAAAAGTTAATAGTTACATCCTGCGACAAAACTCAACTAATGCATATCATAACGTGCGCAACGGCACGGATTCTAATGAAATATCTTATGAAGAAACGCAGCAGCGGCAGCGGCAGGAAGAACTTGAATCGGAAACTGACCAAGTGGCAAATATGGATTCTAATGAAATACATATATACAATGAAAATATACAGAATGAAAACCAGGACAAAAATCAAGAAATACAATCTGTATCAAGAAGAAGGTCAGAGCGACATAATAAAAACGTAGAAACAGAAGAAAGATCTCAGCAAGAAATTCAACCTGGTCTAAGAAGATCCGAGCGTCATAGAAATCAGCCAATAAGATATGGCGATAATGTCTATCTAATATACGAAGAAGTTGTTTCAGGTTCAGAAAAAAAATTGTGGCTTGCGGCAATCCAAAGTGAAAAGGATTCACTGGCTAAAAATAAAACGTGGGAAATAGTTGATAAATCAGAGGCTAAAAATAGAAAAATTCTAACCAGTAAATGGATATTTAGAAAAAAGGATAATGGCAACTTACAAAGCAAGGTTAGTAGTAAGGGGTAACCAACAGAGATTTGGCATAGACTATCAGGAAACATTTAGTCCTGTGGTAAATGCTATATTTTTAAGAATATTATTTTCAATAATACCAAAAAAAAAAAAAAGGCTACAAAATCGCCACATTTGATATAAAAACGGCCTCTCTGTATGGAGATATGCAAGAAGAACTGTATATGCATCCACCAGAAGGTTATATAACTTGAAAGGAAAAGTATGTAAATTAACAAAAGCCTTATATGGACTAAAACAAGCCCCCACAAGATGGAATCAGTGATTCTCATCATTCATTAATAAGATGGGACTAGATGCAATTAAAGCAGAACGATGTATATTTAGAAGCCAAGATAGGTCTGTGATTTTGGCAATTTATGTAGATGACGGAATCATATTAAGCTATGATGAACAACATATAGACAAATTACTCAAAGGATTACAAGTCGAATTTGAAATAACAATAAACAGGAATCCTAGTTCATTCATAGGGATTCAAATGAAATTATGTACTAATGAAATAAAATTATTTCAGCAAGAATATATTACCAAAGTATTAGAAAAGTATAATATGGATAAGTCAAGGAAGGTTCCCACTCCTATATGTAGTGGAGAAGAAAACAAGATCCTGGAAGATACCCAATTTCCATATCAAGAAATTATTGGCAGTTTGTTGTACTTATTTAACAGAACGAGGCCGGACATTGGATATGCAGTAGCATACGATAGCAGATATGTCAGCAATCCATCGAAGAGGAACATTACGGATGTCAAAAGAACACTGATATATCTTAATGGAACGATCAACCACGGTTTATGCTAAGTAATCCGAAAGAAATAAACCAATTAATAGCATATAGTGACTCGGACTTTGCGGGAGACGCACACACAAGGAAAAGCACAACAGGGTATGTTATCCTTTATAATGGAGGACCTACATCGTGGTGTTCAAGGAAGCAGCCCATCGTAGCAATGTCCTCCACTGAGGCCGAATACATAGCTGCTGCAGAATGTACCAAAGAATTGCTTTATATAAAGGCAATAGTTGAAGAACTAATTGCAGAAAATGTACATATTACACTTAAAATTGGCAACCAAAGTTCAATCAAATTGATTGAGAATGGCATATTCAATAGGAGATCGAAACATATTGATGTTAGATACCATTTTATCCATGGAAAAATTAGGGATAATATAATTACCATAGAATATTGCGATACAAATCAACAATTAGCCGACATTTTTACAAAACCTCGAAAAAGAGATAAATTTGAAAAATTTAGAGATCAAATAGTATCTAAAGTGATAGCATATAATCAAAATTGACTTTATTTATATAAAAAAAACAAAACAAAAAGGCTAATTTGTTAATTTGTTCAAAATCATAATTTGTTCAAGTGGAGTGTAATTCATAATAATTTATTCAAGTTGAGTGTAATTCATAATTTGTTCAAGTTGAGTGTAATGTCGACTGGTTACTTTATTTAATTTCGTTAAATTTCTAAATTTTGTTCAATGTCGAAATTAAGGGAAGGTGTTGAGAAACAGTACTTGGTAATTTTGAATTGTGGCGTTCAAACAAGATGGAAGAGTATTGATATAATAAATGAAGGGAAGCTCTTCCGTTCTGAATTGAAGTGAGGAGAAAAAATGTTTTATTGATCGGTACTTTACTTTTGTTTGGTGTCTAGCGAACTGACAGATTGCAATACTGTTTGTGCAAAACTATTACATGCTTTCAATGCGTGGCTATTCTGATCATAAAATACAACAATAACAATAATGATACCAACACTATTTGAGAAAAGAAAATAAGATGGAATAAAACAGAATGGAGAAGAGAGAGAGAAAGAAAGGAGAAAGAAAATAAGAAGAGAGAAAGAGAAGAAAAAAGGTGTACGCGAATCTGTGTATTGGGCATACAATTGCTGGCTGTCGAGTGCACCGAGTCTACATATGCGGGGCAGAGGAGCTTGCACGAGTCGTGCCATGTATAGTAATTAATGGGACAGACGTACCGACTGGCTTGTAAATGTCTTGCGAGAGTAAAGGAGGGAAAACAGAGTAATTAATGTACTCACCCACTTAATTCAGCAGGTCGACAGCAGTGAAGCATGGCTGAACTCATGAAATCCGCAGCGCTCATATCACCAAGCACAGAGAAAACTGAAACAGCATCGTACAGAGCAGTGAGATAGAATGGATAAGTGCTGCAGGCAAGAGTGGGATTCAAGGGGGTGAAGGATTAGCTGAAATTGGCAACAATCGGTGTGTGCGACAAGTCTGGAAATACAGAAACCGACGTAAATGGGCACAGGGGTGCACGGAGACGGCACAACCAATATCTGGAATGCGATATAGGTCCATCGGAGAGCAAGAGAGCAGGGAAGTGTGCAAAATTTGAGAAATTACTTAGACAGCGAGTCGATACTTGCACAGCATAGGTGAACCCATTGAGTCGGTGACGTACTGGTCTCCGTTGATAGCAAAGATTAGCCGATAGCCAACGTGCACTGAAGAGGAAGTACATGGGAGAATACAAGCGAGACTGACTGACAGTCGGGAGAGCTAGAAGAGAGGAGCAGATTGGAAACTGACATATGCTCCAGGAGTGTGCACAGACGTGAATTACCAGGGGAAAAAAAAATGAAAAAGAAAGAGTACAAGCGATTACCGAAAGAGCGTCTCCAGGAGACGATAGAGCGCAAGCGGGAGAGCGGAGGAGGGCGGGAAGTGAGAGAATAGAGAGAGCGAGCCACGAGGAGAAAATATAGGTTAGGAAATTCGCCAAACGAATTTCCGTGTTAATTACGCGAGCGAAGCGAGAAATACAACATGTGGGGAGACGAGAGAGCGCGCACGAAACACTATCGCACTTAAAGCAGCACTCCGAGACACAACGAAATCATAATTTCAGCATAAGATGGGGAGACCGGTACCGGCGCGCTTCCAAGCGCGGCAGCAACTCGACAGCAACTGCGCGCGATGGAACAATGCCCGAGAACATCGATATCGATCCACGCGGTGGAATGCGATTGCGAGAGAGTAATTAAACGGAACTGAACATTTCGATGGGACACGAGCGGCGCGGCACAGAAAAATTATACGATTATGTACAAACACTCGGGAGAGTGTGTTTTAGAATTTCGAGAGAGTAAGATCGGGAAAATAATACTTCGTTTGGCAACGTTTATCCCTTCCCCGTAACATGCTCAAATTACGAATAAAATAGCATAATGGTATAATAACTGTTGGGAAACAGTACTTGGTAATTTCGAATTATGGCTCTCAAACAAGACGGAAGAGTATTGATATAGTAAATGAAGGGAAGCTCTTCCGTTCTGAATTGAAGCGAGGAGAAAATATGTTTTATTGATCGGTACTTTACTTTTGTTTAGTGTCTAGCGAACTGACAGGTTGCAATGTTTCGTGTAAGAAAGTTTCTAAGTTGCCGTAATAATAACGACATAAAAATCAATGTAAATACGCTGTACGAATACAATAACATTGTGAAGTGCAAATACTTGATCATTTTAACTATTACATGCTTTCAATGCGTGGCTATTCTGATCATAAAATTCAACAGGTTGTGGGCCCAGGAAGAAAATAAAATACACTTCGATCGTTTGGGAAAATAAAATAAAATAAATAGAAGAGATCGGAGAATAAAATAAAATAGAATGTCTGAAGGTACGATAAAGATGGATGAAATTAATCAGGTGGACAGGTCGAAAGGCATAGAAAACTTTGAAGTATGGAAATTTCAAATTACTATCCTACTCAAATCTCATGAGCTATAATATACAGTCGTCACCGAAGAACGACCTACTCAGGCAACAAAAGAGTGGGATAAAAAGGATGCAAATGCACAAAAGTTAATAGTTACATCCTGCGACAAAACTCAACTAATGCATATCATAACGTGCGCAACGGCACGGATTCTAATGAAATATCTTATGAAGAAACGCAGCAGCGGCAGCGGCAGGAAGAACTTGAATCGGAAACTGACCAAGTGGCAAATATGGATTCTAATGAAATACATATATACAATGAAAATATACAGAATGAAAACCAGGACAAAAATCAAGAAATACAATCTGTATCAAGAAGAAGGTCAGAGCGACATAATAAAAACGTAGAAACAGAAGAAAGATCTCAGCAAGAAATTCAACCTGGTCTAAGAAGATCCGAGCGTCATAGAAATCAGCCAATAAGATATGGCGATAATGTCTATCTAATATACGAAGAAGTTGTTTCAGGTTCAGAAAAAAAATTGTGGCTTGCGGCAATCCAAAGTGAAAAGGATTCACTGGCTAAAAATAAAACGTGGGAAATAGTTGATAAATCAGAGGCTAAAAATAGAAAAATTCTAACCAGTAAATGGATATTTAGAAAAAAGGATAATGGCAACTTACAAAGCAAGGTTAGTAGTAAGGGGTAACCAACAGAGATTTGGCATAGACTATCAGGAAACATTTAGTCCTGTGGTAAATGCTATATTTTTAAGAATATTATTTTCAATAATACCAAAAAAAAAAAAAAGGCTACAAAATCGCCACATTTGATATAAAAACGGCCTCTCTGTATGGAGATATGCAAGAAGAACTGTATATGCATCCACCAGAAGGTTATATAACTTGAAAGGAAAAGTATGTAAATTAACAAAAGCCTTATATGGACTAAAACAAGCCCCCACAAGATGGAATCAGTGATTCTCATCATTCATTAATAAGATGGGACTAGATGCAATTAAAGCAGAACGATGTATATTTAGAAGCCAAGATAGGTCTGTGATTTTGGCAATTTATGTAGATGACGGAATCATATTAAGCTATGATGAACAACATATAGACAAATTACTCAAAGGATTACAAGTCGAATTTGAAATAACAATAAACAGGAATCCTAGTTCATTCATAGGGATTCAAATGAAATTATGTACTAATGAAATAAAATTATTTCAGCAAGAATATATTACCAAAGTATTAGAAAAGTATAATATGGATAAGTCAAGGAAGGTTCCCACTCCTATATGTAGTGGAGAAGAAAACAAGATCCTGGAAGATACCCAATTTCCATATCAAGAAATTATTGGCAGTTTGTTGTACTTATTTAACAGAACGAGGCCGGACATTGGATATGCAGTAGCATACGATAGCAGATATGTCAGCAATCCATCGAAGAGGAACATTACGGATGTCAAAAGAACACTGATATATCTTAATGGAACGATCAACCACGGTTTATGCTAAGTAATCCGAAAGAAATAAACCAATTAATAGCATATAGTGACTCGGACTTTGCGGGAGACGCACACACAAGGAAAAGCACAACAGGGTATGTTATCCTTTATAATGGAGGACCTACATCGTGGTGTTCAAGGAAGCAGCCCATCGTAGCAATGTCCTCCACTGAGGCCGAATACATAGCTGCTGCAGAATGTACCAAAGAATTGCTTTATATAAAGGCAATAGTTGAAGAACTAATTGCAGAAAATGTACATATTACACTTAAAATTGGCAACCAAAGTTCAATCAAATTGATTGAGAATGGCATATTCAATAGGAGATCGAAACATATTGATGTTAGATACCATTTTATCCATGGAAAAATTAGGGATAATATAATTACCATAGAATATTGCGATACAAATCAACAATTAGCCGACATTTTTACAAAACCTCGAAAAAGAGATAAATTTGAAAAATTTAGAGATCAAATAGTATCTAAAGTGATAGCATATAATCAAAATTGACTTTATTTATATAAAAAAAACAAAACAAAAAGGCTAATTTGTTAATTTGTTCAAAATCATAATTTGTTCAAGTGGAGTGTAATTCATAATAATTTATTCAAGTTGAGTGTAATTCATAATTTGTTCAAGTTGAGTGTAATGTCGACTGGTTACTTTATTTAATTTCGTTAAATTTCTAAATTTTGTTCAATGTCGAAATTAAGGGAAGGTGTTGAGAAACAGTACTTGGTAATTTTGAATTGTGGCGTTCAAACAAGATGGAAGAGTATTGATATAATAAATGAAGGGAAGCTCTTCCGTTCTGAATTGAAGTGAGGAGAAAAAATGTTTTATTGATCGGTACTTTACTTTTGTTTGGTGTCTAGCGAACTGACAGATTGCAATACTGTTTGTGCAAAACTATTACATGCTTTCAATGCGTGGCTATTCTGATCATAAAATACAACAATAACAATAATGATACCAACACTATTTGAGAAAAGAAAATAAGATGGAATAAAACAGAATGGAGAAGAGAGAGAGAAAGAAAGGAGAAAGAAAATAAGAAGAGAGAAAGAGAAGAAAAAAGGTGTACGCGAATCTGTGTATTGAGCATACAATTGCTGGCTGTCGAGTGCACCGAGTCTACATATGCGGGGCAGAGGAGCTTGCACGAGTCGTGCCATGTATAGTAATTAATGGGACAGACGTACCGACTGGCTTGTAAATGTCTTGCGAGAGTAAAGGAGGGAAAACAGAGTAATTAATGTACTCACCCACTTAATTCAGCAGGTCGACAGCAGTGAAGCATGGCTGAACTCATGAAATCCGCAGCGCTCATATCACCAAGCACAGAGAAAACTGAAACAGCATCGTACAGAGCAGTGAGATAGAATGGATAAGTGCTGCAGGCAAGAGTGGGATTCAAGGGGGTGAAGGATTAGCTGAAATTGGCAACAATCGGTGTGTGCGACAAGTCTGGAAATACAGAAACCGACGTAAATGGGCACAGGGGTGCACGGAGACGGCACAACCAATATCTGGAATGCGATATAGGTCCATCGGAGAGCAAGAGAGCAGGGAAGTGTGCAAAATTTGAGAAATTACTTAGACAGCGAGTCGATATTTGCACAGCATAGGTGAACCCATTGAGTCGGTGACGTACTGGTCTCCGTTGATAGCAAAGATTAGCCGATAGCCAACGTGCACTGAAGAGGAAGTACATGGGAGAATACAAGCGAGACTGACTGACAGTCGGGAGAGCTAGAAGAGAGGAGCAGATTGGAAACTGACATATGCTCCAGGAGTGTGCACAGACGTGAATTACCAGGGGAAAAAACAATGAAAAAGAAAGAGTACAAGCGATTACCGAAAGAGCGTCTCCAGGAGACGATAGAGCGCAAGCGGGAGAGCGGAGGAGGGCGGGAAGTGAGAGAATAGAGAGAGCGAGCCACGAGGAGAAAATATAGGTTAGGAAATTCGCCAAACGAATTTCCGTGTTAATTACGCGAGCGAAGCGAGAAATACAACATGTGGGGAGACGAGAGAGCGCGCACAAAACACTATCGCACTTAAAACAGCACTCCGAGACACAACGAAATCATAATTTCAGCATAAGATGGGGAGACCGGTACCGGCGCGCTTCCAAGCGCGGCAGCAACTCGACAGCAACTGCGCGCGATGGAACAATGCCCGAGAACATCGATATCGATCCACGCGGTGGAATGCGATTGCGAGAGAGTAATTAAACGGAACTGAACATTTCGATGGGACACGAGCGGCGCGGCACAGAAAAATTATACGATTATGTACAAACACTCGGGAGAGTGTGTTTTAGAATTTCGAGAGAGTAAGATCGGGAAAATAATACTTCGTTTGGCAACGTTTATCCCTTCCCCGTAACATGCTCAAATTACGAATAAAATAGCATAATGGTATAATAACTGTTGGGAAACAGTACTTGGTAATTTCGAATTATGGCTCTCAAACAAGACGGAAGAGTATTGATATAGTAAATGAAGGGAAGCTCTTCCGTTCTGAATTGAAGCGAGGAGAAAATATGTTTTATTGATCGGTACTTTACTTTTGTTTAGTGTCTAGCGAACTGACAGGTTGCAATGTTTCGTGTAAGAAAGTTTCTAAGTTGCCGTAATAATAACGACATAAAAATCAATGTAAATACGCTGTACGAATACAATAACATTGTGAAGTGCAAATACTTGATCATTTTAACTATTACATGCTTTCAATGCGTGGCTATTCTGATCATAAAATTCAACAGGTTGTGGGCCCAGGAAGAAAATAAAATACACTTCGATCGTTTGGGAAAATAAAATAAAATAAATAGAAGAGATCGGAGAATAAAATAAAATAGAATGTCTGAAGGTACGATAAAGATGGATGAAATTAATCAGGTGGACAGGTCGAAAGGCATAGAAAACTTTGAAGTATGGAAATTTCAAATTACTATCCTACTCAAATCTCATGAGCTATAATATACAGTCGTCACCGAAGAACGACCTACTCAGGCAACAAAAGAGTGGGATAAAAAGGATGCAAATGCACAAAAGTTAATAGTTACATCCTGCGACAAAACTCAACTAATGCATATCATAACGTGCGAAACGGCACGGATTCTAATGAAATATCTCATGAAGAAACGCAGCAGCGGCAGCGGCAGGAAGAACTTGAATCGGAAACTGACCAAGTGGCAAATATGGATTCTAATGAAATACATATATACAATGAAAATATACAGAATGAAAACCAGGACAAAAATCAAGAAATACAATCTGTATCAAGAAGAAGGTCAGAGCGACATAATAAAAACGTAGAAACAGAAGAAAGATCTCAGCAAGAAATTCAACCTGGTCTAAGAAGATCCGAGCGTCATAGAAATCAGCCAATAAGATATGGCGATAATGTCTATCTAATATACGAAGAAGTTGTTTCAGGTTCAGAAAAAAAATTGTGGCTTGCGGCAATCCAAAGTGAAAAGGATTCACTGGCTAAAAATAAAACGTGGGAAATAGTTGATAAATCAGAGGCTAAAAATAGAAAAATTCTAACCAGTAAATGGATCTTTAGAAAAAAGGATAATGGCAACTTACAAAGCAAGGTTAGTAGTAAGGGGTAACCAACAGAGATTTGGCATAGACTATCAGGAAACATTTAGTCCTGTGGTAAATGCTATATTTTTAAGAATATTATTTTCAATAATACCAAAAAAAAAAAAAAGGCTACAAAATCGCCACATTTGATATAAAAACGGCCTCTCTGTATGGAGATATGCAAGAAGAACTGTATATGCATCCACCAGAAGGTTATATAACTTGAAAGGAAAAGTATGTAAATTAACAAAAGCCTTATATGGACTAAAACAAGCCCCCACAAGATGGAATCAGTGATTCTCATCATTCATTAATAAGATGGGACTAGATGCAATTAAAGCAGAACGATGTATATTTAGAAGCCAAGATAGGTCTGTGATTTTGGCAATTTATGTAGATGACGGAATCATATTAAGCTATGATGAACAACATATAGACAAATTACTCAAAGGATTACAAGTCGAATTTGAAATAACAATAAACAGGAATCCTAGTTCATTCATAGGGATTCAAATGAAATTATGTACTAATGAAATAAAATTATTTCAGCAAGAATATATTACCAAAGTATTAGAAAAGTATAATATGGATAAGTCAAGGAAGGTTCCCACTCCTATATGTAGTGGAGAAGAAAACAAGATCCTGGAAGATACCCAATTTCCATATCAAGAAATTATTGGCAGTTTGTTGTACTTATTTAACAGAACGAGGCCGGACATTGGATATGCAGTAGCATACGATAGCAGATATGTCAGCAATCCATCGAAGAGGAACATTACGGATGTCAAAAGAACACTGATATATCTTAATGGAACGATCAACCACGGTTTATGCTAAGTAATCCGAAAGAAATAAACCAATTAATAGCATATAGTGACTCGGACTTTGCGGGAGACGCACACACAAGGAAAAGCACAACAGGGTATGTTATCCTTTATAATGGAGGACCTACATCGTGGTGTTCAAGGAAGCAGCCCATCGTAGCAATGTCCTCCACTGAGGCCGAATACATAGCTGCTGCAGAATGTACCAAAGAATTGCTTTATATAAAGGCAATAGTTGAAGAACTAATTGCAGAAAATGTACATATTACACTTAAAATTGGCAACCAAAGTTCAATCAAATTGATTGAGAATGGCATATTCAATAGGAGATCGAAACATATTGATGTTAGATACCATTTTATCCATGGAAAAATTAGGGATAATATAATTACCATAGAATATTGCGATACAACTCAACAATTAGCCGACATTTTTACAAAACCTCGAAAAAGAGATAAATTTGAAAAATTTAGAGATCAAATAGTATCTAAAGTGATAGCATATAATCAAAATTGACTTTATTTATATAAAAAAAACAAAACAAAAAGGCTAATTTGTTAATTTGTTCAAAATCATAATTTGTTCAAGTGGAGTGTAATTCATAATAATTTATTCAAGTTGAGTGTAATTCATAATTTGTTCAAGTTGAGTGTAATGTCGACTGGTTATTTTATTTAATTTCGTTAAATTTCTAAATTTTGTTCAATGTCGAAATTAAGGGAAGGTGTTGAGAAACAGTACTTGGTAATTTTGAATTGTGGCGTTCAAACAAGATGGAAGAGTATTGATATAATAAATGAAGGGAAGCTCTTCCGTTCTGAATTGAAGTGAGGAGAAAAAATGTTTTATTGATCGGTACTTTACTTTTGTTTGGTGTCTAGCGAACTGACAGATTGCAATACTGTTTGTGCAAAACTATTACATGCTTTCAATGCGTGGCTATTCTGATCATAAAATACAACAATAACAATAATGATACCAACACTATTTGAGAAAAGAAAATAAGATGGAATAAAACAGAATGGAGAAGAGAGAGAGAAAGAAAGGAGAAAGAAAATAAGAAGAGAGAAAGAGAAGAAAAAAGGTGTACGCGAATCTGTGTATTGAGCATACAATTGCTGGCTGTCGAGTGCACCGAGTCTACATATGCGGGGCAGAGGAGCTTGCACGAGTCGTGCCATGTATAGTAATTAATGGGACAAACGTACCGACTGGCTTGTAAATGTCTTGCGAGAGTAAAGGAGGGAAAACAGAGTAATTAATGTACTCACCCACTTAATTCAGCAGGTCGACAGCAGTGAAGCATGGCTGAACTCATGAAATCCGCAGCGCTCATATCACCAAGCACAGAGAAAACTGAAACAGCATCGTACAGAGCAGTGAGATAGAATGGATAAGTGCTGCAGGCAAGAGTGGGATTCAAGGGGGTGAAGGATTAGCTGAAATTGGCAACAATCGGTGTGTGCGACAAGTCTGGAAATACAGAAACCGACGTAAATGGGCACAGGGGTGCACGGAGACGGCACAACCAATATCTGGAATGCGATATAGGTCCATCGGAGAGCAAGAGAGCAGGGAAGTGTGCAAAATTTGAGAAATTACTTAGACAGCAAGTCGATATTTGCACAGCATAGGTGAACCCATTGAGTCGGTGACGTACTGGTCTCCGTTGATAGCAAAGATTAGCCGATAGCCAACGTGCACTGAAGAGGAAGTACATGGGAGAATACAAGCGAGACTGACTGACAGTCGGGAGAGCTAGAAGAGAGGAGCAGATTGGAAACTGACATATGCTCCAGGAGTGTGCACAGACGTGAATTACCAGGGGAAAAAAAATGAAAAAGAAAGAGTACAAGCGATTACCGAAAGAGCGTCTCCAGGAGACGATAGAGCGCAAGCGGGAGAGCGGAGGAGGGCGGGAAGTGAGAGAATAGAGAGGAGCGAGCCACGAGGAGAAAATATAGGTTAGGAAATTCGCCAAACGAATTTCCGTGTTAATTACGCGAGCGAAGCGAGAAATACAACATGTGGGGAGACGAGAGAGCGCGCACAAAACACTATCGCACTTAAAACAGCACTCCGAGACACAACGAAATCATAATTTCAGCATAAGATGGGGAGACCGGTACCGGCGCGCTTCCAAGCGCGGCAGCAACTCGACAGCAACTGCGCGCGATGGAACAATGCCCGAGAACATCGATATCGATCCACGCGGTGGAATGCGATTGCGAGAGAGTAATTAAACGGAACTGAACATTTCGATGGGACACGAGCGGCGCGGCACAGAAAAATTATACGATTATGTACAAACACTCGGGAGAGTGTGTTTTAGAATTTCGAGAGAGTAAGATCGGGAAAATAATACTTCGTTTGGCAACGTTTATCCCTTCCCCGTAACATGCTCAAATTACGAATAAAATAGCATAATGGTATAATAACTGTTGGGAAACAGTACTTGGTAATTTCGAATTATGGCTCTCAAACAAGACGGAAGAGTATTGATATAGTAAATGAAGGGAAGCTCTTCCGTTCTGAATTGAAGCGAGGAGAAAATATGTTTTATTGATCGGTACTTTACTTTTGTTTAGTGTCTAGCGAACTGACAGGTTGCAATGTTTCGTGTAAGAAAGTTTCTAAGTTGCCGTAATAATAACGACATAAAAATCAATGTAAATACGCTGTACGAATACAATAACATTGTGAAGTGCAAATACTTGATCATTTTAACTATTACATGCTTTCAATGCGTGGCTATTCTGATCATAAAATTCAACAGGTTGTGGGCCCAGGAAGAAAATAAAATACACTTCGATCGTTTGGGAAAATAAAATAAAATAAATAGAAGAGATCGGAGAATAAAATAAAATAGAATGTCTGAAGGTACGATAAAGATGGATGAAATTAATCAGGTGGACAGGTCGAAAGGCATAGAAAACTTTGAAGTATGGAAATTTCAAATTACTATCCTACTCAAATCTCATGAGCTATAATATACAGTCGTCACCGAAGAACGACCTACTCAGGCAACAAAAGAGTGGGATAAAAAGGATGCAAATGCACAAAAGTTAATAGTTACATCCTGCGACAAAACTCAACTAATGCATATCATAACGTGCGAAACGGCACGGATTCTAATGAAATATCTCATGAAGAAACGCAGCAGCGGCAGCGGCAGGAAGAACTTGAATCGGAAACTGACCAAGTGGCAAATATGGATTCTAATGAAATACATATATACAATGAAAATATACAGAATGAAAACCAGGACAAAAATCAAGAAATACAATCTGTATCAAGAAGAAGGTCAGAGCGACATAATAAAAACGTAGAAACAGAAGAAAGATCTCAGCAAGAAATTCAACCTGGTCTAAGAAGATCCGAGCGTCATAGAAATCAGCCAATAAGATATGGCGATAATGTCTATCTAATATACGAAGAAGTTGTTTCAGGTTCAGAAAAAAAATTGTGGCTTGCGGCAATCCAAAGTGAAAAGGATTCACTGGCTAAAAATAAAACGTGGGAAATAGTTGATAAATCAGAGGCTAAAAATAGAAAAATTCTAACCAGTAAATGGATATTTAGAAAAAAGGATAATGGCAACTTACAAAGCAAGGTTAGTAGTAAGGGGTAACCAACAGAGATTTGGCATAGACTATCAGGAAACATTTAGTCCTGTGGTAAATGCTATATTTTTAAGAATATTATTTTCAATAATACCAAAAAAAAAAAAAGGCTACAAAATCGCCACATTTGATATAAAAACGGCCTCTCTGTATGGAGATATGCAAGAAGAACTGTATATGCATCCACCAGAAGGTTATATAACTTGAAAGGAAAAGTATGTAAATTAACAAAAGCCTTATATGGACTAAAACAAGCCCCCACAAGATGGAATCAGTGATTCTCATCATTCATTAATAAGATGGGACTAGATGCAATTAAAGCAGAACGATGTATATTTAGAAGCCAAGATAGGTCTGTGATTTTGGCAATTTATGTAGATGACGGAATCATATTAAGCTATGATGAACAACATATAGACAAATTACTCAAAGGATTACAAGTCGAATTTGAAATAACAATAAACAGGAATCCTAGTTCATTCATAGGGATTCAAATGAAATTATGTACTAATGAAATAAAATTATTTCAGCAAGAATATATTACCAAAGTATTAGAAAAGTATAATATGGATAAGTCAAGGAAGGTTCCCACTCCTATATGTAGTGGAGAAGAAAACAAGATCCTGGAAGATACCCAATTTCCATATCAAGAAATTATTGGCAGTTTGTTGTACTTATTTAACAGAACGAGGCCGGACATTGGATATGCAGTAGGATACGATAGCAGATATGTCAGCAATCCATCGAAGAGGAACATTACGGATGTCAAAAGAACACTGATATATCTTAATGGAACGATCAACCACGGTTTATGCTAAGTAATCCGAAAGAAATAAACCAATTAATAGCATATAGTGACTCGGACTTTGCGGGAGACGCACACACAAGGAAAAGCACAACAGGGTATGTTATCCTTTATAATGGAGGACCTACATCGTGGTGTTCAAGGAAGCAGCCCATCGTAGCAATGTCCTCCACTGAGGCCGAATACATAGCTGCTGCAGAATGTACCAAAGAATTGCTTTATATAAAGGCAATAGTTGAAGAACTAATTGCAGAAAATGTACATATTACACTTAAAATTGGCAACCAAAGTTCAATCAAATTGATTGAGAATGGCATATTCAATAGGAGATCGAAACATATTGATGTTAGATACCATTTTATCCATGGAAAAATTAGGGATAATATAATTACCATAGAATATTGCGATACAAATCAACAATTAGCCGACATTTTTACAAAACCTCGAAAAAGAGATAAATTTGAAAAATTTAGAGATCAAATAGTATCTAAAGTGATAGCATATAATCAAAATTGACTTTATTTATATAAAAAAAACAAAACAAAAAGGCTAATTTGTTAATTTGTTCAAAATCATAATTTGTTCAAGTGGAGTGTAATTCATAATAATTTATTCAAGTTGAGTGTAATTCATAATTTGTTCAAGTTGAGTGTAATGTCGACTGGTTACTTTATTTAATTTCGTTAAATTTCTAAATTTTGTTCAATGTCGAAATTAAGGGAAGGTGTTGAGAAACAGTACTTGGTAATTTTGAATTGTGGCGTTCAAACAAGATGGAAGAGTATTGATATAATAAATGAAGGGAAGCTCTTCCGTTCTGAATTGAAGTGAGGAGAAAAAATGTTTTATTGATCGGTACTTTACTTTTGTTTGGTGTCTAGCGAACTGACAGATTGCAATACTGTTTGTGCAAAACTATTACATGCTTTCAATGCGTGGCTATTCTGATCATAAAATACAACAATAACAATAATGATACCAACACTATTTGAGAAAAGAAAATAAGATGGAATAAAACAGAATGGAGAAGAGAGAGAGAAAGAAAGGAGAAAGAAAATAAGAAGAGAGAAAGAGAAGAAAAAAGGTGTACGCGAATCTGTGTATTGAGCATACAATTGCTGGCTGTCGAGTGCACCGAGTCTACATATGCGGGGCAGAGGAGCTTGCACGAGTCGTGCCATGTATAGTAATTAATGGGACAGACGTACCGACTGGCTTGTAAATGTCTTGCGAGAGTAAAGGAGGGAAAACAGAGTAATTAATGTACTCACCCACTTAATTCAGCAGGTCGACAGCAGTGAAGCATGGCTGAACTCATGAAATCCGCAGCGCTCATATCACCAAGCACAGAGAAAACTGAAACAGCATCGTACAGAGCAGTGAGATAGAATGGATAAGTGCTGCAGGCAAGAGTGGGATTCAAGGGGGTGAAGGATTAGCTGAAATTGGCAACAATCGGTGTGTGCGACAAGTCTGGAAATACAGAAACCGACGTAAATGGGCACAGGGGTGCACGGAGACGGCACAACCAATATCTGGAATGCGATATAGGTCCATCGGAGAGCAAGAGAGCAGGGAAGTGTGCAAAATTTGAGAAATTACTTAGACAGCGAGTCGATATTTGCACAGCATAGGTGAACCCATTGAGTCGGTGACGTACTGGTCTCCGTTGATAGCAAAGATTAGCCGATAGCCAACGTGCACTGAAGAGGAAGTACATGGGAGAATACAAGCGAGACTGACTGACAGTCGGGAGAGCTAGAAGAGAGGAGCAGATTGGAAACTGACATATGCTCCAGGAGTGTGCACAGACGTGAATTACCAGGGGAAAAAACAATGAAAAAGAAAGAGTACAAGCGATTACCGAAAGAGCGTCTCCAGGAGACGATAGAGCGCAAGCGGGAGAGCGGAGGAGGGCGGGAAGTGAGAGAATAGAGAGAGCGAGCCACGAGGAGAAAATATAGGTTAGGAAATTCGCCAAACGAATTTCCGTGTTAATTACGCGAGCGAAGCGAGAAATACAACATGTGGGGAGACGAGAGAGCGCGCACAAAACACTATCGCACTTAAAACAGCACTCCGAGACACAACGAAATCATAATTTCAGCATAAGATGGGGAGACCGGTACCGGCGCGCTTCCAAGCGCGGCAGCAACTCGACAGCAACTGCGCGCGATGGAACAATGCCCGAGAACATCGATATCGATCCACGCGGTGGAATGCGATTGCGAGAGAGTAATTAAACGGAACTGAACATTTCGATGGGACACGAGCGGCGCGGCACAGAAAAATTATACGATTATGTACAAACACTCGGGAGAGTGTGTTTTAGAATTTCGAGAGAGTAAGATCGGGAAAATAATACTTCGTTTGGCAACGTTTATCCCTTCCCCGTAACATGCTCAAATTACGAATAAAATAGCATAATGGTATAATAACTGTTGGGAAACAGTACTTGGTAATTTCGAATTATGGCTCTCAAACAAGACGGAAGAGTATTGATATAGTAAATGAAGGGAAGCTCTTCCGTTCTGAATTGAAGCGAGGAGAAAATATGTTTTATTGATCGGTACTTTACTTTTGTTTAGTGTCTAGCGAACTGACAGGTTGCAATGTTTCGTGTAAGAAAGTTTCTAAGTTGCCGTAATAATAACGACATAAAAATCAATGTAAATACGCTGTACGAATACAATAACATTGTGAAGTGCAAATACTTGATCATTTTAACTATTACATGCTTTCAATGCGTGGCTATTCTGATCATAAAATTCAACAGGTTGTGGGCCCAGGAAGAAAATAAAATACACTTCGATCGTTTGGGAAAATAAAATAAAATAAATAGAAGAGATCGGAGAATAAAATAAAATAGAATGTCTGAAGGTACGATAAAGATGGATGAAATTAATCAGGTGGACAGGTCGAAAGGCATAGAAAACTTTGAAGTATGGAAATTTCAAATTACTATCCTACTCAAATCTCATGAGCTATAATATACAGTCGTCACCGAAGAACGACCTACTCAGGCAACAAAAGAGTGGGATAAAAAGGATGCAAATGCACAAAAGTTAATAGTTACATCCTGCGACAAAACTCAACTAATGCATATCATAACGTGCGAAACGGCACGGATTCTAATGAAATATCTCATGAAGAAACGCAGCAGCGGCAGCGGCAGGAAGAACTTGAATCGGAAACTGACCAAGTGGCAAATATGGATTCTAATGAAATACATATATACAATGAAAATATACAGAATGAAAACCAGGACAAAAATCAAGAAATACAATCTGTATCAAGAAGAAGGTCAGAGCGACATAATAAAAACGTAGAAACAGAAGAAAGATCTCAGCAAGAAATTCAACCTGGTCTAAGAAGATCCGAGCGTCATAGAAATCAGCCAATAAGATATGGCGATAATGTCTATCTAATATACGAAGAAGTTGTTTCAGGTTCAGAAAAAAAATTGTGGCTTGCGGCAATCCAAAGTGAAAAGGATTCACTGGCTAAAAATAAAACGTGGGAAATAGTTGATAAATCAGAGGCTAAAAATAGAAAAATTCTAACCAGTAAATGGATCTTTAGAAAAAAGGATAATGGCAACTTACAAAGCAAGGTTAGTAGTAAGGGGTAACCAACAGAGATTTGGCATAGACTATCAGGAAACATTTAGTCCTGTGGTAAATGCTATATTTTTAAGAATATTATTTTCAATAATACCAAAAAAAAAAAAAAGGCTACAAAATCGCCACATTTGATATAAAAACGGCCTCTCTGTATGGAGATATGCAAGAAGAACTGTATATGCATCCACCAGAAGGTTATATAACTTGAAAGGAAAAGTATGTAAATTAACAAAAGCCTTATATGGACTAAAACAAGCCCCCACAAGATGGAATCAGTGATTCTCATCATTCATTAATAAGATGGGACTAGATGCAATTAAAGCAGAACGATGTATATTTAGAAGCCAAGATAGGTCTGTGATTTTGGCAATTTATGTAGATGACGGAATCATATTAAGCTATGATGAACAACATATAGACAAATTACTCAAAGGATTACAAGTCGAATTTGAAATAACAATAAACAGGAATCCTAGTTCATTCATAGGGATTCAAATGAAATTATGTACTAATGAAATAAAATTATTTCAGCAAGAATATATTACCAAAGTATTAGAAAAGTATAATATGGATAAGTCAAGGAAGGTTCCCACTCCTATATGTAGTGGAGAAGAAAACAAGATCCTGGAAGATACCCAATTTCCATATCAAGAAATTATTGGCAGTTTGTTGTACTTATTTAACAGAACGAGGCCGGACATTGGATATGCAGTAGCATACGATAGCAGATATGTCAGCAATCCATCGAAGAGGAACATTACGGATGTCAAAAGAACACTGATATATCTTAATGGAACGATCAACCACGGTTTATGCTAAGTAATCCGAAAGAAATAAACCAATTAATAGCATATAGTGACTCGGACTTTGCGGGAGACGCACACACAAGGAAAAGCACAACAGGGTATGTTATCCTTTATAATGGAGGACCTACATCGTGGTGTTCAAGGAAGCAGCCCATCGTAGCAATGTCCTCCACTGAGGCCGAATACATAGCTGCTGCAGAATGTACCAAAGAATTGCTTTATATAAAGGCAATAGTTGAAGAACTAATTGCAGAAAATGTACATATTACACTTAAAATTGGCAACCAAAGTTCAATCAAATTGATTGAGAATGGCATATTCAATAGGAGATCGAAACATATTGATGTTAGATACCATTTTATCCATGGAAAAATTAGGGATAATATAATTACCATAGAATATTGCGATACAACTCAACAATTAGCCGACATTTTTACAAAACCTCGAAAAAGAGATAAATTTGAAAAATTTAGAGATCAAATAGTATCTAAAGTGATAGCATATAATCAAAATTGACTTTATTTATATAAAAAAAACAAAACAAAAAGGCTAATTTGTTAATTTGTTCAAAATCATAATTTGTTCAAGTGGAGTGTAATTCATAATAATTTATTCAAGTTGAGTGTAATTCATAATTTGTTCAAGTTGAGTGTAATGTCGACTGGTTATTTTATTTAATTTCGTTAAATTTCTAAATTTTGTTCAATGTCGAAATTAAGGGAAGGTGTTGAGAAACAGTACTTGGTAATTTTGAATTGTGGCGTTCAAACAAGATGGAAGAGTATTGATATAATAAATGAAGGGAAGCTCTTCCGTTCTGAATTGAAGTGAGGAGAAAAAATGTTTTATTGATCGGTACTTTACTTTTGTTTGGTGTCTAGCGAACTGACAGATTGCAATACTGTTTGTGCAAAACTATTACATGCTTTCAATGCGTGGCTATTCTGATCATAAAATACAACAATAACAATAATGATACCAACACTATTTGAGAAAAGAAAATAAGATGGAATAAAACAGAATGGAGAAGAGAGAGAGAAAGAAAGGAGAAAGAAAATAAGAAGAGAGAAAGAGAAGAAAAAAGGTGTACGCGAATCTGTGTATTGAGCATACAATTGCTGGCTGTCGAGTGCACCGAGTCTACATATGCGGGGCAGAGGAGCTTGCACGAGTCGTGCCATGTATAGTAATTAATGGGACAAACGTACCGACTGGCTTGTAAATGTCTTGCGAGAGTAAAGGAGGGAAAACAGAGTAATTAATGTACTCACCCACTTAATTCAGCAGGTCGACAGCAGTGAAGCATGGCTGAACTCATGAAATCCGCAGCGCTCATATCACCAAGCACAGAGAAAACTGAAACAGCATCGTACAGAGCAGTGAGATAGAATGGATAAGTGCTGCAGGCAAGAGTGGGATTCAAGGGGGTGAAGGATTAGCTGAAATTGGCAACAATCGGTGTGTGCGACAAGTCTGGAAATACAGAAACCGACGTAAATGGGCACAGGGGTGCACGGAGACGGCACAACCAATATCTGGAATGCGATATAGGTCCATCGGAGAGCAAGAGAGCAGGGAAGTGTGCAAAATTTGAGAAATTACTTAGACAGCAAGTCGATATTTGCACAGCATAGGTGAACCCATTGAGTCGGTGACGTACTGGTCTCCGTTGATAGCAAAGATTAGCCGATAGCCAACGTGCACTGAAGAGGAAGTACATGGGAGAATACAAGCGAGACTGACTGACAGTCGGGAGAGCTAGAAGAGAGGAGCAGATTGGAAACTGACATATGCTCCAGGAGTGTGCACAGACGTGAATTACCAGGGGAAAAAAAATGAAAAAGAAAGAGTACAAGCGATTACCGAAAGAGCGTCTCCAGGAGACGATAGAGCGCAAGCGGGAGAGCGGAGGAGGGCGGGAAGTGAGAGAATAGAGAGGAGCGAGCCACGAGGAGAAAATATAGGTTAGGAAATTCGCCAAACGAATTTCCGTGTTAATTACGCGAGCGAAGCGAGAAATACAACATGTGGGGAGACGAGAGAGCGCGCACAAAACACTATCGCACTTAAAACAGCACTCCGAGACACAACGAAATCATAATTTCAGCATAAGATGGGGAGACCGGTACCGGCGCGCTTCCAAGCGCGGCAGCAACTCGACAGCAACTGCGCGCGATGGAACAATGCCCGAGAACATCGATATCGATCCACGCGGTGGAATGCGATTGCGAGAGAGTAATTAAACGGAACTGAACATTTCGATGGGACACGAGCGGCGCGGCACAGAAAAATTATACGATTATGTACAAACACTCGGGAGAGTGTGTTTTAGAATTTCGAGAGAGTAAGATCGGGAAAATAATACTTCGTTTGGCAACGTTTATCCCTTCCCCGTAACATGCTCAAATTACGAATAAAATAGCATAATGGTATAATAACTGTTGGGAAACAGTACTTGGTAATTTCGAATTATGGCTCTCAAACAAGACGGAAGAGTATTGATATAGTAAATGAAGGGAAGCTCTTCCGTTCTGAATTGAAGCGAGGAGAAAATATGTTTTATTGATCGGTACTTTACTTTTGTTTAGTGTCTAGCGAACTGACAGGTTGCAATGTTTCGTGTAAGAAAGTTTCTAAGTTGCCGTAATAATAACGACATAAAAATCAATGTAAATACGCTGTACGAATACAATAACATTGTGAAGTGCAAATACTTGATCATTTTAACTATTACATGCTTTCAATGCGTGGCTATTCTGATCATAAAATTCAACAGGTTGTGGGCCCAGGAAGAAAATAAAATACACTTCGATCGTTTGGGAAAATAAAATAAAATAAATAGAAGAGATCGGAGAATAAAATAAAATAGAATGTCTGAAGGTACGATAAAGATGGATGAAATTAATCAGGTGGACAGGTCGAAAGGCATAGAAAACTTTGAAGTATGGAAATTTCAAATTACTATCCTACTCAAATCTCATGAGCTATAATATACAGTCGTCACCGAAGAACGACCTACTCAGGCAACAAAAGAGTGGGATAAAAAGGATGCAAATGCACAAAAGTTAATAGTTACATCCTGCGACAAAACTCAACTAATGCATATCATAACGTGCGAAACGGCACGGATTCTAATGAAATATCTCATGAAGAAACGCAGCAGCGGCAGCGGCAGGAAGAACTTGAATCGGAAACTGACCAAGTGGCAAATATGGATTCTAATGAAATACATATATACAATGAAAATATACAGAATGAAAACCAGGACAAAAATCAAGAAATACAATCTGTATCAAGAAGAAGGTCAGAGCGACATAATAAAAACGTAGAAACAGAAGAAAGATCTCAGCAAGAAATTCAACCTGGTCTAAGAAGATCCGAGCGTCATAGAAATCAGCCAATAAGATATGGCGATAATGTCTATCTAATATACGAAGAAGTTGTTTCAGGTTCAGAAAAAAAATTGTGGCTTGCGGCAATCCAAAGTGAAAAGGATTCACTGGCTAAAAATAAAACGTGGGAAATAGTTGATAAATCAGAGGCTAAAAATAGAAAAATTCTAACCAGTAAATGGATATTTAGAAAAAAGGATAATGGCAACTTACAAAGCAAGGTTAGTAGTAAGGGGTAACCAACAGAGATTTGGCATAGACTATCAGGAAACATTTAGTCCTGTGGTAAATGCTATATTTTTAAGAATATTATTTTCAATAATACCAAAAAAAAAAAAAGGCTACAAAATCGCCACATTTGATATAAAAACGGCCTCTCTGTATGGAGATATGCAAGAAGAACTGTATATGCATCCACCAGAAGGTTATATAACTTGAAAGGAAAAGTATGTAAATTAACAAAAGCCTTATATGGACTAAAACAAGCCCCCACAAGATGGAATCAGTGATTCTCATCATTCATTAATAAGATGGGACTAGATGCAATTAAAGCAGAACGATGTATATTTAGAAGCCAAGATAGGTCTGTGATTTTGGCAATTTATGTAGATGACGGAATCATATTAAGCTATGATGAACAACATATAGACAAATTACTCAAAGGATTACAAGTCGAATTTGAAATAACAATAAACAGGAATCCTAGTTCATTCATAGGGATTCAAATGAAATTATGTACTAATGAAATAAAATTATTTCAGCAAGAATATATTACCAAAGTATTAGAAAAGTATAATATGGATAAGTCAAGGAAGGTTCCCACTCCTATATGTAGTGGAGAAGAAAACAAGATCCTGGAAGATACCCAATTTCCATATCAAGAAATTATTGGCAGTTTGTTGTACTTATTTAACAGAACGAGGCCGGACATTGGATATGCAGTAGGATACGATAGCAGATATGTCAGCAATCCATCGAAGAGGAACATTACGGATGTCAAAAGAACACTGATATATCTTAATGGAACGATCAACCACGGTTTATGCTAAGTAATCCGAAAGAAATAAACCAATTAATAGCATATAGTGACTCGGACTTTGCGGGAGACGCACACACAAGGAAAAGCACAACAGGGTATGTTATCCTTTATAATGGAGGACCTACATCGTGGTGTTCAAGGAAGCAGCCCATCGTAGCAATGTCCTCCACTGAGGCCGAATACATAGCTGCTGCAGAATGTACCAAAGAATTGCTTTATATAAAGGCAATAGTTGAAGAACTAATTGCAGAAAATGTACATATTACACTTAAAATTGGCAACCAAAGTTCAATCAAATTGATTGAGAATGGCATATTCAATAGGAGATCGAAACATATTGATGTTAGATACCATTTTATCCATGGAAAAATTAGGGATAATATAATTACCATAGAATATTGCGATACAAATCAACAATTAGCCGACATTTTTACAAAACCTCGAAAAAGAGATAAATTTGAAAAATTTAGAGATCAAATAGTATCTAAAGTGATAGCATATAATCAAAATTGACTTTATTTATATAAAAAAAACAAAACAAAAAGGCTAATTTGTTAATTTGTTCAAAATCATAATTTGTTCAAGTGGAGTGTAATTCATAATAATTTATTCAAGTTGAGTGTAATTCATAATTTGTTCAAGTTGAGTGTAATGTCGACTGGTTATTTTATTTAATTTCGTTAAATTTCTAAATTTTGTTCAATGTCGAAATTAAGGGAAGGTGTTGAGAAACAGTACTTGGTAATTTTGAATTGTGGCGTTCAAACAAGATGGAAGAGTATTGATATAATAAATGAAGGGAAGCTCTTCCGTTCTGAATTGAAGTGAGGAGAAAAAATGTTTTATTGATCGGTACTTTACTTTTGTTTAGTGTCTAGCGAACTGACAGATTGCAATACTGTTTGTGCAAAACTATTACATGCTTTCAATGCGTGGCTATTCTGATCATAAAATACAACAATAACAATAATGATACCAACACTATTTGAGAAAAGAAAATAAGATGGAATAAAACAGAATGGAGAAGAGAGAGAGAAAGAAAGGAGAAAGAAAATAAGAAGAGAGAAAGAGAAGAAAAAAGGTGTACGCGAATCTGTGTATTGAGCATACAATTGCTGGCTGTCGAGTGCACCGAGTCTACATATGCGGGGCAGAGGAGCTTGCACGAGTCGTGCCATGTATAGTAATTAATGGGACAAACGTACCGACTGGCTTGTAAATGTCTTGCGAGAGTAAAGGAGGGAAAACAGAGTAATTAATGTACTCACCCACTTAATTCAGCAGGTCGACAGCAGTGAAGCATGGCTGAACTCATGAAATCCGCAGCGCTCATATCACCAAGCACAGAGAAAACTGAAACAGCATCGTACAGAGCAGTGAGATAGAATGGATAAGTGCTGCAGGCAAGAGTGGGATTCAAGGGGGTGAAGGATTAGCTGAAATTGGCAACAATCGGTGTGTGCGACAAGTCTGGAAATACAGAAACCGACGTAAATGGGCACAGGGGTGCACGGAGACGGCACAACCAATATCTGGAATGCGATATAGGTCCATCGGAGAGCAAGAGAGCAGGGAAGTGTGCAAAATTTGAGAAATTACTTAGACAGCAAGTCGATATTTGCACAGCATAGGTGAACCCATTGAGTCGGTGACGTACTGGTCTCCGTTGATAGCAAAGATTAGCCGATAGCCAACGTGCACTGAAGAGGAAGTACATGGGAGAATACAAGCGAGACTGACTGACAGTCGGGAGAGCTAGAAGAGAGGAGCAGATTGGAAACTGACATATGCTCCAGGAGTGTGCACAGACGTGAATTACCAGGGGAAAAAAAATGAAAAAGAAAGAGTACAAGCGATTACCGAAAGAGCGTCTCCAGGAGACGATAGAGCGCAAGCGGGAGAGCGGAGGAGGGCGGGAAGTGAGAGAATAGAGAGGAGCGAGCCACGAGGAGAAAATATAGGTTAGGAAATTCGCCAAACGAATTTCCGTGTTAATTACGCGAGCGAAGCGAGAAATACAACATGTGGGGAGACGAGAGAGCGCGCACAAAACACTATCGCACTTAAAACAGCACTCCGAGACACAACGAAATCATAATTTCAGCATAAGATGGGGAGACCGGTACCGGCGCGCTTCCAAGCGCGGCAGCAACTCGACAGCAACTGCGCGCGATGGAACAATGCCCGAGAACATCGATATCGATCCACGCGGTGGAATGCGATTGCGAGAGAGTAATTAAACGGAACTGAACATTTCGATGGGACACGAGCGGCGCGGCACAGAAAAATTATACGATTATGTACAAACACTCGGGAGAGTGTGTTTTAGAATTTCGAGAGAGTAAGATCGGGAAAATAATACTTCGTTTGGCAACGTTTATCCCTTCCCCGTAACATGCTCAAATTACGAATAAAATAGCATAATGGTATAATAACTGTTGGGAAACAGTACTTGGTAATTTCGAATTATGGCTCTCAAACAAGACGGAAGAGTATTGATATAGTAAATGAAGGGAAGCTCTTCCGTTCTGAATTGAAGCGAGGAGAAAATATGTTTTATTGATCGGTACTTTACTTTTGTTTAGTGTCTAGCGAACTGACAGGTTGCAATGTTTCGTGTAAGAAAGTTTCTAAGTTGCCGTAATAATAACGACATAAAAATCAATGTAAATACGCTGTACGAATACAATAACATTGTGAAGTGCAAATACTTGATCATTTTAACTATTACATGCTTTCAATGCGTGGCTATTCTGATCATAAAATTCAACAGGTTGTGGGCCCAGGAAGAAAATAAAATACACTTCGATCGTTTGGGAAAATAAAATAAAATAAATAGAAGAGATCGGAGAATAAAATAAAATAGAATGTCTGAAGGTACGATAAAGATGGATGAAATTAATCAGGTGGACAGGTCGAAAGGCATAGAAAACTTTGAAGTATGGAAATTTCAAATTACTATCCTACTCAAATCTCATGAGCTATAATATACAGTCGTCACCGAAGAACGACCTACTCAGGCAACAAAAGAGTGGGATAAAAAGGATGCAAATGCACAAAAGTTAATAGTTACATCCTGCGACAAAACTCAACTAATGCATATCATAACGTGCGAAACGGCACGGATTCTAATGAAATATCTCATGAAGAAACGCAGCAGCGGCAGCGGCAGGAAGAACTTGAATCGGAAACTGACCAAGTGGCAAATATGGATTCTAATGAAATACATATATACAATGAAAATATACAGAATGAAAACCAGGACAAAAATCAAGAAATACAATCTGTATCAAGAAGAAGGTCAGAGCGACATAGTAAAAACGTAGAAACAGAAGAAAGATCTCAGCAAGAAATTCAACCTGGTCTAAGAAGATCCGAGCGTCATAGAAATCAGCCAATAAGATATGGCGATAATGTCTATCTAATATACGAAGAAGTTGTTTCAGGTTCAGAAAAAAAATTGTGGCTTGCGGCAATCCAAAGTGAAAAGGATTCACTGGCTAAAAATAAAACGTGGGAAATAGTTGATAAATCAGAGGCTAAAAATAGAAAAATTCTAACCAGTAAATGGATCTTTAGAAAAAAGGATAATGGCAACTTACAAAGCAAGGTTAGTAGTAAGGGGTAACCAACAGAGATTTGGCATAGACTATCAGGAAACATTTAGTCCTGTGGTAAATGCTATATTTTTAAGAATACTATTTTCAATAATACCAAAAAAAAAAAAGGCTACAAAATCGCCACATTTGATATAAAAACGGCCTCTCTGTATGGAGATATACAAGAAGAACTGTATATGCACCCACCAGAAGGTTATATAACTTGAAAGGAAAAGTATGTAAATTAACAAAAGCCTTATATGGACTAAAACAAGCCCCCACAAGATGGAATCAGTGATTCTCATCATTCATTAATAAGATGGGACTAGATGCAATTAAAGCAGAACGATGTATATTTAGAAGCCAAGATAGGTCTGTGATTTTGGCAATTTATGTAGATGACGGAATCATATTAAGCTATGATGAACAACATATAGACAAATTACTCAAAGGATTACAAGTCGAATTTGAAATAACAATAAACAGGAATCCTAGTTCATTCATAGGGATTCAAATGAAATTATGTACTAATGAAATAAAATTATTTCAGCAAGAATATATTACCAAAGTATTAGAAAAGTATAATATGGATAAGTCAAGGAAGGTTCCCACTCCTATATGTAGTGGAGAAGAAAACAAGATCCTGGAAGATACCCAATTTCCATATCAAGAAATTATTGGCAGTTTGTTGTACTTATTTAACAGAACGAGGCCGGACATTGGATATGCAGTAGCATACGATAGCAGATATGTCAGCAATCCATCGAAGAGGAACATTACGGATGTCAAAAGAACACTGATATATCTTAATGGAACGATCAACCACGGTTTATGCTAAGTAATCCGAAAGAAATAAACCAATTAATAGCATATAGTGACTCGGACTTTGCGGGAGACGCACACACAAGGAAAAGCACAACAGGGTATGTTATCCTTTATAATGGAGGACCTACATCGTGGTGTTCAAGGAAGCAGCCCATCGTAGCAATGTCCTCCACTGAGGCCGAATACATAGCTGCAGCAGAATGTACCAAAGAATTGCTTTATATAAAGGCAATAGTTGAAGAACTAATTGCAGAAAATGTACATATTACACTTAAAATTGGCAACCAAAGTTCAATCAAATTGATTGAGAATGGCATATTCAATAGGAGATCGAAACATATTGATGTTAGATACCATTTTATCCATGGAAAAATTAGGGATAATATAATTACCATAGAATATTGCGATACAAATCAACAATTAGCCGACATTTTTACAAAACCTCGAAAAAGAGATAAATTTGAAAAATTTAGAGATCAAATAGTATCTAAAGTGATAGCATATAATCAAAATTGACTTTATTTATATAAAAAAAACAAAACAAAAAGGCTAATTTGTTAATTTGTTCAAAATCATAATTTGTTCAAGTGGAGTGTAATTCATAATAATTTATTCAAGTTGAGTGTAATTCATAATTTGTTCAAGTTGAGTGTAATGTCGACTGGTTACTTTATTTAATTTCGTTAAATTTCTAAATTTTGTTCAATGTCGAAATTAAGGGAAGGTGTTGAGAAACAGTACTTGGTAATTTTGAATTGTGGCGTTCAAACAAGATGGAAGAGTATTGATATAATAAATGAAGGGAAGCTCTTCCGTTCTGAATTGAAGTGAGGAGAAAAAATGTTTTATTGATCGGTACTTTACTTTTGTTTGGTGTCTAGCGAACTGACAGGTTGCAATGTTTCGTGTAAGAAAGTTTCTAAGTTGCCGTAATAATAACGACATAAAAATCAATGTAAATACGCTGTACGAATACAATAACATTGTGAAGTGCAAATACTTGATCATTTTAACTATTACATGCTTTCAATGCGTGGCTATTCTGATCATAAAATACAACAGGTTATGGGCCCAGGAAGAAACTAAAATACACTTCGATCGTTTGGGAAAATAAAATAAAATAAATAGAAGAGATCGGAGAATAAAATAAAATAGAATGTCTGAAGGTACGATAAAGATGGATGAAATTAATCAGGTGGACAGGTCGAAAGGCATAGAAAACTTTGAAGTATGGAAATTTCAAATTACTATCCTACTCAAATCTCATGAGCTATAATATACAGTCGTCACCGAAGAACGACCTACTCAGGCAACAAAAGAGTGGGATAAAAAGGGTGCAAATGCACAAAAGTTAATAGTTACATCCTGCGACAAAACTCAACTAATGCATATCATAACGTGCGAAACGGCACGGATTCTAATGAAATATCTTATGAAGAAACGCAGCAGCGGCGGCGGCAGGAAGAACTTGAATCGGAAACTGACCAAGTGGCAAATATGGATTCTAATGAAATACATATATACAATGAAAATATACAGAATGAAAACCAGGACAAAAATCAAGAAATACAATCTGTATCAAGAAGAAGGTCAGAGCGACATAGTAAAAACGTAGAAACAGAAGAAAGATCTCAGCAAGAAATTCAACCTGGTCTAAGAAGATCCGAGCGTCATAGAAATCAGCCAATAAGATATGGCGATAATGTCTATCTAATATACGAAGAAGTTGTTTCAGGTTCAGAAAAAAAATTGTGGCTTGCGGCAATCCAAAGTGAAAAGGATTCACTGGCTAAAAATAAAACGTCGGAAATAGTTGATAAATCAGAGGCTAAAAATAGAAAAATTCTAACCAGTAAATGGATCTTTAGAAAAAAGGATAATGGCAACTTACAAAGCAAGGTTAGTAGTAAGGGGTAACCAACAGAGATTTGGCATAGACTATCAGGAAACATTTAGTCCTGTGGTAAATGCTATATTTTTAAGAATACTATTTTCAATAATACCAAAAAAAAAAAGGCTACAAAATCGCCACATTTGATATAAAAACGGCCTCTCTGTATGGAGATATACAAGAAGAACTGTATATGCACCCACCAGAAGGTTATATAACTTGAAAGGAAAAGTATGTAAATTAACAAAAGCCTTATATGGACTAAAACAAGCCCCCACAAGATGGAATCAGTGATTCTCATCATTCATTAATAAGATGGGACTAGATGCAATTAAAGCAGAACGATGTATATTTAGAAGCCAAGATAGGTCTGTGATTTTGGCAATTTATGTAGATGACGGAATCATATTAAGCTATGATGAACAACATATAGACAAATTACTCAAAGGATTACAAGTCGAATTTGAAATAACAATAAACAGGAATCCTAGTTCATTCATAGGGATTCAAATGAAATTATGTACTAATGAAATAAAATTATTTCAGCAAGAATATATTACCAAAGTATTAGAAAAGTATAATATGGATAAGTCAAGGAAGGTTCCCACTCCTATATGTAGTGGAGAAGAAAACAAGATCCTGGAAGATACCCAATTTCCATATCAAGAAATTATTGGCAGTTTGTTGTACTTATTTAACAGAACGAGGCCGGACATTGGATATGCAGTAGCATACGATAGCAGATATGTCAGCAATCCATCGAAGAGGAACATTACGGATGTCAAAAGAACACTGATATATCTTAATGGAACGATCAACCACGGTTTATGCTAAGTAATCCGAAAGAAATAAACCAATTAATAGCATATAGTGACTCGGACTTTGCGGGAGACGCACACACAAGGAAAAGCACAACAGGGTATGTTATCCTTTATAATGGAGGACCTACATCGTGGTGTTCAAGGAAGCAGCCCATCGTAGCAATGTCCTCCACTGAGGCCGAATACATAGCTGCTGCAGAATGTACCAAAGAATTGCTTTATATAAAGGCAATAGTTGAAGAACTAATTGCAGAAAATGTACATATTACACTTAAAATTGGCAACCAAAGTTCAATCAAATTGATTGAGAATGGCATATTCAATAGGAGATCGAAACATATTGATGTTAGATACCATTTTATCCATGGAAAAATTAGGGATAATATAATTACCATAGAATATTGCGATACAAATCAACAATTAGCCGACATTTTTACAAAACCTCGAAAAAGAGATAAATTTGAAAAATTTAGAGATCAAATAGTATCTAAAGTGATAGCATATAATCAAAATTGACTTTATTTATATAAAAAAAACAAAACAAAAAGGCTAATTTGTTAATTTGTTCAAAATCATAATTTGTTCAAGTGGAGTGTAATTCATAATAATTTATTCAAGTTGAGTGTAATTCATAATTTGTTCAAGTTGAGTGTAATGTCGACTGGTTACTTTATTTAATTTCGTTAAATTTCTAAATTTTGTTCAATGTCGAAATTAAGGGAAGGTGTTGAGAAACAGTACTTGGTAATTTTGAATTGTGGCGTTCAAACAAGATGGAAGAGTATTGATATAATAAATGAAGGGAAGCTCTTCCGTTCTGAATTGAAGTGAGGAGAAAAAATGTTTTATTGATCGGTACTTTACTTTTGTTTGGTGTCTAGCGAACTGACAGATTGCAATACTGTTTGTGCAAAACTATTACATGCTTTCAATGCGTGGCTATTCTGATCATAAAATACAACAATAACAATAATGATACCAACACTATTTGAGAAAAGAAAATAAGATGGAATAAAACAGAATGGAGAAGAGAGAGAGAAAGAAAGGAGAAAGAAAATAAGAAGAGAGAAAGAGAAGAAAAAAGGTGTACGCGAATCTGTGTATTGAGCATACAATTGCTGGCTGTCGAGTGCACCGAGTCTACATATGCGGGGCAGAGGAGCTTGCACGAGTCGTGCCATGTATAGTAATTAATGGGACAAACGTACCGACTGGCTTGTAAATGTCTTGCGAGAGTAAAGGAGGGAAAACAGAGTAATTAATGTACTCACCCACTTAATTCAGCAGGTCGACAGCAGTGAAGCATGGCTGAACTCATGAAATCCGCAGCGCTCATATCACCAAGCACAGAGAAAACTGAAAAAGCATCGTACAGAGCAGTGAGATAGAATGGATAAGTGCTGCAGGCAAGAGTGGGATTCAAGGGGGTGAAGGATTAGCTGAAATTGGCAACAATCGGTGTGTGCGACAAGTCTGGAAATACAGAAACCGACGTAAATGGGCACAGGGGTGCACGGAGACGGCACAACCAATATCTGGAATGCGATATAGGTCCATCGGAGAGCAAGAGAGCAGGGAAGTGTGCAAAATTTGAGAAATTACTTAGACAGCGAGTCGATATTTGCACAGCATAGGTGAACCCATTGAGTCGGTGACGTACTGGTCTCCGTTGATAGCAAAGATTAGCCGATAGCCAACGTGCACTGAAGAGGAAGTACATGGGAGAATACAAGCGAGACTGACTGACAGTCGGGAGAGCTAGAAGAGAGGAGCAGATTGGAAACTGACATATGCTCCAGGAGTGTGCACAGACGTGAATTACCAGGGGAAAAAAAAATGAAAAAGAAAGAGTACAAGCGATTACCGAAAGAGCGTCTCCAGGAGACGATAGAGCGCAAGCGGGAGAGCGGAGGAGGGCGGGAAGTGAGAGAATAGAGAGAGCGAGCCACGAGGAGAAAATATAGGTTAGGAAATTCGCCAAACGAATTTCCGTGTTAATTACGCGAGCGAAGCGAGAAATACAACATGTGGGGAGACGAGAGAGCGCGCACGAAACACTATCGCACTTAAAACAGCACTCCGAGACACAACGAAATCATAATTTCAGCATAAGATGGGGAGACCGGTACCGGCGCGCTTCCAAGCGCGGCAGCAACTCGACAGCAACTGCGCGCGATGGAACAATGCCCGAGAACATCGATATCGATCCACGCGGTGGAATGCGATTGCGAGAGAGTAATTAAACGGAACTGAACATTTCGATGGGACACGAGCGGCGCGGCACAGAAAAATTATACGATTATGTACAAACACTCGGGAGAGTGTGTTTTAGAATTTCGAGAGAGTAAGATCGGGAAAATAATACTTCGTTTGGCAACGTTTATCCCTTCCCCGTAACATGCTCAAATTACGAATAAAATAGCATAATGGTATAATAACTGTTGGGAAACAGTACTTGGTAATTTCGAATTATGGCTCTCAAACAAGACGGAAGAGTATTGATATAGTAAATGAAGGGAAGCTCTTCCGTTCTGAATTGAAGCGAGGAGAAAATATGTTTTATTGATCGGTACTTTACTTTTGTTTAGTGTCTAGCGAACTGACAGGTTGCAATGTTTCGTGTAAGAAAGTTTCTAAGTTGCCGTAATAATAACGACATAAAAATCAATGTAAATACGCTGTACGAATACAATAACATTGTGAAGTGCAAATACTTGATCATTTTAACTATTACATGCTTTCAATGCGTGGCTATTCTGATCATAAAATTCAACAGGTTGTGGGCCCAGGAAGAAAATAAAATACACTTCGATCGTTTGGGAAAATAAAATAAAATAAATAGAAGAGATCGGAGAATAAAATAAAATAGAATGTCTGAAGGTACGATAAAGATGGATGAAATTAATCAGGTGGACAGGTCGAAAGGCATAGAAAACTTTGAAGTATGGAAATTTCAAATTACTATCCTACTCAAATCTCATGAGCTATAATATACAGTCGTCACCGAAGAACGACCTACTCAGGCAACAAAAGAGTGGGATAAAAAGGATGCAAATGCACAAAAGTTAATAGTTACATCCTGCGACAAAACTCAACTAATGCATATCATAACGTGCGCAACGGCACGGATTCTAATGAAATATCTTATGAAGAAACGCAGCAGCGGCAGCGGCAGGAAGAACTTGAATCGGAAACTGACCAAGTGGCAAATATGGATTCTAATGAAATACATATATACAATGAAAATATACAGAATGAAAACCAGGACAAAAATCAAGAAATACAATCTGTATCAAGAAGAAGGTCAGAGCGACATAATAAAAACGTAGAAACAGAAGAAAGATCTCAGCAAGAAATTCAACCTGGTCTAAGAAGATCCGAGCGTCATAGAAATCAGCCAATAAGATATGGCGATAATGTCTATCTAATATACGAAGAAGTTGTTTCAGGTTCAGAAAAAAAATTGTGGCTTGCGGCAATCCAAAGTGAAAAGGATTCACTGGCTAAAAATAAAACGTGGGAAATAGTTGATAAATCAGAGGCTAAAAATAGAAAAATTCTAACCAGTAAATGGATATTTAGAAAAAAGGATAATGGCAACTTACAAAGCAAGGTTAGTAGTAAGGGGTAACCAACAGAGATTTGGCATAGACTATCAGGAAACATTTAGTCCTGTGGTAAATGCTATATTTTTAAGAATATTATTTTCAATAATACCAAAAAAAAAAAAGGCTACAAAATCGCCACATTTGATATAAAAACGGCCTCTCTGTATGGAGATATGCAAGAAGAACTGTATATGCATCCACCAGAAGGTTATATAACTTGAAAGGAAAAGTATGTAAATTAACAAAAGCCTTATATGGACTAAAACAAGCCCCCACAAGATGGAATCAGTGATTCTCATCATTCATTAATAAGATGGGACTAGATGCAATTAAAGCAGAACGATGTATATTTAGAAGCCAAGATAGGTCTGTGATTTTGGCAATTTATGTAGATGACGGAATCATATTAAGCTATGATGAACAACATATAGACAAATTACTCAAAGGATTACAAGTCGAATTTGAAATAACAATAAACAGGAATCCTAGTTCATTCATAGGGATTCAAATGAAATTATGTACTAATGAAATAAAATTATTTCAGCAAGAATATATTACCAAAGTATTAGAAAAGTATAATATGGATAAGTCAAGGAAGGTTCCCACTCCTATATGTAGTGGAGAAGAAAACAAGATCCTGGAAGATACCCAATTTCCATATCAAGAAATTATTGGCAGTTTGTTGTACTTATTTAACAGAACGAGGCCGGACATTGGATATGCAGTAGCATACGATAGCAGATATGTCAGCAATCCATCGAAGAGGAACATTACGGATGTCAAAAGAACACTGATATATCTTAATGGAACGATCAACCACGGTTTATGCTAAGTAATCCGAAAGAAATAAACCAATTAATAGCATATAGTGACTCGGACTTTGCGGGAGACGCACACACAAGGAAAAGCACAACAGGGTATGTTATCCTTTATAATGGAGGACCTACATCGTGGTGTTCAAGGAAGCAGCCCATCGTAGCAATGTCCTCCACTGAGGCCGAATACATAGCTGCTGCAGAATGTACCAAAGAATTGCTTTATATAAAGGCAATAGTTGAAGAACTAATTGCAGAAAATGTACATATTACACTTAAAATTGGCAACCAAAGTTCAATCAAATTGATTGAGAATGGCATATTCAATAGGAGATCGAAACATATTGATGTTAGATACCATTTTATCCATGGAAAAATTAGGGATAATATAATTACCATAGAATATTGCGATACAAATCAACAATTAGCCGACATTTTTACAAAACCTCGAAAAAGAGATAAATTTGAAAAATTTAGAGATCAAATAGTATCTAAAGTGATAGCATATAATCAAAATTGACTTTATTTATATAAAAAAAACAAAACAAAAAGGCTAATTTGTTAATTTGTTCAAAATCATAATTTGTTCAAGTGGAGTGTAATTCATAATAATTTATTCAAGTTGAGTGTAATTCATAATTTGTTCAAGTTGAGTGTAATGTCGACTGGTTACTTTATTTAATTTCGTTAAATTTCTAAATTTTGTTCAATGTCGAAATTAAGGGAAGGTGTTGAGAAACAGTACTTGGTAATTTTGAATTGTGGCGTTCAAACAAGATGGAAGAGTATTGATATAATAAATGAAGGGAAGCTCTTCCGTTCTGAATTGAAGTGAGGAGAAAAAATGTTTTATTGATCGGTACTTTACTTTTGTTTGGTGTCTAGCGAACTGACAGATTGCAATACTGTTTGTGCAAAACTATTACATGCTTTCAATGCGTGGCTATTCTGATCATAAAATACAACAATAACAATAATGATACCAACACTATTTGAGAAAAGAAAATAAGATGGAATAAAACAGAATGGAGAAGAGAGAGAGAAAGAAAGGAGAAAGAAAATAAGAAGAGAGAAAGAGAAGAAAAAAGGTGTACGCGAATCTGTGTATTGAGCATACAATTGCTGGCTGTCGAGTGCACCGAGTCTACATATGCGGGGCAGAGGAGCTTGCACGAGTCGTGCCATGTATAGTAATTAATGGGACAAACGTACCGACTGGCTTGTAAATGTCTTGCGAGAGTAAAGGAGGGAAAACAGAGTAATTAATGTACTCACCCACTTAATTCAGCAGGTCGACAGCAGTGAAGCATGGCTGAACTCATGAAATCCGCAGCGCTCATATCACCAAGCACAGAGAAAACTGAAACAGCATCGTACAGAGCAGTGAGATAGAATGGATAAGTGCTGCAGGCAAGAGTGGGATTCAAGGGGGTGAAGGATTAGCTGAAATTGGCAACAATCGGTGTGTGCGACAAGTCTGGAAATACAGAAACCGACGTAAATGGGCACAGGGGTGCACGGAGACGGCACAACCAATATCTGGAATGCGATATAGGTCCATCGGAGAGCAAGAGAGCAGGGAAGTATGCAAAATTTGAGAAATTACTTAGACAGCGAGTCGATATTTGCACAGCATAGGTGAACCCATTGAGTCGGTGACGTACTGGTCTCCGTTGATAGCAAAGATTAGCCGATAGCCAACGTGCACTGAAGAGGAAGTACATGGGAGAATACAAGCGAGACTGACTGACAGTCGGGAGAGCTAGAAGAGAGGAGCAGATTGGAAACTGACATATGCTCCAGGAGTGTGCACAGACGTGAATTACCAGGGGAAAAAAAAATGAAAAAGAAAGAGTACAAGCGATTACCGAAAGAGCGTCTCCAGGAGACGATAGAGCGCAAGCGGGAGAGCGGAGGAGGGCGGGAAGTGAGAGAATAGAGAGAGCGAGCCACGAGGAGAAAATATAGGTTAGGAAATTCGCCAAACGAATTTCCGTGTTAATTACGCGAGCGAAGCGAGAAATACAACATGTGGGGAGACGAGAGAGCGCGCACAAAACACTATCGCACTTAAAACAGCACTCCGAGACACAACGAAATCATAATTTCAGCATAAGATGGGGAGACCGGTACCGGCGCGCTTCCAAGCGCGGCAGCAACTCGACAGCAACTGCGCGCGATGGAACAATGCCCGAGAACATCGATATCGACCCACGCGGTGGAATGCGATTGCGAGAGAGTAATTAAACGGAACTGAACATTTCGATGGGACACGAGCGGCGCGGCACAGAAAAATTATACGATTATGTACAAACACTCGGGAGAGTGTGTTTTAGAATTTCGAGAGAGTAAGATCGGGAAAATAATACTTCGTTTGGCAACGTTTATCCCTTCCCCGTAACATGCTCAAATTACGAATAAAATAGCATAATGGTATAATAACTGTTGGGAAACAGTACTTGGTAATTTCGAATTATGGCTCTCAAACAAGACGGAAGAGTATTGATATAGTAAATGAAGGGAAGCTCTTCCGTTCTGAATTGAAGCGAGGAGAAAATATGTTTTATGCAATGCATGGTGCGAAAGTTCACTTTTCGAGGCCTGCGTATTGTGCAGAAAGTGGCTGATTTCCGCACTCTAATCTATATTCACTCTGTTATTGCATGCGTGCTGAAAGTAGCATTTTATTTCATTTTATCGATCGCTTTACCGCACTAGTGCGGAAAGTAAATTATTACCGCACTAGTGCGGTAATGAGAAACAAACGATTAATGGTATTATATTACATTTTCTGCCAAATTCAGAGACATATGTCAATCCGTCGATCTAAACAGCAGCAATAAATGTTATAATTTCTCGAATATTTTTTTGGGTAAATAAAATGTTTACTATAGATTTCTGCCTTAATAATCTGTTAGGAACTTCGTTCTTTGTGAATTCACTCAAAGTAAACTTTCGCAGCATTCATTGCATAAAATATAGTGTCCTACTAGTGCGAAAAGTAGCCAACCTCCAGACGCAAGAATTTAGATCATTCGCTTTAGCGTACGCGGCATTGACAGGAGGACTCGTGTGATTATCGACAACTTCCACACTCGCCCTCCTGTCAATGCCGCTACGCTTTCGGCTCATGCAGCAACTTCACGCGTCTGGAAATTAGCCACTTTTCGCACTTGTATCACAATCTACTATTATTTAAACCTTGATTACTTAACTTACTTATTGAGGTTTTCCTTAAAGATCATTTCACTAGCTTTATTAATCTAAGCCAAGGGAATGTATTTTTAATCGGGTGGGGGGGGCTTCTTCATTCGTCTAGTGTATTTGTTTTTTCCTGCTTGACCCGTGGTTTCTTTGCAATGGGTAGGCCGACAAAACCTATGCCATGCTATCTTGAAGGGAAGGAAGTTAACAGAATTCAATCGTATACATAAATTTTGGAAGTTAAGTCATTATTATAATTATGTTAGAAATTATGTTAGAGATAAATTTTCGTATATCGGGCAAAAACTTTGCGTAGCATAAACTCATGATCGTAAAAAACGAATTCCAAATAATATCCATGATTTGTAACGACGGACTCGTAGCATTGATAGCATGGGAAATACAGCCAATAACGGGTAACGGCAGTCCGCGTCGAACGAGCAACTTCCACAAAGCTTTCAACCGTTATAACTCTTTAATTATTGACTCGAATATTATGTATTATAGCTCATTTCGAAGGTCTCGGCAAGTACTTGGGCGCTCATAGTTTGAATTTCCCCGCCACACCGTCGTTAACGGCCAATAAACATTTAATTGTTAATGCTTCATAATTTTCAACTTCTTCGTTTTCAACCCGATCGCGACGAATAATAGCTCATTTTCAAGATCTCGAAATGCTGCTGCGTATTTGTATAAAACATTTTTTTGCAGTGTAAATAGCAACGGAAATACAGCTGACAACGTATATCGGCAGACTGCGTCGGACGAGCAACGGCTGAAAAGCTGTCAATCCTTGTAACTATTTAATTATTGACCCGAATATTATGTATTATAGCTCATTTCGAAGGTCTCGGCAAATACTTGGGCGCTCATAGTTTGAATTTCCCCGCCACACCGTCGTTAACGGCCAATAAACATTTAATTGTTAATGCTTCATAATTTTCAACTTCTTCGTTTTCAACCCGATCGCGACGAATAATAGCTCATTTTCAAGATCTCGAAATGCAGCTGCGTATTTGTATAAAACATTTTTTTGCAGTGTAAATAGCCACGGAAATACAGCTGACAACGTATATCGGCAGACTGCGTCGGACGAGCAACGGCTGAAAAGCTGTCAATCCTTGTAACTCTTTAATTATTGACCCGAATATTATGTATTATAGCTCATTTCGAAGGTCTCGGCAAGTACTTGGGCGCTCATAGTTTGGATTTCCCCGCCACACCGTCGTTAACGGCCAATAAACATTTAATTGTTAATGCTTCATAATTTTCAACTTCTTCGTTTTCAACCCGATCGCGACGAATAATAGCTCATTTTCAAGATCTCGAAATGCTGCTGCGTATTTGTATAAAACATTTTTTTGCAGTGTAAATAGCAACGGAAATACAGCTGACAACGTATATCGGCAGACTGCGTCGGACGAGCAACGGCTGAAAAGCTGTCAATCCTTGTAACTCTTTAATTATTGACCCGAATATTATGTATTATAGCTCATTTCGAAGGTCTCGGCAAGTACTTGGGCGCTCATAGTTTGAATTTCCCCGCCACACCGTCGTTAACGGCCACTAAACATTTAATTGTTAATGCGTCATAATTTTCAACTTCTTCGTTTTCAACCCGATCGCGACGAATAATAGCTCATTTTCAAGATCTCGAAATGCTGCTGCGTATTTGTATAAGACATTTTTTTGCAGTGTAAATAGCAACGGAAATACAGCTGACAACGTATATCGGCAGACTGCGTCGGACGAGCAACGGCAGAAAAGCTGTCAATCGTTGTAACTCTTTAATTATTGACCCCAATATTATGTATTATAGCTCATTTCGAAGGTCTCGGCAAGTACTTGGGCGCTCATAGTTTGAATTTCCCCGCCACACCGTCGTTAACGGCCAATAAACATTTAATTGTTAATGCTTCATAATTTTCAACTTCTTCGTTTTCAACCCGATCGCGACGAATAATAGCTCATTTTCAAGATCTCGAAATGCTGCTGCGTATTTGTATAAAACATTTTTTTGCAGTGTAAATAGCAACGGAAATACAGCTGACAACGTATATCGGCAGACTGCGTCGGACGAGCAACGGCTGAAAAGCTGTCAATCCTTGTAACTCTTTAATTATTGACCCGAATATTATGTATTATAGCTCATTTCGAAGGTCTCGGCAAGTACTTGGGCGCTCATAGTTTGAATTTCCCCGCCACACCGTCGTTAACGGCCAATAAACATTTAATTGTTAATGCTTCATAATTTTCAACTTCTTCGTTTTCAACCCGATCGCGACGAATAATAGCTCATTTTCAAGACCCCGAAATGCTGCTGCGTATTTGTATAAAACATTTTCTTGCAGTGTAAATAGCCACGGAAATACAGCTGACAACGTATATCGGCAGACTGCGTCGGACGAGCAACGGCTGAAAAGCTGTCAATCCTTGTAACTATTTAATTATTGACCCGAATATTATGTATTATAGCTCATTTCGAAGGTCTCGGCAAGTACTTGGGCGCTCATAGTTTGAATTTCCCCGCCACACCGTCGTTAACGGCCAATAAACATTTAATTGTTAATGCTTCATAATTTTCAACTTCTTCGTTTTCAACCCGATCGCGACGAATAATAGCTCATTTTCAAGATCTCGAAATGCTGCTGCGTATTTGTATAAAACATTTTTTTGCAGTGTAAATAGCAACGGAAATACAGCTGACAACGTATATCGGCAGACTGCGTCGGACGAGCAACGGCTGAAAAGCTGTCAATCCTTGTAACTCTTTAATTATTGACCCGAATATTATGTATTATAGCTCATTTCGAAGGTCTCGGCAAGTACTTGGGCGCTCATAGTTTGAATTTCCCCGCCACACCGTCGTTAACGGCCACTAAACATTTAATTGTTAATGCGTCATAATTTTCAACTTCTTCGTTTTCAACCCGATCGCGACGAATAATAGCTCATTTTCAAGATCTCGAAATGCTGCTGCGTATTTGTATAAGACATTTTTTTGCAGTGTAAATAGCAACGGAAATACAGCTGACAACGTATATCGGCAGACTGCGTCGGACGAGCAACGGCTGAAAAGTTGTCAATCCTTGTAACTCTTTAATTATTGACCCGAATATTATGTATTATAGCTCATTTCGAAGGTCTCGGCAAGTACTTGGGCGCTCATAGTTTGAATTTCCCCGCCACACCGTCGTTAACGGCCAATAAACATTTAATTGTTAATGCGTCATAATTTTCAAGTTCTTCGTTTTCAACCCGATCGCGACGAATAATAGCTCATTTTCAAGATCCCGAAATGCTGCTGCGTATTTGTATAAAACATTTTCTTGCAGTGTAAATAGCAACGGAAATACAGCTGACAACGTATATCGGCAGACTGCGTCGGACGAGCAACGGCAGAAAAGCTGTCAATCGTTGTAACTCTTTAATTATTGACCCGAATATTATGTATTATAGCTCATTTCGAAGGTCTCGGCAAGTACTTGGGCGCTCATAGTTTGAATTTCCCCGCCACACCGTCGTTAACGGCCAATAAACATTTAGTTGTTAATGCGTCATAATTTTCAAGTTCTTCGTTTTCAACCCGATCGCGACGAATAATAGCTCATTTTCAAGATCCCGAAATGCTGCTGCGTATTTGTATAAAACATTTTCTTGCAGTGTAAATAGCAACGGAAATACAGCTGACAACGTATATCGGCAGACTGCGTCGGACGAGCAACGGCAGAAAAGCTGTCAATCGTTGTAACTCTTTAATTATTGACCCGAATATTATGTATTATAGCTCATTTCGAAGGTCTCGGCAAGTACTTGGGCGCTCATAGTTTGAATTTCCCCGCCACACCGTCGTTAACGGCCAATAAACATTTAATTGTTAATGCTTCATAATTTTCAACTTCTTCGTTTTCAACCCGATCGCGACGAATAATAGCTCATTTTCAAGATCTCGAAATGCTGCTGCGTATTTGTATAAAACATTTTTTTGCAGTGTAAATAGCAACGGAAATACAGCTGACAACGTATATCGGCAGACTGCGTCGGACGAGCAACGGCTGAAAAGCTGTCAATCCTTGTAACTCTTTAATTATTGACCCGAATATTATGTATTATAGCTCATTTCGAAGGTCTCGGCAAGTACTTGGGCGCTCATAGTTTGAATTTCCCCGCCACACCGTCGTTAACGGCCAATAAACATTTAATTGTTAATGCTTCATAATTTTCAACTTCTTCGTTTTCAACCCGATCGCGACGAATAATAGCTCATTTTCAAGATCTCGAAATGCTGCTGCGTATTTGTATAAGACATTTTTTTGCAGTGTAAATAGCAACGGAAATACAGCTGACAACGTATATCGGCAGACTGCGTCGGACGAGCAACGGCTGAAAAGCTGTCAATCCTTGTAACTCTTTAATTATTGACCCGAATATTATGTATTATAGCTCATTTCGAAGGTCTCGGCAAGTACGTGGGCGCTCATAGTTTGAATTTCCCCGCCACACCGTCGTTAACGGCCAATAAACATTTAGTTGTTAATGCGTCATAATTTTCAAGTTCTTCGTTTTCAACCCGATCGCGACGAATAATAGCTCATTTTCAAGATCCCGAAATGCTGCTGCGTATTTGTATAAAACATTTTCTTGCAGTGTAAATAGCAACGGAAATACAGCTGACAACGTATATCGGCAGACTGCGTCGGACGAGCAACGGCAGAAAAGCTGTCAATCGTTGTAACTCTTTAATTATTGACCCGAATATTATGTATTATAGCTCATTTCGAAGGTCTCGGCAAGTACTTGGGCGCTCATAGTTTGAATTTCCCCGCCACACCGTCGTTAACGGCCAATAAACATTTAATTGTTAATGCTTCATAATTTTCAACTTCTTCGTTTTCAACCCGATCGCGACGAATAATAGCTCATTTTCAAGATCTCGAAATGCTGCTGCGTATTTGTATAAAACATTTTTTTGCAGTGTAAATAGCAACGGAAATACAGCTGACAACGTATATCGGCAGACTGCGTCGGACGAGCAACGGCTGAAAAGCTGTCAATCCTTGTAACTCTTTAATTATTGACCCGAATATTATGTATTATAGCTCATTTCGAAGGTCTCGGCAAGTACTTGGGCGCTCATAGTTTGAATTTCCCCGCCACACCGTCGTTAACGGCCAATAAACATTTAATTGTTAATGCTTCATAATTTTCAACTTCTTCGTTTTCAACCCGATCGCGACGAATAATAGCTCATTTTCAAGATCTCGAAATGCTGCTGCGTATTTGTATAAGACATTTTTTTGCAGTGTAAATAGCAACGGAAATACAGCTGACAACGTATATCGGCAGACTGCGTCGGACGAGCAACGGCTGAAAAGCTGTCAATCCTTGTAACTCTTTAATTATTGACCCGAATATTATGTATTATAGCTCATTTCGAAGGTCTCGGCAAGTACGTGGGCGCTCATAGTTTGAATTTCCCCGCCACACCGTCGTTAACGGCCAATAAACATTTAATTGTTAATGCGTCATAATTTTCAAGTTCTTCGTTTTCAACCCGATCGCGACGAATAATAGCTCATTTTCAAGATCCCGAAATGCTGCTGCGTATTTGTATAAAACATTTTCTTGCAGTGTAAATAGCAACGGAAATACAGCTGACAACGTATATCGGCAGACTGCGTCGGACGAGCAACGGCAGAAAAGCTGTCAATCGTTGTAACTCTTTAATTATTGACCCGAATATTATGTATTATAGCTCATTTCGAAGGTCTCGGCAAGTACTTGGGCGCTCATAGTTTGAATTTCCCCGCCACACCGTCGTTAACGGCCAATAAACATTTAATTGTTAATGCGTCATAATTTTCAAGTTCTTCGTTTTCAACCCGATCGCGACGAATAATAGCTCATTTTCAAGATCCCGAAATGCTGCTGCGTATTTGTATAAAACATTTTCTTGCAGTGTAAATAGCAACGGAAATACAGCTGACAACGTATATCGGCAGACTGCGTCGGACGAGCAACGGCAGAAAAGCTGTCAATCGTTGTAACTCTTTAATTATTGACCCGAATATTATGTATTATAGCTCATTTCGAAGGTCTCGGCAAGTACTTGGGCGCTCATAGTTTGAATTTCCCCGCCACACCGTCGTTAACGGCCAATAAACATTTAGTTGTTAATGCGTCATAATTTTCAACTTCTTCGTTTTCAACCCGATCGCGACGAATAATAGCTCATTTTCAAGATCTCGAAATGCTGCTGCGTATTTGTATAAAACATTTTTTTGCAGTGTAAATAGCAACGGAAATACAGCTGACAACGTATATCGGCAGACTGCGTCGGACGAGCAACGGCTGAAAAGCTGTCAATCCTTGTAACTCTTTAATTATTGACCCGAATATTATGTATTATAGCTCATTTCGAAGGTCTCGGCAAGTACGTGGGCGCTCATAGTTTGAATTTCCCCGCCACACCGTCGTTAACGGCCAATAAACATTTAATTGTTAATGCGTCATAATTTTCAAGTTCTTCGTTTTCAACCCGATCGCGACGAATAATAGCTCATTTTCAAGATCCCGAAATGCTGCTGCGTATTTGTATAAAACATTTTCTTGCAGTGTAAATAGCAACGGAAATACAGCTGACAACGTATATCGGCAGACTGCGTCGGACGAGCAACGGCAGAAAAGCTGTCAATCGTTGTAACTCTTTAATTATTGACCCGAATATTATGTATTATAGCTCATTTCGAAGGTCTCGGCAAGTACTTGGGCGCTCATAGTTTGAATTTCCCCGCCACACCGTCGTTAACGGCCAATAAACATTTAATTGTTAATGCGTCATAATTTTCAAGTTCTTCGTTTTCAACCCGATCGCGACGAATAATAGCTCATTTTCAAGATCCCGAAATGCTGCTGCGTATTTGTATAAAACATTTTCTTGCAGTGTAAATAGCAACGGAAATACAGCTGACAACGTATATCGGCAGACTGCGTCGGACGAGCAACGGCAGAAAAGCTGTCAATCGTTGTAACTCTTTAATTATTGACCCGAATATTATGTATTATAGCTCATTTCGAAGGTCTCGGCAAGTACTTGGGCGCTCATAGTTTGAATTTCCCCGCCACACCGTCGTTAACGGCCAATAAACATTTAGTTGTTAATGCGTCATAATTTTCAACTTCTTCGTTTTCAACCCGATCGCGACGAATAATAGCTCATTTTCAAGATCTCGAAATGCTGCTGCGTATTTGTATAAGACATTTTTTTGCAGTGTAAATAGCAACGGAAATACAGCTGACAACGTATATCGGCAGACTGCGTCGGACGAGCAACGGCTGAAAAGTTGTCAATCCTTGTAACTCTTTAATTATTGACCCGAATATTATGTATTATAGCTCATTTCGAAGGTCTCGGCAAGTACTTGGGCGCTCATAGTTTGAATTTCCCCGCCACACTGTCGTTAACGGCCAATAAACATTTAATTGTTAATGCGTCATAATTTTCAACTTCTTCGTTTTCAACCCGATCGCGACGAATAATAGCTCATTTTCAAGATCTCGAAATGCTGCTGCGTATTTGTATAAAACATTTTTTTGCAGTGTAAATAGCAACGGAAATACAGCTGACAACGTATATCGGCAGACTGCGTCGGACGAGCAACGGCTGAAAAGCTGTCAATCCTTGTAACTCTTTAATTATTGACCCGAATATTATGTATTATAGCTCATTTCGAAGGTCTCGGCAAGTACGTGGGCGCTCATAGTTTGAATTTCCCCGCCACACCGTCGTTAACGGCCAATAAACATTTAATTGTTAATGCGTCATAATTTTCAAGTTCTTCGTTTTCAACCCGATCGCGACGAATAATAGCTCATTTTCAAGATCCCGAAATGCTGCTGCGTATTTGTATAAAACATTTTCTTGCAGTGTAAATAGCAACGGAAATACAGCTGACAACGTATATCGGCAGACTGCGTCGGACGAGCAACGGCAGAAAAGCTGTCAATCGTTGTAACTCTTTAATTATTGACCCGAATATTATGTATTATAGCTCATTTCGAAGGTCTCGGCAAGTACTTGGGCGCTCATAGTTTGAATTTCCCCGCCACACCGTCGTTAACGGCCAATAAACATTTAATTGTTAATGCTTCATAATTTTCAACTTCTTCGTTTTCAACCCGATCGCGACGAATAATAGCTCATTTTCAAGATCTCGAAATGCTGCTGCGTATTTGTATAAAACATTTTTTTGCAGTGTAAATAGCCACGGAAATACAGCTGACAACGTATATCGGCAGACTGCGTCGGACGAGCAACGGCAGAAAAGCTGTCAATCGTTGTAACTCTTTAATTATTGACCCGAATATTATGTATTATAGCTCATTTCGAAGGTCTCGGCAAGTACTTGGGCGCTCATAGTTTGAATTTCCCCGCCACACCGTCGTTAACGGCCAATAAACATTTAATTGTTAATGCGTCATAATTTTCAACTTCTTCGTTTTCAACCCGATCGCGACGAGTAATAGCGCATTTTCAAGATCTCGAAATGCTGCTGCGTATTTGTATAAGACATTTTTTTGCAGTGTAAATAGCAACGGAAATACAGCTGACAACGTATATCGGCAGACTGCGTCGGACGAGCAACGGCTGAAAAGCTGTCAATCCTTGTAACTCTTTAATTATTGACCTGAATATTATGTATTATAGCTCATTTCGAAGGTCTCGGCAAGTACTTGGGCGCTCATAGTTTGAATTTCCCCGCCACACCGTCGTTAACGGCCAATAAACATTTAATTGTTAATGCGTCATAATTTTCAACTTCTTCGTTTTCAACCCGATCGCGACGAGTAATAGCGCATTTTCAAGATCTCGAAATGCTGCTGCGTATTTGTATAAGACATTTTTTTGCAGTGTAAATAGCAACGGAAATACAGCTGACAACGTATATCGGCAGACTGCGTCGGACGAGCAACGGCTGAAAAGCTGTCAATCCTTGTAACTCTTTAATTATTGACCCGAATATTATGTATTATAGCTCATTTCGAAGGTCTCGGCAAGTACTTGGGCGCTCATAGTTTGAATTTCCCCGCCACACCGTCGTTAACGGCCAATAAACATTTAATTGTTAATGCGTCATAATTTTCAACTTCTTCGTTTTCAACCCGATCGCGACGAGTAATAGCGCATCTTCAAGATCTCGAAATGCTGCTGCGTATTTGTATAAAACATTTTTTTGCAGTGTAAATAGCAACGGAAATACAGCTTACAACGTATATCGGCAGACTGCGTCGGACGAGCAACGGCTGAAAAGCTGCCAATCCTTGTAACTCTTTAATTATTGACCCGAATATTATGTATTATAGCTCATTTCGAAGGTCTCGGCAAGTACTTGGGCGCTCATAGTTTGAATTTCCCCGCCACACCGTCGTTAACGGCCAATAAACATTTAATTGTTAATGCGTCATAATATTCAACTTCTTCGTTTTCAACCCGATCGCGACGAATAACAGCTCATTTTCAAGATCCCGAAATGCTGCTGCGTATTTGTATAAGACATTTTTTTGCAGTGTAAATAGCAACGGAAATACAGCTGACAACGTATATCGGCAGACTGCGTCGGACGAGCAACGGCTGAAAAGCTGTCAATCCTTGTAACTCTTTAATTATTGACCCGAATATTATGTATTATAGCTCATTTCGAAGGTCTCGGCAAGTACTTGGGCGCTCATAGTTTGAATTTCCCCGCCACACCGTCGTTAACGGCCAATAAACATTTAATTGTTAATGCGTCATAATTTTCAACTTCTTCGTTTTCAACCCGATCGCGACGAGTAATAGCGCATTTTCAAGATCTCGAAATGCTGCTGCGTATTTGTATAAGACATTTTTTTGCAGTGTAAATAGCAACGGAAATACAGCTGACAACGTATATCGGCAGACTGCGTCGGACGAGCAACGGCTGAAAAGCTGTCAATCCTTGTAACTCTTTAATTATTGACCTGAATATTATGTATTATAGCTCATTTCGAAGGTCTCGGCAAGTACTTGGGCGCTCATAGTTTGAATTTCCCCGCCACACCGTCGTTAACGGCCAATAAACATTTAATTGTTAATGCGTCATAATTTTCAACTTCTTCGTTTTCAACCCGATCGCGACGAGTAATAGCGCATTTTCAAGATCTCGAAATGCTGCTGCGTATTTGTATAAGACATTTTTTTGCAGTGTAAATAGCAACGGAAATACAGCTGACAACGTATATCGGCAGACTGCGTCGGACGAGCAACGGCTGAAAAGCTGTCAATCCTTGTAACTCTTTAATTATTGACCCGAATATTATGTATTATAGCTCATTTCGAAGGTCTCGGCAAGTACTTGGGCGCTCATAGTTTGAATTTCCCCGCCACACCGTCGTTAACGGCCAATAAACATTTAATTGTTAATGCGTCATAATTTTCAACTTCTTCGTTTTCAACCCGATCGCGACGAGTAATAGCGCATCTTCAAGATCTCGAAATGCTGCTGCGTATTTGTATAAAACATTTTTTTGCAGTGTAAATAGCAACGGAAATACAGCTTACAACGTATATCGGCAGACTGCGTCGGACGAGCAACGGCTGAAAAGCTGCCAATCCTTGTAACTCTTTAATTATTGACCCGAATATTATGTATTATAGCTCATTTCGAAGGTCTCGGCAAGTACTTGGGCGCTCATAGTTTGAATTTCCCCGCCACACCGTCGTTAACGGCCAATAAACATTTAATTGTTAATGCGTCATAATATTCAACTTCTTCGTTTTCAACCCGATCGCGACGAATAACAGCTCATTTTCAAGATCCCGAAATGCTGCTGCGTATTTGTATAAAACATTTTCTTGCAGTGTAAATAGCCACGGAAATACAGCTGACAACGTATATCGGCAGACTGCGTCGGACGAGCAACGGCTGAAAAGCTGTCAATCCATGTAACTATTTAATTATTGACCCTAATATTATCTATTATAGCTCATTTCGAAGGTCTCGGCAAGTACTTGGGCGCTCATAGTTTGAATTTCCCCGCCACACCGTCGTTAACGGCCAATAAACATTTAATTGTTAATGCGTCATAATATTCAACTTCTTCGTTTTCAACCCGATCGCGACGAATAATAGCTCATTTTCAAGATCTCGAAATGCTGCTGCGTATTTGTGTAAAACATTTTTTTGCAGTGTAAATAGCCACGGAAATACAGCTGACAACGTATATCGGCAGACTGCGTCGGACGAGCAACGGCAGAAAAGCTGTCAATCGTTGTAACTCTTTAATTATTGACCCGAATATTATGTATTATAGCTCATTTCGAAGGTCTCGGCAAGTACTTGGGCGCTCATAGTTTGAATTTCCCCGCCACACCGTCGTTAACGGCCAATAAACATTTAATTGTTAATGCTTCATAATTTTCAACTTCTTCGTTTTCAACCCAATCGCGACGAATAATAGCTCATTTTCAAGATCCCGAAATGCTGCTGCGTATTTGTATTAAACATTTTCTTGCAGTGTAAATAGCAACGGAAATACAGCTGACAACGTATATCGGCAGACTGCGTCGGACGAGCAACGGCAGAAAAGCTGTCAATCGTTGTAACTCTTTAATTATTGACCCGAATATTATGTATTATAGCTCATTTCGAAGGTCTCGGCAAGTACTTGGTCGCTCATAGTTTGAATTTCCCCGCCACACCGTCGTTAACGGCCAATAAACATTTAATTGTTAATGCGTCATAATATTCAACTTCTTCGTTTTCAACCCGATCGCGACGAATAACAGCTCATTTTCAAGATCCCGAAATGCTGCTGCGTATTTGTATAAAACATTTTTTTGCAGTGTAAATTGCCACGGAAATACAGCTGACAACGTATATCGGCAGACTGCGTCGGACGAGCAACGGCAGAAAAGCTGTCAATCGTTGTAACTCTTTAATTATTGACCCGAATATTATGTATTATAGCTCATTTCGAAGGTCTCGGCAAGTACTTGGGCGCTCATAGTTTGAATTTCCCCGCCACACCGTCGTTAACGGCCAATAAACATTTAATTGTTAATGCGTCATAATTTTCAACTTCTTTGTTTTCAACCCGATCGCGACGAATAATAGCTCATTTTCAAGATCTCGAAATGCTGCTGCGTATTTGTATAAGACATTTTTTTGCAGTGTAAATAGCAACGGAAATACAGCTGACAACGTATATCGGCAGACTGCGTCGGACGAGCAACGGCTGAAAAGCTGTCAATCCTTGTAACTCTTTAATTATTGACCCGAATATTATGTATTATAGCTCATTTCGAAGGTCTCGGCAAGTACTTGGGCGCTCATAGTTTGAATTTCCCCGCCACACTGTCGTTAACGGCCAATAAACAATTAATTGTTAATGCGTCATAATTTTCAACTTCTTCGTTTTCAACCCGATCGCGACGAATAATAGCTCATTTTCAAGATCTCGAAATGCTGCTGCGTATTTGTATAAAACATTTTTTTGCAGTGTAAATAGCAACGGAAATACAGCTGACAACGTATATCGGCAGACTGCGTCGGACGAGCAACGGCTGAAAAGCTGTCAATCCTTGTAACTCTTTAATTATTGACCCGAATATTATGTATTATAGCTCATTTCGAAGGTCTCGGCAAGTACGTGGGCGCTCATAGTTTGAATTTCCCCGCCACACCGTCGTTAACGGCCAATAAACATTTAATTGTTAATGCGTCATAATTTTCAAGTTCTTCGTTTTCAACCCGATCGCGACGAATAATAGCTCATTTTCAAGATCCCGAAATGCTGCTGCGTATTTGTATAAAACATTTTCTTGCAGTGTAAATAGCAACGGAAAAAGAGCTGACAACGTATATCGGCAGACTGCGTCGGACGAGCAACGGCAGAAAAGCTGTCAATCGTTGTAACTCTTTAATTATTGACCCGAATATTATGTATTATAGCTCATTTCGAAGGTCTCGGCAAGTACTTGGGCGCTCATAGTTTGAATTTCCCCGCCACACCGTCGTTAACGGCCAATAAACATTTAATTGTTAATGCTTCATAATTTTCAACTTCTTCGTTTTCAACCCGATCGCGACGAATAATAGCTCATTTTCAAGATCTCGAAATGCTGCTGCGTATTTGTATAAAACATTTTTTTGCAGTGTAAATAGCAACGGAAATACAGCTGACAACGTATATCGGCAGACTGCGTCGGACGAGCAACGGCTGAAAAGCTGTCAATCCTTGTAACTCTTTAATTATTGACCCGAATATTATGTATTATAGCTCATTTCGAAGGTCTCGGCAAGTACTTGGGCGCTCATAGTTTGAATTTCCCCGCCACACCGTCGTTAACGGCCAATAAACATTTAATTGTTAATGCTTCATAATTTTCAACTTCTTCGTTTTCAACCCGATCGCGACGAATAATAGCTCATTTTCAAGATCTCGAAATGCTGCTGCGTATTTGTATAAGACATTTTTTTGCAGTGTAAATAGCAACGGAAATACAGCTGACAACGTATATCGGCAGACTGCGTCGGACGAGCAACGGCTGAAAAGTTGTCAATCCTTGTAACTCTTTAATTATTGACCCGAATATTATGTATTATAGCTCATTTCGAAGGTCTCGGCAAGTACGTGGGCGCTCATAGTTTGAATTTCCCCGCCACACCGTCGTTAACGGCCAATAAACATTTAATTGTTAATGCGTCATAATTTTCAAGTTCTTCGTTTTCAACCCGATCGCGACGAATAATAGCTCATTTTCAAGATCCCGAAATGCTGCTGCGTATTTGTATAAAACATTTTCTTGCAGTGTAAATAGCAACGGAAATACAGCTGACAACGTATATCGGCAGACTGCGTCGGACGAGCAACGGCAGAAAAGCTGTCAATCGTTGTAACTCTTTAATTATTGACCCGAATATTATGTATTATAGCTCATTTCGAAGGTCTCGGCAAGTACTTGGGCGCTCATAGTTTGAATTTCCCCGCCACACCGTCGTTAACGGCCAATAAACATTTAATTGTTAATGCTTCATAATTTTCAACTTCTTCGTTTTCAACCCGATCGCGACGAATAATAGCTCATTTTCAAGATCTCGAAATGCTGCTGCGTATTTGTATAAAACATTTTTTTGCAGTGTAAATAGCAACGGAAATACAGCTGACAACGTATATCGGCAGACTGCGTCGGACGAGCAACGGCTGAAAAGCTGTCAATCCTTGTAACTCTTTAATTATTGACCCGAATATTATGTATTATAGCTCATTTCGAAGGTCTCGGCAAGTACTTGGGCGCTCATAGTTTGAATTTCCCCGCCACACCGTCGTTAACGGCCAATAAACATTTAATTGTTAATGCTTCATAATTTTCAACTTCTTCGTTTTCAACCCGATCGCGACGAATAATAGCTCATTTTCAAGATCTCGAAATGCTGCTGCGTATTTGTATAAGACATTTTTTTGCAGTGTAAATAGCAACGGAAATACAGCTGACAACGTATATCGGCAGACTGCGTCGGACGAGCAACGGCTGAAAAGTTGTCAATCCTTGTAACTCTTTAATTATTGACCCGAATATTATGTATTATAGCTCATTTCGAAGGTCTCGGCAAGTACGTGGGCGCTCATAGTTTGAATTTCCCCGCCACACCGTCGTTAACGGCCAATAAACATTTAATTGTTAATGCGTCATAATTTTCAAGTTCTTCGTTTTCAACCCGATCGCGACGAATAATAGCTCATTTTCAAGATCCCGAAATGCTGCTGCGTATTTGTATAAAACATTTTCTTGCAGTGTAAATAGCAACGGAAATACAGCTGACAACGTATATCGGCAGACTGCGTCGGACGAGCAACGGCAGAAAAGCTGTCAATCGTTGTAACTCTTTAATTATTGACCCGAATATTATGTATTATAGCTCATTTCGAAGGTCTCGGCAAGTACTTGGGCGCTCATAGTTTGAATTTCCCCGCCACACCGTCGTTAACGGCCAATAAACATTTAATTGTTAATGCGTCATAATTTTCAAGTTCTTCGTTTTCAACCCGATCGCGACGAATAATAGCTCATTTTCAAGATCCCGAAATGCTGCTGCGTATTTGTATAAAACATTTTCTTGCAGTGTAAATAGCAACGGAAATACAGCTGACAACGTATATCGGCAGACTGCGTCGGACGAGCAACGGCAGAAAAGCTGTCAATCGTTGTAACTCTTTAATTATTGACCCGAATATTATGTATTATAGCTCATTTCGAAGGTCTCGGCAAGTACTTGGGCGCTCATAGTTTGAATTTCCCCGCCACACCGTCGTTAACGGCCAATAAACATTTAATTGTTAATGCTTCATAATTTTCAACTTCTTCGTTTTCAACCCGATCGCGACGAATAATAGCTCATTTTCAAGATCTCGAAATGCTGCTGCGTATTTGTATAAAACATTTTTTTGCAGTGTAAATAGCAACGGAAATACAGCTGACAACGTATATCGGCAGACTGCGTCGGACGAGCAACGGCTGAAAAGCTGTCAATCCTTGTAACTCTTTAATTATTGACCCGAATATTATGTATTATAGCTCATTTCGAAGGTCTCGGCAAGTACTTGGGCGCTCATAGTTTGAATTTCCCCGCCACACCGTCGTTAACGGCCAATAAACATTTAATTGTTAATGCGTCATAATTTTCAACTTCTTCGTTTTCAACCCGATCGCGACGAATAATAGCTCATTTTCAAGATCTCGAAATGCTGCTGCGTATTTGTATAAGACATTTTTTTGCAGTGTAAATAGCAACGGAAATACAGCTGACAACGTATATCGGCAGACTGCGTCGGACGAGCAACGGCTGAAAAGTTGTCAATCCTTGTAACTCTTTAATTATTGACCCGAATATTATGTATTATAGCTCATTTCGAAGGTCTCGGCAAGTACTTGGGCGCTCATAGTTTGAATTTCCCCGCCACACTGTCGTTAACGGCCAATAAACATTTAATTGTTAATGCGTCATAATTTTCAACTTCTTCGTTTTCAACCCGATCGCGACGAATAATAGCTCATTTTCAAGATCTCGAAATGCTGCTGCGTATTTGTATAAAACATTTTTTTGCAGTGTAAATAGCAACGGAAATACAGCTGACAACGTATATCGGCAGACTGCGTCGGACGAGCAACGGCTGAAAAGCTGTCAATCCTTGTAACTCTTTAATTATTGACCCGAATATTATGTATTATAGCTCATTTCGAAGGTCTCGGCAAGTACGTGGGCGCTCATAGTTTGAATTTCCCCGCCACACCGTCGTTAACGGCCAATAAACATTTAATTGTTAATGCGTCATAATTTTCAAGTTCTTCGTTTTCAACCCGATCGCGACGAATAATAGCTCATTTTCAAGATCCCGAAATGCTGCTGCGTATTTGTATAAAACATTTTCTTGCAGTGTAAATAGCAACGGAAATACAGCTGACAACGTATATCGGCAGACTGCGTCGGACGAGCAACGGCAGAAAAGCTGTCAATCGTTGTAACTCTTTAATTATTGACCCGAATATTATGTATTATAGCTCATTTCGAAGGTCTCGGCAAGTACTTGGGCGCTCATAGTTTGAATTTCCCCGCCACACCGTCGTTAACGGCCAATAAACATTTAATTGTTAATGCTTCATAATTTTCAACTTCTTCGTTTTCAACCCGATCGCGACGAATAATAGCTCATTTTCAAGATCTCGAAATGCTGCTGCGTATTTGTATAAAACATTTTTTTGCAGTGTAAATAGCAACGGAAATACAGCTGACAACGTATATCGGCAGACTGCGTCGGACGAGCAACGGCTGAAAAGCTGTCAATCCTTGTAACTCTTTAATTATTGACCCGAATATTATGTATTATAGCTCATTTCGAAGGTCTCGGCAAGTACTTGGGCGCTCATAGTTTGAATTTCCCCGCCACACCGTCGTTAACGGCCAATAAACATTTAATTGTTAATGCGTCATAATTTTCAACTTCTTCGTTTTCAACCCGATCGCGACGAATAATAGCTCATTTTCAAGATCTCGAAATGCTGCTGCGTATTTGTATAAGACATTTTTTTGCAGTGTAAATAGCAACGGAAATACAGCTGACAACGTATATCGGCAGACTGCGTCGGACGAGCAACGGCTGAAAAGTTGTCAATCCTTGTACCTCTTTAATTATTGACCCGAATATTATGTATTATAGCTCATTTCGAAGGTCTCGGCAAGTACTTGGGCGCTCATAGTTTGAATTTCCCCGCCACACCGTCGTTAACGGCCAATAAACATTTAATTGTTAATGCGTCATAATTTTCAACTTCTTCGTTTTCAACCCGATCGCGACGAGTAATAGCGCATTTTCAAGATCTCGAAATGCTGCTGCGTATTTGTGTAAAACATTTTTTGCAGTGTAAATAGCCACGGAAATACAGCTGACAACGTATATCGGCAGACTGCGTCGGACGAGCAACGGCAGAAAAGCTGTCAATCGTTGTAACTCTTTAATTATTGACCCGAATATTATGTATTATAGCTCATTTCGAAGGTCTCGGCAAGTACTTGGGCGCTCATAGTTTGAATTTCCCCGCCACACCGTCGTTAACGGCCAATAAACATTTAATTGTTAATGCGTCATAATTTTCAACTTCTTTGTTTTCAACCCGATCGCGACGAATAATAGCTCATTTTCAAGATCTCGAAATGCTGCTGCGTATTTGTATAAGACATTTTTTTGCAGTGTAAATAGCAACGGAAATACAGCTGACAACGTATATCGGCAGACTGCGTCGGACGAGCAACGGCTGAAAAGCTGTCAATCCTTGTAACTCTTTAATTATTGACCCGAATATTATGTATTATAGCTCATTTCGAAGGTCTCGGCAAGTACTTGGGCGCTCATAGTTTGAATTTCCCCGCCACACCGTCGTTAACGGCCAATAAACATTTAATTGTTAATGCGTCATAATTTTCAACTTCTTCGTTTTCAACCCGATCGCGACGAATAATAGCTCATTTTCAAGATCTCGAAATGCTGCTGCGTATTTGTATAAGACATTTTTTTGCAGTGTAAATAGCAACGGAAATACAGCTGACAACGTATATCGGCAGACTGCGTCGGACGAGCAACGGCTGAAAAGCTGTCAATCCTTGTAACTCTTTAATTATTGACCCGAATATTATGTATTATAGCTCATTTCGAAGGTCTCGGCAAGTACTTGGGCGCTCATAGTTTGAATTTCCCCGCCACACCGTCGTTAACGGCCAATAAACATTTAATTGTTAATGCGTCATAATTTTCAACTTCTTCGTTTTCAACCCGATCGCGACGAGTAATAGCGCATTTTCAAGATCTCGAAATGCTGCTGCGTATTTGTATAAGACATTTTTTTGCAGTGTAAATAGCAACGGAAATACAGCTGACAACGTATATCGGCAGACTGCGTCGGACGAGCAACGGCTGAAAAGCTGTCAATCCTTGTAACTCTTTAATTATTGACCCGAATATTATGTATTATAGCTCATTTCGAAGGTCTCGGCAAGTACTTGGGCGCTCATAGTTTGAATTTCCCCGCCACACCGTCGTTAACGGCCAATAAACATTTAATTGTTAATGCGTCATAATTTTCAACTTCTTCGTTTTCAACCCGATCGCGACGAGTAATAGCGCATTTTCAAGATCTCGAAATGCTGCTGCGTATTTGTATAAAACATTTTTTTGCAGTGTAAATAGCAACGGAAATACAGCTTACAACGTATATCGGCAGACTGCGTCGGACGAGCAACGGCTGAAAAGCTGCCAATCCTTGTAACTCTTTAATTATTGACCCGAATATTATGTATTATAGCTCATTTCGAAGGTCTCGGCAAGTACTTGGGCGCTCATAGTTTGAATTTCCCCGCCACACCGTCGTTAACGGCCAATAAACATTTAATTGTTAATGCTTCATAATTTTCAACTTCTTCGTTTTCAACCCGATCGCGACGAATAATAGCTCATTTTCAAGATCCCGAAATGCTGCTGCGTATTTGTATAAAACATTTTCTTGCAGTGTAAATAGCCACGGAAATACAGCTGACAACGTATATCGGCAGACTGCGTCGGACGAGCAACGGCTGAAAAGCTGTCAATCCATGTAACTATTTAATTATTGACCCTAATATTATCTATTATAGCTCATTTCGAAGGTCTCGGCAAGTACTTGGGCGCTCATAGTTTGAATTTCCCCGCCACACCGTCGTTAACGGCCAATAAACATTTAATTGTTAATGCGTCATAATATTCAACTTCTTCGTTTTCAACCCGATCGCGACGAATAATAGCTCATTTTCAAGATCTCGAAATGCTGCTGCGTATTTGTGTAAAACATTTTTTTGCAGTGTAAATAGCCACGGAAATACAGCTGACAACGTATATCGGCTGACTGCGTCGGACGAGCAACGGCAGAAAAGCTGTCAATCGTTGTAACTCTTTAATTATTGACCCGAATATTATGTATTATAGCTCATTTCGAAGGTCTCGGCAAGTACTTGGGCGCTCATAGTTTGAATTTCCCCGCCACACCGTCGTTAACGGCCAATAAACATTTAATTGTTAATGCGTCATAATATTCAACTTCTTCGTTTTCAACCCGATCGCGACGAATAACAGCTCATTTTCAAGATCCCGAAATGCTGCTGCGTATTTGTATAAAACATTTTTTTGCAGTGTAAATTGCCACGGAAATACAGCTGACAACGTATATCGGCAGACTGCGTCGGACGAGCAACGGCAGAAAAGCTGTCAATCGTTGTAACTCTTTAATTATTGACCCGAATATTATGTATTGTTACGAGCCTGGCTCCCCTGCTACCCCATTTGTACCATACGATCGACATCACTGACTTGAACCTGTGAAGAGTGTCCTTAACGACTGACGCTCTTCATCTGTATAATAGCGAACTACTTCTGTCAGTCTAACGCTGGATCCTGCCTCTAATAGACGTCCTGTATAAAGCTCCGAAATATACGCTTCTTCCCAACTCGATAATCAGTTTCTCTATTTATCAATGCCTCGTACGCGTTCCGCGACCGCGACGCGTAACACTGGTGTCAGAAGTGGGATCGCTTCCACTTCCTCCGAAATCAACAACCCGAGAAGAAGCGTATATTTCGGAGCTTTATACAGGACGTCTATTAGAGGCAGGATCCAGCGTTAGACTGACAGAAGTAGTTCGCTATTATACAGATGAAGAGCGTCAGTCGTTAAGGACACTCTTCACAGGTTCAAGTCAGTGATGTCGATCGTATGGTACAAATGGGGTAGCAGGGGAGCCAGGCTCGTAACACTACCCCCCCGGAACGAGTCGTACGCGTTCTACCAGAATTTCTATCAGACTTATTTAACCGAAGCACTTCTCATTTGAACGATAAAGAACGAGAACGATTTAAGAATTTAATGATTGAATATGAAGACGTGTTCGCCACAAATTCGGAACAGATCGGTGCGTGCGACATTATCCAACACAAGATTGATACGGGAGAACACCCTCCTTTTAAATTAACGCCGCGTCGTTTACCGTTGCACCGTAGAGAAGAAGTAGAAAAATTGATCGAGTCCATGTTAAGACAAGGGGTTATTGAGGAATCATCAGGCCCTTGGTCGTCTCCTGTAGTTTTGGTCACCAAGAAAGATGGTTCAACACGTTTCTGCGTCGACTATCGACGGTTGAACAACATAACGAAAAAGGATTCATACCCTTTACCACGCATTGAGGACACATTAGACGCTGTTGCAGGGTCACGTTGGTTTTCGACAGTTGATTTACAAAGTGGGTACTGGCAAGTTTTAGTAGCCGAAGAGGACCGCGAAAAGACTGCGTTTTCAGTCGGTGGAGGACTGTGGCAGTTTCGGGTCATGCCTTTTGGACTTTGCAATGCGCCAGCCACTTTCGAGCGTCTAATGGAAACAGTTTTGCGTGGCCTGCTGTGGAAGAACTGTCTGGTGTACTTGGACGACGTGATTATTTATGGGAGAACATTCGACGAAGAATTACAAAATTTACAATTGGTATTTGACCGTCTCAGGAAGGCTAAATTATTAATGAGTCCGAAGAAATGCACGTTCTTCGGCAAAGAAGTTTTATATTTGGGACACATCGTGTCAGAAGCAGGAATCAAGACCAACCCTGCTAAAGTTTCATCCATTCGAGATTGTCCGGTCCCAAAGAATATCACCGAACTAAAGAGCTTCTTGGGTTTGTGCTCTTACTATAGAAGATTTGTACGGAATTTTTCAGAAATCGCCCAACCGTTAAATCAGCTTCAATCACATTCCGCTACCTTCGTTTGGACCGAGGCTTGCCAAACTGCTTTTGAAGAACTTAAAAAGAGACTTATAAGTCCCCCCATCCTCGCCCTACCTCTACCAAATTTCCCTTTTATTCTGGATACCGATGCTTCAGGTGTAGGCTTAGGTGCTGTTCTTTCGCAAGAGCAGAACGGAGTCGAGAGGGCTATAGCTTACTTCAGCAAAACTCTTTCAAATACCGAACGAAATTATTGTGTCACCAGACGGGAACTATTAGCTATTGTTAAAGCGGCCCAACATTTTCATCATTATCTTTATGGTGCAAAATTCCTCATTCGAACAGATCATTCAGCATTAAGATGGCTTCTTTCATTTAAGGCCCCGGAAGGTCAGATTGCGCGTTGGATTGAGTTTCTCCAACAATATGATTTTGTCATTGTACATCGCAGTGGTCGATCCCACGCGAATGCTGATGGGTTATCTAGAATCCCTTGTCTAGATTGTAAATTTTGTGACAAAATTCCGAATAACGTTAGAAGAATTGACTTTTCAAATGACTATCAACTTTGGCGCGATTTCCAACTCGCGGATCCGGAAATAAACCCTATTCTGAATGCCAAAACTACCGATAGACGTCTCTCAAAAGAAGAAATTTCTGCGCTAGGCCCTCGCTCCAGATTTTATTGCTCAATTTGGGACTCACTCCTAGTCGAAAACGGTGTATTGTTCAAGAAATGGGAATCTGTCGACAAAACCAAAAATGTACACCAGTTAATTGTACCCGAAAAAAAGATCGAAGAAATTCTACGTTTATCTCACGATTCACCTTCTTCTGGACACTTCGGAATCAACAAAACCCTATCCCGATTACGAAGATCGTTTTACTGGGCAAAATGTAAACAAGATGTCGAGGAATGGTGCCGCTCCTGCGATACGTGTATAGCAAAGAAAGGCCCCACGGAGAAAAATAGAGGCGGTCTGCAAATCTTCAATTCTGGAGCACCATTCGATAGAATCGGAATTGATATTCTCGGTCCTCTTCCCAAGACTTACTCCGGAAACAGATTTTTGTTAGTTGTCGCGGACTATTTTACAAAATGGCCAGAGGTTATTCCCTTACCCGATTGCAAGTCTGACAGAATCGCCAAAGCCCTTATTTCTCATGTTTTTAGTAAACACGGTTTACCCATTGAAATTCATTCCGATCAAGGCCGCTCTTTTGAATCGAGATTGTTTAAGGAAGTTTTAAAGATTTTAGGCATTGAGAAAACCAGAACCACACCTCTTCACCCCCAGTCGGATGGCTTGGTAGAGAGACTAAATCGAACTATTGCTCAATATTTGTCTTTATTTGTTGCCTCAAATCAGAAAGATTGGGATGATTGGGTCCCGTTATTTTTGTTAGCTTATAGATCATCAGAACACGAAATTACTAAACAAACTCCCGCAAAATTACTTTTTGGAAGAGAACTGAGAGTACCTTTGGATTTATGTAGAGGCACCGCCCCCGGAATCGAAAACTTTTCAATTTCTAGTTATAGTAAAATTTTACAAGATAAACTTAAAGTCATCCACCGGATTACTAGGGAAAGAATGACTAAGGCCTCGCAATCTCTGAAAATTAAATACGACAGTTTAGGATCCTCGGTTAAATTTGCCGCTGGCGACGCGGTCTGGTTATTCCAACCCAGACGAGTGAAAGGAAAATGCCCAAAACTACAATGTAACTGGGAAGGTCCGTACATTGTAGCGAATAAAATTAATGATGTAATTTATAGAATTCGGCGCTCGCCAAAGAACAAATTTCGCGTGGTACATATAAGCCGGTTAGCCAAGTACCACGGTCGTACTCATGGGAATGAATCTTAAATCTGTATAAATGTCACTCCTGTACAATCTCCGTGGTGAGAGAAAGAGGTGGGTGTGGGAATGCACAGGAGTTGTTCAACTGCTCCATCCGTCAACTCATAGTTGTTCAGTCCTCTTAAGAATATTCTTGGAGGGCTGGCCTATGGGGATGAGCGGTCAAAATGGAGAAAGAGGGGAACAGCCTAGGCGTGGCCGGGCTAAGTCTCGTCGGTGTTGAGCAGAATGTTTGAGATTCATGTGTGCGTGATTCTGATCTTTGGATTAGTCGGTCTCATCTCATAGATTTGTCGATCAAGTCTAAATAATTTTTCACACTTTTCTCCGTGAACTATTTATTGGCACAATTTGTCCCATTTCGAGGTATCCAAGTCATTTGGAACGAGACCCTTCGGAGAAGCTCCCACCTACCCTTCCCCCTTTTTTTGATGTCTCCATTGGCCAAAGTCGGGACCTTCAACTGCAGCCACACCAGCCTCAAGTTCGAACACTGATGCAACTCCGTGATTCCGAAAGAAACAACTACCCATCTTCTTCCTGAACCATGACCGTCTCGTCCAAGGTTTTTGAAGCGGTTTTTCCTGGACCACGAGCAAATGCTGAGACGATGTCTGGTTGGATTAGACCGCTACTCCCATCTAATTCCTAATCCACCAGAGATACACAAAGAAGGGACCATGCGCGTTCGAGGACGAACACTCTTTTTTCACGGAGGGGGGTAGTGTTACGAGCCTGGCTCCCCTGCTACCCCATTTGTACCATACGATCGACATCACTGACTTGAACCTGTGAAGAGTGTCCTTAACGACTGACGCTCTTCATCTGTATAATAGCGAACTACTTCTGTCAGTCTAACGCTGGATCCTGCCTCTAATAGACGTCCTGTATAAAGCTCCGAAATATACGCTTCTTCCCAACTCGATAATCAGTTTCTCTATTTATCAATGCCTCGTACGCGTTCCGCGACCGCGACGCGTAACAGTATTATAGCTCATTTCGAAGGTCTCGGCAAGTACTTGGGCGCTCATAGTTTGAATTTCCCCGCCACACCGTCGTTACCGGCCAATAAACATTTAATTGTTAATGCGTCATAAGTTTCAACTTCTTCGTTTTCAACCCGATCGCGACGAATAATAGCTCATTTTCAAGATCTCGAAATGCTGCTGCGTATTTGTATAAGACATTTTTTTGCAGTGTAAATAGCAACGGAAATACAGCTGACAACGTATATCGGCAGACTGCGTCGGACGAGCAACGGCTGAAAAGCTGTCAATCCTTGTAACTCTTTAATTATTGACCCGAATATTATGTATTATAGCTCATTTCGAAGGTCTCGGCAAGTACTTGGGCGCTCATAGTTTGAATTTCCCCGCCACACCGTCGTTAACGGCCAATAAACATTTAATTGTTAATGCGTCATAATTTTCAACTTCTTCGTTTTCAACCCGATCGCGACGAGTAATAGCGCATTTTCAAGATCTCGAAATGCTGCTGCGTATTTGTATAAAACATTTTTTTGCAGTGTAAATAGCAACGGAAATACAGCTTACAACGTATATCGGCAGACTGCGTCGGACGAGCAACGGCTGAAAAGCTGCCAATCCTTGTAACTCTTTAATTATTGACCCGAATATTATGTATTATAGCTCATTTCGAAGGTCTCGGCAAGTACTTGGGCGCTCATAGTTTGAATTTCCCCGCCACACCGTCGTTAACGGCCAATAAACATTTAATTGTTAATGCGTCATAATTTTCAACTTCTTCGTTTTCAACCCGATCGCGACGAGTAATAGCGCATTTTCAAGATCTCGAAATGCTGCTGCGTATTTGTATAAAACATTTTTTTGCAGTGTAAATAGCAACGGAAATACAGCTTACAACGTATATCGGCAGACTGCGTCGGACGAGCAACGGCTGAAAAGCTGCCAATCCTTGTAACTCTTTAATTATTGACCCGAATATTATGTATTATAGCTCATTTCGAAGGTCTCGGCAAGTACTTGGGCGCTCATAGTTTGAATTTCCCCGCCACACCGTCGTTAACGGCCAATAAACATTTAATTGTTAATGCTTCATAATTTTCAACTTCTTCGTTTTCAACCCGATCGCGACGAATAATAGCTCATTTTCAAGATCCCGAAATGCTGCTGCGTATTTGTATAAAACATTTTCTTGCAGTGTAAATAGCCACGGAAATACAGCTGACAACGTATATCGGCAGACTGCGTCGGACGAGCAACGGCTGAAAAGCTGTCAATCCATGTAACTATTTAATTATTGACCCTAATATTATCTATTATAGCTCATTTCGAAGGTCTCGGCAAGTACTTGGGCGCTCATAGTTTGAATTTCCCCGCCACACCGTCGTTAACGGCCAATAAACATTTAATTGTTAATGCGTCATAATATTCAACTTCTTCGTTTTCAACCCGATCGCGACGAATAATAGCTCATTTTCAAGATCTCGAAATGCTGCTGCGTATTTGTGTAAAACATTTTTTTGCAGTGTAAATAGCCACGGAAATACAGCTGACAACGTATATCGGCAGACTGCGTCGGACGAGCAACGGCAGAAAAGCTGTCAATCGTTGTAACTCTTTAATTATTGACCCGAATATTATGTATTATAGCTCATTTCGAAGGTCTCGGCAAGTACTTGGGCGCTCATAGTTTGAATTTCCCCGCCACACCGTCGTTAACGGCCAATAAACATTTAATTGTTAATGCTTCATAATTTTCAACTTATTCGTTTTCAACCCAATCGCGACGAATAATAGCTCATTTTCAAGATCCCGAAATGCTGCTGCGTATTTGTATTAAACATTTTCTTGCAGTGTAAATAGCAACGGAAATACAGCTGACAACGTATATCGGCAGACTGCGTCGGACGAGCAACGGCAGAAAAGCTGTCAATCGTTGTAACTCTTTAATTATTGACCCGAATATTATGTATTATAGCTCATTTCGAAGGTCTCGGCAAGTACTTGGGCGCTCATAGTTTGAATTTCCCCGCCACACCGTCGTTAACGGCCAATAAACATTTAATTGTTAATGCTTCATAATTTTCAACTTATTCGTTTTCAACCCGATCGCGACGAGTAATAGCGCATTTTCAAGATCTCGAAATGCTGCTGCGTATTTGTGTAAAACATTTTTTGCAGTGTAAATAGCCACGGAAATACAGCTGACAACGTATATCGGCAGACTGCGTCGGACGAGCAACGGCAGAAAAGCTGTCAATCGTTGTAACTCTTTAATTATTGACCCGAATATTATGTATTATAGCTCATTTCGAAGGTCTCGGCAAGTACTTGGGCGCTCATAGTTTGAATTTCCCCGCCACACCGTCGTTAACGGCCAATAAACATTTAATTGTTAATGCGTCATAATTTTCAACTTCTTTGTTTTCAACCCGATCGCGACGAATAATAGCTCATTTTCAAGATCTCGAAATGCTGCTGCGTATTTGTATAAGACATTTTTTTGCAGTGTAAATAGCAACGGAAATACAGCTGACAACGTATATCGGCAGACTGCGTCGGACGAGCAACGGCTGAAAAGCTGTCAATCCTTGTAACTCTTTAATTATTGACCCGAATATTATGTATTATAGCTCATTTCGAAGGTCTCGGCAAGTACTTGGGCGCTCATAGTTTGAATTTCCCCGCCACACCGTCGTTAACGGCCAATAAACATTTAATTGTTAATGCGTCATAATTTTCAACTTCTTCGTTTTCAACCCGATCGCGACGAATAATAGCTCATTTTCAAGATCTCGAAATGCTGCTGCGTATTTGTATAAGACATTTTTTTGCAGTGTAAATAGCAACGGAAATACAGCTGACAACGTATATCGGCAGACTGCGTCGGACGAGCAACGGCTGAAAAGCTGTCAATCCTTGTAACTCTTTAATTATTGACCCGAATATTATGTATTATAGCTCATTTCGAAGGTCTCGGCAAGTACTTGGGCGCTCATAGTTTGAATTTCCCCGCCACACCGTCGTTAACGGCCAATAAACATTTAATTGTTAATGCGTCATAATTTTCAACTTCTTCGTTTTCAACCCGATCGCGACGAGTAATAGCGCATTTTCAAGATCTCGAAATGCTGCTGCGTATTTGTATAAGACATTTTTTTGCAGTGTAAATAGCAACGGAAATACAGCTGACAACGTATATCGGCAGACTGCGTCGGACGAGCAACGGCTGAAAAGCTGTCAATCCTTGTAACTCTTTAATTATTGACCCGAATATTATGTATTATAGCTCATTTCGAAGGTCTCGGCAAGTACTTGGGCGCTCATAGTTTGAATTTCCCCGCCACACCGTCGTTAACGGCCAATAAACATTTAATTGTTAATGCGTCATAATTTTCAACTTCTTCGTTTTCAACCCGATCGCGACGAGTAATAGCGCATTTTCAAGATCTCGAAATGCTGCTGCGTATTTGTATAAAACATTTTTTTGCAGTGTAAATAGCAACGGAAATACAGCTTACAACGTATATCGGCAGACTGCGTCGGACGAGCAACGGCTGAAAAGCTGCCAATCCTTGTAACTCTTTAATTATTGACCCGAATATTATGTATTATAGCTCATTTCGAAGGTCTCGGCAAGTACTTGGGCGCTCATAGTTTGAATTTCCCCGCCACACCGTCGTTAACGGCCAATAAACATTTAATTGTTAATGCTTCATAATTTTCAACTTCTTCGTTTTCAACCCGATCGCGACGAATAATAGCTCATTTTCAAGATCCCGAAATGCTGCTGCGTATTTGTATAAAACATTTTCTTGCAGTGTAAATAGCCACGGAAATACAGCTGACAACGTATATCGGCAGACTGCGTCGGACGAGCAACGGCTGAAAAGCTGTCAATCCATGTAACTATTTAATTATTGACCCTAATATTATCTATTATAGCTCATTTCGAAGGTCTCGGCAAGTACTTGGGCGCTCATAGTTTGAATTTCCCCGCCACACCGTCGTTAACGGCCAATAAACATTTAATTGTTAATGCGTCATAATATTCAACTTCTTCGTTTTCAACCCGATCGCGACGAATAATAGCTCATTTTCAAGATCTCGAAATGCTGCTGCGTATTTGTGTAAAACATTTTTTTGCAGTGTAAATAGCCACGGAAATACAGCTGACAACGTATATCGGCTGACTGCGTCGGACGAGCAACGGCAGAAAAGCTGTCAATCGTTGTAACTCTTTAATTATTGACCCGAATATTATGTATTATAGCTCATTTCGAAGGTCTCGGCAAGTACTTGGGCGCTCATAGTTTGAATTTCCCCGCCACACCGTCGTTAACGGCCAATAAACATTTAATTGTTAATGCGTCATAATATTCAACTTCTTCGTTTTCAACCCGATCGCGACGAATAACAGCTCATTTTCAAGATCCCGAAATGCTGCTGCGTATTTGTATAAAACATTTTTTTGCAGTGTAAATTGCCACGGAAATACAGCTGACAACGTATATCGGCAGACTGCGTCGGACGAGCAACGGCAGAAAAGCTGTCAATCGTTGTAACTCTTTAATTATTGACCCGAATATTATGTATTGTTACGAGCCTGGCTCCCCTGCTACCCCATTTGTACCATACGATCGACATCACTGACTTGAACCTGTGAAGAGTGTCCTTAACGACTGACGCTCTTCATCTGTATAATAGCGAACTACTTCTGTCAGTCTAACGCTGGATCCTGCCTCTAATAGACGTCCTGTATAAAGCTCCGAAATATACGCTTCTTCCCAACTCGATAATCAGTTTCTCTATTTATCAATGCCTCGTACGCGTTCCGCGACCGCGACGCGTAACACTGGTGTCAGAAGTGGGATCGCTTCCACTTCCTCCGAAATCAACAACCCGAGAAGAAGCGTATATTTCGGAGCTTTATACAGGACGTCTATTAGAGGCAGGATCCAGCGTTAGACTGACAGAAGTAGTTCGCTATTATACAGATGAAGAGCGTCAGTCGTTAAGGACACTCTTCACAGGTTCAAGTCAGTGATGTCGATCGTATGGTACAAATGGGGTAGCAGGGGAGCCAGGCTCGTAACACTACCCCCCCGGAACGAGTCGTACGCGTTCTACCAGAATTTCTATCAGACTTATTTAACCGAAGCACTTCTCATTTGAACGATAAAGAACGAGAACGATTTAAGAATTTAATGATTGAATATGAAGACGTGTTCGCCACAAATTCGGAACAGATCGGTGCGTGCGACATTATCCAACACAAGATTGATACGGGAGAACACCCTCCTTTTAAATTAACGCCGCGTCGTTTACCGTTGCACCGTAGAGAAGAAGTAGAAAAATTGATCGAGTCCATGTTAAGACAAGGGGTTATTGAGGAATCATCAGGCCCTTGGTCGTCTCCTGTAGTTTTGGTCACCAAGAAAGATGGTTCAACACGTTTCTGCGTCGACTATCGACGGTTGAACAACATAACGAAAAAGGATTCATACCCTTTACCACGCATTGAGGACACATTAGACGCTGTTGCAGGGTCACGTTGGTTTTCGACAGTTGATTTACAAAGTGGGTACTGGCAAGTTTTAGTAGCCGAAGAGGACCGCGAAAAGACTGCGTTTTCAGTCGGTGGAGGACTGTGGCAGTTTCGGGTCATGCCTTTTGGACTTTGCAATGCGCCAGCCACTTTCGAGCGTCTAATGGAAACAGTTTTGCGTGGCCTGCTGTGGAAGAACTGTCTGGTGTACTTGGACGACGTGATTATTTATGGGAGAACATTCGACGAAGAATTACAAAATTTACAATTGGTATTTGACCGTCTCAGGAAGGCTAAATTATTAATGAGTCCGAAGAAATGCACGTTCTTCGGCAAAGAAGTTTTATATTTGGGACACATCGTGTCAGAAGCAGGAATCAAGACCAACCCTGCTAAAGTTTCATCCATTCGAGATTGTCCGGTCCCAAAGAATATCACCGAACTAAAGAGCTTCTTGGGTTTGTGCTCTTACTATAGAAGATTTGTACGGAATTTTTCAGAAATCGCCCAACCGTTAAATCAGCTTCAATCACATTCCGCTACCTTCGTTTGGACCGAGGCTTGCCAAACTGCTTTTGAAGAACTTAAAAAGAGACTTATAAGTCCCCCCATCCTCGCCCTACCTCTACCAAATTTCCCTTTTATTCTGGATACCGATGCTTCAGGTGTAGGCTTAGGTGCTGTTCTTTCGCAAGAGCAGAACGGAGTCGAGAGGGCTATAGCTTACTTCAGCAAAACTCTTTCAAATACCGAACGAAATTATTGTGTCACCAGACGGGAACTATTAGCTATTGTTAAAGCGGCCCAACATTTTCATCATTATCTTTATGGTGCAAAATTCCTCATTCGAACAGATCATTCAGCATTAAGATGGCTTCTTTCATTTAAGGCCCCGGAAGGTCAGATTGCGCGTTGGATTGAGTTTCTCCAACAATATGATTTTGTCATTGTACATCGCAGTGGTCGATCCCACGCGAATGCTGATGGGTTATCTAGAATCCCTTGTCTAGATTGTAAATTTTGTGACAAAATTCCGAATAACGTTAGAAGAATTGACTTTTCAAATGACTATCAACTTTGGCGCGATTTCCAACTCGCGGATCCGGAAATAAACCCTATTCTGAATGCCAAAACTACCGATAGACGTCTCTCAAAAGAAGAAATTTCTGCGCTAGGCCCTCGCTCCAGATTTTATTGCTCAATTTGGGACTCACTCCTAGTCGAAAACGGTGTATTGTTCAAGAAATGGGAATCTGTCGACAAAACCAAAAATGTACACCAGTTAATTGTACCCGAAAAAAAGATCGAAGAAATTCTACGTTTATCTCACGATTCACCTTCTTCTGGACACTTCGGAATCAACAAAACCCTATCCCGATTACGAAGATCGTTTTACTGGGCAAAATGTAAACAAGATGTCGAGGAATGGTGCCGCTCCTGCGATACGTGTATAGCAAAGAAAGGCCCCACGGAGAAAAATAGAGGCGGTCTGCAAATCTTCAATTCTGGAGCACCATTCGATAGAATCGGAATTGATATTCTCGGTCCTCTTCCCAAGACTTACTCCGGAAACAGATTTTTGTTAGTTGTCGCGGACTATTTTACAAAATGGCCAGAGGTTATTCCCTTACCCGATTGCAAGTCTGACAGAATCGCCAAAGCCCTTATTTCTCATGTTTTTAGTAAACACGGTTTACCCATTGAAATTCATTCCGATCAAGGCCGCTCTTTTGAATCGAGATTGTTTAAGGAAGTTTTAAAGATTTTAGGCATTGAGAAAACCAGAACCACACCTCTTCACCCCCAGTCGGATGGCTTGGTAGAGAGACTAAATCGAACTATTGCTCAATATTTGTCTTTATTTGTTGCCTCAAATCAGAAAGATTGGGATGATTGGGTCCCGTTATTTTTGTTAGCTTATAGATCATCAGAACACGAAATTACTAAACAAACTCCCGCAAAATTACTTTTTGGAAGAGAACTGAGAGTACCTTTGGATTTATGTAGAGGCACCGCCCCCGGAATCGAAAACTTTTCAATTTCTAGTTATAGTAAAATTTTACAAGATAAACTTAAAGTCATCCACCGGATTACTAGGGAAAGAATGACTAAGGCCTCGCAATCTCTGAAAATTAAATACGACAGTTTAGGATCCTCGGTTAAATTTGCCGCTGGCGACGCGGTCTGGTTATTCCAACCCAGACGAGTGAAAGGAAAATGCCCAAAACTACAATGTAACTGGGAAGGTCCGTACATTGTAGCGAATAAAATTAATGATGTAATTTATAGAATTCGGCGCTCGCCAAAGAACAAATTTCGCGTGGTACATATAAGCCGGTTAGCCAAGTACCACGGTCGTACTCATGGGAATGAATCTTAAATCTGTATAAATGTCACTCCTGTACAATCTCCGTGGTGAGAGAAAGAGGTGGGTGTGGGAATGCACAGGAGTTGTTCAACTGCTCCATCCGTCAACTCATAGTTGTTCAGTCCTCTTAAGAATATTCTTGGAGGGCTGGCCTATGGGGATGAGCGGTCAAAATGGAGAAAGAGGGGAACAGCCTAGGCGTGGCCGGGCTAAGTCTCGTCGGTGTTGAGCAGAATGTTTGAGATTCATGTGTGCGTGATTCTGATCTTTGGATTAGTCGGTCTCATCTCATAGATTTGTCGATCAAGTCTAAATAATTTTTCACACTTTTCTCCGTGAACTATTTATTGGCACAATTTGTCCCATTTCGAGGTATCCAAGTCATTTGGAACGAGACCCTTCGGAGAAGCTCCCACCTACCCTTCCCCCTTTTTTTGATGTCTCCATTGGCCAAAGTCGGGACCTTCAACTGCAGCCACACCAGCCTCAAGTTCGAACACTGATGCAACTCCGTGATTCCGAAAGAAACAACTACCCATCTTCTTCCTGAACCATGACCGTCTCGTCCAAGGTTTTTGAAGCGGTTTTTCCTGGACCACGAGCAAATGCTGAGACGATGTCTGGTTGGATTAGACCGCTACTCCCATCTAATTCCTAATCCACCAGAGATACACAAAGAAGGGACCATGCGCGTTCGAGGACGAACACTCTTTTTTCACGGAGGGGGGTAGTGTTACGAGCCTGGCTCCCCTGCTACCCCATTTGTACCATACGATCGACATCACTGACTTGAACCTGTGAAGAGTGTCCTTAACGACTGACGCTCTTCATCTGTATAATAGCGAACTACTTCTGTCAGTCTAACGCTGGATCCTGCCTCTAATAGACGTCCTGTATAAAGCTCCGAAATATACGCTTCTTCCCAACTCGATAATCAGTTTCTCTATTTATCAATGCCTCGTACGCGTTCCGCGACCGCGACGCGTAACAGTATTATAGCTCATTTCGAAGGTCTCGGCAAGTACTTGGGCGCTCATAGTTTGAATTTCCCCGCCACACCGTCGTTACCGGCCAATAAACATTTAATTGTTAATGCGTCATAAGTTTCAACTTCTTCGTTTTCAACCCGATCGCGACGAATAATAGCTCATTTTCAAGATCTCGAAATGCTGCTGCGTATTTGTATAAGACATTTTTTTGCAGTGTAAATAGCAACGGAAATACAGCTGACAACGTATATCGGCAGACTGCGTCGGACGAGCAACGGCTGAAAAGCTGTCAATCCTTGTAACTCTTTAATTATTGACCCGAATATTATGTATTATAGCTCATTTCGAAGGTCTCGGCAAGTACTTGGGCGCTCATAGTTTGAATTTCCCCGCCACACCGTCGTTAACGGCCAATAAACATTTAATTGTTAATGCGTCATAATTTTCAACTTCTTCGTTTTCAACCCGATCGCGACGAGTAATAGCGCATTTTCAAGATCTCGAAATGCTGCTGCGTATTTGTATAAAACATTTTTTTGCAGTGTAAATAGCAACGGAAATACAGCTTACAACGTATATCGGCAGACTGCGTCGGACGAGCAACGGCTGAAAAGCTGCCAATCCTTGTAACTCTTTAATTATTGACCCGAATATTATGTATTATAGCTCATTTCGAAGGTCTCGGCAAGTACTTGGGCGCTCATAGTTTGAATTTCCCCGCCACACCGTCGTTAACGGCCAATAAACATTTAATTGTTAATGCGTCATAATTTTCAACTTCTTCGTTTTCAACCCGATCGCGACGAGTAATAGCGCATTTTCAAGATCTCGAAATGCTGCTGCGTATTTGTATAAAACATTTTTTTGCAGTGTAAATAGCAACGGAAATACAGCTTACAACGTATATCGGCAGACTGCGTCGGACGAGCAACGGCTGAAAAGCTGCCAATCCTTGTAACTCTTTAATTATTGACCCGAATATTATGTATTATAGCTCATTTCGAAGGTCTCGGCAAGTACTTGGGCGCTCATAGTTTGAATTTCCCCGCCACACCGTCGTTAACGGCCAATAAACATTTAATTGTTAATGCTTCATAATTTTCAACTTCTTCGTTTTCAACCCGATCGCGACGAATAATAGCTCATTTTCAAGATCCCGAAATGCTGCTGCGTATTTGTATAAAACATTTTCTTGCAGTGTAAATAGCCACGGAAATACAGCTGACAACGTATATCGGCAGACTGCGTCGGACGAGCAACGGCTGAAAAGCTGTCAATCCATGTAACTATTTAATTATTGACCCTAATATTATCTATTATAGCTCATTTCGAAGGTCTCGGCAAGTACTTGGGCGCTCATAGTTTGAATTTCCCCGCCACACCGTCGTTAACGGCCAATAAACATTTAATTGTTAATGCGTCATAATATTCAACTTCTTCGTTTTCAACCCGATCGCGACGAATAATAGCTCATTTTCAAGATCTCGAAATGCTGCTGCGTATTTGTGTAAAACATTTTTTTGCAGTGTAAATAGCCACGGAAATACAGCTGACAACGTATATCGGCAGACTGCGTCGGACGAGCAACGGCAGAAAAGCTGTCAATCGTTGTAACTCTTTAATTATTGACCCGAATATTATGTATTATAGCTCATTTCGAAGGTCTCGGCAAGTACTTGGGCGCTCATAGTTTGAATTTCCCCGCCACACCGTCGTTAACGGCCAATAAACATTTAATTGTTAATGCTTCATAATTTTCAACTTATTCGTTTTCAACCCAATCGCGACGAATAATAGCTCATTTTCAAGATCCCGAAATGCTGCTGCGTATTTGTATTAAACATTTTCTTGCAGTGTAAATAGCAACGGAAATACAGCTGACAACGTATATCGGCAGACTGCGTCGGACGAGCAACGGCAGAAAAGCTGTCAATCGTTGTAACTCTTTAATTATTGACCCGAATATTATGTATTATAGCTCATTTCGAAGGTCTCGGCAAGTACTTGGGCGCTCATAGTTTGAATTTCCCCGCCACACCGTCGTTAACGGCCAATAAACATTTAATTGTTAATGCGTCATAATATTCAACTTCTTCGTTTTCAACCCGATCGCGACGAATAACAGCTCATTTTCAAGATCCCGAAATGCTGCTGCGTATTTGTATAAAACATTTTTTTGCAGTGTAAATTGCCACGGAAATACAGCTGACAACGTATATCGGCAGACTGCGTCGGACGAGCAACGGCAGAAAAGCTGTCAATCGTTGTAACTCTTTAATTATTGACCCGAATATTATGTATTATAGCTCATTTCGAAGGTCTCGGCAAGTACTTGGGCGCTCATAGTTTGAATTTCCCCGCCACACCGTCGTTACCGGCCAATAAACATTTAATTGTTAATGCGTCATAAGTTTCAACTTCTTCGTTTTCAACCCGATCGCGACGAATAATAGCTCATTTTCAAGATCTCGAAATGCTGCTGCGTATTTGTATAAGACATTTTTTTGCAGTGTAAATAGCAACGGAAATACAGCTGACAACGTATATCGGCAGACTGCGTCGGACGAGCAACGGCTGAAAAGCTGTCAATCCTTGTAACTCTTTAATTATTGACCCGAATATTATGTATTATAGCTCATTTCGAAGGTCTCGGCAAGTACTTGGGCGCTCATAGTTTGAATTTCCCCGCCACACCGTCGTTAACGGCCAATAAACATTTAATTGTTAATGCGTCATAATTTTCAACTTCTTCGTTTTCAACCCGATCGCGACGAGTAATAGCGCATTTTCAAGATCTCGAAATGCTGCTGCGTATTTGTGTAAAACATTTTTTGCAGTGTAAATAGCCACGGAAATACAGCTGACAACGTATATCGGCAGACTGCGTCGGACGAGCAACGGCAGAAAAGCTGTCAATCGTTGTAACTCTTTAATTATTGACCCGAATATTATGTATTATAGCTCATTTCGAAGGTCTCGGCAAGTACTTGGGCGCTCATAGTTTGAATTTCCCCGCCACACCGTCGTTAACGGCCAATAAACATTTAATTGTTAATGCGTCATAATTTTCAACTTCTTTGTTTTCAACCCGATCGCGACGAATAATAGCTCATTTTCAAGATCTCGAAATGCTGCTGCGTATTTGTATAAGACATTTTTTTGCAGTGTAAATAGCAACGGAAATACAGCTGACAACGTATATCGGCAGACTGCGTCGGACGAGCAACGGCTGAAAAGCTGTCAATCCTTGTAACTCTTTAATTATTGACCCGAATATTATGTATTATAGCTCATTTCGAAGGTCTCGGCAAGTACTTGGGCGCTCATAGTTTGAATTTCCCCGCCACACCGTCGTTAACGGCCAATAAACATTTAATTGTTAATGCGTCATAATTTTCAACTTCTTCGTTTTCAACCCGATCGCGACGAATAATAGCTCATTTTCAAGATCTCGAAATGCTGCTGCGTATTTGTATAAGACATTTTTTTGCAGTGTAAATAGCAACGGAAATACAGCTGACAACGTATATCGGCAGACTGCGTCGGACGAGCAACGGCTGAAAAGCTGTCAATCCTTGTAACTCTTTAATTATTGACCCGAATATTATGTATTATAGCTCATTTCGAAGGTCTCGGCAAGTACTTGGGCGCTCATAGTTTGAATTTCCCCGCCACACCGTCGTTAACGGCCAATAAACATTTAATTGTTAATGCGTCATAATTTTCAACTTCTTCGTTTTCAACCCGATCGCGACGAGTAATAGCGCATTTTCAAGATCTCGAAATGCTGCTGCGTATTTGTATAAGACATTTTTTTGCAGTGTAAATAGCAACGGAAATACAGCTGACAACGTATATCGGCAGACTGCGTCGGACGAGCAACGGCTGAAAAGCTGTCAATCCTTGTAACTCTTTAATTATTGACCCGAATATTATGTATTATAGCTCATTTCGAAGGTCTCGGCAAGTACTTGGGCGCTCATAGTTTGAATTTCCCCGCCACACCGTCGTTAACGGCCAATAAACATTTAATTGTTAATGCGTCATAATTTTCAACTTCTTCGTTTTCAACCCGATCGCGACGAGTAATAGCGCATTTTCAAGATCTCGAAATGCTGCTGCGTATTTGTATAAAACATTTTTTTGCAGTGTAAATAGCAACGGAAATACAGCTTACAACGTATATCGGCAGACTGCGTCGGACGAGCAACGGCTGAAAAGCTGCCAATCCTTGTAACTCTTTAATTATTGACCCGAATATTATGTATTATAGCTCATTTCGAAGGTCTCGGCAAGTACTTGGGCGCTCATAGTTTGAATTTCCCCGCCACACCGTCGTTAACGGCCAATAAACATTTAATTGTTAATGCTTCATAATTTTCAACTTCTTCGTTTTCAACCCGATCGCGACGAATAATAGCTCATTTTCAAGATCCCGAAATGCTGCTGCGTATTTGTATAAAACATTTTCTTGCAGTGTAAATAGCCACGGAAATACAGCTGACAACGTATATCGGCAGACTGCGTCGGACGAGCAACGGCTGAAAAGCTGTCAATCCATGTAACTATTTAATTATTGACCCTAATATTATCTATTATAGCTCATTTCGAAGGTCTCGGCAAGTACTTGGGCGCTCATAGTTTGAATTTCCCCGCCACACCGTCGTTAACGGCCAATAAACATTTAATTGTTAATGCGTCATAATATTCAACTTCTTCGTTTTCAACCCGATCGCGACGAATAATAGCTCATTTTCAAGATCTCGAAATGCTGCTGCGTATTTGTGTAAAACATTTTTTTGCAGTGTAAATAGCCACGGAAATACAGCTGACAACGTATATCGGCAGACTGCGTCGGACGAGCAACGGCAGAAAAGCTGTCAATCGTTGTAACTCTTTAATTATTGACCCGAATATTATGTATTATAGCTCATTTCGAAGGTCTCGGCAAGTACTTGGGCGCTCATAGTTTAAATTTCCCCGCCACACCGTCGTTAACGGCCAATAAACATTTAATTGTTAATGCTTCATAATTTTCAACTTCTTCGTTTTCAACCCAATCGCGACGAATAATAGCTCATTTTCAAGATCCCGAAATGCTGCTGCGTATTTGTATTAAACATTTTCTTGCAGTGTAAATAGCAACGGAAATACAGCTGACAACGTATATCGGCAGACTGCGTCGGACGAGCAACGGCAGAAAAGCTGTCAATCGTTGTAACTCTTTAATTATTGACCCGAATATTATGTATTATAGCTCATTTCGAAGGTCTCGGCAAGTACTTGGGCGCTCATAGTTTGAATTTCCCCGCCACACCGTCGTTAACGGCCAATAAACATTTAATTGTTAATGCGTCATAATTTTCAACTTCTTCGTTTTCAACCCGATCGCGACGAGTAATAGCGCATTTTCAAGATCTCGAAATGCTGCTGCGTATTTGTATAAGACATTTTTTTGCAGTGTAAATAGCAACGGAAATACAGCTGACAACGTATATCGGCAGACTGCGTCGGACGAGCAACGGCTGAAAAGCTGTCAATCCTTGTAACTCTTTAATTATTGACCCGAATATTATGTATTATAGCTCATTTCGAAGGTCTCGGCAAGTACTTGGGCGCTCATAGTTTGAATTTCCCCGCCACACCGTCGTTAACGGCCAATAAACATTTAATTGTTAATGCGTCATAATTTTCAACTTCTTCGTTTTCAACCCGATCGCGACGAGTAATAGCGCATTTTCAAGATCTCGAAATGCTGCTGCGTATTTGTATAAAACATTTTTTTGCAGTGTAAATAGCAACGGAAATACAGCTTACAACGTATATCGGCAGACTGCGTCGGACGAGCAACGGCTGAAAAGCTGCCAATCCTTGTAACTCTTTAATTATTGACCCGAATATTATGTATTATAGCTCATTTCGAAGGTCTCGGCAAGTACTTGGGCGCTCATAGTTTGAATTTCCCCGCCACACCGTCGTTAACGGCCAATAAACATTTAATTGTTAATGCTTCATAATTTTCAACTTCTTCGTTTTCAACCCGATCGCGACGAATAATAGCTCATTTTCAAGATCCCGAAATGCTGCTGCGTATTTGTATAAAACATTTTCTTGCAGTGTAAATAGCCACGGAAATACAGCTGACAACGTATATCGGCAGACTGCGTCGGACGAGCAACGGCTGAAAAGCTGTCAATCCATGTAACTATTTAATTATTGACCCTAATATTATCTATTATAGCTCATTTCGAAGGTCTCGGCAAGTACTTGGGCGCTCATAGTTTGAATTTCCCCGCCACACCGTCGTTAACGGCCAATAAACATTTAATTGTTAATGCGTCATAATATTCAACTTCTTCGTTTTCAACCCGATCGCGACGAATAATAGCTCATTTTCAAGATCTCGAAATGCTGCTGCGTATTTGTGTAAAACATTTTTTTGCAGTGTAAATAGCCACGGAAATACAGCTGACAACGTATATCGGCAGACTGCGTCGGACGAGCAACGGCAGAAAAGCTGTCAATCGTTGTAACTCTTTAATTATTGACCCGAATATTATGTATTATAGCTCATTTCGAAGGTCTCGGCAAGTACTTGGGCGCTCATAGTTTGAATTTCCCCGCCACACCGTCGTTAACGGCCAATAAACATTTAATTGTTAATGCTTCATAATTTTCAACTTCTTCGTTTTCAACCCAATCGCGACGAATAATAGCTCATTTTCAAGATCCCGAAATGCTGCTGCGTATTTGTATTAAACATTTTCTTGCAGTGTAAATAGCAACGGAAATACAGCTGACAACGTATATCGGCAGACTGCGTCGGACGAGCAACGGCAGAAAAGCTGTCAATCGTTGTAACTCTTTAATTATTGCCCCGAATATTATGTATTATAGCTCATTTCGAAGGTCTCGGCAAGTACTTGGGCGCTCATAGTTTGAATTTCCCCGCCACACCGTCGTTAACGGCCAATAAACATTTAATTGTTAATGCGTCATAATATTCAACTTCTTCGTTTTCAACCCGATCGCGACGAATAACAGCTCATTTTCAAGATCCCGAAATGCTGCTGCGTATTTGTATAAAACATTTTTTTGCAGTGTAAATTGCCACGGAAATACAGCTGACAACGTATATCGGCAGACTGCGTCGGACGAGCAACGGCAGAAAAGCTGTCAATCGTTGTAACTCTTTAATTATTGACCCGAATATTATGTATTATAGCTCATTTCGAAGGTCTCGGCAAGTACTTGGGCGCTCATAGTTTGAATTTCCCCGCCACACCGTCGTTACCGGCCAATAAACATTTAATTGTTAATGCGTCATAAGTTTCAACTTCTTCGTTTTCAACCCGATCGCGACGAATAATAGCTCATTTTCAAGATCTCGAAATGCTGCTGCGTATTTGTATAAGACATTTTTTTGCAGTGTAAATAGCAACGGAAATACAGCTGACAACGTATATCGGCAGACTGCGTCGGACGAGCAACGGCTGAAAAGCTGTCAATCCTTGTAACTCTTTAATTATTGACCCGAATATTATGTATTATAGCTCATTTCGAAGGTCTCGGCAAGTACTTGGGCGCTCATAGTTTGAATTTCCCCGCCACACCGTCGTTAACGGCCAATAAACATTTAATTGTTAATGCGTCATAATTTTCAACTTCTTCGTTTTCAACCCGATCGCGACGAATAATAGCTCATTTTCAAGATCTCGAAATGCTGCTGCGTATTTGTATAAGACATTTTTTTGCAGTGTAAATAGCAACGGAAATACAGCTGACAACGTATATCGGCAGACTGCGTCGGACGAGCAACGGCTGAAAAGCTGTCAATCCTTGTAACTCTTTAATTATTGACCCGAATATTATGTATTATAGCTCATTTCGAAGGTCTCGGCAAGTACTTGGGCGCTCATAGTTTGAATTTCCCCGCCACACCGTCGTTAACGGCCAATAAACATTTAATTGTTAATGCGTCATAATTTTCAACTTCTTCGTTTTCAACCCGATCGCGACGAATAATAGCTCATTTTCAAGATCCCGAAATGCTGCTGCGTATTTGTATTAAACATTTTCTTGCAGTGTAAATAGCAACGGAAATACAGCTGACAACGTATATCGGCAGACTGCGTCGGACGAGCAACGGCAGAAAAGCTGTCAATCGTTGTAACTCTTTAATTATTGACCCGAATATTATGTATTATAGCTCATTTCGAAGGTCTCGGCAAGTACTTGGGCGCTCATAGTTTGAATTTCCCCGCCACACCGTCGTTAACGGCCAATAAACATTTAATTGTTAATGCGTCATAATATTCAACTTCTTCGTTTTCAACCCGATCGCGACGAATAACAGCTCATTTTCAAGATCCCGAAATGCTGCTGCGTATTTGTATAAAACATTTTTTTGCAGTGTAAATTGCCACGGAAATACAGCTGACAACGTATATCGGCAGACTGCGTCGGACGAGCAACGGCAGAAAAGCTGTCAATCGTTGTAACTCTTTAATTATTGACCCGAATATTATGTATTATAGCTCATTTCGAAGGTCTCGGCAAGTACTTGGGCGCTCATAGTTTGAATTTCCCCGCCACACCGTCGTTAACGGCCAATAAACATTTAATTGTTAATGCGTCATAATTTTCAACTTCTTCGTTTTCAACCCGATCGCGACGAGTAATAGCGCATTTTCAAGATCTCGAAATGCTGCTGCGTATTTGTATAAGACATTTTTTTGCAGTGTAAATAGCAACGGAAATACAGCTGACAACGTATATCGGCAGACTGCGTCGGACGAGCAACGGCTGAAAAGCTGTCAATCCTTGTAACTCTTTAATTATTGACCCGAATATTATGTATTATAGCTCATTTCGAAGGTCTCGGCAAGTACTTGGGCGCTCATAGTTTGAATTTCCCCGCCACACCGTCGTTAACGGCCAATAAACATTTAATTGTTAATGCGTCATAATTTTCAACTTCTTCGTTTTCAACCCGATCGCGACGAGTAATAGCGCATTTTCAAGATCTCGAAATGCTGCTGCGTATTTGTATAAAACATTTTTTTGCAGTGTAAATAGCAACGGAAATACAGCTTACAACGTATATCGGCAGACTGCGTCGGACGAGCAACGGCTGAAAAGCTGCCAATCCTTGTAACTCTTTAATTATTGACCCGAATATTATGTATTATAGCTCATTTCGAAGGTCTCGGCAAGTACTTGGGCGCTCATAGTTTGAATTTCCCCGCCACACCGTCGTTAACGGCCAATAAACATTTAATTGTTAATGCTTCATAATTTTCAACTTCTTCGTTTTCAACCCGATCGCGACGAATAATAGCTCATTTTCAAGATCCCGAAATGCTGCTGCGTATTTGTATAAAACATTTTCTTGCAGTGTAAATAGCCACGGAAATACAGCTGACAACGTATATCGGCAGACTGCGTCGGACGAGCAACGGCTGAAAAGCTGTCAATCCATGTAACTATTTAATTATTGACCCTAATATTATCTATTATAGCTCATTTCGAAGGTCTCGGCAAGTACTTGGGCGCTCATAGTTTGAATTTCCCCGCCACACCGTCGTTAACGGCCAATAAACATTTAATTGTTAATGCGTCATAATATTCAACTTCTTCGTTTTCAACCCGATCGCGACGAATAATAGCTCATTTTCAAGATCTCGAAATGCTGCTGCGTATTTGTGTAAAACATTTTTTTGCAGTGTAAATAGCCACGGAAATACAGCTGACAACGTATATCGGCAGACTGCGTCGGACGAGCAACGGCAGAAAAGCTGTCAATCGTTGTAACTCTTTAATTATTGACCCGAATATTATGTATTATAGCTCATTTCGAAGGTCTCGGCAAGTACTTGGGCGCTCATAGTTTGAATTTCCCCGCCACACCGTCGTTAACGGCCAATAAACATTTAATTGTTAATGCTTCATAATTTTCAACTTCTTCGTTTTCAACCCGATCGCGACGAATAATAGCTCATTTTCAAGATCTCGAAATGCTGCTGCGTATTTGTATAAAACATTTTTTTGCAGTGTAAATAGCAACGGAAATACAGCTGACAACGTATATCGGCAGACTGCGTCGGACGAGCAACGGCTGAAAAGCTGTCAATCCTTGTAACTCTTTAATTATTGACCCGAATATTATGTATTATAGCTCATTTCGAAGGTCTCGGCAAGTACTTGGGCGCTCATAGTTTGAATTTCCCCGCCACACCGTCGTTAACGGCCAATAAACATTTAATTGTTAATGCGTCATAATTTTCAACTTCTTCGTTTTCAACCCGATCGCGACGAATAATAGCTCATTTTCAAGATCTCGAAATGCTGCTGCGTATTTGTATAAAACATTTTTTGCAGTGTAAATAGCAACGGAAATACAGCTGACAACGTATATCGACAGACTGTGTCGGACGAGCAACGGCTGAAAAGCTGTCAATCCTTGTAACTCTTTAATTATGGACCCGAATATTATGTATTATAGCTCATTTCGAAGGTCTCGGCAAGTACTTGGGCGCTCATAGTTTGAATTTCCCCGCCACACCGTCGTTAACGGCCAATAAACATTTAATTGTTAATGCGTCATAATTTTCAACTTCTTCGTTTTCAACCCGATCGCGACGAGTAATAGCGCATTTTCAAGATCTCGAAATGCTGCTGCGTATTTGTGTAAAACATTTTTTGCAGTGTAAATAGCCACGGAAATACAGCTGACAACGTATATCGGCAGACTGCGTCGGACGAGCAACGGCAGAAAAGCTGTCAATCGTTGTAACTCTTTAATTATTGACCCGAATATTATGTATTATAGCTCATTTCGAAGGTCTCGGCAAGTACTTGGGCGCTCATAGTTTGAATTTCCCCGCCACACCGTCGTTAACGGCCAATAAACATTTAATTGTTAATGCGTCATAATTTTCAACTTCTTTGTTTTCAACCCGATCGCGACGAATAATAGCTCATTTTCAAGATCTCGAAATGCTGCTGCGTATTTGTATAAGACATTTTTTTGCAGTGTAAATAGCAACGGAAATACAGCTGACAACGTATATCGGCAGACTGCGTCGGACGAGCAACGGCTGAAAAGCTGTCAATCCTTGTAACTCTTTAATTATTGACCCGAATATTATGTATTATAGCTCATTTCGAAGGTCTCGGCAAGTACTTGGGCGCTCATAGTTTGAATTTCCCCGCCACACCGTCGTTAACGGCCAATAAACATTTAATTGTTAATGCGTCATAATTTTCAACTTCTTCGTTTTCAACCCGATCGCGACGAATAATAGCTCATTTTCAAGATCTCGAAATGCTGCTGCGTATTTGTATAAGACATTTTTTTGCAGTGTAAATAGCAACGGAAATACAGCTGACAACGTATATCGGCAGACTGCGTCGGACGAGCAACGGCTGAAAAGCTGTCAATCCTTGTAACTCTTTAATTATTGACCCGAATATTATGTATTATAGCTCATTTCGAAGGTCTCGGCAAGTACTTGGGCGCTCATAGTTTGAATTTCCCCGCCACACCGTCGTTAACGGCCAATAAACATTTAATTGTTAATGCGTCATAATTTTCAACTTCTTCGTTTTCAACCCGATCGCGACGAGTAATAGCGCATTTTCAAGATCTCGAAATGCTGCTGCGTATTTGTATAAGACATTTTTTTGCAGTGTAAATAGCAACGGAAATACAGCTGACAACGTATATCGGCAGACTGCGTCGGACGAGCAACGGCTGAAAAGCTGTCAATCCTTGTAACTCTTTAATTATTGACCCGAATATTATGTATTATAGCTCATTTCGAAGGTCTCGGCAAGTACTTGGGCGCTCATAGTTTGAATTTCCCCGCCACACCGTCGTTAACGGCCAATAAACATTTAATTGTTAATGCGTCATAATTTTCAACTTCTTCGTTTTCAACCCGATCGCGACGAGTAATAGCGCATTTTCAAGATCTCGAAATGCTGCTGCGTATTTGTATAAAACATTTTTTTGCAGTGTAAATAGCAACGGAAATACAGCTTACAACGTATATCGGCAGACTGCGTCGGACGAGCAACGGCTGAAAAGCTGCCAATCCTTGTAACTCTTTAATTATTGACCCGAATATTATGTATTATAGCTCATTTCGAAGGTCTCGGCAAGTACTTGGGCGCTCATAGTTTGAATTTCCCCGCCACACCGTCGTTAACGGCCAATAAACATTTAATTGTTAATGCTTCATAATTTTCAACTTCTTCGTTTTCAACCCGATCGCGACGAATAATAGCTCATTTTCAAGATCCCGAAATGCTGCTGCGTATTTGTATAAAACATTTTCTTGCAGTGTAAATAGCCACGGAAATACAGCTGACAACGTATATCGGCAGACTGCGTCGGACGAGCAACGGCTGAAAAGCTGTCAATCCATGTAACTATTTAATTATTGACCCTAATATTATCTATTATAGCTCATTTCGAAGGTCTCGGCAAGTACTTGGGCGCTCATAGTTTGAATTTCCCCGCCACACCGTCGTTAACGGCCAATAAACATTTAATTGTTAATGCGTCATAATTTTCAACTTCTTCGTTTTCAACCCGATCGCGACGAGTAATAGCGCATTTTCAAGATCTCGAAATGCTGCTGCGTATTTGTATAAGACATTTTTTTGCAGTGTAAATAGCAACGGAAATACAGCTGACAACGTATATCGGCAGACTGCGTCGGACGAGCAACGGCTGAAAAGCTGTCAATCCTTGTAACTCTTTAATTATTGACCCGAATATTATGTATTATAGCTCATTTCGAAGGTCTCGGCAAGTACTTGGGCGCTCATAGTTTGAATTTCCCCGCCACACCGTCGTTAACGGCCAATAAACATTTAATTGTTAATGCGTCATAATTTTCAACTTCTTCGTTTTCAACCCGATCGCGACGAGTAATAGCGCATTTTCAAGATCTCGAAATGCTGCTGCGTATTTGTATAAAACATTTTTTTGCAGTGTAAATAGCAACGGAAATACAGCTTACAACGTATATCGGCAGACTGCGTCGGACGAGCAACGGCTGAAAAGCTGCCAATCCTTGTAACTCTTTAATTATTGACCCGAATATTATGTATTATAGCTCATTTCGAAGGTCTCGGCAAGTACTTGGGCGCTCATAGTTTGAATTTCCCCGCCACACCGTCGTTAACGGCCAATAAACATTTAATTGTTAATGCTTCATAATTTTCAACTTCTTCGTTTTCAACCCGATCGCGACGAATAATAGCTCATTTTCAAGATCCCGAAATGCTGCTGCGTATTTGTATAAAACATTTTCTTGCAGTGTAAATAGCCACGGAAATACAGCTGACAACGTATATCGGCAGACTGCGTCGGACGAGCAACGGCTGAAAAGCTGTCAATCCATGTAACTATTTAATTATTGACCCTAATATTATCTATTATAGCTCATTTCGAAGGTCTCGGCAAGTACTTGGGCGCTCATAGTTTGAATTTCCCCGCCACACCGTCGTTAACGGCCAATAAACATTTAATTGTTAATGCGTCATAATATTCAACTTCTTCGTTTTCAACCCGATCGCGACGAATAATAGCTCATTTTCAAGATCTCGAAATGCTGCTGCGTATTTGTGTAAAACATTTTTTTGCAGTGTAAATAGCCACGGAAATACAGCTGACAACGTATATCGGCAGACTGCGTCGGACGAGCAACGGCAGAAAAGCTGTCAATCGTTGTAACTCTTTAATTATTGACCCGAATATTATGTATTATAGCTCATTTCGAAGGTCTCGGCAAGTACTTGGGCGCTCATAGTTTGAATTTCCCCGCCACACCGTCGTTAACGGCCAATAAACATTTAATTGTTAATGCTTCATAATTTTCAACTTCTTCGTTTTCAACCCAATCGCGACGAATAATAGCTCATTTTCAAGATCCCGAAATGCTGCTGCGTATTTGTATTAAACATTTTCTTGCAGTGTAAATAGCAACGGAAATACAGCTGACAACGTATATCGGCAGACTGCGTCGGACGAGCAACGGCAGAAAAGCTGTCAATCGTTGTAACTCTTTAATTATTGCCCCGAATATTATGTATTATAGCTCATTTCGAAGGTCTCGGCAAGTACTTGGGCGCTCATAGTTTGAATTTCCCCGCCACACCGTCGTTAACGGCCAATAAACATTTAATTGTTAATGCGTCATAATATTCAACTTCTTCGTTTTCAACCCGATCGCGACGAATAACAGCTCATTTTCAAGATCCCGAAATGCTGCTGCGTATTTGTATAAAACATTTTTTTGCAGTGTAAATTGCCACGGAAATACAGCTGACAACGTATATCGGCAGACTGCGTCGGACGAGCAACGGCAGAAAAGCTGTCAATCGTTGTAACTCTTTAATTATTGACCCGAATATTATGTATTATAGCTCATTTCGAAGGTCTCGGCAAGTACTTGGGCGCTCATAGTTTGAATTTCCCCGCCACACCGTCGTTACCGGCCAATAAACATTTAATTGTTAATGCGTCATAAGTTTCAACTTCTTCGTTTTCAACCCGATCGCGACGAATAATAGCTCATTTTCAAGATCTCGAAATGCTGCTGCGTATTTGTATAAGACATTTTTTTGCAGTGTAAATAGCAACGGAAATACAGCTGACAACGTATATCGGCAGACTGCGTCGGACGAGCAACGGCTGAAAAGCTGTCAATCCTTGTAACTCTTTAATTATTGACCCGAATATTATGTATTATAGCTCATTTCGAAGGTCTCGGCAAGTACTTGGGCGCTCATAGTTTGAATTTCCCCGCCACACCGTCGTTAACGGCCAATAAACATTTAATTGTTAATGCGTCATAATTTTCAACTTCTTCGTTTTCAACCCGATCGCGACGAATAATAGCTCATTTTCAAGATCTCGAAATGCTGCTGCGTATTTGTATAAGACATTTTTTTGCAGTGTAAATAGCAACGGAAATACAGCTGACAACGTATATCGGCAGACTGCGTCGGACGAGCAACGGCTGAAAAGCTGTCAATCCTTGTAACTCTTTAATTATTGACCCGAATATTATGTATTATAGCTCATTTCGAAGGTCTCGGCAAGTACTTGGGCGCTCATAGTTTGAATTTCCCCGCCACACCGTCGTTAACGGCCAATAAACATTTAATTGTTAATGCGTCATAATTTTCAACTTCTTCGTTTTCAACCCGATCGCGACGAATAATAGCTCATTTTCAAGATCCCGAAATGCTGCTGCGTATTTGTATTAAACATTTTCTTGCAGTGTAAATAGCAACGGAAATACAGCTGACAACGTATATCGGCAGACTGCGTCGGACGAGCAACGGCAGAAAAGCTGTCAATCGTTGTAACTCTTTAATTATTGACCCGAATATTATGTATTATAGCTCATTTCGAAGGTCTCGGCAAGTACTTGGGCGCTCATAGTTTGAATTTCCCCGCCACACCGTCGTTAACGGCCAATAAACATTTAATTGTTAATGCGTCATAATTTTCAACTTCTTCGTTTTCAACCCGATCGCGACGAGTAATAGCGCATTTTCAAGATCTCGAAATGCTGCTGCGTATTTGTATAAGACATTTTTTTGCAGTGTAAATAGCAACGGAAATACAGCTGACAACGTATATCGGCAGACTGCGTCGGACGAGCAACGGCTGAAAAGCTGTCAATCCTTGTAACTCTTTAATTATTGACCCGAATATTATGTATTATAGCTCATTTCGAAGGTCTCGGCAAGTACTTGGGCGCTCATAGTTTGAATTTCCCCGCCACACCGTCGTTAACGGCCAATAAACATTTAATTGTTAATGCGTCATAATTTTCAACTTCTTCGTTTTCAACCCGATCGCGACGAGTAATAGCGCATTTTCAAGATCTCGAAATGCTGCTGCGTATTTGTATAAAACATTTTTTTGCAGTGTAAATAGCAACGGAAATACAGCTTACAACGTATATCGGCAGACTGCGTCGGACGAGCAACGGCTGAAAAGCTGCCAATCCTTGTAACTCTTTAATTATTGACCCGAATATTATGTATTATAGCTCATTTCGAAGGTCTCGGCAAGTACTTGGGCGCTCATAGTTTGAATTTCCCCGCCACACCGTCGTTAACGGCCAATAAACATTTAATTGTTAATGCTTCATAATTTTCAACTTCTTCGTTTTCAACCCGATCGCGACGAATAATAGCTCATTTTCAAGATCCCGAAATGCTGCTGCGTATTTGTATAAAACATTTTCTTGCAGTGTAAATAGCCACGGAAATACAGCTGACAACGTATATCGGCAGACTGCGTCGGACGAGCAACGGCTGAAAAGCTGTCAATCCATGTAACTATTTAATTATTGACCCTAATATTATCTATTATAGCTCATTTCGAAGGTCTCGGCAAGTACTTGGGCGCTCATAGTTTGAATTTCCCCGCCACACCGTCGTTAACGGCCAATAAACATTTAATTGTTAATGCGTCATAATATTCAACTTCTTCGTTTTCAACCCGATCGCGACGAATAATAGCTCATTTTCAAGATCTCGAAATGCTGCTGCGTATTTGTGTAAAACATTTTTTTGCAGTGTAAATAGCCACGGAAATACAGCTGACAACGTATATCGGCAGACTGCGTCGGACGAGCAACGGCAGAAAAGCTGTCAATCGTTGTAACTCTTTAATTATTGACCCGAATATTATGTATTATAGCTCATTTCGAAGGTCTCGGCAAGTACTTGGGCGCTCATAGTTTGAATTTCCCCGCCACACCGTCGTTAACGGCCAATAAACATTTAATTGTTAATGCTTCATAATTTTCAACTTATTCGTTTTCAACCCAATCGCGACGAATAATAGCTCATTTTCAAGATCCCGAAATGCTGCTGCGTATTTGTATTAAACATTTTCTTGCAGTGTAAATAGCAACGGAAATACAGCTGACAACGTATATCGGCAGACTGCGTCGGACGAGCAACGGCAGAAAAGCTGTCAATCGTTGTAACTCTTTAATTATTGACCCGAATATTATGTATTATAGCTCATTTCGAAGGTCTCGGCAAGTACTTGGGCGCTAATAGTTTGAATTTCCCCGCCACACCGTCGTTAACGGCCAATAAACATTTAATTGTTAATGCGTCATAATATTCAACTTCTTCGTTTTCAACCCGATCGCGACGAATAACAGCTCATTTTCAAGATCCCGAAATGCTGCTGCGTATTTGTATAAAACATTTTTTTGCAGTGTAAATTGCCACGGAAATACAGCTGACAACGTATATCGGCAGACTGCGTCGGACGAGCAACGGCAGAAAAGCTGTCAATCGTTGTAACTCTTTAATTATTGACCCGAATATTATGTATTATAGCTCATTTCGAAGGTCTCGGCAAGTACTTGGGCGCTCATAGTTTGAATTTCCCCGCCACACCGTCGTTACCGGCCAATAAACATTTAATTGTTAATGCGTCATAAGTTTCAACTTCTTCGTTTTCAACCCGATCGCGACGAATAATAGCTCATTTTCAAGATCTCGAAATGCTGCTGCGTATTTGTATAAGACATTTTTTTGCAGTGTAAATAGCAACGGAAATACAGCTGACAACGTATATCGGCAGACTGCGTCGGACGAGCAACGGCTGAAAAGCTGTCAATCCTTGTAACTCTTTAATTATTGACCCGAATATTATGTATTATAGCTCATTTCGAAGGTCTCGGCAAGTACTTGGGCGCTCATAGTTTGAATTTCCCCGCCACACCGTCGTTAACGGCCAATAAACATTTAATTGTTAATGCGTCATAATTTTCAACTTCTTCGTTTTCAACCCGATCGCGACGAATAATAGCTCATTTTCAAGATCTCGAAATGCTGCTGCGTATTTGTATAAGACATTTTTTTGCAGTGTAAATAGCAACGGAAATACAGCTGACAACGTATATCGGCAGACTGCGTCGGACGAGCAACGGCTGAAAAGCTGTCAATCCTTGTAACTCTTTAATTATTGACCCGAATATTATGTATTATAGCTCATTTCGAAGGTCTCGGCAAGTACTTGGGCGCTCATAGTTTGAATTTCCCCGCCACACCGTCGTTAACGGCCAATAAACATTTAATTGTTAATGCGTCATAATTTTCAACTTCTTCGTTTTCAACCCGATCGCGACGAATAATAGCTCATTTTCAAGATCCCGAAATGCTGCTGCGTATTTGTATTAAACATTTTCTTGCAGTGTAAATAGCAACGGAAATACAGCTGACAACGTATATCGGCAGACTGCGTCGGACGAGCAACGGCAGAAAAGCTGTCAATCGTTGTAACTCTTTAATTATTGACCCGAATATTATGTATTATAGCTCATTTCGAAGGTCTCGGCAAGTACTTGGGCGCTCATAGTTTGAATTTCCCCGCCACACCGTCGTTAACGGCCAATAAACATTTAATTGTTAATGCGTCATAATTTTCAACTTCTTCGTTTTCAACCCGATCGCGACGAGTAATAGCGCATTTTCAAGATCTCGAAATGCTGCTGCGTATTTGTATAAGACATTTTTTTGCAGTGTAAATAGCAACGGAAATACAGCTGACAACGTATATCGGCAGACTGCGTCGGACGAGCAACGGCTGAAAAGCTGTCAATCCTTGTAACTCTTTAATTATTGACCCGAATATTATGTATTATAGCTCATTTCGAAGGTCTCGGCAAGTACTTGGGCGCTCATAGTTTGAATTTCCCCGCCACACCGTCGTTAACGGCCAATAAACATTTAATTGTTAATGCGTCATAATTTTCAACTTCTTCGTTTTCAACCCGATCGCGACGAGTAATAGCGCATTTTCAAGATCTCGAAATGCTGCTGCGTATTTGTATAAAACATTTTTTTGCAGTGTAAATAGCAACGGAAATACAGCTTACAACGTATATCGGCAGACTGCGTCGGACGAGCAACGGCTGAAAAGCTGCCAATCCTTGTAACTCTTTAATTATTGACCCGAATATTATGTATTATAGCTCATTTCGAAGGTCTCGGCAAGTACTTGGGCGCTCATAGTTTGAATTTCCCCGCCACACCGTCGTTAACGGCCAATAAACATTTAATTGTTAATGCTTCATAATTTTCAACTTCTTCGTTTTCAACCCGATCGCGACGAATAATAGCTCATTTTCAAGATCCCGAAATGCTGCTGCGTATTTGTATAAAACATTTTCTTGCAGTGTAAATAGCCACGGAAATACAGCTGACAACGTATATCGGCAGACTGCGTCGGACGAGCAACGGCTGAAAAGCTGTCAATCCATGTAACTATTTAATTATTGACCCTAATATTATCTATTATAGCTCATTTCGAAGGTCTCGGCAAGTACTTGGGCGCTCATAGTTTGAATTTCCCCGCCACACCGTCGTTAACGGCCAATAAACATTTAATTGTTAATGCGTCATAATATTCAACTTCTTCGTTTTCAACCCGATCGCGACGAATAATAGCTCATTTTCAAGATCTCGAAATGCTGCTGCGTATTTGTGTAAAACATTTTTTTGCAGTGTAAATAGCCACGGAAATACAGCTGACAACGTATATCGGCAGACTGCGTCGGACGAGCAACGGCAGAAAAGCTGTCAATCGTTGTAACTCTTTAATTATTGACCCGAATATTATGTATTATAGCTCATTTCGAAGGTCTCGGCAAGTACTTGGGCGCTCATAGTTTGAATTTCCCCGCCACACCGTCGTTAACGGCCAATAAACATTTAATTGTTAATGCTTCATAATTTTCAACTTATTCGTTTTCAACCCAATCGCGACGAATAATAGCTCATTTTCAAGATCCCGAAATGCTGCTGCGTATTTGTATTAAACATTTTCTTGCAGTGTAAATAGCAACGGAAATACAGCTGACAACGTATATCGGCAGACTGCGTCGGACGAGCAACGGCAGAAAAGCTGTCAATCGTTGTAACTCTTTAATTATTGACCCGAATATTATGTATTATAGCTCATTTCGAAGGTCTCGGCAAGTACTTGGGCGCTAATAGTTTGAATTTCCCCGCCACACCGTCGTTAACGGCCAATAAACATTTAATTGTTAATGCGTCATAATATTCAACTTCTTCGTTTTCAACCCGATCGCGACGAATAACAGCTCATTTTCAAGATCCCGAAATGCTGCTGCGTATTTGTATAAAACATTTTTTTGCAGTGTAAATTGCCACGGAAATACAGCTGACAACGTATATCGGCAGACTGCGTCGGACGAGCAACGGCAGAAAAGCTGTCAATCGTTGTAACTCTTTAATTATTGACCCGAATATTATGTATTATAGCTCATTTCGAAGGTCTCGGCAAGTACTTGGGCGCTCATAGTTTGAATTTCCCCGCCACACCGTCGTTACCGGCCAATAAACATTTAATTGTTAATGCGTCATAAGTTTCAACTTCTTCGTTTTCAACCCGATCGCGACGAATAATAGCTCATTTTCAAGATCTCGAAATGCTGCTGCGTATTTGTATAAGACATTTTTTTGCAGTGTAAATAGCAACGGAAATACAGCTGACAACGTATATCGGCAGACTGCGTCGGACGAGCAACGGCTGAAAAGCTGTCAATCCTTGTAACTCTTTAATTATTGACCCGAATATTATGTATTATAGCTCATTTCGAAGGTCTCGGCAAGTACTTGGGCGCTCATAGTTTGAATTTCCCCGCCACACCGTCGTTAACGGCCAATAAACATTTAATTGTTAATGCGTCATAATATTCAACTTCTTCGTTTTCAACCCGATCGCGACGAATAACAGCTCATTTTCAAGATCCCGAAATGCTGCTGCGTATTTGTATAAAACATTTTTTTGCAGTGTAAATTGCCACGGAAATACAGCTGACAACGTATATCGGCAGACTGCGTCGGACGAGCAACGGCAGAAAAGCTGTCAATCGTTGTAACTCTTTAATTATTGACCCGAATATTATGTATTATAGCTCATTTCGAAGGTCTCGGCAAGTACTTGGGCGCTCATAGTTTGAATTTCCCCGCCACACCGTCGTTAACGGCCAATAAACATTTAATTGTTAATGCTTCATAATTTTCAACTTCTTCGTTTTCAACCCGATCGCGACGAATAATAGCTCATTTTCAAGATCCCGAAATGCTGCTGCGTATTTGTATAAAACATTTTCTTGCAGTGTAAATAGCCACGGAAATACAGCTGACAACGTATATCGGCAGACTGCGTCGGACGAGCAACGGCTGAAAAGCTGTCAATCCATGTAACTATTTAATTATTGACCCTAATATTATCTATTATAGCTCATTTCGAAGGTCTCGGCAAGTACTTGGGCGCTCATAGTTTGAATTTCCCCGCCACACCGTCGTTAACGGCCAATAAACATTTAATTGTTAATGCGTCATAATATTCAACTTCTTCGTTTTCAACCCGATCGCGACGAATAATAGCTCATTTTCAAGATCTCGAAATGCTGCTGCGTATTTGTGTAAAACATTTTTTTGCAGTGTAAATAGCCACGGAAATACAGCTGACAACGTATATCGGCAGACTGCGTCGGACGAGCAACGGCAGAAAAGCTGTCAATCGTTGTAACTCTTTAATTATTGACCCGAATATTATGTATTATAGCTCATTTCGAAGGTCTCGGCAAGTACTTGGGCGCTCATAGTTTGAATTTCCCCGCCACACCGTCGTTAACGGCCAATAAACATTTAATTGTTAATGCTTCATAATTTTCAACTTATTCGTTTTCAACCCAATCGCGACGAATAATAGCTCATTTTCAAGATCCCGAAATGCTGCTGCGTATTTGTATTAAACATTTTCTTGCAGTGTAAATAGCAACGGAAATACAGCTGACAACGTATATCGGCAGACTGCGTCGGACGAGCAACGGCAGAAAAGCTGTCAATCGTTGTAACTCTTTAATTATTGACCCGAATATTATGTATTATAGCTCATTTCGAAGGTCTCGGCAAGTACTTGGGCGCTCATAGTTTGAATTTCCCCGCCACACCGTCGTTAACGGCCAATAAACATTTAATTGTTAATGCGTCATAATATTCAACTTCTTCGTTTTCAACCCGATCGCGACGAATAACAGCTCATTTTCAAGATCCCGAAATGCTGCTGCGTATTTGTATAAAACATTTTTTTGCAGTGTAAATTGCCACGGAAATACAGCTGACAACGTATATCGGCAGACTGCGTCGGACGAGCAACGGCAGAAAAGCTGTCAATCGTTGTAACTCTTTAATTATTGACCCGAATATTATGTATTATAGCTCATTTCGAAGGTCTCGGCAAGTACTTGGGCGCTCATAGTTTGAATTTCCCCGCCACACCGTCGTTACCGGCCAATAAACATTTAATTGTTAATGCGTCATAAGTTTCAACTTCTTCGTTTTCAACCCGATCGCGACGAATAATAGCTCATTTTCAAGATCTCGAAATGCTGCTGCGTATTTGTATAAGACATTTTTTTGCAGTGTAAATAGCAACGGAAATACAGCTGACAACGTATATCGGCAGACTGCGTCGGACGAGCAACGGCTGAAAAGCTGTCAATCCTTGTAACTCTTTAATTATTGACCCGAATATTATGTATTATAGCTCATTTCGAAGGTCTCGGCAAGTACTTGGGCGCTCATAGTTTGAATTTCCCCGCCACACCGTCGTTAACGGCCAATAAACATTTAATTGTTAATGCGTCATAATATTCAACTTCTTCGTTTTCAACCCGATCGCGACGAATAACAGCTCATTTTCAAGATCCCGAAATGCTGCTGCGTATTTGTATAAAACATTTTTTTGCAGTGTAAATTGCCACGGAAATACAGCTGACAACGTATATCGGCAGACTGCGTCGGACGAGCAACGGCAGAAAAGCTGTCAATCGTTGTAACTCTTTAATTATTGACCCGAATATTATGTATTATAGCTCATTTCGAAGGTCTCGGCAAGTACTTGGGCGCTCATAGTTTGAATTTCCCCGCCACACCGTCGTTACCGGCCAATAAACATTTAATTGTTAATGCGTCATAAGTTTCAACTTCTTCGTTTTCAACCCGATCGCGACGAATAATAGCTCATTTTCAAGATCTCGAAATGCTGCTGCGTATTTGTATAAGACATTTTTTTGCAGTGTAAATAGCAACGGAAATACAGCTGACAACGTATATCGGCAGACTGCGTCGGACGAGCAACGGCTGAAAAGCTGTCAATCCTTGTAACTCTTTAATTATTGACCCGAATATTATGTATTATAGCTCATTTCGAAGGTCTCGGCAAGTACTTGGGCGCTCATAGTTTGAATTTCCCCGCCACACCGTCGTTAACGGCCAATAAACATTTAATTCTTAATGCTTCATAATTTTCAACTTCTTCGTTTTCAACCCGATCGCGACGAATAATAGCTCATTTTCAAGATCCCGAAATGCTGCTGCGTATTTGTATAAAACATTTTCTTGCAGTGTAAATAGCCACGGAAATACAGCTGACAACGTATATCGGCAGACTGCGTCGGACGAGCAACGGCAGAAAAGCTGTCAATCGTTGTAACTCTTTAATTATTGACCCGAATATTATGTATTATAGCTCATTTCGAAGGTCTCGGCAAGTACTTGGGCGCTCATAGTTTGAATTTCCCCGCCACACCGTCGTTAACGGCCAATAAACATTTAATTGTTAATGCTTCATAATTTTCAACTTCTTCGTTTTCAACCCGATCGCGACGAATAATAGCTCATTTTCAAGATCCCGAAATGCTGCTGCGTATTTGTATTAAACATTTTCTTGCAGTGTAAATAGCAACGGAAATACAGCTGACAACGTATATCGGCAGACTGCGTCGGACGAGCAACGGCAGAAAAGCTGTCAATCGTTGTAACTCTTTAATTATTGACCCGAATATTATGTATTATAGCTCATTTCGAAGGTCTCGGCAAGTACTTGGGCGCTCATAATTTGAATTTCCCCGCCACACCGTCGTTAACGGCCAATAAACATTTAATTGTTAATGCGTCATAATATTCAACTTCTTCGTTTTCAACCCGATCGCGACGAATAACAGCTCATTTTCAAGATCCCGAAATGCTGCTGCGTATTTGTATAAAACATTTTTTTGCAGTGTAAATTGCCACGGAAATACAGCTGACAACGTATATCGGCAGACTGCGTCGGACGAGCAACGGCAGAAAAGCTGTCAATCGTTGTAACTCTTTAATTATTGACCCGAATATTATGTATTATAGCTCATTTCGAAGGTCTCGGCAAGTACTTGGGCGCTCATAGCTTGAATTTCCCCGCCACACCGTCGTTACCGGCCAATAAACATTTAATTGTTAATGCGTCATAAGTTTCAACTTCTTCGTTTTCAACCCGATCGCGACGAATAATAGCTCATTTTCAAGATCTCGAAATGCTGCTGCGTATTTGTATAAGACATTTTTTTGCAGTGTAAATAGCAACGGAAATACAGCTGACAACGTATATCGGCAGACTGCGTCGGACGAGCAACGGCTGAAAAGCTGTCAATCCTTGTAACTCTTTAATTATTGACCCGAATATTATGTATTATAGCTCATTTCGAAGGTCTCGGCAAGTACTTGGGCGCTCATAGTTTGAATTTCCCCGCCACACCGTCGTTAACGGCCAATAAACATTTAATTGTTAATGCTTCATAATTTTCAACTTCTTCGTTTTCAACCCGATCGCGACGAATAATAGCTCATTTTCAAGATCCCGAAATGCTGCTGCGTATTTGTATAAAACATTTTCTTGCAGTGTAAATAGCCACGGAAATACAGCTGACAACGTATATCGGCAGACTGCGTCGGACGAGCAACGGCTGAAAAGCTGTCAATCCATGTAACTATTTAATTATTGACCCTAATATTATCTATTATAGCTCATTTCGAAGGTCTCGGCAAGTACTTGGGCGCTCATAGTTTGAATTTCCCCGCCACACCGTCGTTAACGGCCAATAAACATTTAATTGTTAATGCGTCATAAGATTCAACTTCTTCGTTTTCAACCCGATCGCGACGAATAATAGCTCATTTTCAAGATCTCGAAATGCTGCTGCGTATTTGTGTAAAACATTTTTTTGCAGTGTAAATAGCCACGGAAATACAGCTGACAACGTATATCGGCAGACTGCGTCGGACGAGCAACGGCAGAAAAGCTGTCAATCGTTGTAACTCTTTAATTATTGACCCGAATATTATGTATTATAGCTCATTTCGAAGGTCTCGGCAAGTACTTGGGCGCTCATAGTTTGAATTTCCCCGCCACACCGTCGTTAACGGCCAATAAACATTTAATTGTTAATGCTTCATAATTTTCAACTTCTTCGTTTTCAACCCGATCGCGACGAATAATAGCTCATTTTCAAGATCCCGAAATGCTGCTGCGTATTTGTATAAAACATTTTCTTGCAGTGTAAATAGCCACGGAAATACAGCTGACAACGTATATCGGCAGACTGCGTCGGACGAGCAACGGCTGAAAAGCTGTCAATCCATGTAACTATTTAATTATTGACCCTAATATTATCTATTATAGCTCATTTCGAAGGTCTCGGCAAGTACTTGGGCGCTCATAGTTTGAATTTCCCCGCCACACCGTCGTTAACGGCCAATAAACATTTAATTGTTAATGCGTCATAATATTCAACTTCTTCGTTTTCAACCCGATCGCGACGAATAATAGCTCATTTTCAAGATCTCGAAATGCTGCTGCGTATTTGTGTAAAACATTTTTTTGCAGTGTAAATAGCCACGGAAATACAGCTGACAACGTATATCGGCAGACTGCGTCGGACGAGCAACGGCAGAAAAGCTGTCAATCGTTGTAACTCTTTAATTATTGACCCGAATATTATGTATTATAGCTCATTTCGAAGGTCTCGGCAAGTACTTGGGCGCTCATAGTTTGAATTTCCCCGCCACACCGTCGTTAACGGCCAATAAACATTTAATTGTTAATGCTTCATAATTTTCAACTTCTTCGTTTTCAACCCGATCGCGACGAATAATAGCTCATTTTCAAGATCCCGAAATGCTGCTGCGTATTTGTATAAAACATTTTCTTGCAGTGTAAATAGCCACGGAAATACAGCTGACAACGTATATCGGCAGACTGCGTCGGACGAGCAACGGCTGAAAAGCTGTCAATCCATGTAACTATTTAATTATTGACCCTAATATTATCTATTATAGCTCATTTCGAAGGTCTCGGCAAGTACTTGGGCGCTCATAGTTTGAATTTCCCCGCCACACCGTCGTTAACGGCCAATAAACATTTAATTGTTAATGCGTCATAATATTCAACTTCTTCGTTTTCAACCCGATCGCGACGAATAATAGCTCATTTTCAAGATCTCGAAATGCTGCTGCGTATTTGTGTAAAACATTTTTTTGCAGTGTAAATAGCCACGGAAATACAGCTGACAACGTATATCGGCAGACTGCGTCGGACGAGCAACCGCAGAAAAGCTGTCAATCGTTGTAACTCTTTAATTATTGACCCGAATATTATGTATTATAGCTCATTTCGAAGGTCTCGGCAAGTACTTGGGCGCTCATAGTTTGAATTTCCCCGCCACACCGTCGTTAACGGCCAATAAACATTTAATTGTTAATGCTTCATAATTTTCAACTTATTCGTTTTCAACCCAATCGCGACGAATAATAGCTCATTTTCAAGATCCCGAAATGCTGCTGCGTATTTGTATTAAACATTTTCTTGCAGTGTAAATAGCAACGGAAATACAGCTGACAACGTATATCGGCAGACTGCGTCGGACGAGCAACGGCAGAAAAGCTGTCAATCGTTGTAACTCTTTAATTATTGACCCGAATATTATGTATTATAGCTCATTTCGAAGGTCTCGGCAAGTACTTGGGCGCTCATAGTTTGAATTTCCCCGCCACACCGTCGTTAACGGCCAATAAACATTTAATTGTTAATGCGTCATAATATTCAACTTCTTCGTTTTCAACCCGATCGCGACGAATAACAGCTCATTTTCAAGATCCCGAAATGCTGCTGCGTATTTGTATAAAACATTTTTTTGCAGTGTAAATTGCCACGGAAATACAGCTGACAACGTATATCGGCAGACTGCGTCGGACGAGCAACGGCAGAAAAGCTGTCAATCGTTGTAACTCTTTAATTATTGACCCGAATATTATGTATTATAGCTCATTTCGAAGGTCTCGGCAAGTACTTGGGCGCTCATAGTTTGAATTTCCCCGCCACACCGTCGTTACCGGCCAATAAACATTTAATTGTTAATGCGTCATAAGTTTCAACTTCTTCGTTTTCAACCCGATCGCGACGAATAATAGCTCATTTTCAAGATCTCGAAATGCTGCTGCGTATTTGTATAAGACATTTTTTTGCAGTGTAAATAGCAACGGAAATACAGCTGACAACGTATATCGGCAGACTGCGTCGGACGAGCAACGGCTGAAAAGCTGTCAATCCTTGTAACTCTTTAATTATTGACCCGAATATTATGTATTATAGCTCATTTCGAAGGTCTCGGCAAGTACTTGGGCGCTCATAGTTTGAATTTCCCCGCCACACCGTCGTTAACGGCCAATAAACATTTAATTGTTAATGCTTCATAATTTTCAACTTCTTCGTTTTCAACCCGATCGCGACGAATAATAGCTCATTTTCAAGATCCCGAAATGCTGCTGCGTATTTGTATAAAACATTTTCTTGCAGTGTAAATAGCCACGGAAATACAGCTGACAACGTATATCGGCAGACTGCGTCGGACGAGCAACGGCTGAAAAGCTGTCAATCCATGTATCTATTTAATTATTGACCCTAATATTATCTATTATAGCTCATTTCGAAGGTCTCGGCAAGTACTTGGGCGCTCATAGTTTGAATTTCCCCGCCACACCGTCGTTAACGGCCAATAAACATTTAATTGTTAATGCTTCATAATTTTCAACTTCTTCGTTTTCAACCCGATCGCGACGAATAATAGCTCATTTTCAAGATCCCGAAATGCTGCTGCGTATTTGTATTAAACATTTTCTTGCAGTGTAAATAGCAACGGAAATACAGCTGACAACGTATATCGGCAGACTGCGTCGGACGAGCAACGGCAGAAAAGCTGTCAATCGTTGTAACTCTTTAATTATTGACCCGAATATTATGTATTATAGCTCATTTCGAAGGTCTCGGCAAGTACTTGGGCGCTCATAGCTTGAATTTCCCCGCCACACCGTCGTTACCGGCCAATAAACATTTAATTGTTAATGCGTCATAAGTTTCAACTTCTTCGTTTTCAACCCGATCGCGACGAATAATAGCTCATTTTCAAGATCTCGAAATGCTGCTGCGTATTTGTATAAGACATTTTTTTGCAGTGTAAATAGCAACGGAAATACAGCTGACAACGTATATCGGCAGACTGCGTCGGACGAGCAACGGCTGAAAAGCTGTCAATCCTTGTAACTCTTTAATTATTGACCCGAATATTATGTATTATAGCTCATTTCGAAGGTCTCGGCAAGTACTTGGGCGCTCATAGTTTGAATTTCCCCGCCACACCGTCGTTAACGGCCAATAAACATTTAATTGTTAATGCTTCATAATTTTCAACTTCTTCGTTTTCAACCCGATCGCGACGAATAATAGCTCATTTTCAAGATCCCGAAATGCTGCTGCGTATTTGTATAAAACATTTTCTTGCAGTGTAAATAGCCACGGAAATACAGCTGACAACGTATATCGGCAGACTGCGTCGGACGAGCAACGGCTGAAAAGCTGTCAATCCATGTAACTATTTAATTATTGACCCTAATATTATCTATTATAGCTCATTTCGAAGGTCTCGGCAAGTACTTGGGCGCTCATAGTTTGAATTTCCCCGCCACACCGTCGTTAACGGCCAATAAACATTTAATTGTTAATGCGTCATAAGATTCAACTTCTTCGTTTTCAACCCGATCGCGACGAATAATAGCTCATTTTCAAGATCTCGAAATGCTGCTGCGTATTTGTGTAAAACATTTTTTTGCAGTGTAAATAGCCACGGAAATACAGCTGACAACGTATATCGGCAGACTGCGTCGGACGAGCAACGGCAGAAAAGCTGTCAATCGTTGTAACTCTTTAATTATTGACCCGAATATTATGTATTATAGCTCATTTCGAAGGTCTCGGCAAGTACTTGGGCGCTCATAGTTTGAATTTCCCCGCCACACCGTCGTTAACGGCCAATAAACATTTAATTGTTAATGCTTCATAATTTTCAACTTCTTCGTTTTCAACCCGATCGCGACGAATAATAGCTCATTTCAAGATCCCGAAATGCTGCTGCGTATTTGTATAAAACATTTTCTTGCAGTGTAAATAGCCACGGAAATACAGCTGACAACGTATATCGGCAGACTGCGTCGGACGAGCAACGGCTGAAAAGCTGTCAATCCATGTAACTATTTAATTATTGACCCTAATATTATCTATTATAGCTCATTTCGAAGGTCTCGGCAAGTACTTGGGCGCTCATAGTTTGAATTTCCCCGCCACACCGTCGTTAACGGCCAATAAACATTTAATTGTTAATGCGTCATAATATTCAACTTCTTCGTTTTCAACCCGATCGCGACGAATAATAGCTCATTTTCAAGATCTCGAAATGCTGCTGCGTATTTGTGTAAAACATTTTTTTGCAGTGTAAATAGCCACGGAAATACAGCTGACAACGTATATCGGCAGACTGCGTCGGACGAGCAACGGCAGAAAAGCTGTCAATCGTTGTAACTCTTTAATTATTGACCCGAATATTATGTATTATAGCTCATTTCGAAGGTCTCGTCAAGTACTTGGGCGCTCATAGTTTGAATTTCCCCGCCACACCGTCGTTAACGGCCAATAAACATTTAATTGTTAATGCTTCATAATTTTCAACTTCTTCGTTTTCAACCCGATCGCGACGAATAATAGCTCATTTTCAAGATCCCGAAATGCTGCTGCGTATTTGTATTAAACATTTTCTTGCAGTGTAAATAGCAACGGAAATACAGCTGACAACGTATATCGGCAGACTGCGTCGGACGAGCAACGGCAGAAAAGCTGTCAATCGTTGTAACTCTTTAATTATTGACCCGAATATTATGTATTATAGCTCATTTCGAAGGTCTCGGCAAGTACTTGGGCGCTCATAATTTGAATTTCCCCGCCACACCGTCGTTAACGGCCAATAAACATTTAATTGTTAATGCGTCATAATATTCAACTTCTTCGTTTTCAACCCGATCGCGACGAATAACAGCTCATTTTCAAGATCCCGAAATGCTGCTGCGTATTTGTATAAAACATTTTTTTGCAGTGTAAATTGCCACGGAAATACAGCTGACAACGTATATCGGCAGACTGCGTCGGACGAGCAACGGCAGAAAAGCTGTCAATCGTTGTAACTCTTTAATTATTGACCCGAATATTATGTATTATAGCTCATTTCGAAGGTCTCGGCAAGTACTTGGGCGCTCATAGCTTGAATTTCCCCGCCACACCGTCGTTACCGGCCAATAAACATTTAATTGTTAATGCGTCATAAGTTTCAACTTCTTCGTTTTCAACCCGATCGCGACGAATAATAGCTCATTTTCAAGATCTCGAAATGCTGCTGCGTATTTGTATAAGACATTTTTTTGCAGTGTAAATAGCAACGGAAATACAGCTGACAACGTATATCGGCAGACTGCGTCGGACGAGCAACGGCTGAAAAGCTGTCAATCCTTGTAACTCTTTAATTATTGACCCGAATATTATGTATTATAGCTCATTTCGAAGGTCTCGGCAAGTACTTGGGCGCTCATAGTTTGAATTTCCCCGCCACACCGTCGTTAACGGCCAATAAACATTTAATTGTTAATGCTTCATAATTTTCAACTTCTTCGTTTTCAACCCGATCGCGACGAATAATAGCTCATTTTCAAGATCCCGAAATGCTGCTGCGTATTTGTATAAGACATTTTTTTGCAGTGTAAATAGCAACGGAAATACAGCTGACAACGTATATCGGCAGACTGCGTCGGACGAGCAACGGCTGAAAAGCTGTCAATCCTTGTAACTCTTTAATTATTGACCCGAATATTATGTATTATAGCTCATTTCGAAGGTCTCGGCAAGTACTTGGGCGCTCATAGTTTGAATTTCCCCGCCACACCGTCGTTAACGGCCAATAAACATTTAATTGTTAATGCTTCATAATTTTCAACTTCTTCGTTTTCAACCCGATCGCGACGAATAATAGCTCATTTTCAAGATCCCGAAATGCTGCTGCGTATTTGTATAAAACATTTTCTTGCAGTGTAAATAGCCACGGAAATACAGCTGACAACGTATATCGGCAGACTGCGTCGGACGAGCAACGGCTGAAAAGCTGTCAATCCATGTAACTATTTAATTATTGACCCTAATATTATCTATTATAGCTCATTTCGAAGGTCTCGGCAAGTACTTGGGCGCTCATAGTTTGAATTTCCCCGCCACACCGTCGTTAACGGCCAATAAACATTTAATTGTTAATGCGTCATAATATTCAACTTCTTCGTTTTCAACCCGATCGCGACGAATAATAGCTCATTTTCAAGATCTCGAAATGCTGCTGCGTATTTGTGTAAAACATTTTTTTGCAGTGTAAATAGCCACGGAAATACAGCTTACAACGTATATCGGCAGACTGCGTCGGACGAGCAACGGCTGAAAAGCTGCCAATCCTTGTAACTCTTTAATTATTGACCCGAATATTATGTATTATAGCTCATTTCGAAGGTCTCGGCAAGTACTTGGGCGCTCATAGTTTGAATTTCCCCGCCACACCGTCGTTAACGGCCAATAAACATTTAATTGTTAATGCTTCATAATTTTCAACTTCTTCGTTTTCAACCCGATCGCGACGAATAATAGCTCATTTTCAAGATCCCGAAATGCTGCTGCGTATTTGTATAAAACATTTTCTTGCAGTGTAAATAGCCACGGAAATACAGCTGACAACGTATATCGGCAGACTGCGTCGGACGAGCAACGGCTGAAAAGCTGTCAATCCTTGTAACTCTTTAATTATTGACCCGAATATTATGTATTATAGCTCATTTCGAAGGTCTCGGCAAGTACTTGGGCGCTCATAGTTTGAATTTCCCCGCCACACCGTCGTTAACGGCCAATAAACATTTAATTGTTAATGCTTCATAATTTTCAACTTCTTCGTTTTCAACCCGATCGCGACGAATAATAGCTCATTTTCAAGATCTCGAAATGCTGCTGCGTATTTGTATAAAACATTTTTTTGCAGTGTAAATAGCAACGGAAATACAGCTGACAACGTATATCGGCAGACTGCGTCGGACGAGCAACGGCTGAAAAGCTGTCAATCCTTGTAACTCTTTAATTATTGACCTGAATATTATGTATTATAGCTCATTTCGAAGGTCTCGGCAAGTACTTGGGCGCTCATAGTTTGAATTTCCCCGCCACACCGTCGTTAACGGCCAATAAACATTTAATTGTTAATGCTTCATAATTTTCAACTTCTTCGTTTTCAACCCGATCGCGACGAATAATAGCTCATTTTCAAGATCTCGAAATGGTGCTGCGTATTTGTATAAAACATTTTTTTGCAGTGTAAATAGCAACGGAAATACAGCTGACAACGTATATCGGCAGACTGCGTCGGACGAGCAACGGCTGAAAAGCTGTCAATCCTTGTAACTCTTTAATTATTGACCCGAATATTATGTATTATAGCTCATTTCGAAGGTCTCGGCAAGTACTTGGGCGCTCATAGTTTGAATTTCCCCGCCACACCGTCGTTAACGGCCAATAAACATTTAATTGTTAATGCTTCATAATTTTCAACTTCTTCGTTTTCAACCCGATCGCGACGAATAATAGCTCATTTTCAAGATCTCGAAATGCTGCTGCGTATTTGTATAAAACATTTTTTTGCAGTGTAAATAGCAACGGAAATACAGCTGACAACGTATATCGGCAGACTGCGTCGGACGAGCAACGGCTAAAAAGCTGTCAATCCTTGTAACTCTTTAATTATTGACCCGAATATTATGTATTATAGCTCATTTCGAAGGTCTCGGCAAGTACTTGGGCGCTCATAGTTTGAATTTCCCCGCCGCACCGTCGTTAACGGCCAATAAACATTTAATTGTTAATGCGTCATAATTTTCAACTTCTTCGTTTTCAACCCGATCGCGACGAGTAATAGCGCATTTTCAAGATCTCGAAATGCTGCTGCGTATTTGTGTAAAACATTTTTTGCAGTGTAAATAGCCACGGAAATACAGCTGACAACGTATATCGGCAGACTGCGTCGGACGAGCAACGGCTGAAAAGCTGTCAATCCTTGTAACTCTTTAATTATTGACCCGAATATTATGTATTATAGCTCATTTCGAAGGTCTCGGCAAGTACTTGGGCGCTCATAGTTTGAATTTCCCCGCCACACCGTCGTTAACGGCCACTAAACATTTAATTGTTAATGCGTCATAATTTTCAACTTCTTCGTTTTCAACCCGATCGCGACGAATAATAGCTCATTTTCAAGATGTCGAAATGCTGCTGCGTATTTGTATAAGACATTTTTTTGCAGTGTAAATAGCAACGGAAATACAGCTGACAACGTATATCGGCAGACTGCGTCGGACGAGCAACGGCAGAAAAGCTGTCAATCGTTGTAACTCTTTAATTATTGACCCGAATATTATGTATTATAGCTCATTTCGAAGGTCTCGGCAAGTACTTGGGCGCTCATAGTTTGAATTTCCCCGCCACACCGTCGTTAACGGCCAATAAACATTTAATTGTTAATGCGTCATAATTTTCAACTTCTTTGTTTTCAACCCGATCGCGACGAATAATAGCTCATTTTCAAGATCTCGAAATGCTGCTGCGTATTTGTATAAGACATTTTTTTGCAGTGTAAATAGCAACGGAAATACAGCTGACAACGTATATCGGCAGACTGCGTCGGACGAGCAACGGCTGAAAAGCTGTCAATCCTTGTAACTCTTTAATTATTGACCCGAATATTATGTATTATAGCTCATTTCGAAGGTCTCGGCAAGTACTTGGGCGCTCATAGTTTGAATTTCCCCGCCACACCGTCGTTAACGGCCACTAAACATTTAATTGTTAATGCGTCATAATTTTCAACTTCTTCGTTTTCAACCCGATCGCGACGAGTAATAGCGCATTTTCAAGATCTCGAAATGCTGCTGCGTATTTGTATAAAACATTTTTTTGCAGTGTAAATAGCAACGGAAATACAGCTGACAACGTATATCGGCAGACTGCGTCGGACGAGCAACGGCTGAAAAGCTGTCAATCCTTGTAACTCTTTAATTATTGACCTGAATATTATGTATTATAGCTCATTTCGAAGGTCTCGGCAAGTACTTGGGCGCTCATAGTTTGAATTTCCCCGCCACACCGTCGTTAACGGCCAATAAACATTTAATTGTTAATGCTTCATAATTTTCAACTTCTTCATTTTCAACCCGATCGCGACGAATAATAGCGCATTTACAAGATCTCGAAATGCTGCTGCGTATTTGTATAAAACATTTTTTTGCAGTGTAAATAGCAACGGAAATACAGCTGACAACGTATATCGGCAGACTGCGTCGGACGAGCAACGGCTGAAAAGCTGTCAATCCTTGTAACTCTTTAATTATTGACCCGAATATTATGTATTATAGCTCATTTCGAAGGTCTCGGCAAGTACTTGGTCGCTCATAGTTTGAATTTCCCCGCCACACCGTCGTTAACGGCCAATAAACATTTAATTGTTAATGCGTCATAATATTCAACTTCTTCGTTTTCAACCCGATCGCGACGAATAATAGCTCATTTTCAAGATCTCGAAATGCTGCTGCGTATTTGTGTAAAACATTTTTTTGCAGTGTAAATAGCCACGGAAATACAGCTTACAACGTATATCGGCAGACTGCGTCGGACGAGCAACGGCTGAAAAGCTGCCAATCCTTGTAACTCTTTAATTATTGACCCGAATATTATGTATTATAGCTCATTTCGAAGGTCTCGGCAAGTACTTGGGCGCTCATAGTTTGAATTTCCCCGCCACACCGTCGTTAACGGCCAATAAACATTTAATTGTTAATGCTTCATAATTTTCAACTTCTTCGTTTTCAACCCGATCGCGACGAATAATAGCTCATTTTCAAGATCCCGAAATGCTGCTGCGTATTTGTATAAAACATTTTCTTGCAGTGTAAATAGCCACGGAAATACAGCTGACAACGTATATCGGCAGACTGCGTCGGACGAGCAACGGCTGAAAAGCTGTCAATCCTTGTAACTCTTTAATTATTGACCCGAATATTATGTATTATAGCTCATTTCGAAGGTCTCGGCAAGTACTTGGGCGCTCATAGTTTGAATTTCCCCGCCACACCGTCGTTAACGGCCAATAAACATTTAATTGTTAATGCTTCATAATTTTCAACTTCTTCGTTTTCAACCCGATCGCGACGAATAATAGCTCATTTTCAAGATCTCGAAATGCTGCTGCGTATTTGTATAAAACATTTTTTTGCAGTGTAAATAGCAACGGAAATACAGCTGACAACGTATATCGGCAGACTGCGTCGGACGAGCAACGGCTGAAAAGCTGTCAATCCTTGTAACTCTTTAATTATTGACCTGAATATTATGTATTATAGCTCATTTCGAAGGTCTCGGCAAGTACTTGGGCGCTCATAGTTTGAATTTCCCCGCCACACCGTCGTTAACGGCCAATAAACATTTAATTGTTAATGCTTCATAATTTTCAACTTCTTCGTTTTCAACCCGATCGCGACGAATAATAGCTCATTTTCAAGATCTCGAAATGGTGCTGCGTATTTGTATAAAACATTTTTTTCCAGTGTAAATAGCAACGGAAATACAGCTGACAACGTATATCGGCAGACTGCGTCGGACGAGCAACGGCTGAAAAGCTGTCAATCCTTGTAACTCTTTAATTATTGACCCGAATATTATGTATTATAGCTCATTTCGAAGGTCTCGGCAAGTACTTGGGCGCTCATAGTTTGAATTTCCCCGCCACACCGTCGTTAACGGCCAATAAACATTTAATTGTTAATGCTTCATAATTTTCAACTTCTTCGTTTTCAACCCGATCGCGACGAATAATAGCTCATTTTCAAGATCTCGAAATGCTGCTGCGTATTTGTATAAAACATTTTTTTGCAGTGTAAATAGCAACGGAAATACAGCTGACAACGTATATCGGCAGACTGCGTCGGACGAGCAACGGCTGAAAAGCTGTCAATCCTTGTAACTCTTTAATTATTGACCCGAATATTATGTATTATAGCTCATTTCGAAGGTCTCGGCAAGTACTTGGGCGCTCATAGTTTGAATTTCCCCGCCGCACCGTCGTTAACGGCCAATAAACATTTAATTGTTAATGCGTCATAATTTTCAACTTCTTCGTTTTCAACCCGATCGCGACGAGTAATAGCGCATTTTCAAGATCTCGAAATGCTGCTGCGTATTTGTGTAAAACATTTTTTGCAGTGTAAATAGCCACGGAAATACAGCTGACAACGTATATCGGCAGACTGCGTCGGACGAGCAACGGCTGAAAAGCTGTCAATCCTTGTAACTCTTTAATTATTGACCCGAATATTATGTATTATAGCTCATTTCGAAGGTCTCGGCAAGTACTTGGGCGCTCATAGTTTGAATTTCCCCGCCACACCGTCGTTAACGGCCACTAAACATTTAATTGTTAATGCGTCATAATTTTCAACTTCTTCGTTTTCAACCCGATCGCGACGAATAATAGCTCATTTTCAAGATGTCGAAATGCTGCTGCGTATTTGTATAAGACATTTTTTTGCAGTGTAAATAGCAACGGAAATACAGCTGACAACGTATATCGGCAGACTGCGTCGGACGAGCAACGGCAGAAAAGCTGTCAATCGTTGTAACTCTTTAATTATTGACCCGAATATTATGTATTATAGCTCATTTCGAAGGTCTCGGCAAGTACTTGGGCGCTCATAGTTTGAATTTCCCCGCCACACCGTCGTTAACGGCCAATAAACATTTAATTGTTAATGCGTCATAATTTTCAACTTCTTTGTTTTCAACCCGATCGCGACGAATAATAGCTCATTTTCAAGATCTCGAAATGCTGCTGCGTATTTGTATAAGACATTTTTTTGCAGTGTAAATAGCAACGGAAATACAGCTGACAACGTATATCGGCAGACTGCGTCGGACGAGCAACGGCTGAAAAGCTGTCAATCCTTGTAACTCTTTAATTATTGACCCGAATATTATGTATTATAGCTCATTTCGAAGGTCTCGGCAAGTACTTGGGCGCTCATAGTTTGAATTTCCCCGCCACACCGTCGTTAACGGCCACTAAACATTTAATTGTTAATGCGTCATAATTTTCAACTTCTTCGTTTTCAACCCGATCGCGACGAGTAATAGCGCATTTTCAAGATCTCGAAATGCTGCTGCGTATTTGTATAAAACATTTTTTTGCAGTGTAAATAGCAACGGAAATACAGCTGACAACGTATATCGGCAGACTGCGTCGGACGAGCAACGGCTGAAAAGCTGTCAATCCTTGTAACTCTTTAATTATTGACCTGAATATTATGTATTATAGCTCATTTCGAAGGTCTCGGCAAGTACTTGGGCGCTCATAGTTTGAATTTCCCCGCCACACCGTCGTTAACGGCCAATAAACATTTAATTGTTAATGCTTCATAATTTTCAACTTCTTCATTTTCAACCCGATCGCGACGAATAATAGCGCATTTACAAGATCTCGAAATGCTGCTGCGTATTTGTATAAAACATTTTTTTGCAGTGTAAATAGCAACGGAAATACAGCTGACAACGTATATCGGCAGACTGCGTCGGACGAGCAACGGCTGAAAAGCTGTCAATCCTTGTAACTCTTTAATTATTGACCCGAATATTATGTATTATAGCTCATTTCGAAGGTCTCGGCAAGTACTTGGTCGCTCATAGTTTGAATTTCCCCGCCACACCGTCGTTAACGGCCAATAAACATTTAATTGTTAATGCGTCATAATATTCAACTTCTTCGTTTTCAACCCGATCGCGACGAATAATAGCTCATTTTCAAGATCTCGAAATGCTGCTGCGTATTTGTGTAAAACATTTTTTTGCAGTGTAAATAGCCACGGAAATACAGCTTACAACGTATATCGGCAGACTGCGTCGGACGAGCAACGGCTGAAAAGCTGCCAATCCTTGTAACTCTTTAATTATTGACCCGAATATTATGTATTATAGCTCATTTCGAAGGTCTCGGCAAGTACTTGGGCGCTCATAGTTTGAATTTCCCCGCCACACCGTCGTTAACGGCCAATAAACATTTAATTGTTAATGCTTCATAATTTTCAACTTCTTCGTTTTCAACCCGATCGCGACGAATAATAGCTCATTTTCAAGATCCCGAAATGCTGCTGCGTATTTGTATAAAACATTTTCTTGCAGTGTAAATAGCCACGGAAATACAGCTGACAACGTATATCGGCAGACTGCGTCGGACGAGCAACGGCTGAAAAGCTGTCAATCCTTGTAACTCTTTAATTATTGACCCGAATATTATGTATTATAGCTCATTTCGAAGGTCTCGGCAAGTACTTGGGCGCTCATAGTTTGAATTTCCCCGCCACACCGTCGTTAACGGCCAATAAACATTTAATTGTTAATGCTTCATAATTTTCAACTTCTTCGTTTTCAACCCGATCGCGACGAATAATAGCTCATTTTCAAGATCTCGAAATGCTGCTGCGTATTTGTATAAAACATTTTTTTGCAGTGTAAATAGCAACGGAAATACAGCTGACAACGTATATCGGCAGACTGCGTCGGACGAGCAACGGCTGAAAAGCTGTCAATCCTTGTAACTCTTTAATTATTGACCTGAATATTATGTATTATAGCTCATTTCGAAGGTCTCGGCAAGTACTTGGGCGCTCATAGTTTGAATTTCCCCGCCACACCGTCGTTAACGGCCAATAAACATTTAATTGTTAATGCTTCATAATTTTCAACTTCTTCGTTTTCAACCCGATCGCGACGAATAATAGCTCATTTTCAAGATCTCGAAATGGTGCTGCGTATTTGTATAAAACATTTTTTTCCAGTGTAAATAGCAACGGAAATACAGCTGACAACGTATATCGGCAGACTGCGTCGGACGAGCAACGGCTGAAAAGCTGTCAATCCTTGTAACTCTTTAATTATTGACCCGAATATTATGTATTATAGCTCATTTCGAAGGTCTCGGCAAGTACTTGGGCGCTCATAGTTTGAATTTCCCCGCCACACCGTCGTTAACGGCCAATAAACATTTAATTGTTAATGCTTCATAATTTTCAACTTCTTCGTTTTCAACCCGATCGCGACGAATAATAGCTCATTTTCAAGATCTCGAAATGCTGCTGCGTATTTGTATAAAACATTTTTTTGCAGTGTAAATAGCAACGGAAATACAGCTGACAACGTATATCGGCAGACTGCGTCGGACGAGCAACGGCTGAAAAGCTGTCAATCCTTGTAACTCTTTAATTATTGACCCGAATATTATGTATTATAGCTCATTTCGAAGGTCTCGGCAAGTACTTGGGCGCTCATAGTTTGAATTTCCCCGCCGCACCGTCGTTAACGGCCAATAAACATTTAATTGTTAATGCGTCATAATTTTCAACTTCTTCGTTTTCAACCCGATCGCGACGAGTAATAGCGCATTTTCAAGATCTCGAAATGCTGCTGCGTATTTGTGTAAAACATTTTTTGCAGTGTAAATAGCCACGGAAATACAGCTGACAACGTATATCGGCAGACTGCGTCGGACGAGCAACGGCTGAAAAGCTGTCAATCCTTGTAACTCTTTAATTATTGACCCGAATATTATGTATTATAGCTCATTTCGAAGGTCTCGGCAAGTACTTGGGCGCTCATAGTTTGAATTTCCCCGCCACACCGTCGTTAACGGCCACTAAACATTTAATTGTTAATGCGTCATAATTTTCAACTTCTTCGTTTTCAACCCGATCGCGACGAATAATAGCTCATTTTCAAGATGTCGAAATGCTGCTGCGTATTTGTATAAGACATTTTTTTGCAGTGTAAATAGCAACGGAAATACAGCTGACAACGTATATCGGCAGACTGCGTCGGACGAGCAACGGCAGAAAAGCTGTCAATCGTTGTAACTCTTTAATTATTGACCCGAATATTATGTATTATAGCTCATTTCGAAGGTCTCGGCAAGTACTTGGGCGCTCATAGTTTGAATTTCCCCGCCACACCGTCGTTAACGGCCAATAAACATTTAATTGTTAATGCGTCATAATTTTCAACTTCTTTGTTTTCAACCCGATCGCGACGAATAATAGCTCATTTTCAAGATCTCGAAATGCTGCTGCGTATTTGTATAAGACATTTTTTTGCAGTGTAAATAGCAACGGAAATACAGCTGACAACGTATATCGGCAGACTGCGTCGGACGAGCAACGGCTGAAAAGCTGTCAATCCTTGTAACTCTTTAATTATTGACCCGAATATTATGTATTATAGCTCATTTCGAAGGTCTCGGCAAGTACTTGGGCGCTCATAGTTTGAATTTCCCCGCCACACCGTCGTTAACGGCCACTAAACATTTAATTGTTAATGCGTCATAATTTTCAACTTCTTCGTTTTCAACCCGATCGCGACGAGTAATAGCGCATTTTCAAGATCTCGAAATGCTGCTGCGTATTTGTATAAAACATTTTTTTGCAGTGTAAATAGCAACGGAAATACAGCTGACAACGTATATCGGCAGACTGCGTCGGACGAGCAACGGCTGAAAAGCTGTCAATCCTTGTAACTCTTTAATTATTGACCTGAATATTATGTATTATAGCTCATTTCGAAGGTCTCGGCAAGTACTTGGGCGCTCATAGTTTGAATTTCCCCGCCACACCGTCGTTAACGGCCAATAAACATTTAATTGTTAATGCTTCATAATTTTCAACTTCTTCATTTTCAACCCGATCGCGACGAATAATAGCGCATTTACAAGATCTCGAAATGCTGCTGCGTATTTGTATAAAACATTTTTTTGCAGTGTAAATAGCAACGGAAATACAGCTGACAACGTATATCGGCAGACTGCGTCGGACGAGCAACGGCTGAAAAGCTGTCAATCCTTGTAACTCTTTAATTATTGACCCGAATATTATGTATTATAGCTCATTTCGAAGGTCTCGGCAAGTACTTGGGCGCTCATAGTTTGAATTTCCCCGCCACACCGTCGTTAACGGCCAATAAACATTTAATTGTTAATACGTCATAATATTCAACTTCTTCGTTTTCAACCCGATCGCGACGAATAACAGCTCATTTTCAAGATCCCGAAATGCTGCTGCGTATTTGTATAAAACATTTTTTTGCAGTGTAAATTGCCACGGAAATACAGCTGACAACGTATATCGGCAGACTGCGTCGGACGAGCAACGGCAGAAAAGCTGTCAATCGTTGTAACTCTTTAATTATTGACCCGAATATTATGTATTATAGCTCATTTCGAAGGTCTCGGCAAGTACTTGGGCGCTCATAGTTTGAATTTCCCCGCCACACCGTCGTTACCGGCCAATAAACATTTAATTGTTAATACGTCATAATATTCAACTTCTTCGTTTTCAACCCGATCGCGACGAATAACAGCTCATTTTCAAGATCCCGAAATGCTGCTGCGTATTTGTATAAAACATTTTTTTGCAGTGTAAATTGCCACGGAAATACAGCTGACAACGTATATCGGCAGACTGCGTCGGACGAGCAACGGCAGAAAAGCTGTCAATCGTTGTAACTCTTTAATTATTGACCCGAATATTATGTATTATAGCTCATTTCGAAGGTCTCGGCAAGTACTTGGGCGCTCATAGTTTGAATTTCCCCGCCACACCGTCGTTAACGGCCAATAAACATTTAATTGTTAATGCTTCATAATTTTCAACTTCTTCGTTTTCAACCCGATCGCGACGAATAATAGCTCATTTTCAAGATCTCGAAATGGTGCTGCGTATTTGTATAAAACATTTTTTTGCAGTGTAAATAGCAACGGAAATACAGCTGACAACGTATATCGGCAGACTGCGTCGGACGAGCAACGGCTGAAAAGCTGTCAATCCTTGTAACTCTTTAATTATTGACCCGAATATTATGTATTATAGCTCATTTCGAAGGTCTCGGCAAGTACTTGGGCGCTCATAGTTTGAATTTCCCCGCCACACCGTCGTTAACGGCCAATAAACATTTAATTGTTAATGCGTCATAATTTTCAACTTCTTTGTTTTCAACCCGATCGCGACGAATAATAGCTCATTTTCAAGATCTCGAAATGCTGCTGCGTATTTGTATAAGACATTTTTTTGCAGTGTAAATAGCAACGGAAATACAGCTAACAACGTATATCGGCAGACTGCGTCGGACGAGCAACGGCTGAAAAGCTGTCAATCCTTGTAACTCTTTAATTATTGACCCGAATATTATGTATTATAGCTCATTTCGAAGGTCTCGGCAAGTACTTGGGCGCTCATAGTTTGAATTTCCCCGCCACACCGTCGTTAACGGCCAATAAACATTTAATTGTTAATGCGTCATAATTTTCAACTTCTTCGTTTTCAACCCGATCGCGACGAGTAATAGCGCATTTTCAAGATCTCGAAATGCTGCTGCGTATTTGTATAAAACATTTTTTTGCAGTGTAAATAGCAACGGAAATACAGCTGACAACGTATATCGGCAGACTGCGTCGGACGAGCAACGGCTGAAAAGCTGTCAATCCTTGTAACTCTTTAATTATTGACCTGAATATTATGTATTATAGCTCATTTCGAAGGTCTCGGCAAGTACTTGGGCGCTCATAGTTTGAATTTCCCCGCCACACCGTCGTTAACGGCCAATAAACATTTAATTGTTAATGCTTCATAATTTTCAACTTCTTCGTTTTCAACCCGATCGCGACGAATAATAGCTCATTTTCAAGATCTCGAAATGGTGCTGCGTATTTGTATAAAACATTTTTTTGCAGTGTAAATAGCAACGGAAATACAGCTGACAACGTATATCGGCAGACTGCGTCGGACGAGCAACGGCTGAAAAGCTGTCAATCCTTGTAACTCTTTAATTATTGACCCGAATATTATGTATTATAGCTCATTTCGAAGGTCTCGGCAAGTACTTGGGCGCTCATAGTTTGAATTTCCCCGCCACACCGTCGTTAACGGCCAATAAACATTTAATTGTTAATGCGTCATAATTTTCAACTTCTTCGTTTTCAACCCGATCGCGACGAGTAATAGCGCATTTTCAAGATCCCGAAATGCTGCTGCGTATTTGTATAAAACATTTTTTTGCAGTGTAAATTGCCACGGAAATACAGCTGACAACGTATATCGGCAGACTGCGTCGGACGAGCAACGGCAGAAAAGCTGTCAATCGTTGTAACTCTTTAATTATTGACCCGAATATTATGTATTATAGCTCATTTCGAATGTCTCGGCAAGTACTTGGGCGCTCATAGTTTGAATTTCCCCGCCACACCGTCGTTACCGGCCAATAAACATTTAATTGTTAATACGTCATAATATTCAACTTCTTCGTTTTCAACCCGATCGCGACGAATAACAGCTCATTTTCAAGATCCCGAAATGCTGCTGCGTATTTGTATAAAACATTTTTTTGCAGTGTAAATTGCCACGGAAATACAGCTGACAACGTATATCGGCAGACTGCGTCGGACGAGCAACGGCTGAAAAGCTGTCAATCCTTGTAACTCTTTAATTATTGACCCGAATATTATGTATTATAGCTCATTTCGAAGGTCTCGGCAAGTACTTGGGCGCTCATAGTTTGAATTTCCCCGCCACACCGTCGTTAACGGCCAATAAACATTTAATTGTTAATACGTCATAATATTCAACTTCTTCGTTTTCAACCCGATCGCGACGAATAACAGCTCATTTTCAAGATCCCGAAATGCTGCTGCGTATTTGTATAAAACATTTTTTTGCAGTGTAAATTGCCACGGAAATACAGCTGACAACGTATATCGGCAGACTGCGTCGGACGAGCAACGGCAGAAAAGCTGTCAATCGTTGTAACTCTTTAATTATTGACCCGAATATTATGTATTATAGCTCATTTCGAAGGTCTCGGCAAGTACTTGGGCGCTCATAGTTTGAATTTCCCCGCCACACCGTCGTTACCGGCCAATAAACATTTAATTGTTAATACGTCATAATATTCAACTTCTTCGTTTTCAACCCGATCGCGACGAATAACAGCTCATTTTCAAGATCCCGAAATGCTGCTGCGTATTTGTATAAAACATTTTTTTGCAGTGTAAATTGCCACGGAAATACAGCTGACAACGTATATCGGCAGACTGCGTCGGACGAGCAACGGCAGAAAAGCTGTCAATCGTTGTAACTCTTTAATTATTGACCCGAATATTATGTATTATAGCTCATTTCGAAGGTCTCGGCAAGTACTTGGGCGCTCATAGTTTGAATTTCCCCGCCACACCGTCGTTAACGGCCAATAAACATTTAATTGTTAATGCGTCATAAGATTCAACTTCTTCGTTTTCAACCCGATCGCGACGAATAATAGCTCATTTTCAAGATCTCGAAATGCTGCTGCGTATTTGTGTAAAACATTTTTTTGCAGTGTAAATAGCCACGGAAATACAGCTGACAACGTATATCGGCAGACTGCGTCGGACGAGCAACGGCAGAAAAGCTGTCAATCGTTGTAACTCTTTAATTATTGACCCGAATATTATGTATTATAGCTCATTTCGAAGGTCTCGGCAAGTACTTGGGCGCTCATAGTTTGAATTTCCCCGCCACACCGTCGTTAACGGCCAATAAACATTTAATTGTTAATGCTTCATAATTTTCAACTTCTTCGTTTTCAACCCGATCGCGACGAATAATAGCTCATTTCAAGATCCCGAAATGCTGCTGCGTATTTGTATAAAACATTTTCTTGCAGTGTAAATAGCCACGGAAATACAGCTGACAACGTATATCGGCAGACTGCGTCGGACGAGCAACGGCTGAAAAGCTGTCAATCCATGTAACTATTTAATTATTGACCCTAATATTATCTATTATAGCTCATTTCGAAGGTCTCGGCAAGTACTTGGGCGCTCATAGTTTGAATTTCCCCGCCACACCGTCGTTAACGGCCAATAAACATTTAATTGTTAATGCGTCATAATATTCAACTTCTTCGTTTTCAACCCGATCGCGACGAATAATAGCTCATTTTCAAGATCTCGAAATGCTGCTGCGTATTTGTGTAAAACATTTTTTTGCAGTGTAAATAGCCACGGAAATACAACTGACAACGTATATCGGCAGACTGCGTCGGACGAGCAACGGCAGAAAAGCTGTCAATCGTTGTAACTCTTTAATTATTGACCCGAATATTATGTATTATAGCTCATTTCGAAGGTCTCGGCAAGTACTTGGGCGCTCATAGTTTGAATTTCCCCGCCACACCGTCGTTAACGGCCAATAAACATTTAATTGTTAATGCTTCATAATTTTCAACTTCTTCGTTTTCAACCCGATCGCGACGAATAATAGCTCATTTTCAAGATCCCGAAATGCTGCTGCGTATTTGTATTAAACATTTTCTTGCAGTGTAAATAGCAACGGAAATACAGCTGACAACGTATATCGGCAGACTGCGTCGGACGAGCAACGGCAGAAAAGCTGTCAATCGTTGTAACTCTTTAATTATTGACCCGAATATTATGTATTATAGCTCATTTCGAAGGTCTCGGCAAGTACTTGGGCGCTCATAATTTGAATTTCCCCGCCACACCGTCGTTAACGGCCAATAAACATTTAATTGTTAATGCGTCATAATATTCAACTTCTTCGTTTTCAACCCGATCGCGACGAATAACAGCTCATTTTCAAGATCCCGAAATGCTGCTGCGTATTTGTATAAAACATTTTTTTGCAGTGTAAATTGCCACGGAAATACAGCTGACAACGTATATCGGCAGACTGCGTCGGACGAGCAACGGCAGAAAAGCTGTCAATCGTTGTAACTCTTTAATTATTGACCCGAATATTATGTATTATAGCTCATTTCGAAGGTCTCGGCAAGTACTTGGGCGCTCATAGCTTGAATTTCCCCGCCACACCGTCGTTACCGGCCAATAAACATTTAATTGTTAATGCGTCATAAGTTTCAACTTCTTCGTTTTCAACCCGATCGCGACGAATAATAGCTCATTTTCAAGATCTCGAAATGCTGCTGCGTATTTGTATAAGACATTTTTTTGCAGTGTAAATAGCAACGGAAATACAGCTGACAACGTATATCGGCAGACTGCGTCGGACGAGCAACGGCTGAAAAGCTGTCAATCCTTGTAACTCTTTAATTATTGACCCGAATATTATGTATTATAGCTCATTTCGAAGGTCTCGGCAAGTACTTGGGCGCTCATAGTTTGAATTTCCCCGCCACACCGTCGTTAACGGCCAATAAACATTTAATTGTTAATGCGTCATAATTTTCAACTTCTTCGTTTTCAACCCGATCGCGACGAGTAATAGCGCATTTTCAAGATCTCGAAATGCTGCTGCGTATTTGTATAAAACATTTTTTTGCAGTGTAAATAGCAACGGAAATACAGCTGACAACGTATATCGGCAGACTGCGTCGGACGAGCAACGGCTGAAAAGCTGTCAATCCTTGTAACTCTTTAATTATTGACCTGAATATTATGTATTATAGCTCATTTCGAAGGTCTCGGCAAGTACTTGGGCGCTCATAGTTTGAATTTCCCCGCCACACCGTCGTTAACGGCCAATAAACATTTAATTGTTAATGCTTCATAATTTTCAACTTCTTCGTTTTCAACCCGATCGCGACGAATAATAGCTCATTTTCAAGATCTCGAAATGGTGCTGCGTATTTGTATAAAACATTTTTTTGCAGTGTAAATAGCAACGGAAATACAGCTGACAACGTATATCGGCAGACTGCGTCGGACGAGCAACGGCTGAAAAGCTGTCAATCCTTGTAACTCTTTAATTATTGACCCGAATATTATGTATTATAGCTCATTTCGAAGGTCTCGGCAAGTACTTGGGCGCTCATAGTTTGAATTTCCCCGCCACACCGTCGTTAACGGCCAATAAACATTTAATTGTTAATGCGTCATAATTTTCAACTTCTTCGTTTTCAACCCGATCGCGACGAGTAATAGCGCATTTTCAAGATCTCGAAATGCTGCTGCGTATTTGTATAAAACATTTTTTTGCAGTGTAAATAGCAACGGAAATACAGCTGACAACGTATATCGGCAGACTGCGTCGGACGAGCAACGGCTGAAAAGCTGTCAATCCTTGTAACTCTTTAATTATTGACCCGAATATTATGTATTATAGCTCATTTCGAAGGTCTCGGCAAGTACTTGGGCGCTCATAGTTTGAATTTCCCCGCCACACCGTCGTTAACGGCCAATAAACATTTAATTGTTAATGCGTCATAATTTTCAACTTCTTCGTTTTCAACCCGATCGCGACGAATAACAGCTCATTTTCAAGATCCCGAAATGCTGCTGCGTATTTGTATAAAACATTTTTTTGCAGTGTAAATTGCCACGGAAATACAGCTGACAACGTATATCGGCAGACTGCGTCGGACGAGCAACGGCAGAAAAGCTGTCAATCGTTGTAACTCTTTAATTATTGACCCGAATATTATGTATTATAGCTCATTTCGAATGTCTCGGCAAGTACTTGGGCGCTCATAGTTTGAATTTCCCCGCCACACCGTCGTTACCGGCCAATAAACATTTAATTGTTAATACGTCATAATATTCAACTTCTTCGTTTTCAACCCGATCGCGACGAATAACAGCTCATTTTCAAGATCCCGAAATGCTGCTGCGTATTTGTATAAAACATTTTTTTGCAGTGTAAATTGCCACGGAAATACAGCTGACAACGTATATCGGCAGACTGCGTCGGACGAGCAACGGCTGAAAAGCTGTCAATCCTTGTAACTCTTTAATTATTGACCCGAATATTATGTATTATAGCTCATTTCGAAGGTCTCGGCAAGTACTTGGGCGCTCATAGTTTGAATTTCCCCGCCACACCGTCGTTAACGGCCAATAAACATTTAATTGTTAATACGTCATAATATTCAACTTCTTCGTTTTCAACCCGATCGCGACGAATAACAGCTCATTTTCAAGATCCCGAAATGCTGCTGCGTATTTGTATAAAACATTTTTTTGCAGTGTAAATTGCCACGGAAATACAGCTGACAACGTATATCGGCAGACTGCGTCGGACGAGCAACGGCAGAAAAGCTGTCAATCGTTGTAACTCTTTAATTATTGACCCGAATATTATGTATTATAGCTCATTTCGAAGGTCTCGGCAAGTACTTGGGCGCTCATAGTTTGAATTTCCCCGCCACACCGTCGTTACCGGCCAATAAACATTTAATTGTTAATACGTCATAATATTCAACTTCTTCGTTTTCAACCCGATCGCGACGAATAACAGCTCATTTTCAAGATCCCGAAATGCTGCTGCGTATTTGTATAAAACATTTTTTTGCAGTGTAAATTGCCACGGAAATACAGCTGACAACGTATATCGGCAGACTGCGTCGGACGAGCAACGGCAGAAAAGCTGTCAATCGTTGTAACTCTTTAATTATTGACCCGAATATTATGTATTATAGCTCATTTCGAAGGTCTCGGCAAGTACTTGGGCGCTCATAGTTTGAATTTCCCCGCCACACCGTCGTTAACGGCCAATAAACATTTAATTGTTAATGCGTCATAAGATTCAACTTCTTCGTTTTCAACCCGATCGCGACGAATAATAGCTCATTTTCAAGATCTCGAAATGCTGCTGCGTATTTGTGTAAAACATTTTTTTGCAGTGTAAATAGCCACGGAAATACAGCTGACAACGTATATCGGCAAACTGCGTCGGACGAGCAACGGCAGAAAAGCTGTCAATCGTTGTAACTCTTTAATTATTGACCCGAATATTATGTATTATAGCTCATTTCGAAGGTCTCGGCAAGTACTTGGGCGCTCATAGTTTGAATTTCCCCGCCACACCGTCGTTAACGGCCAATAAACATTTAATTGTTAATGCTTCATAATTTTCAACTTCTTCGTTTTCAACCCGATCGCGACGAATAATAGCTCATTTCAAGATCCCGAAATGCTGCTGCGTATTTGTATAAAACATTTTCTTGCAGTGTAAATAGCCACGGAAATACAGCTGACAACGTATATCGGCAGACTGCGTCGGACGAGCAACGGCTGAAAAGCTGTCAATCCATGTAACTATTTAATTATTGACCCTAATATTATCTATTATAGCTCATTTCGAAGGTCTCGGCAAGTACTTGGGCGCTCATAGTTTGAATTTCCCCGCCACACCGTCGTTAACGGCCAATAAACATTTAATTGTTAATGCGTCATAATATTCAACTTCTTCGTTTTCAACCCGATCGCGACGAATAATAGCTCATTTTCAAGATCTCGAAATGCTGCTGCGTATTTGTGTAAAACATTTTTTTGCAGTGTAAATAGCCACGGAAATACAACTGACAACGTATATCGGCAGACTGCGTCGGACGAGCAACGGCAGAAAAGCTGTCAATCGTTGTAACTCTTTAATTATTGACCCGAATATTATGTATTATAGCTCATTTCGAAGGTCTCGGCAAGTACTTGGGCGCTCATAGTTTGAATTTCCCCGCCACACCGTCGTTAACGGCCAATAAACATTTAATTGTTAATGCTTCATAATTTTCAACTTCTTCGTTTTCAACCCGATCGCGACGAATAATAGCTCATTTTCAAGATCCCGAAATGCTGCTGCGTATTTGTATTAAACATTTTCTTGCAGTGTAAATAGCAACGGAAATACAGCTGACAACGTATATCGGCAGACTGCGTCGGACGAGCAACGGCAGAAAAGCTGTCAATCGTTGTAACTCTTTAATTATTGACCCGAATATTATGTATTATAGCTCATTTCGAAGGTCTCGGCAAGTACTTGGGCGCTCATAATTTGAATTTCCCCGCCACACCGTCGTTAACGGCCAATAAACATTTAATTGTTAATGCGTCATAATATTCAACTTCTTCGTTTTCAACCCGATCGCGACGAATAACAGCTCATTTTCAAGATCCCGAAATGCTGCTGCGTATTTGTATAAAACATTTTTTTGCAGTGTAAATTGCCACGGAAATACAGCTGACAACGTATATCGGCAGACTGCGTCGGACGAGCAACGGCAGAAAAGCTGTCAATCGTTGTAACTCTTTAATTATTGACCCGAATATTATGTATTATAGCTCATTTCGAAGGTCTCGGCAAGTACTTGGGCGCTCATAGCTTGAATTTCCCCGCCACACCGTCGTTACCGGCCAATAAACATTTAATTGTTAATGCGTCATAAGTTTCAACTTCTTCGTTTTCAACCCGATCGCGACGAATAATAGCTCATTTTCAAGATCTCGAAATGCTGCTGCGTATTTGTATAAGACATTTTTTTGCAGTGTAAATAGCAACGGAAATACAGCTGACAACGTATATCGGCAGACTGCGTCGGACGAGCAACGGCTGAAAAGCTGTCAATCCTTGTAACTCTTTAATTATTGACCCGAATATTATGTATTATAGCTCATTTCGAAGGTCTCGGCAAGTACTTGGGCGCTCATAGTTTGAATTTCCCCGCCACACCGTCGTTAACGGCCAATAAACATTTAATTGTTAATGCGTCATAATTTTCAACTTCTTCGTTTTCAACCCGATCGCGACGAGTAATAGCGCATTTTCAAGATCTCGAAATGCTGCTGCGTATTTGTATAAAACATTTTTTTGCAGTGTAAATAGCAACGGAAATACAGCTGACAACGTATATCGGCAGACTGCGTCGGACGAGCAACGGCTGAAAAGCTGTCAATCCTTGTAACTCTTTAATTATTGACCTGAATATTATGTATTATAGCTCATTTCGAAGGTCTCGGCAAGTACTTGGGCGCTCATAGTTTGAATTTCCCCGCCACACCGTCGTTAACGGCCAATAAACATTTAATTGTTAATGCTTCATAATTTTCAACTTCTTCGTTTTCAACCCGATCGCGACGAATAATAGCTCATTTTCAAGATCTCGAAATGGTGCTGCGTATTTGTATAAAACATTTTTTTGCAGTGTAAATAGCAACGGAAATACAGCTGACAACGTATATCGGCAGACTGCGTCGGACGAGCAACGGCTGAAAAGCTGTCAATCCTTGTAACTCTTTAATTATTGACCCGAATATTATGTATTATAGCTCATTTCGAAGGTCTCGGCAAGTACTTGGGCGCTCATAGTTTGAATTTCCCCGCCACACCGTCGTTAACGGCCAATAAACATTTAATTGTTAATGCGTCATAATTTTCAACTTCTTCGTTTTCAACCCGATCGCGACGAGTAATAGCGCATTTTCAAGATCTCGAAATGCTGCTGCGTATTTGTATAAAACATTTTTTTGCAGTGTAAATAGCAACGGAAATACAGCTGACAACGTATATCGGCAGACTGCGTCGGACGAGCAACGGCTGAAAAGCTGTCAATCCTTGTAACTCTTTAATTATTGACCCGAATATTATGTATTATAGCTCATTTCGAAGGTCTCGGCAAGTACTTGGGCGCTCATAGTTTGAATTTCCCCGCCACACCGTCGTTAACGGCCAATAAACATTTAATTGTTAATGCGTCATAATTTTCAACTTCTTCGTTTTCAACCCGATCGCGACGAATAATAGCTCATTTTCAAGATCTCGAAATGGTGCTGCGTATTTGTATAAAATATTTTTTTGCAGTGTAAATAGCAACGGAAATACAGCTGACAACGTATATCGGCAGACTGCGTCGGACGAGCAACGGCTGAAAAGCTGTCAATCCTTGTAACTCTTTAATTATTGACCCGAATATTATGTATTATAGCTCATTTCGAAGGTCTCGGCAAGTACTTGGGCGCTCATAGTTTGAATTTCCCCGCCACACCGTCGTTAACGGCCAATAAACATTTAATTGTTAATGCGTCATAATTTTCAACTTCTTCGTTTTCAACCCGATCGCGACGAGTAATAGCGCATTTTCAAGATCTCGAAATGCTGCTGCGTATTTGTATAAAACATTTTTTTGCAGTGTAAATAGCAACGGAAATACAGCTGACAACGTATATCGGCAGACTGCGTCGGACGAGCAACGGCTGAAAAGCTGTCAATCCTTGTAACTCTTTAATTATTGACCCGAATATTATGTATTATAGCTCATTTCGAAGGTCTCGGCAAGTACTTGGGCGCTCATAGTTTGAATTTCCCCGCCACACCGTCGTTAACGGCCAATAAACATTTAATTGTTAATGCGTCATAATTTTCAACTTCTTCGTTTTCAACCCGATCGCGACGAGTAATAGCGCATTTTCAAGATCTCGAAATGCTGCTGCGTATTTGTATAAAACATTTTTTTGCAGTGTAAATAGCAACGGAAATACAGCTGACAACGTATATCGGCAGACTGCGTCGGACGAGCAACGGCTGAAAAGCTGTCAATCCTTGTAACTCTTTAATTATTGACCTGAATATTATGTATTATAGCTCATTTCGAAGGTCTCGGCAAGTACTTGGGCGCTCATAGTTTGAATTTCCCCGCCACACCGTCGTTAACGGCCAATAAACATTTAATTGTTAATGCTTCATAATTTTCAACTTCTTCGTTTTCAACCCGATCGCGACGAATAATAGCTCATTTTCAAGATCTCGAAATGGTGCTGCGTATTTGTATAAAACATTTTTTTGCAGTGTAAATAGCAACGGAAATACAGCTGACAACGTATATCGGCAGACTGCGTCGGACGAGCAACGGCTGAAAAGCTGTCAATCCTTGTAACTCTTTAATTATTGACCCGAATATTATGTATTATAGCTCATTTCGAAGGTCTCGGCAAGTACTTGGGCGCTCATAGTTTGAATTTCCCCGCCACACCGTCGTTAACGGCCAATAAACATTTAATTGTTAATGCGTCATAATTTTCAACTTCTTCGTTTTCAACCCGATCGCGACGAGTAATAGCGCATTTTCAAGATCTCGAAATGCTGCTGCGTATTTGTGTAAAACATTTTTTGCAGTGTAAATAGCCACGGAAATACAGCTGACAACGTATATCGGCAGACTGCGTCGGACGAGCAACGGCAGAAAAGCTGTCAATCGTTGTAACTCTTTAACTATTGACCCGAATATTATGTATTATAGCTCATTTCGAAGGTCTCGGCAAGTACTTGGGCGCTCATAGTTTGAATTTCCCCGCCACACCGTCGTTAACGGCCAATAAACATTTAATTGTTAATGCTTCATAATTTTCAACTTCTTCGTTTTCAACCCGATCGCGACGAATAATAGCTCATTTTCAAGATCTCGAAATGCTGCTGCGTATTTGTATAAAACATTTTTTTGCAGTGTAAATAGCAACGGAAATACAGCTGACAACGTATATCGGCAGACTGCGTCGGACGAGCAACGGCTGAAAAGCTGTCAATCCTTGTAACTCTTTAATTATTGACCCGAATATTATGTATTATAGCTCATTTCGAAGGTCTCGGCAAGTACTTGGGCGCTCATAGTTTGAATTTCCCCGCCACACCGTCGTTAACGGCCAATAAACATTTAATTGTTAATACGTCATAATATTCAACTTCTTCGTTTTCAACCCGATCGCGACGAATAACAGCTCATTTTCAAGATCCCGAAATGCTGCTGCGTATTTGTATAAAACATTTTTTTGCAGTGTAAATTGCCACGGAAATACAGCTGACAACGTATATCGGCAGACTGCGTCGGACGAGCAACGGCAGAAAAGCTGTCAATCGTTGTAACTCTTTAATTATTGACCCGAATATTATGTATTATAGCTCATTTCGAAGGTCTCGGCAAGTACTTAGGCGCACATAGTTTGAATTTCCCCGCCACACCGTCGTTAACGGCCAATAAACATTTAATTGTTAATGCTTCATAATTTTCAACTTCTTCTTTTTCAACCAGATCGCGACGAATAACAGCTCATTTTCAAGATCCCGAAATGCTGCTGCGTATTTGTATAAAACATTTTTTTGCAGTGTAAATAGCAACGGAAATACAGCTGACAACGTATATCGGCAGACTGCGTCGGACGAGCAACGGCTGAAAAGCTGTCAATCCTTGTAACTCTTTAATTATTGACCCGAATATTATGTATTATAGCTCATTTCGAAGGTCTCGGCAAGTACTTGGGCGCTCATAGTTTGAATTTCCCCGCCACACCGTCGTTAACGGCCAATAAACATTTAATTGTTAATACGTCATAATATTCAACTTCTTCGTTTTCAACCCGATCGCGACGAATAACAGCTCATTTTCAAGATCCCGAAATGCTGCTGCGTATTTGTATAAAACATTTTTTTGCAGTGTAAATTGCCACGGAAATACAGCTGACAACGTATATCGGCAGACTGCGTCGGACGAGCAACGGCAGAAAAGCTGTCAATCCTTGTAACTCTTTAATTATTGACCCGAATATTATGTATTATAGCTCATTTCGAAGGTCTCGGCAAGTACTTGGGCGCTCATAGTTTGAATTTCCCCGCCACACCGTCGTTAACGGCCAATAAACATTTAATTGTTAATACGTCATAATATTCAACTTCTTCGTTTTCAACCCGATCGCGACGAATAACAGCTCATTTTCAAGATCCCGAAATGCTGCTGCGTATTTGTATAAAACATTTTTTTGCAGTGTAAATTGCCACGGAAATACAGCTGACAACGTATATCGGCAGACTGCGTCGGACGAGCAACGGCAGAAAAGCTGTCAATCGTTGTAACTCTTTAATTATTGACCCGAATATTATGTATTATAGCTCATTTCGAAGGTCTCGGCAAGTACTTGGGCGCTCATAGTTTGAATTTCCCCGCCACACCGTCGTTACCGGCCAATAAACATTTAATTGTTAATACGTCATAATATTCAACTTCTTCGTTTTCAACCCGATCGCGACGAATAACAGCTCATTTTCAAGATCCCGAAATGCTGCTGCGTATTTGTATAAAACATTTTTTTGCAGTGTAAATTGCCACGGAAATACAGCTGACAACGTATATCGGCAGACTGCGTCGGACGAGCAACGGCAGAAAAGCTGTCAATCGTTGTAACTCTTTAATTATTGACCCGAATATTATGTATTATAGCTCATTTCGAAGGTCTCGGCAAGTACTTAGGCGCACATAGTTTGAATTTCCCCGCCACACCGTCGTTAACGGCCAATAAACATTTAATTGTTAATGCTTCATAATTTTCAACTTCTTCGTTTTCAACCAGATCGCGACGAATAATAGCTCATTTTCAAGATCCCGAAATGCTGCTGCGTATTTGTATAAAACATTTTCTTGCAGTGTAAATAGCCACGGAAATACAGCTGACAACGTATATCGGCAGACTGCGTCGGACGAGCAACGGCTGAAAAGCTGTCAATCCTTGTAACTATTTAATTATTGACCCGAATATTATGTATTATAGCTCATTTCGAAGGTCTCGGCAAGTACTTGGGCGCTCATAGTCTGAATTTCCCCGCCACACCGTCGTTAACGGCCAATAAACATTTAATTGTTAATACGTCATAATATTCAACTTCTTCGTTTTCAACCCGATCGCGACGAATAACAGCTCATTTTCAAGATCCCGAAATGCTGCTGCGTATTTGTATAAAACATTTTTTTGCAGTGTAAATTGCCACGGAAATACAGCTGACAACGTATATCGGCAGACTGCGTCGGACGAGCAACGGCAGAAAAGCTGTCAATCGTTGTAACTCTTTAATTATTGACCCGAATATTATGTATTATAGCTCATTTCGAAGGTCTCGGCAAGTACTTAGGCGCACATAGTTTGAATTTCCCCGCCACACCGTCGTTAACGGCCAATAAACATTTAATTGTTAATGCTTCATAATTTTCAACTTCTTCTTTTTCAACCAGATCGCGACGAATAACAGCTCATTTTCAAGATCCCGAAATGCTGCTGCGTATTTGTATAAAACATTTTTTTGCAGTGTAAATAGCAACGGAAATACAGCTGACAACGTATATCGGCAGACTGCGTCGGACGAGCAACGGCTGAAAAGCTGTCAATCCTTGTAACTCTTTAATTATTGACCCGAATATTATGTATTATAGCTCATTTCGAAGGTCTCGGCAAGTACTTGGGCGCTCATAGTTTGAATTTCCCCGCCACACCGTCGTTAACGGCCAATAAACATTTAATTGTTAATACGTCATAATATTCAACTTCTTCGTTTTCAACCCGATCGCGACGAATAACAGCTCATTTTCAAGATCCCGAAATGCTGCTGCGTATTTGTATAAAACATTTTTTTGCAGTGTAAATTGCCACGGAAATACAGCTGACAACGTATATCGGCAGACTGCGTCGGACGAGCAACGGCAGAAAAGCTGTCAATCCTTGTAACTCTTTAATTATTGACCCGAATATTATGTATTATAGCTCATTTCGAAGGTCTCGGCAAGTACTTGGGCGCTCATAGTTTGAATTTCCCCGCCACACCGTCGTTAACGGCCAATAAACATTTAATTGTTAATACGTCATAATATTCAACTTCTTCGTTTTCAACCCGATCGCGACGAATAACAGCTCATTTTCAAGATCCCGAAATGCTGCTGCGTATTTGTATAAAACATTTTTTTGCAGTGTAAATTGCCACGGAAATACAGCTGACAACGTATATCGGCAGACTGCGTCGGACGAGCAACGGCAGAAAAGCTGTCAATCGTTGTAACTCTTTAATTATTGACCCGAATATTATGTATTATAGCTCATTTCGAAGGTCTCGGCAAGTACTTGGGCGCTCATAGTTTGAATTTCCCCGCCACACCGTCGTTACCGGCCAATAAACATTTAATTGTTAATACGTCATAATATTCAACTTCTTCGTTTTCAACCCGATCGCGACGAATAACAGCTCATTTTCAAGATCCCGAAATGCTGCTGCGTATTTGTATAAAACATTTTTTTGCAGTGTAAATTGCCACGGAAATACAGCTGACAACGTATATCGGCAGACTGCGTCGGACGAGCAACGGCAGAAAAGCTGTCAATCGTTGTAACTCTTTAATTATTGACCCGAATATTATGTATTATAGCTCATTTCGAAGGTCTCGGCAAGTACTTAGGCGCACATAGTTTGAATTTCCCCGCCACACCGTCGTTAACGGCCAATAAACATTTAATTGTTAATGCTTCATAATTTTCAACTTCTTCGTTTTCAACCAGATCGCGACGAATAATAGCTCATTTTCAAGATCCCGAAATGCTGCTGCGTATTTGTATAAAACATTTTCTTGCAGTGTAAATAGCCACGGAAATACAGCTGACAACGTATATCGGCAGACTGCGTCGGACGAGCAACGGCTGAAAAGCTGTCAATCCTTGTAACTATTTAATTATTGACCCGAATATTATGTATTATAGCTCATTTCGAAGGTCTCGGCAAGTACTTGGGCGCTCATAGTCTGAATTTCCCCGCCACACCGTCGTTAACGGCCAATAAACATTTAATTGTTAATGCTTCATAATTTTCAACTTCTTCGTTTTCAACCCGATCGCGACGAATAATAGCTCATTTTCAAGATCCCGAAATGCTGCTGCGTATTTGTAAAGAACATTTTTTTGCAGTGTAAATAGCCACGGAAATACAGCTGACAACGTATATCGGCAGACTGCGTCGGACGAGCAACGGTTGAAAAGCTGTCAATCGTTGTAATTCTTTAATTATTGACCCGAATATTAAGTATTATAGCTCATTTCGAAGGTCTCGGCAAGTACTTGGGCGGTCATAGTTTGAATTTCCCCGCCACACCGTCGTTAGCGACCAATAAACATTTAATTGTTAATGCTTCATAATTTTCAACTTCTTCGTTTTCAACCCGATCGCGACGAATAATAGCTCATTTTCAAGATCCCGAAATGCTGCTGCGTATTTGTATAAAACATTTTTTTGCAGTGTAAATAGCCACGGAAATACAGCTGACAACGTATATCGGCAGACTGCGTCGGACGAGCAACGGCAGAAAAGCTGTCAATCCTTGTAACTCTTTAATTATTGACCCGAATATTATGTATTATAGCTCATTTCGAAGGTCTCGGCAAGTACTTGGGCGCTCATAGTTTGAATTTCCCCGCCACACCGTCGTTAACGGCCAATAAACATTTAATTGTTAATACGTCATAATATTCAACTTCTTCGTTTTCAACCCGATCGCGACGAATAACAGCTCATTTTCAAGATCCCGAAATGCTGCTGCGTATTTGTATAAAACATTTTTTTGCAGTGTAAATTGCCACGGAAATACAGCTGACAACGTATATCGGCAGACTGCGTCGGACGAGCAACGGCAGAAAAGCTGTCAATCCTTGTAACTCTTTAATTATTGACCCGAATATTATGTATTATAGCTCATTTCGAAGGTCTCGGCAAGTACTTGGGCGCTCACAGTTTGAATTTCCCCGCCACACCGTCGTTAACGGCCAATAAACATTTAATTGTTCTTCGTTTTCAACCCGATCGCGACCAATAATAGCTCATTTGAAAGATCTCGAACTGTTGCTTCGTATTTGTCTATAACTGTTTGTGTCTTGTGCAAACAACTTTATTCACAGTCTTTGCAACCTTACTCTACACAGAGAAAACCCACTTTCACCAAAGCAAGCAGTTCAGAAGAGCAGATACACAGTTTCCTCTGTTTGATGCTGTTCGAACGCGTTTATCTTGGAAACTGTTCGTGTCTTGTGCAAATAACTGCCCGATCTTTCCGAGATAAACGCCTTCGAACTGCATGAAATTGAGGAAACTGTGTATCTGCTCTTCTGAACCGCTTCCTTTAGTGAAAGTGGGGTTTCTCTCCGTAGAATAACGTACCAAAGACTGTGAATAAAGTTATTTGCACAAAACTCGAACAGTTTCCAAGATAAACGCGTTCGAACAGCATCAACCATAGGAAACTCTGTATCTGTTCTTCTGAAGTGCTTCCTTTGTTGAAAGTGGGTTTTCTCTATGTAGAATAACGTAGCAAAGACTGTGAATCAAGTTATTTGCACAAAACTCGAACAGTTTCCAAGATAAACGCGCTCGAACAGCATGAAACAGAGGAAACTCTGTATCTGCACTTCTGAACTGATTGCTTTGGTGAAAGTGGGTTTTCTCTCTGTAGAATAACGTAGCAAAGACTGTGAATAAAGTTATTTGCACAAAACACGAACAGTTTCCAAGGACAGAGGAAACAGAGGAAACTGTGTATCTGCTCTTCTGAACTGCTTGCTTTGGTGAAAGAGGGTTTTCTCTCTGTAGAATAACGTAGCAAAGACTGTGAATAAAGTTATTTGCACAAAACACGAACAGTTTCCAAAATAAACGCGTTCGAACAGCATGAAACAGAGGAAACTCTGTATCTGCTCTTCTGAAACGCCTGCTTTGTTGAAAGTGGGTTTTCTCTATGTAGAATAACGTAGCAAAGACTGTGAATAAAGTTATTTGCACAAAACACGAACAGTTTCCAAGATACACGCGTTCGAACAGCCTGAAACAGAGGAAACTCTGTATCTGCTCTTCTGAACCGCCTGCTTTGTTGAAAGTGGGTTTTCTCTATGTAGAATAACGTAGCAAAGACTGTGAATAAAGTTATTTGCACAAAACACGAGCAGTTTCCAAGTTACACGCGTTCGAACAGCATGAAACAGAGGAAACTCTGTATCTGCTCTTCTGAACCGCTTGCTTTGTTGAAAGTGGGTTTTCTCTATGTAGAATAACGTAGCAAAGACTGTGAATAAAGTTATTTGCACAAAACACGAGCAGTTTCCAAGTTACACGCGTTCGAACAGCATGAAACAGAGGAAACTCTGTATCTGCTCTTCTGAACCGCTTGCTTTGTTGAAAGTGGGTTTTCTCTATGTAGAATAACGTAGCAAAAACTGTGAATAAAGTTATTTGCACAAAACACGAACAGTTTCCAAGATACACGCGTTCGAACAGCCTGAAACAGAGGAAACTCTGTATCTGCTCTTCTGAACCGCTTGCTTTGTTGAAAGTGGGTTTTCTGTATGTAGAATAACGTAGCAAAGACTGTGAATAAAGTTATTTGCACAAAACACGAGCAGTTTCCAAGTTACACGCGTTCGAACAGCATGAAACAGAGGAAACTCTGTATCTGCTCTTCTGAACCGCCTGCTTTGTTGAAAGTGGGTTTTCTCTATGTAGAATAACGTAGCAAAGACTGTGAATAAAGTTATTTGCACAAAACACGAGCAGTTTCCAAGATACACGCGTTCGAACAGCCTGAAACAGAGGAAACTCTGTATCTGCTCTTCTGAACCGCCTGCTTTGTTGAAAGTGGGTTTTCTCTATGTAGAATAACGTAGCAAAGACTGTGAATAAAGTTATTTGCACAAAACACGAACAGTTTCCAAGTTAGACGCGTTCGAACAGCATGAAACAGAGGAAACTGTGTATCTGCTCTTCTGAACCGCTTGCTGTGGTGAAAGTGGGTTTTCTCTCTGTAGAATAACGTAGTGTTATAAATTTATATGTCCAATCAACGATTCGAAGGCTTGTGAGTTGATTGAGACTAGTTTGTAGGAACGTATTTTTAATATTTTGAAATAGAAATAAAAATAATGTTATAAATTTATAGGTTCAATCAACGATTCGAAGGCTTGCAAGTTGATTGAGACTAGTTTGTAGGAACGCATTTTTAGTATGTTTAAATAGAAATAAAAATAATGTTATAAATTTGTAGGTTCAATCAACGATTCGAAGGCTTGCAAGTTGATTGAGACTAGTTTGTAGGAACGCATTTTTAGTATTTTTAAATAGAAAAAAATAGTGTTATAAATTAATATTTTTAATCAACCTTTCGAAGGCTTGCAAGCTGACTGAGACTAGCTTGTGAGAACGTATTTTTAATATTTTCAAATACGAAGGAGGAAAGGAGAAAAAAAAATATAGGGTGAAGTCCCTGGGACGTAACAGTAGCAAAGACTCTGAATAAAGTCATTTGCACAAAACACGAACAGTTTCCAAGATACACGCGTTCGAACAGCCTGAAACAGAGGAAACTCTGTATCTGCTCTTCTGAACCGCCTGCTTTGTTGAAAGTGGGTTTTCTCTATGTAGAATAACGTAGCAAAGACTGTGAATAAAGTTATTTGCACAAAACACGAACAGTTTCCAAGATACACGCGTTCGAACAGCCTGAAACAGAGGAAACTCTGTACCTGCTCTTCTGAACCGCCTGCTTTGTTGAAAGTAGGTTTTCTCTATGTAGAATAACGTAGCAAAGACTGTGAATAAAGTTATTTGCACAAAACACGAGCAGTTTCCAAGTTACACGCGTTCGAACAGCATGAAACAGAGGAAACTCTGTA